>CM077168.1:44506987-45721987 GCA_039654105.1 Coreius guichenoti
AAGTGCCAACACTGGGCACGTGAGCATCAGAACTGGGCCACGGAGCAATGGAAGAAGGTGGCCTGGTCTGATGAATCACGTTTTCTTTTACATCACGTGGATGGCCGGGTGCATCGCTTCCCTGGCACTAGGATGCACTATGGGATGAAGGCAAGCCGGCGGAGGCAGTGTGATGCTTTGGACAATCTTCTTCTGGCAAACCTTGGGTCCTGCAATCCATGTGGATGTTACTTTGACACGTACCACCTACCTAAGCATTGACTTGGCCTCCAAATTCCCCAGATCTCAATCCAATCGAGCATCTGTGGGATGTGCTGAACAAACAAGTCCGATCCATGGAGGCCCCACCTCGCAACTTACAGGACTTAAAGGATCTGCTACTAACATCTTGGTGCCAGATACCACAGCACACCTTCACGGGTCTAGTGGAGTCCATGCCTCGACGGGTCAGGGCTGTTTAGGCAGCAAAAGGGGGACCAACACAATATTAGGTCATAATGTTATGCCTGATTGGTGTATATACACACACATAGTATATCGTGATATTTATTTTTATTTATTTATTTTGAAATTCAATGGAAAATGTGTAATAAATAATCACATGGCAATGTCTTTTTTGATAATCCAGTGATAAAATACTTTACAAATGAAAGGAATTTCTCTGAAAGATATTATTATGAATAAGTCTGACAATGAGTGCAAACGCTTCAAATGTATGTAGCAGAATACATAAAACACTAAAGCTAATTTTATAACACAGAGATCTGCCTTAAAATTCTGACTGGATGATCCACATTGGAAGTCACATTTGTGTCTGGCATCAACAAAGCACCACAAGGTGTCAGACTCATGTTTAAATGTTATAAGGACAGCCCTATTACAGGAAACATGTTTCACAATGCACAATGTGCAAGTCTGTGTGACTCAAAGAGAGAGAGAGATTTGTCTCTCATGTCTGTGCATGTGTGTACTTGACTGTTGGTATGTGCGGACGTTACCGAAAGTGGACTCCTCCCCCAGTTCCCGTCCATATCGCAGCATGCAGTCTCCTAATAGCCCTTCAGTTTGAGGATAACCCGTCGTCTTTACCTGCCCTCTGATCTTAGACACGGTGTTGAGCATTCCCAGTTTGGCTCTTGATGCTGTGCGGATATATACGACATACACTCATGATCAAACCATTAATCTTTACACTGCACTTTAAACATGAGTCATTGAAAGTAAAATTACAGTCATTTAGTAGCAGCAGTGTTTTTCTCGAGAAGGGAAGGGAAGCAGTGCCTACTCAAAAAATAAATAAATACAAATAATGCATGCGAAAAGAAACAACACCAAAACAAGACAATTTCCAAATCCGAGATAAAACAGTGTAAACCACATTTTTACATAAATTAATATTGTGCAGCAGTAATGAAGTTCCAGAGGGATGTGAGTTCAACGTGATCATTATTTTAATGAGAAAATGTGACTATATTTAACAGTATTATTGATTTGACTGTACTGACACTACTGGATGAGAACTGAACTGAGCTGGAAGATGACATCACTGTTTTCTGCAGAACTGCTTTATAGATGAAATGAACTAATTTAATAATTGATGATCTTTAAAATGGAACTGAATCAACACTGAACTGACTTCAGCTGAATAATGACACTATTTTCTTACAGCAGAATTGAATTCTGTTTGCATCATTAATCATTATTTTCCTGTGTTTCACTTGTTGATAGTGTAAAGTGGTGTTCCAGAAGTCTTTAACTTGGAAACTCTGCCTTGCCTCCTCATTTCAGAAGTAATGTGAATGAATAAATGCAATCAAGTGCAAAGTGCTGTAAATCAGTCTGATTTTTGAATCATACCTGGGTTTGGTTGAAGGTATTCTGTGGTTTTAGTCATAAGTTCAAAAACAGACTTGTTGGTGACTTCTATTTTCTAGTGGGAAAAGCAGAAAGAGTAAATAGAGTAAAGATTAAAGATGGTAAGAGTAAATATGCTTGTAACATAAATCACATGTGAAGAAGGGGCTCGTTTCTGCAGTTCTCACCCGCTCCATTTCCATGAAGTCTTCATCGAGTTTTGTCCCTTCTGCACCGCTTATCTTTTCACTTAATAACTAGAAAGAGAGAGAGAGAGAGAGAGAGAGAGAGAGAGATTAGATCAGGGACAGGAAGTTTAGACAGGATGATATCACAATGTTTTCCTGTGCAAACTGGGGAGGGTGGAAGTAAAAATAAAAAAAATAAAATAAAAATCAATAAAGAGCCTATATCTTAGCCTATTATAGAAATGATACCTGATGTCATGGGTTCAATTTTTGTGTGCGTGTGTGTGTGTTGAAACCAGCAGTTATAAGATGATAGTATACGCTGACATTTCGTGATGCACAATATATTGTGACTATATTGGTTATCTGAATTAATTTATTTATTGGAAAAAAGTCAGAATTGGATATTAAACAGCCGATATTGGTCATTACTGGATGATACTGTTTTTTCTCCATTTCAAATATAGTTCTACATCACTTTGTTTAGACTATTATTACAATATCAGCTATTTATAAGTTATCAACCATCACAAGTACAAAATAATTATTAGTTCTGTCAGGACCACTTCATCAAAGATAATTGACAATTAGCATTCAGTTTGGATTGGTGGTATGGTTCTTTTCTGGGCAGCGATATAACCCACCATGAACAGAACCGAAGCAACATTAATCATATCTGTAACACATTAATGTTCTTGATGACAATGACATTAAGGAACGTCAGAGGCTAAATCCTGACTGTGGACACGAGGAGGAGCTGGGGATGGTGGAGGGTAATTAGCTCCTGAGCAACACAATGAAAGCAGCTGAAGGATAACTGAAAAGACGACTTAAAGGGGACCTATTAAGCCCATTTTCACAAGATGTAATATAAGTCTCTGGTGTCCCCAGAATGTGTCTGAAGTTTCAGCTCAAAATACCCCACAGATAATTTATTATAGCTTGTCAAATTTGCCTCTATTTGGGTGTGAGCAAAAACACTCCGTTTTTGTGTGTGTCCCTTTAAACGCAAATGAGCTTCTGCTCCCGGCTCCCGTTTCCAGAAGAAGGCGGAGCCTTTACAGCTTGTGCTTCGGATACTCCGGCAACAACAAAACTGGAGAATGTCACGCAGCCAAAACGTCAGAAATTGTCTGTAGCGGTGTTCAGCCTTACATGTTCAAACAGCGTCGGACACTGATGGAGAGACTCAGGAAGAAGTTACAACTTCATAGAATGCAACTGGACGATTCTGAATGGTTAGTGGATACATTTTGTTGTGGAGTTAAGTTGATTTAATTCATCGATAGCATGTACTGTCAAGTTGATCAAAAAATCTTTCAGAAACAACTTTTGTGCAAATCCAGCATTGAACTGACCCTCGTTTGTGAAACAGTCCGGCATAAAATGATTTGTGCAAATATATAACACTTTAACGATTTTCTTCAGGACACATCTCCTTAAAAAAAAAAAAATGAAATTCAACCGTGGTGTCCTCAGTGGCTTAGATGCCGGGGGTCTACAGAGACTGTTCATTGGTGCATCCAATAACAGAACACATGTAATGTTTTTTGGCGTAGACATTGTATATCTCCAGCTGCTACAGTGAGGAAACAGAAATGGCGGACTGCTGCGGCTCACTCAGGGCGGTATGTAAGCTAATAGGGCAGATTGTTACCAGTCATCAGTGGGGCTTCCCCCTAATCTTACATAAGAGTAGGGAGAAATCTAGAACCACTTGTTTGAAGAGACTGTTTATGATTTATGGGGATTATAAAAAAAAAGAGCGGGTGGATTTTTACCATTATAGGCTGGTTGTTGACACAGATCAAACACCTTATAAAAGTGATTTTTGCAAAATATGTCCCCTTTAAATAGGAATGCTGTGATAGGCGTCGTATTCCTATAGGTCAACATAGATCAGCTGAGAGTCAGCTGATGCGAGCTTGACTAACGTGACCTTCCAGAACTGACGCTATACGCTTGATTTCATTTATATTAGCCAGAATCTCAATATCACTGTATGACATTTATTATATAAATATAGTCCACTAGACTATATGTGAATGGGCGACACATATCAAATGATGCTAAACATAACAATCCAGACTAGTTAAGCAGAATTAATAATCACTAAGAAGATTAACATATCTCGCATAGCAGGACATAAATTAGGTTAACATTTTTGCCATTCAGTTCAGTGAGCATAGACAGAAAAATAGACACAATTTCAAAGATTTTTAATCTGCAATTATTGTTTATTTAATAAACCTGTGTATGGTGGATACGGCATCGCATATATCAGATTATGGGAGTAAAATAGGTAGAGAACAGCACTGCACATTGACTTATGGGTCAATTTTTATTTTCCTTGCAGATGTGTTCAAAACAAGAAAATGCATTTCCTTTTACCATGCGTGCATCTTTGTCAAACATCAAAAATCTTTGAAATCATGTCTGAAAAGTTTTGATTTTGATCTTACACTCCAATTCATCACCTATCTCACTATACAGAGCTATAAGAATGACAAGTTGATTAGCTGCCAACTAGTTGATTTTGAAAATATGCAGTTTTTCACACCTACTGTTCCAATTATCTAAGCTCAGAAATTCATCTGTTTCCACATTGGTAACACAAAGCATCAACTGTGGCCGTATGAAGTGGCCTACATTTATACCAACACCTTTTAAGAGTCAGAATACTGACCTACTTCAGTTTGTTTACCATACTGCTGTGCACGAGTGATGAAGGCGTGAGGTCAGAAGGTCTTTGCAACACTCTCTCTCTGTAATGCACTGATGACTGCGAGCAGAGGTTGTTCAAACACCCACATGAAACATTCACACTGTTCAGAACATGCTTCTAATGACAAGACTGTCACAAGCAACATGATAGTTGGCAAGAGTTCACTGAATGAAATCACAGGATCCTTAGTGACTGAATCTTACTCACTAAATTGCAGGTTCTCAAAATAAAGTGTCAAAATAAATCAAGAATCGTTACTGTATAACTGTGCCCTAATTTGCATCCGTATGCAGTATTCTATATATAATAAATGCTCATAGTGTATAGCAGTGTTTCCCACCCTGTTCCTGGAGGCACACCAACACTACACATTTTCAAACTCTTCCCAATAAAACACACCTGATTCCACTCATCAGCTCATTGTGGTAGAGACTCCAAGACCAGGGCTACATCCGAAAACTTAGAAATGCTTCCTTCGGATGATGCATTGCAAGGTAGGAAGGCTAACAAATAATGTTAGCATTATTTCCTGTCTCCTGAGATACCGCTCTCTATTTTTGTGTAGATCATTAAACCGCTACGCTGCCTCAGAACTTCAGAAGTCTGTCCGAAATCAGTTTTGTTAGTTATCTTCATGCGCAAATGCTGCCTGCAAAGTAATTACCTGATCAGCTGCCTAAGTTTTCGGATGCAGCCCATAAATATATGGATTAGATAAGGGAGAAAATGTGCACTGTTGGTTTGCCTGTAGGAACAGGGCTGGGAATCACTAGTGTATATTAGTTTGTCATTTGGGACACAACTTGTGTTTTTTTTTTTATTTTATTTTATTTGTAACCTGCTGCAAGATTTTCATTATCAATTTCATTCATCTCAATAGAACAAAGCCTATAAATGCTTTCAAACAGCAGCACATGCAACAACTGCCAAAAGATGTTCCAGTTTTAATAGCAATCACATTTTTTGTGATAAATTGAATTTTTATGATAGACAGTCAGAACGATAGATCAGACAGATGGATGGACGGACGGATGGATGGACAGATAGATATATAGATAGATAGATAGATAGAAAGAGAAGACCCCTTTAAATTTCACACAAGTATTTTCCTTGGTGATAGTATGATGACCCACTGCTACTTGTGAAATTAACACCAGACAAAGGTTTTGACTTACAGCAGTTCTACACA
This sequence comes from Coreius guichenoti, assembly GCA_039654105.1. Taxonomy (NCBI): domain Eukaryota; kingdom Metazoa; phylum Chordata; class Actinopteri; order Cypriniformes; family Gobionidae; genus Coreius; species Coreius guichenoti. The sequence goes on from CM077168.1 coordinate 44,512,944, forward strand.
AAAAAAGACACACATAATCCCTATTTCTCATTTCCTCTTCATAGACAAGCATTCAGTTTACTTAGGAATGAACAATGCGTTCCTACATTTGAATAAGGAAGGAAATTGCAACACAATTCCAGACAGTGATGACACCCACTCCAGCACGCTGCACTTTCTCTTACAAACAAACACGCAATTAAATCAAGGTCACAGACATGTTGATAATACTGCAGAGGTTTGTTAGAGTCAACAAGTCAAATGAAAAAGTTTCCGTCTATGAGGGCGAAAAGCCACAGAAAGCACAGGCAAACCAACCCCTGAACTTAAAAAAGAAAAGAAAAAAAAAAAGAAAAAAATTACAGATAGCAAAGCACTCGCTAATTACCACTGACAGACAGTGGCATGACACCTTGTGAAATGGAGGCTCAGAATAGAAAGAGTGATAATGTCTTTTAAAGCAGCAAATGCTTTACTGCGATCTGTCCAATTAGCAGCTATATCAAACTACTGCGGTGGCGTCACCATGAACCGCAGTCATATGGGAGATGTGAAAGGTGTCTTACAGACTGACATGCTAAAGAGTGAAGGAGTTTATTGAAAGCTTTTTGACGTGTTTGCACCGCAGGAACTGGGAACTATTTTAGTTCTAGAAACGCCTTTGGGGGAACTAAATTAGCTCCTACTACAGAGTAGTGTCTAACCCAGCACAATAGGAACTACCAGTGACACAAGTGTACGTTGATTGGTCGAACGCACACGAAACACCAGAACCCGCCCTTTTTAATAAAAGCCGTGTACACACACAGATTATAGCCTATATATTTACTCCACGAACATTGAAAACAGTGATAGATGGACCTTTTAACCTTTACGCTAAGGAGAAAATCCAACGCAACTTTGAGGGGACAGAGCGAAACATGATTATGTATTTCTGCTCAGCTAGCGACATTGAGCATCAACCACACGGCAAACACTAATACTTTTTCATATACTGTCTACTTTCTTTGTATAACAGTTCTATCTAATAAAAGTATTAGACAGGACTGTTAAACAGATCGTAAACTAGTGAAGATAGAGAATGGGAGCGCTGTGTGCTCAGTCATTCTCAGAGCCGTCAAAATAAATGTCACAACAACAAGTGCGGCTTACGTCACTTCAGAGTTCCTACTGGCGGTGCGAATGCAACCAGGAAAATGGCCCTAGGTGAGCATTTAGTTCTCAGGGAACCACCCTGGTGGCTAGCTCCTATAACTACCCAGTGCGAATGGGGCTTTAAATAGCCTGTGCAAAGCACTTTGTATTTAATAAGATTGAGATTTTGGCCAAATGACAGAAAAAACTGAGCCACATAGCTACAGTAAACTTTACAACCTGCAAGCTGAAAACATAATGCAATACTGCCTCAGATGCGGCCGTTCTAATGATGGACAAAACATGTGAAAAAGGTTTCCGCCTGACAATGACTATATTGTACACACATTGATGAGCCAGAACATTATGACCAGTGAAGAGAATATCATTGATCATCTCCTAACAAGGGCACATATTAAGGTCTGAGTAGATTAGATGGTAATCAAACAATCAATTCTCATTTTCAACATGCTGGATGCAGGAGAAATAGGCGAAATAAAGATCTGAGCGACTTTGACAAGGGCCAAATTGTTATGGCATTGCAACTGGGTCAGAGGATCTTTGAAATGGCAAGGTTTGTGGGTTGTTTCTGGTCAGCAGAAGTGAGAATTTACCAGAAGTGATAATTTACCAAAAGTGGTCCGAGGAGGGACAAACCACAAACCGGCGACAAAAAGGCTCATCGATGCACAAGGGCAACGAAGGTTATCTCGTCTGGTTCGAGCCAACAGAAGGTCTACTGTGGCACAAGTCACACAACATTTTAATGATATTATGGGAGGAATGTGTCACAACACACAGGGCGTCACACTCTGCTACGTATAGGGCTGCATAGCCACAGACCAATCAGAGTGCCTATGATGACCCCTGTCCATTGTGTCGGAACTGGACCATGGAACTGTGGAAGAAGGTCGCCTGGTCCGATAAGTCCTGTTTCTTGTAAATCATGTTGACAGCCGTGTACGTGTGATTTACCTGGGAAAATGATGGCACCAGGATGCACTGTGGGACAACAACAAGCCGGTGGAGGGAGTGTGACACTCTGGGCAATGTTCTGCTGGGAAACCCTGGTTCTGGCAATTCATGTGGATGTAAAACGTATCACATACCTAAACAGTGCTGCAGAACAGGTACACTCCTTCATGACAGTGGTGTTCCCTGGTGAAAGTGGCCTCTTTCAGCAGAATAATGCACCCTGCCACACTGCACACATTGTTCAGGAATAGTTTAAGGAACATAATGAGGAATAGGGGTTAAACGGATCGTAGTTGATCCATGATCCGTTCAGACCAGGCCCCACGGTTCGGCATGCATGTGATTTGTGGATTAATTGCAATGTTTAAACCATTCCAACGCATGGAAATGCGAAAGAGTATCAATTTGGTACTCGTGTGCTGTAATCTGTGCGTACATGCGCACAAACAGAGAAGTGCGTTTCAGACAGCACGTAAACAACACACTGATTCCTCTTTCACATCTTGAATGGACACAAATACACAAAATTATGTCAAAATACCCGTCTCTGCAAGTATTCACAGTCGGTTATGTCTTAAGTGAACATAAATAGTTGAAAAACAAATTGGATGTACATTATTATACTGGATCCATGCGTTGGGCTTTAAAGTGACAGCAGCCTGTAAATTCCTGCTGCTCTCTATGTCATTAATGTTATTTAAACAACAAAGCTTACAAAAGAACAAATATTAATCTATAATTAATTTATACAGTGAACACTATAGTTTTACATTTAGGCCTAATTATTAAATTTCTGTACCTGAATACTACAGTTAGACCTTACTTTATTTGTAACTTCATGTTTATATATATTTATTTCTTGCTGAGATATATATATATAAGCAGACACACCAGAACAGGTACGAAATTACTCATTTCACAACGTTCAACACAGAAGTCAAACCTCAGAAATGTCCGTAACTTCCCCACTGAAGAAACAGAAATGATGACATATGATGTAACTAACTGATGTAAGATGATGTATTAAGGCATAATGTTTTGTAGTGAACATCATTTAGGAAGACAAATGTTTGCCCTAGCATGGCTTAAATAATAATTAAGGGATTCAATAATATTATGTAACATCATGCCCCTTAGCGCTGCACACAACAGCATAATCCTCCTACACACTCAGTTTCTCTGTTACAAGCACACATGACTGAGTGACATCCAAACCTACACAAATCTGGCAGACTGTATCCAGCATAATCCAATATGGTGCAACAAAAACCATACAAATTAATATTTAATATTAATATACAACTGCAAACCACCAATATTGGTTTTAGGTGTTAAAGTTAAAGGTGAAAATTTGGCATCTGACTTTAGCATCTTCTGGTTTGCTTATATTTTTCGCTTATACTTTTGTGTCGGTTAGATGAATTTGACTTAAATCCAGTCATTTGTTTATATAGCAGAGGAAAAGATCAGTTAAGACAGTTATCTAACAGACAGCTTTTTGGTCGATTTGTATTGCACAATGATAAACAAAGCTGCTTTTTAATTTCATGATGGAATTTAAAGCACAAAAACTGATTAAGGCTGTGTGTCCACCAAAGCATTTTTCCTGAGGTTAGCGTATTTTTCCGATTGTTTTCAATGGGAGAGCAGTGTTTTTAAAACGGCAGCAGTGTGACAAGGCGCCGAGTGTCTATTTTCGTCTATTTTTACCTGTCGGCGAGAGTTGAATGTTCAACTTTAGGTAAAACATAGCGCTCATCACTGTCACTTACCCTGCCGCCCAATCACAGTGGAGGAGGGGCGGAACAAATACAACACCGACCAACCGCCACATTCTGCTTGTACAACGTCAACAAAAAACATATTAATGGAACAAAATTATTTAAAACAAGGGCCAGAGCAAATACTTTACATTGTATCAACATTTTTATATAGAAACAATACAGAAACAAACTATCTGTGAAATGAGATACTAGTAACACTTCCGCGGATATTCCGTATCATAGCAAGCAAAGTGTCTCAACTGAAAAAAAACGCTCTCAAGTGCCCACAGCAAGGCGTTTGCAGCAGAGCGCCTGGTGTTTTCAACTGGCTAAAAATGCTTTGGTGGACACACAGCCTTAGTGCCAAAAATGACTGTACATCGTAATCAAGTCAATAACAGATCTGCACATCTTTAATAAATTTAAGAAACTGTGCGCCACTTTAAATGAACTTCTGGCAAGGCTTAACCATGTCTTAGACATTGGGGGGGGACGAAATTTTTTTTTGGGTCTTATGGGTTTATTTAAAGGAATTAAATTATTAAAGGATTAAAAGGGATTTAAGGAAATAAAGAAAAAGAAATAAGAATGGTAAAAGTTCCAGTTCTATTGTAGTTATGAAGTTAACTATTTGCAAATAATATATTTTTTTAAAATATGCACACATTCACACTTATTTTCGTCTTCCTAATACGTAAAAGTGAAAAATGTTTCTTGTCACGTCAAATTCAGTTATGATTTACATAAATAATGTCATATTTTCAATTCAAAATTGTGAAATTTCATTAAATAAAAAATGTCAAGTAGTTTGCATCAGTAGTTTGGTCACTAAACGTTTTTTTATCGTAAAACAGTTAAATATTAAATGTTTAGCTGCTTACATCTTACGACGCACTCTTTCACTGCTATAACTAAAGTGTTCCGCTGGAATTCACACTAACAGTAAGCCCCGCCTTCTTTGATTTGATTGGCCATCTCACCCATTCTGACAGTGACGAGCGCTGTTAGACCGCTGAGGCAGACCAACCTAAAAATGGAACATTTCACTTTTGTCATCCTAGCAACAAACAGAGCGGTGTGTAATGGAGTACAGAAGAACAGCATCAAGAATATCAAATATTGGGGGGGACATGACAATTTGGCCATTTCTAATTATTCAGGGGGACTTGTCCCCCTCAATGTCTATGGTGGTTACGGCCCTGACTTCTGGTCATAAATAGTAGATCTAAGACTTTAGTAAACCTCCAACAAAGCTTTCCTTCAAACCCAAGGCCTTTGGTCTGCTCATATATGTCTTTTTTTACTCTATGGTGACCTTAGATATTTCACTGACTGAGAATTTCATCTGTCTGTGCGTTAACACACAATATCATCAGCACAAACTGTTCCTTTCTAATAAAATACAATAGATTTGACCTGACCCTCTGAACTGTGTGTCGCTGATGTTGGGCGGCTGTTTCACAACAGCAAGCGGATACCGAACAGATAACACTCCTAATGTTTTTTCAGGCAGTACTACTGCTGTGTTCTTTATGTAAGGTCATTACACACATCTAAAGAGTGGAGGATGAAACGAAACGCACATCAAAGAATGATAATGTCAAAAATGAAAAAAATCATTTGAAATATTTCTTTGAGTCGTTAAACTTATTCTGTATGTATGTATGTGCTGCACTTAAAGGGATAGTTCACCCAAAAATGAAAATTATCCCATAATTTACTCACCCTCAAGCCATCCTAGGTGTATATGACATTCTTCTTTCAGACGAACACAATCGGAGTTATATTAAATATATTATGTCCTGGTTAATCCAAGCATTATAATGGCAGTGAATGGCAGCCTAAAATTTGAAGCCCCAAAAAAAAGTGCATCTATCCATTATAAAAGTAATCCATACGGCTCCGGGGGGTCCGCCTTCCGTATTCAACTTACAAACTGGCGTGACGATGACGTTGGACATAGCGTAAGCGTTTTGAAAGAAGAATGTCATATACACTTAGGATGACTTGAGGGTGAGTAAATCATGGGGTAATTTTCATTTTTTGGGTGAACTATCCCTTTAAAGCTGCAGTGTGTGATTTTTAACGGCATCTAGCGGTGAGGTTGTGAATTGCATCCCCCTCTCCCTTTCGGAGAGCATAGAGAAGCTACGGGGGCCGACACAGGACAAAAATGTCATCGTTGGAGAGAGCAGAGAGTGGCGCTCTGTAGAGCAGTTTGTCCGTTTAGGGCTACTGTAGAAACATGACAGCGCAAAATGGTGACTTCACTGTAAGGGGACCCGCGGTGTATGTGGATAGAAATGGCTCATTCTAAGGTAATAAAAACATAACGGTTCATTATGTAAGGTCTTTATACACCACTGAAAACATAGTTATGTATATTATATTACATTTCTGTCAACAGATCCTCATAAATACTATACACTGAACCTTTAATGTTTCAGTTCTACCTCAGAGGATGCTGTCTGTACATCACGAGGACATTTGGAAATATATTAAAATAGAAAAACAGTTATTTTAAATTGTAACAATAGTTTAAAATATTATATATAAACAAGTTCATGACGTTGCATAAGATCACACCACAGACTATTAAATAATAAGAATGGAAAATTTCAAATCAGTTTTTCTAAATAGAAATAACAGCTGGTGACTCCCTGAAATAAGGTTCTTACCCAAGATACCCATGATCATGTCAGTCTCAGTGGCTTCCTCGAACTCCACTCACTAGCAACCAACTAGGTCAGGCTAAATTTAGCCATAACACACAGAGGAAATTAGCCTCATATGGCAGTATTGCTTTTGACTTACACTGCTCAATGACAATATTTGAGAACCTTGAAACAGGACACTGTGATATGCATTAGATATTTAAAAATAAACACAATGTATGATTAAACTCTTAGACTGAAATCAAAATTGACCTTTTTCAATGCACATTCCTGACTTCATTGTGCACGAAAATTCCACAGAAAACAAATGATAACTATAATGATAACTATATTAGCGTCCACACCAGTGGACAATATCATTCTGTTTATTCTAAGCGCATGCTGCAGGTTTGTCCTTTAAATGCTTGAACTCTTTAAAGCAGGATGGATTCTGATTGGCTGACACTGTTTTTATTGTTCATCAGCTGGAAATAATCATTCTGAAAGTGATTCTAAAGACATTGTTTCTCTGTGCCGTTGTCGTTACAGTTGTGGTTTGGACTCTGTGATTCTTTCATATTTAAAATAATTTTTAGAACTTCATCTTTATCGTTATTATCGTCAATGGTGTGAACGGGCCTTTTCTCCTCAGAGGTGCCCAAATTATTGTGCAATTAAAACGTACAAAAAAATAGCACACCATATGTTTCCCGTTTCCCATCATTTAAATGCAGCTAACCCCTGTATTATGCATGGAATTTCAGAAATTTCTCTCAAAATTATGGTTGAAATGTTTATTTGATTGATTTGAATTAGATTTCAAAATACTTTACTAATGCACCATTTGATTAATAACAAAGATTTATTTCTAATTCTTTATCTATGTATTATATCCTGACGTCGTCATACTCAGATTCTAGTCAGAATATGAGTCTGATACTGCTCCATTGGGCTGTGATTATGGGGCGTGTTTCAACCGAACCAGGAAATAAAATGCCTCTGCACTCAACTGGATAGACCTACAACCAATCAGAGCAACGGAGTAAGTGACGTATGTTGAGCGATGCATAGCTGTCAACAGAACTCAACTGCACGCACACTGGAAGAAGTAGAAGAAGAAGATGAGTGTAAACGATCTTTGCCGGTGTTGTAAAAAGAATTTAAGGATACACGGAGTACTTACCAACACGATCATCGTTTCTGAGAGAAATAGTAAAGGTGAATGAATATATATACGAACAAGTTCTCCGTCTAGGATTAAACCCAAGAGAATTCAACCCAAGCGCTCTTTGGTGACGTGGATGATTACGTTACTGTTGATCATCTGTCCATCATCGTATAAAGCCCGCCCTGACAATTTGATTGGTCCGAACAGCTCTGGTTCGAGCATAGTTGCTCCACAACGGATCAAGTCCAGACCGAACTTCCCGACCTCAAATGTTGTGGGCGGGGCTAAGTTCGGCTGGCATCCAGGCTATATGTATTACTCTCTGGTCATGCAAACATCCACAGACTGTAATTTCTGGCTGACTATAAATTCTACTACATTTACATTACAATAAAATAAAAATAAAAATGTATTAAAGGGTTATTTTCAACTAAATCTATTTACTGCATCTGTAATATAGTATAGTTTTGAGTCATCCATCAGTTTGTAAAAACAAAAGACGGGTGTGTTTACAGTAGCACATTAATAATGTGTATAAAGTTACTAAGCAGGCCACAGATGTGATCCGTAGACGTAAAACAGAAAATAACCTGCAATATTCCTTTAATTCCTTGTTGACGTTTGTCAGTGAAGGAATGAAGTGTGCTTTGTAACCTGAGGCTGAGCTTCACTATTACATACAATAGAAACAACAGGCTTCTGAAAGTCTAGTGGTGATAATGATCACAGAACACAGCTGTGCTTGTGATAATAACAGTCACTGAAGGCAGCAGGAAACTGTGACTCCATTAGGGATCCAGTAGTGCTTTATTATCACTGCGTATGATGAGGGATGAGCAGCAAGTGTGAAATCAACTTGACGTCGGTGTGGTGTGACTCATCTAGAGGAGAACATCATGCTGCCACTCATAATCCATTATACATCCATAATGTGACATATCCATGTGAAACAGGATATTCAATTAAAAAATTATAATATAAGGTTATTACATTTTGATGAAAGACGAACAAATATTTTTCTTTAGATTTATGTGCACTGATGAATTGCTCACAGAAGAGAGAGCCCTGCCCCTGATATCTAGAAATATATATAAAATATATATATGAATGAAAATTAGACATGTCGGCTAGGAATTTAAGTATTAAAATTCCTAAAACAAAATTTAAGCTAAATATAAATATTTAAAAAAAAATGCAAAAAAAGAAGCAAATAACAAAAACACTAAAACTTAAACTATAATTAAAATGAAAACTCAAAATATAAACTCATAAACTGCATTTTTGTATTATTTTATGTTTCATGAGGTGCACTTACAATGCTAGGATTTTTACATAAAAAATTGTCATAATTTAGATATAAAAGGCAATTTTCTGCCCTGATTTTATCCCTCTGATTTGAACGCACTGTTGGAAGGGACATGTCTGCTGGGAGACGCCCACTGCTGTGATTGGCTAACATCTTTGTTTGCATATGAAATAAGTATTATGTGGAACTCTCTCGAAATCGTTTACTACGTTTTTACTATTACAGCTGTCAAGATTAACTAACTGTGAAAAGTGTTGCGTAAAGCATTTTACTTAGATCTATGGCATTATATTTAGATCTACTCCTGTGGCATGAAAGGTTGCAGCGATGAGCATTGTAGCCGATGACATGTTTGTTGAGCGCATGAATGCAGTGACCTTGTCACTGCAGCTCGATTTCTGTACTCTGGAATGCTTTCATCATAACTAACAGTGAAAACACGATGTAGGCTAAATAAGAGATACATTGTGCAGTGTAGACAGCATCATTGATTATAACGGCCAGAGTCCAGAACTCACTCACTAATAAACTCGCGCTGTTTGATTGACAGCTCCAGCAATTATAAAGGGAACGTTCTTTGATTACTTTCTATATCACAATTTAAATAACAGATTATTTTCATGCTACTAAGAGAAACTATGTGAAGTTGATCGTTTAGTCAGTGGCTTGATTCATTATCATTACATATCATAAAATCACTGATCACAGATTAGGTATTAGAATTAACATGGTTACTTACATGTTGTAGCATTACTGTCGGGTCCAAATCTTACAGTGAAGGCCTGCGTTGAAATTGCGACTGATTTAGCAAAGAATCCACAGTGAAATACTGAACAAACAAATAATCCTGTACATTCACATAGAAAATAAATAACCATTTTCCTAGTGTTAGGATCCTTTAGAAAGTAATGTCCTGTATCTCTCTTTTCTTCTCATCTCACTAGCGCACCAGTAGGTGGGGCCAGATATGCGATGACGTAGAAGTAGGCATTGATCTGATTGGTCTTCGTCGCACTATTGCGTCATAATGTGACAAAATTCCAAATTTGTCGTTTTCTGTGCTTGGATTAAAAAAAAACTGTTTTTGGACTAACAAGAAAGTTGAGTTCTGAAACTTACAGGATGTTTTTATAGTACAATGACCTCTTAGTTACATGTCAAAATCTCAAGGAAAACTTGATTTCTCAATTCATGACCCCTTTAAATGAACAAAAATGCACTTCAATGGACATATACAGCTCCGTATGTCAAACATCTGAGAAAAGACACTCAAAGACTCAATGTTCTCTCAGATGTGTAATTTCCTGCAGGGTACCAGAGTAAAAAAAATAGTTGTTTGTGAAAGAGTTTCCCAGCATGAGTGCTCCGACCTTTTTCCTCCCCAGAGAATAAAGACAATACTGCGGCATGATCAACGGAACAACTCTAAGCGATGAGCCCCTTTCCTTTACGGGTAAAAAGCTAACAAAACAATAAAATAACAACAACGACTGTTTTTTTGTTTTTTTTTGATTGGTGGGAGGTGGGAATGATTTCCTGTTCTGCCTTTTCAAGAACTGATTCATCAATGCCGTTTCAATAAAAGGTCACAAAAACATGAACGCTCCACACAGACTTCTAAATGTCACCTGTTCTAGAATAACATGCCAACTAGCAGGGATGCCAACAAGTACCCGAGTACTCAGAAGTGACAGCGATGATTGAATGTAGAGCTACCCAATTCTGGATAAATTGAGAATGACGTTTTTTTGTTTTTTTTAAGATATAGATCACGATTTTCCCACGATTCTGAACAGACAACTAAACAAAATAACATGTAATTTACTAGAAGTTCTGACTAATATATATATACATATACACACACACACAGACTGGCATTTACATTAAAAATATTGTGAATGCAAAGCATCTAATCCACAAGATAAGATAAGATTTTTTTTTTTTTTTTTTTTTTACAACTGCAACTATTTATTCAAGCACAACATTTACTGCAGTGTTCTGGAAGACACCCGGGAGCAGGTAACACACCATAAAGCAAAATACAGTTTTTTAAGCTCCACAAAACCTCACACATAAACCTGTGGATTCGGCATAATTACAGGAACACTGTGATAATGGTTTTGTACATAAGCAGTGTTTCGATGGCTGTGGCGATGGTGCTTTGGAGATGACTTCAGAGACGAAACTTCTCAAATAGGGATTTGGAATCATGCTGATTGTTTGTGGTAAAATACAGCAGGCTATCAGCACAAAGATAAGTTGCATCTCTCAGTTTGAGAATTATGTCTCCCTTTAAACGCATCTCAAAAAAAAATTTAAGAACAGCAAACAATTTTTTGTCCATCCTTGGTAACAACTATGCACAAACATGCCAAAAAGATGCCTTGTTTTTTAATGTTTTGGATTGATTACAGCATTATTTTATGTGGCAACTAGCGCTAAATGCTTCCGGGCAGCTATTTCGGTCATTCAAGACCAAGTCCTATCTATCTGAATAGGGGAATCCTGAAATCTCAAAAACTGCTTGCCGAACTCACAATTAAATAACATATTTCAAATCAGCAACAAAATCTGACATGAGTTGTCCCATTAATGTTGTTTCTTATGCTCAAATAACGTTGAAAAAGCTTATTTTTCAGGCTGGACCAAGTAATGCGCATGTGCAAAGCGCGAGTTTTAGGTTTCTATGGGAACCGGAGCTTTTAACAGCAGCTGCAGTGATGCAATGAATTTACCAATTAGCGATTGGCTCTTTTACTTGCGGGACTATTCCGCCATATTGCGCACTGCAGTTTCTCCCATTCATAAGTAATAGGAGTGAACCGTCTTTCTATAGCTATAGTCTTTGATTACTTGCGTTTTCATTGATCTGTTGAGCACTTGAGTACACAAAATAAACTAATTGGCCATCCCTAGGGGTGGGTGATATGACCAAAATCTTATTTCACAATGTAAAATATATTTTTTATCTCATGATAACGATATATATAAATCACAATAACAAATACAACAGAACAAAGATACAAAATTAAACAAACTAAGTTTTTAGGTACAGAATGTTTATTTAACATAGTAAAAAATACTACAGAAATTGAATAATCAAATGTAAAACCTTTATCATTCTAAAGTGTCGATAACTTTAGGTAGTACTGTCCTACATGGACATATTTACATCGGAGTGTCTATTTACACTAAGTGCAAATAGCCCGCCTTGTTGGCAAATGCTATTTACACTAACTCTGCCCACTGACATCTGGTTGGGCCAGACAAAATTAGGGATAAAATTAGGTTGTTTACAACAATGGTGTAGGGGTAAGGTGTGTAGCATGAAGTTTTGATGCAAATCGATCCATGGTTCGAATCCGTCTTTTGCCGAGCTCGCTCTTTTCCCATCACATATCAGATCGGAAAGCCATTTATTTTCAATAAAAATTAAGAAAATATTCGAAACGTGGATATAAAGTGTCTAACGTGTGTTTAATAATAAAGTGTTTAAAGGTTAGAGGTAGGTGTAGAGAGGGCTTTAAGGCGGCATCCATTTAATAATTTTAATAAATATCATTTACACTCTATTATTGCATACCGTTTAATGTACAACAACACTGAGGTACGAATAGTATCTGCCACTATTTATAAGTATAAATATCATCTAACGATTACACTTATTGCAAAGAAAATACTGCTATTTTACATAGTGTAAATAGAATATATCACTATTTTCACTTAGTGTAAACAGAATCCATTGCTACTTAAACAGTGTAAATAGTAGCTATAGCTAAGAAAATGCTATTTTCACTTGGTGTAAATAGAATCTAGTTGCTATTTACACTTAGTGCAAATGGCTGCTGCCTATTTATGTACAATATAAACGATATTAGGGGTGGGAATCTTTTGGACTCTCACAATTCAATTCTTGGGGTCACGATTCTCGAATTTTGATTTGATAAATGCATAGATTTGAATTTTATTTATTTTATTGTCCTTGAAGTCCTCCTCCTTATATATATATATATATATATATAAGAAAACCTCTCCCCCAACCGAATGATTTTATAGGTGTAACTAAACTTTAATTAAAGTTTTGTTCAATTATTATTTTTCAATCTCATGTTATTGTTTTACTTCATCATTCAATGTATAATATCCAAATATTTTATATTGAACTATTTTAATTTAAAATAAATTACATTTCCTGCCTTTTATTTTTTTAGGACATTGGTAATACTAGTTATATTGTTTATATTTGTTCCCCTGCAAAGTTTTGCCATGTCTGCTTATTATATTGCATTTTTAAGGGGCTTGTTTTGTTTTTTGTGATATTTGGCAACACTTCACCTGGAGCTTTAATGAAGAGAGGGAAAAGTTCAGAAGAGAGTAAGGAGAGCAGCAGCGTTCAAACTGAACAGCAGCTACTGTTAGTGGAGTTATTTAATAAGGTAGTTTAAATTGTACACACCTTGCAACAGCATTATTATTTTACTCAAGCCTGCTGCTCAGCCGTTTATATTCACTTATCACAGTGTAAGCATTGATGTCTTTTGCATCATCAAAATGTATATTTACTGATTTAGCCTCAGATACAGGATATGTTCATTCGCTTTTAAAAGCACGTATTGTTCATTTCCATAGTAACCCCTTGAACGCAAGGTTGATGTTTGGCAGACTGCCGGTAATTATACATTATTTAAGGTTATTTTCTATTCGTTAAAATGTCGATATGGAACTGATGTTGTCAAATAAGCTTCATTTGTCCCTAAACTGTCCGAGTGCTGCACTGTTCTTTGTTCCGTCAACATCAGGTTATTAACAGACGTTTAGAATATCGATTTTTGAAATGTATGAATCGATTCGAATCGTTAAGATGATAGTTAAAACAATATAGTAAAAATAATAATAAAAAAAACAAAAAAAACAAATGATAGATACTTTATATCGCCACAATATATATCGTCATATGCCGCCCTGCCTTACTAATATCAGATATCCATGCAAACCTCTGACCACAGTAACTCTGAACATAAGAAAATTCTGCCCTCCTCAGAGAAAGCCTGTTTTGTTTCACTTCCTTAACCTTCATATCTGATGCCAGGACATTTAATTCTTACAGGCCTATGAGATGGAGAGCCAAAAACTTGAAATGACCCCATCCATCAAGTGACTTTAAAAGTCACTTAAACAGCCTGGCAGAGTGAAACGCTGAGAGGGCCTCTTCCCCTCGTGTGGGAAAGTTCATATAACTGCCATTAGAGAAAGTGAAGTAACATCGGTTACATGAGGGTGCTTGATGAGAAACACTTTTTTTAACATCTCCAGGATGTCCAAGACAAAAAAAAAGAATCTTAATTTTTTATGTTTATCAAATAATGCTTTAGTATGGTATACTGTAATTTCAGTCAATGCTTAACCATTAGGATGGATGGATGGATGGATGGATGGATGGATTCCAATTCCAGAGGTAGTCGAAAACACAGACCGGATTGCTATCATAGTGTAGACGCTCATGTGGTCGAAAGCATTCAAACAGCCTACTGACCTAATGCATAACAACATGGGAACTTGTGATCCGATTGACGCATCTTAATACCAGGTAAAAACAGGGCCTAAGCCTCAGCATGTAGCTAAATAAATTAAATTGCATAAAACTTAAAGAATTTAAAGAACAATCTTGAATGACACTTTCGAGCTTCACAAAAAATGCAAACGCACGATAAAAATATCATAAAAGTAGTCTTTATGACTTGTGCACTATATTCCAACTCTTCTGAAGGTATTTTTGTGAGAAAAAGATAGTGTTGCATGATATATCGAAATTATAAAAATATCACAATATGCATATCGCAACGGCTTGCGATAGCTGAATGATTTTAATAAGGCCACTTCAAAAAGTTGCGAAAAAGTTTCCAAAAGTTGCATATAGCAGAGAATAGACTGGGCACACGACTGTTATTACGTGTGACTTACTTGATGTTAAAAAGAGTTATTAAGTGCAATAAGCTGCGGAAATGACGCCGTCTGACACACACCTGAAGCGCGCACACAGAAAACCGTCTCTCAGACAGCGTGCGATTCTGAATTCAGTTCTCTTTAGCGGCTTATTATACTCAAATGGTCAAATACACACACAGTTATGTCAAAATGCCACTCTTGGTGACTATTCATGTAAGCACAAATTAGGGCTGGACGATTAATCGAAAAGTAATCAAAACCGAAATTCAGAACCTCTAACCGACGTAATTTTCCCATGTCGGTTTTTTCGGTTTTTAATCCTGTTAATACTTTCCCCTTAAAAAACATACTACGCGCGTGTAGTCACGTGACTCCGCCCCGTGCAGTCAGTGGCATGGAAGCAACGCAGAGGCGAACTCAAACACCTAGTCAACACACGCAGACAGCATCCTCATGAAAGTTTGTCAGTTGTATGTGTTTAAAGGCTTGCCATTCAAATGATTTTACACCATTTAATAATATCAGTATGGAAAACATGGCACTTCAGTGCTCGCGAGCTGTTTTCTGTGACACAGAGACCTGATCCACGTGGTGTCTCTGACAACGCGCGAGCCCTGATGCCAAATCACTTTCACTTGCGTCTTCACTAAACTTTGTCAATTGTATGTGTTTTAAGGCTTGCCAGTTTGGACATTAAAGCAATTTTAGACCATCGGATGTGTATGATTATATTGAGCTACTGCGCTGAGGCACTGTGACACACGAACACTCATACAGACAGTAGATCGCACATCACGTGATCACAAGATGAGCTTAGAAACTCATTGTCGATGCTGTCCTACGATTTATCACTAAAGTAGCTTAGAAACTCAAAAGTTATAGCATATATTTTTCTACTTTTGAAGTAACTACATACAACGCACAGCTTCACAATTAATAAAGAGACGGTATGACTAATTCACACACACAATCTCTTTCATTAATGCATTCAAATAACTGTACTTTAACAGTGCTAATTTATTTAAAAAAGAAATATCCCACCTTTAAAAGTCAAGCATATTTACAGTACACACCTTGTCAGTGAACTATGAGGGCAAAAAAAATAAATAAAAAATAATTGTTCATTAATCGTAATCGAGGTAAACTGTTCAATTAATCCAGGTTTTGATTTTAGGTCATATCGTCCAGCCCTAGCACAAATGGTTATGTCTTAAGTGAACGTAAACAGTTGGGAAAGAAATTGGATGTGTGCCAACAGGATCCGTGCATTAGGTCTTAAAGTGACAGCAGCCTAATACAGTAAACCTGCTGCTGTCTGTCAAACAGCAAAAGATAAATAAATAAATAAATAAAAATCACTCACTGCTCTTGACAATCACTTTGGTAGCTTTATTATGAATCAATGTATATTTAATTCATATAAAGACGTGTTTTGAATAGGGGAATCCAGTGTTTTAGTTTTATATTTGATTATTTAGTTTCTGTATTGTTTCTTACTTGAACGCTACAGTTAAATAGATCTAATGTATCTCATCTGTATCTTTGTTTTATTGTATTTGTCCTATTGTTTGTAATTTGCCTCTTTGCTCTTATTTTTTAAGATAAATTAAAATAACAAAAATAAAGTGTTTTTGTTTACCTTGATGTTAAGTTTTCAGGTTAATATAGCTTTACATTACCAAGTTGAGCAAAAAGTTGTTTTTACATTAATGTTAAAATGACTGTCAGATTTGTGACATTACTGTTTATGTAATGCTAAAACACTGCTGTTTACTTTCAGAAGCTGTAGTGATGCTTTCTGAAACATATATACTGGTTATATCATTTTCAGTTTTTAAATATATTTAAGTATAATTTAAATTGATTTTACACATTTATCATATCGCATATCAAATATCCATGGCCTGGATAACAAGTGATCTCATATCGCATTTTTCCTCAGTATCGTGCAGCCCTGACCACAATAGCCATATTCATAATAACATGATGAGGGTGAAACTAAATAAATTTTCATCATATTTCTACACAAAAGTTTGTGCAACAATTTGTGGAAAATAACATTTGAAAAACCACGTATGAATGCTTATCCATCAAACATTGTACAACATTCATGCACTTTTAAAATACTATTTCCAACATAATGATTTAGGATGCACTAATCATAATATGAAAATTGAGATTTAGTTATACACTCCAAAGAGTTCTTAAAATGTCTTATGCTCATGACTGAGGCAGAGCAGAAAACAACTCTTCAGTCCAAAACAGACTGTGGCCCATATAAGTGGTTTATATTCCATTGTGCGCTAAAATAACTCCAGTAGCGTCCGTTCTCAACCATCTGCAGTAAAACTATTACTGTGCCAACGGACCGTGGGAGCAATCAGAATGATGTTCCTCTGCAGGAGTGGGTGCTCGGATCGATAGGACATAATCAATAATGAATGTGGCAGTAACGGAGCTGAAGACTTGTGTAAACACATCTGCCGGCTGGTCTCATTTCTGTGAAGAGGAACTGCTTTTTTCGCATTCTCTGCCAGCCAGAGGACTGTGTGTTCCCTGCATAGCGTGCGGCCTGGATTTCATAGTTGGTTTCTGATACTAATTTGTTCTGAAGAAAATACATTATGCTTTAACACTACTTTCTGTAATTTGCAGTTTAGTTTTCTGCTGCCACATAAAAAGAAAATGATCAAATTTGAGACTCTGTAATAAATGGAAGGATATCTAGGCTGATATTGAAACATCTTATTTGTGCCTTTCTTTGCATTGGAGAAGGAAAAAAATGCTGTATGACCTCCAGAAATGGTACATAATAAGGCTGCAATCTCATCAGTTAGTTTTCAATGCCGAATGAAGAAACAAAATTCAACATGCTACCCATTCTGAGAAGAAAAATAATTTAATTAAAAATGTGTTAATTAATAAAAAATAATATAAATAGTAAAATATAATAATAATAATAATATAAAAATATAATAATGTTTGTCACAGGTGTCTTTTTTTATAAAATGCATGCCAAAAAATTGTGAGGTGTGAAAGGGCCTTTACCCACCATTAGGCTCAAACACAGTACAAAAAGCCAATGTCATGGATTTGATTCCAGGAAATGCATAAAACATATACCTTGAAATTGCTCTGGATAAAAGCATCTGTTAAATGCATAAATGAAAAAGCATAAAAAGGCAGCCACTAGATTTTCTGTTCCATTCATGTGTGAAACTACAAAATCAATTAGTCAGTGAGTTGCATTAATAACTATAGACAACTATGAGGAAGGCCTGTATAATCAGCTAGCTTCAGGTTCTCCTGACCCTAATATTTGTGTTTCAAATTGTGAAATGAACCTTGAACAACAGTGGAAAGAACTGTTTTCATACAATTATTCAGAAAGTATCATGCATTACGCAAGGAGCCAACCAAGAAATATGGAAACAAAATCTTACCTGAGTAAATGTAAAAGTGGTTACACATTGTATCCTTCTATATCCAAAAAGAGAACCAAAAAAAAAAGTTGTGTGATTTTTTTTAGGTCATTACATTGTTTGGAGCATAAGAAACAAATGGAATAAAAAAAAAAAAAAAAAAAAATACAGTACATATTTTATTATGCTATGTCCTCTGTAGAGGACACCAGGACCCATTTATTAAGAAAATTAAAAGACATGAATAGGCAAAAACAATGTTTTGTTTTGTTTTTTTTTTCATTCAGCAATCAATTTTTTAGGTTTCAAACTTTTTTATCCAAACGTAGTATGAAGATGATTCTCAACTATGTTATGAAAAATATAACAGAATGATTTGATTTAACATTTTACTTTATGCAATATGCGTGTAAAGTAAACATGGCCATTGATGCTATTCCCATTCTATGCAATGCATATATACACTGTATGTAATTTGCATATTAATGTGTTCTTGAGGCAACATGTAATTAAAAAAAGATGTGTACTAATAGGAGTAATAATTAGGAATTTTTCATAAGAATATTGATATATAATTTCTTTCCCTATTCACTTGTTGTGTCTCCAAAATGCCTGATATGCCATGATGTAAGTACTGGTGTCCTCTACAGAGGTCATGTATGAAATCGATGCCCTGTTTCATAACAGATGATTTCATAACATCATATTCTGATTGGAAACCCCATAACATTTTCCTGAGATGTTGATTTCTGACAAACAAAATTAGTCAGAATGATAATTAACAAAATAGTATCATATTTCCATAAGAGTGCTACATTTGATTATTCAGTCATTTTTAAAGACCAAGGAGAGGGAGTTTTCAATGTAAAACCTCCAAACATTTGGTATCTCTGCAAAGCCCTGAATGTGCTCTTTACAGTACATTCAGACTTCAGAAATTTTCTAAAATATAATGTCCTCTACAGAGGTCAAACATCTATTCCCAGGTTTCAGGAGGATATGGGAACTTTGATTCTCTGTCATTTTTCCTTCTTTTTCCATCTAATATCTGCATGTGTAAATGTGAAAGGTTTCCTGAATGCATTGTAGATAAATACATTTTTAAAAAAGAAAGAAAAACCTTTGCACCTAACTTCATTTTCAACAGCAGTGAGTCATTTCGCCAGGTTTACATATGGCTCATGAAATCACACATGCCTATCCCTGATTCATGTTGACAACTGGTTACTAAGTTACTCTGATCCTGGTGTATTGCTTAACTGGGAAAATCCCTCCTAAAACTCATTCACTCTTGAAGGTTGAGTTCAGCTTTCCTGTGAAATAATTGCTTAAAAAGAGCCATTTAATTCATACAGTGATTTGTTGAATATGGAGAGGATAGAGCCTTTGGGAAAGGAGGGAAAAATTATAAACAAGCTCTTGCCTGCCCAATACTTATCAGCTATAAATCTGTTTAACAATTACGTCAACTAATAACAACTAGTGAACTTTGTATTAGTAATAGACTAAAGTGCCAACCAAGGAAGTTTGGATGCTGTCTTTCAGCTATACATGCAGGGAACAGAAGCTGGATAACCAAAATATTATTAAAACATGATTTTCAACACCACTTATATTCTTAATTAAAGTGCTTGTTCACGTCTCCAAACTAACAGATTGGTACTGAACAACATCTCAGCTGAATATCTGAATTTCCCTTCCCTTCCATTCTTTTGCATTTCTACCATCAAAAAACCTGTAGGTAAGGTGGTTAAAATGTGCAGCTTTCATCCATATTCAAAAATCTGCTCATACTACTGCGCTGGTCATTAAAGACTAAAACACTGGGCTTTATTACAGTGGCCTTGTACACAAGCAGCAAATGTGCACTTACAATACCTGAACAGACAGAGAATAAACCAGAAAAAAGATGATATATCTGATCATTGAAAACTGAGCTACACTCCATATACCAACAGTGTTCAACAGCCATTGTAGCACACAATGGAAAATATTAATTTTAAGATGCCAAAACAAGTGTGTCATAATATTTTTAAAAACTGCAGATCTGCAGGTGGGCACAGCATGGGGTTCCAAAACAAAAAAAATGGGAAACAACGGCCACACTTGGAGATTACTGTTGGTGAGGTTATATATGTCAATAAAAAAAAATTCTGTTTTGTTCAGTTCAAGTTTGTTGTTCATGACTGGAATGATTATTATCTAGCTTGTGCGATAATGTGCCTTATCATAACAAAGCACAATGACCAACCAGGAGCATAAAAATATCAACATTGACTAGACAGCTCAAAAAGAAAAACAATATCATGATATGAAATACTGACTGAGAATATCAAAACGCACACAAAATATCCTGATATGAAATACTGAGAATATCAAAACGCACACAAAATCAGTGAATCTCTGATTCATAGTTGCACAAAAACTATAAAACTACTACTATAAAGAAACAACAAAGTAGTTTCCCAGTATCTCATATTCTTGTCATTTTCACTGTGCTGTTTGTAAAATTAGTGTTACCTTGTCTTTATTTTAAAAAAATATGATTCCCAGTGTCCACAAACTTACCAGATTAGTGAGTGCTCTGTTGGTTACAGGGTTTACTGCCTTTTTAGTCATAATTTTTTTAAACAATTTCTTTATTTGTGAAAAATACTGTAATAGGATTACAGAATCAAGAAGATATATATCGGCCATCCCCCACCCTGCTTTCTAAGATATAGTTCTAGTTCTAAGTATTAAACTGATGGAAAACAACTCATTGCAGGACTCGCACTGTCTGACACACACCCGAAGCGCGTGCACAGAAAACCACCTCTCGGACAGTGTGCAATCCCGAATTCAGTTCTCTTTCGTGGCTTATTGCACTTCAACAGTCAAATGCACACACAGTTTTGTCAAAATTCTTGGTACTTGGTCTTGGTGAGTATTCATGTAAACACAGTTGGTTATGTCTTAAAGGGTTAGTTTCTACATCAGAACGCCCGCTCATTATTGGCCACCTCTTGTGTCAGCATCACACGCATGCGTCGTTGTGCTCACGTGAACAGCGTCGCCCAATAATAAGCCAGCGTTCTGGCGTAGAACCTGGAAGTGCTGCAATGTTTACTATGTGAACAGCGTAGGAGACTGTCAGGGAAGAGAAGAAATTGTTGAATAAAGTCGTTATTTTTGTTCTGTTTTTGCACACAAAAAGTAATCTTGTCGCTTCATAACATTAAGGTTGAACCACTGTAGTCACATGGACTATTTTAACAATGTCTTTACTACCTTTCTGGACCTTGAAAGTGGTAATAACATTGCTGTCTATAGGGAGGTCAGAATTTGTAACAATACAAACTTACACTTTTAACTTTGTGGCATATCTCATCTCACAATTTGTGCTACAGACATGAATGATACCTCAAATCACTGTTAATTTATTTTTTAAGTATCCAAATTTATGATTTTTGTAAATAAAACAGGCAAAAAGGAGTGATCTGAGTCATATCTACAGACCAACATGTCATAGAGACACCATAGCAACTACATAGCAACACTTTAAAACCACTCAGAGCACCTTAGAAACTGCATAGCAACACCCTGGCATCATGGCAATGAGTTTGTCACTGACAAGAATTCTTCCAAACATGTAAAAGAAAAAAAAAAAAAAAAGAAAAAAAATCATAATGTAACATGAATCTGACTCCATGATCTCAATTTTTGGATGACACTACAGATTTTAGATCAAGTTGGGCTAATTATGCATGTAATGTTAACTGATTGCAGATTGTGAAGTGTTACGCATTTAAGCTTATGTTATGGTTTCTGATGACTGCAGTTGTAAATTACAGGAATTACAGTAAAGTATCAGACCACTATAATTGGAGATGTACAGTTAAAGTAGCTACATCTGCTCTAAACATTGAAGCCTAATGATACAGAACCACCTACTACCTGAGTTATGGCAAAACATTAATCAAGTAAAGAGAGATTTGACAGTTCTCCCAAACAAACACATCCTTCACTGAATGTCTTTATTTAAAAATAAAAAAAGAGGATGCTAAACTCAGAATGGCTAAACAAAGAAAGCTACTCACACAGAAGTGAAAGTGTAAAACAATTACAGTCTGAATGCTCCTACTGTTGGGGGTTTATCCAGCTGTTAAAATGGGACGTCTTTGGCAAAGCAGCTTTATTCATTAACTCTACAACATTAAGTGATGACATTTTGTATTTTACCTTTGTTATGTCATAAAGAACCACTTACATAGTAAACAGCATTTGCGTAATGGTAATTATTAAAATTGCGAGGAAACAGAAGTAGTGACAGATCTTTTCTACCATATCGTGATGTAAGCCCGAAAGTAATGGATTATTGAAAAAGAAAAAATGTGGGGGGCGGAGACTTGCTTCTATGCATCTGTTGTTGATTGGATTGTGAGATGTGGGTGTTGCACTCAAAAGTGGAGGCAGATGAACACGGGCCTGCAGGGGCGTGGCTTAAGCACACTAAATGACTGGAGTTTCACCGGAAGATCTAGTTATGGCATTTTGATTACAAATTACAAGGTCAGCAAAAATGTTACAAGTGAAATATACACGGATGAATCCGATAGGGAGAATTTTAGATGGGGTAAAAAGATAAGGTCAATTTTAATTTAATGCAGACTTTATTGTTTCTAATAAAAATGAGTAATCAATACATTAAAGCTGCAGTCCGTAACTTTTTTTGGTTAAAAATGATCCAAAATTAATTTGAGCAAGTACATAACCAGCCAGTTTTCAAAATGATCTCCTTACCTTAGCCCAATTCACAACGGTAAGCTTGTAATAATGTGTTATAATTTGAGTGGTACTGGTAGCTTTCCATGGGAAATTCGAGTTTCCGCCATTCGTCTTTGTGTCATTACGTCACGTCTGTATGCATAAAGGAATCCGGGCTAGTAGGCTATATCGCGTGTGTGGATGCTGCAGGTGGCGGATCATTTGTGGCCTCCTTTTACAGCAGCTGGAATGTAATTAAACTTGTCATTTGACTTGTCGCTTGTAATCCAGAAAGTTCAAAACAACAATCCCACACATACACCTCACATAAGACAACCCACACATAAACCTCAAAACATTGGATTCTTCCGCACTGAGGAGCCGTGCCGATTCACAACCCACGTAAAGAAGATAACTCCGCAAATAACTTTCAGGGTTCAAACAGAGATGGCGACAAAGAGGTAAAACTTACAGACGGCAGCTTTAATACTGGCATCCTTCTAGACTTTGGGCCACAATTTTCAAGCACATTGAACATGAAACCACTACGTTTTTTGTTTACGCATAGCCGGTTCTTATTTATCTTATTCTGCCTCCATGAAGTTTGTGTAATGGCACTTCACCAAAGCTGTTAATATTTTGTTAATTTTCATCTGTGTTTTTACATATTGTTGATCCAATTGTGACTAGTGACAACTAAAACTAGTACTAGTAGTTAAACTAGTAACGTTCAAAAACTTCAAATAAAAATCTATGGAAGTAAAATAATGCCAAATGTTTTTGAAACAAAAAAGCTTGTTGAATTGCACTACTTGAAAAAATATGCATTGCATTAACCATGCTTACATTTTAATGCATTGTATTTTTAGGGCTTGCATTTTTATGGGCTGAAATTCAACATGGTTGTATATTTAAGATGTGAATATTTCAATTCAAAAGATTTCACACACATTTTCATTATTAAAAATTCAATAATCCATATTCACCTCTCAGATTTCACTTCCAAAATATTCATTCTGTTTAAAAATACAACCTATAATATTTGACAGTCCATTCCAACTGGGAAACATATTCGTGACAAATCCACAAGTATTAAAGATATTCAACCAAAAATGAAAATTCTGTCATCGTTTACTCACCCTCAATTTGTTCCAAACCTGTACGAGTTTCTTTCTTCTGCTGAACACAAAAGATGTTTTGAAGAATATGGGTAACCAAACATTCTTCAAAACATCTTCCTTTGTGTTCCGCAGAACAAAGGCATTTATACAGGTTTGGAACAAATTGATGGTGAGTAAATGATGACAGAATTTACATTTTTGGGCGAACTATCCCTTCAATGGAACTGATACTGGTAACTTTTTGAATAGGTAACAACAATAATTGGAATACATCTCACCACAGAATGGAATAGCTGATATCAGCAAACAAACAGACACACACAGTAACTAAAAAATATGTCACTATTGGGATAGTAACTTGTAGGACAGAATTAGTACTAGTATGTAATGAATAAGTCCTAGTGACTATTGAATAGATACTAGTACTTATCGGAATAAGTAGGCTAATAGTAATTTAAAAAAAAGTATTTAAAAAAAACTACACACTAGCAAGTTTAAAGGAATAAATGTCCAAACGGTTTGCCATAGACTGCCTGGCCACGCGTGACATCATAACAATCCCACAATCAAAAATGACATCATCACGCAACATGAGTCGTGGTAACATGTCCACACTTCAGTTCCTGGGCATCCCTATAGCTGATGACGATTATGATAATGATAAAAATAAATTCAACATCAATTAATGAACACAATTAGTTTCATTTAAGCAGGCCTCACAACAGCAAGCGGAAAAATTTGCGAAATTAAAACAAAAAAACACGTAGAGTTACATCACAATGAGCGGAGATGTATCAACAAAAGAGTTGATACAAATGTAACAAAGTTGACAAATATTCCGACATGAAGTCAAGCGACTCTGCTGCGTTTCTGCCACTCTGACGGGCCTCTTAAAGCACACAAATCAACCAGACCACTTTAGATAACAATACACGAGTGCTTTCTCCACGTCCATCTGTTGAGACCCTCATAACTTGGGTAATAGGCTATAACATAAACAGCGTAATAACTCGGGCGTCTCCTTACCTGACTCGCTTTGTGCAGCTGCTTCTTAAACCCCGCCACCGACATCCTTACATAAAATGAAACACGAAGAGAGATGACAAGAATATCTTCAGGGGGCAAAAGATGGTGAGCCAATCCTTCAAAAACGCACAAGTATGAATATATATGAGATGCTTTCGGTTTATTTCACCGCCGCTGGGAGATGGACCTGCATTTCGCGGTGGGGTTTTTTTCCTCACTAACAAGTGCTGGTCGGTTATGTTTGTTCCGAGGATTGTGATTGGCGGAGAGGCGCATACGTCACGGCAGCATCTCGGAGAACCCCCTTACTTACAAAAACACAATATATCAGGTTTTGACAGAAATAGGAGGAACCTTCAGCCGTAAAGCTCACATCCATCCAGAAAACTCTACAAAGCATTCTTTGTAGACACTGATCAAGAATCCAGACTATTATGTAAATATTTGCAATTTCGAAAGGAGCACATCTAGGAGTCAGCAGGATGTCTGTGTTTGTGAAACTGTGTGATTTAGTGTAGTGGCTCTGGCTCCAAACCCTGGTCCTGGTCCTGGAGTACCCCCAGCACTGAACATTTTAGATTTATCCCTGATCAAACACATCTTATTAAACTCATCAGCTCATTAGTAAAGACTCAAAGACCTCAGATGGTTGTGTCAGATAAGAGAGACATCAAAAATGCGTAGGGGGTACTCCAGGACCAGGGTTGGGGACCACTGATTACCGCAGAGCATTAACAGCCATCCGCTGCCCCCTAGTGGCACTTCATGAACCCTACCACAGGTGAAGTGAATAACACTGATTATCTCTTCATCAGGGCACCTGTTAGTGGGTGGGATATATTAGGCAGCAAGTGAACATTTTGTCCTCAAAGTTGATGTGTTAGAAGCAGGAAAAATAGGCAAGTGTAAGGATTTGAGCGAGTTTGACTCGGGCCAAATTGTGATGGCTAATGAAGTGATGAAGTTAATGCTGGTTTGGATAGAAAGGTGTCAGAATACACAGTGCATCGTAGTTTGTTGCGTATGGGGCTGCATAGCCGCAGACCAGTCAGAGTGCCTATGCTGAACCCTGTCCACTGCCGAAAGCGCCAACAGTGGGCACGTGAGCATCAGAACTGGACCACAGAGCAATGGAAGAAGGTGGCCTGTCTGATGAATCACGTTTTCTTTTACATCACGTGGATGGCCGGGTGCGTGTGCGTGGCTTACCTGGGGAACACATGGCACCAGGATGCACTATGGGAAGAAGGCAAGCCGGCAGAGGCAGTGTGATGCTTTGGGCAATGTTCTGCTGGGAAACCTTGGGTACTGCCCTCCATGTGGATGTTACTTTGACACGTACCACCTACCTAAGCATTGTTGCAGACCATGTACACCTTTCATGGAAACGGTATTCCCTGGTGGCTGTGGCCTCTTTCAGCAGGATAATGCGCCCTGCCACAAAGCAAAAATGGTTCAGGAATAGTTTGAGGAGCACAACAACAAGTTTGAGGTGTTAACTTGGCCTCCAAATTCCCCAGATCTCAGTCCAATCGAGCATCTGTGGGATGTGCTGAAAAAAAAAGTCTGATCCATGGAGGCCCCACCTCACAACTTACAGGACTTTAAAGGATCTGCTGCTAACATCTTGGTGTCAGATACCACAGCACACCTTTAGGGGTCTAGTGGAGTCCATGCCTCGACGGGTCAGAGCTGTTTTGGCAGCAAAAGAGGGACCAACACAATATTAGGAAGGTGGTCATAATGTTATGCCTGATCAGTGTATAATTAGTGGGATGCACTGAGACAGCTAGTGAAAATCAGTTGTCGTGGACTCGTGATATAATGAGAATTTTAATGTTGCAAAGTGTTTCACTGTGTTGACATTGGATACTTTCTGAACTAAACAAGCTCAACGTCAATGTTGCATTAGGGTACCATTTGAATGTTGAGGCAGATTTAGATGTTTGATGTGAATGTGCAAGGAGTTGTGCGTGGATGATCCGGAAGACGATTCTCCAAGTGGTTCCCTCGAAATTTTTCTATGGGTTTTAATGGGGGTTTCAGTTTATAATAAGTAAAAAAATGGTTGTGTCATTATAATCAACTTGACAAATCGATAGGTGGACGTTTTGTTCTACAAGGTAAACTGCACACACTCACACCTCAAACGTTCTTATCTAGTTACTTAAATAAAAAACATAGGCCTACGTTTTTTTTTAAATAAACATAGGCCTAACAGCTTCAAAATTCGCGTTTTCCATATGGGTGTGTGTAATTTTCAGGACTTACACATTATTTATATTCTACACACACTGTAGAGAGATGTCTCTCTCATTAAAAGCTGAGCATGAAAAGACCTGATTAAAATGCATGTTTATTTATTTGGATTTCTTTTTTCCAAAATAATTTTTTTTTTTAAATCATACATTTTCATGTGTTTTAGGCTATATAAATATGAATGTATGATTTATGAGCCTGTAAATGGAATGCTTCTTTTTGAGTTAATTCATTTAGATCTGGTCTTTCTTTCTTTCTTTCTTTCTTTCTTTCTTTCAAGATCGGTGAGAAGTACTGATATGTAATCTAGATGTGAGTTATTTAATGAAATTATATTATATAAAATGTTTAAAAATATAAAAATACTGCAAAAAACGTGTGTAGGCCTATATGGTCTATAAGTGTTAAGTAGCCTATTAATGTTAGGCCGATTTATTTATTTATTTATTTATTTTTTCAGTTACCTTTAATCCTTCTGGTCTTGCGGCATATACTGTAGGTCACTCACTGTATGATGAAAGTATAGGCCTATACACTACCGTATCCCGTTTAGGGTTTGGAAGATTTTTGTTTTTAAAGAAATAAATAGTTTAAATCTGCAAAGATACATTAAATTGATCAAATGTCACCTTAAAGACCTTATAATGACACAAAACGAGTTCTCTTTCAAATAAATGCTGTTCTTTTGAACTTTCATTTAAAGAACTTTCATCAAAGAATCCTGAAAATACAAGGTTTCCACTAAAATAACTGTTAAAAAACTGTTTTCAATATTTTATTAATAATAATAGCCTAGCAAATCAGCAATTATGATTTCTGAAAGATCATGTGACACTGAAGAATGGAGTAACGATGATGAAAATTCATCTATCTATCTATCTATGTAACTATCTATCTATCTAGGCAAGGCAAGTTTATTTATATAGCACATTTCATACACAATGGTAATTCAAAGTGCTTTACACAGAAAAGGTATTACAATAGTGATAGAATAATCACAACATATGCATAAGAAATAAAAATACCATGTGTAAGAAATAAAAATAACAACCATATTTAACTAAAGGCTAAAATACTATTCCTGACTAAATTCGGGGCTCCCCTGTATGAACAGAAGAGTCAGAGATTTTCGGTTTGTGAGACACACTAGTAGCAGCCCGGCTTCCTAGTGACCTCCTGCCCTTCAATAGGGAGGAGTTTTTTCTGACACCTTCTGCCTCTGATGGCTTCCAGTGTCCCTCCGACCCCTCAATGGAGTGGAGTCCTCCAACCCCTTAATGGAGTGGAGTTATCACCCACCGTCTGCCTCTGATGGCTTTCGGCAATACATCAGCCTGCATCCAAGGACCTGGTGTTCCACAGTCATGTCTGAGTGTGTATGTAGACTCACCGTCTCACTTCCCAATTCTCTCAACTGTTCCGACCAGACAGCCTTAACCAAAAATAAATAAAATCTTAACCAAAAAATAAAAACAAGGATAATTAAAACAGTTGTAAAGAGATTAAAAATAATAAAATGATGATATATAGATCAACAGATGCATAAGAAATAGAATTATCATGTATCAGAAATAAAAATAACTGAATTCGGGGCTCCCCTGTCTGAACAGAAGAGTCAGAGATTTTCGGTTCGTGAGACACACTAGTAGCAGCCCGGCTTCCTAGTGACCTCCTGCCCTTATAGGGAAGAGTTTTTCTGACACCTTCTGCCTCTGATGGCTTCCAGTGTCCCTCCGACCCCTCGATGGAGTGGAGTTATCACCCACCGTCTGCCTCTGAAGGCTTTCGGCAATACACCAGCCTGCATCAAAGGACCTGGTGTTCCACACTCACATCTGAGTGTGTACGTAGACTCACCTTCTCACTTCCCAATTCTCTCAACTCTCCCAACCAGACAGCACTAACCAAAAATAAAATAAATCTATCTATCTATCTATCTATCTATCTATCTATCTATCTATCTATCTATCTATCTATCTATCTATCTATCTATCTATCTATCTATCTGTATCTGTCTGTTTGTTCAAAGTGAAAGTTAATTTTGAGAATGTGACTTTTTCTAACCTGTAGCTTCACAAGTTCACCACTAGATGTCGTACATAGTACTAATAGTTTTCTCTGGTGATATTATTCTTTATGGGTTTCTGTGTCTGTGTCTCTTATTCCCATATTCATCAGCTCTATATAAAGTAGGCTATTGTGTGTGTTTCATTAAAAAAATCTTAGCTGCTTATTCATTAATATGTAACATAACATGAATCTACTTATCGATCTATCCCCTTCATTCTTCAGCAAGTTAATTTGTACTTTATATTGGCCATTGGTGGTTGCCCTGTTCTTCAAATATTGGTATATTGGTATCTACTGGGCATTGAAAAAACATATTAGTCAGTCATTAAAAAAACATACACTTTGTTGTTGGCTTCAAATGATCTGCGTTGTAATAAAGTCCATATATGTACACTCACCTAAAGGATTATTAGGAACACCATACTAATACTGTGTTTGACCCCCTTTCGCCTTCAGAACTGCCTTAATTCTACGTGGCATTGATTCAACAAGGTGCTGAAAGCATTCTTTAGAAATGTTGGCCCATATTGATAGGATAGCATCTTGCAGTTGATGGAGATTTGTGGGATGCACATCCAGGGCACGAAGCTCCCGTTCCACCACATCCCAAAGATGCTCTATTGGGTTGAGATCTGGTGACTGTGGGGGCCATTTTAGTACAGTGAACTCATTGTCATGTTCAAGAAACCAATTTGAAATGATTCGAGCTTTGTGACATGGTGCATTATCCTGCTGGAAGTAGCCATCAGAGGATGGGTACATGGTGGTCATAAAGGGATGGACATGGTCAGAAACAATGCTCAGGTAGGCCGTGGCATTTAAACGATGCCCAATTGGCACTAAGGGGCCTAAAGTGTGCCAAGAAAACATCCCCCACACCATTACACCACCACCACCAGCCTGCACAGTGGTAACAAGGCATGATGGATCCATATTCTCATTCTGTTTACGCCAAATTCTGACTCTACCATCTGAATGTCTCAACAGAAATCGAGACTCATCAGACCAGGCAACATTTTTCCAGTCTTCAACTGTCCAATTTTGGTGAGCTTGTGCAAATTGTAGCCTCTTTTTCCTATTTGTAGTGGAGATGAGTGGTACCCGGTGGGGTCTTCTGCTGTTGTAGCCCATCCGCCTCAAGGTTGTGCGTGTTGTGGCTTCACAAATGCTTTGCTGCATACCTCGGTTGTAACGAGTGGTTATTTCAGTCAAAGTTGCTCTTCTATCAGCTTGAATCAGTCGGCCCATTCTCCTCTGACCTCTAGCATCAACAAGGCATTTTCGCCCACAGGACTGCCGCATACTGGATGTTTTTCCCTTTTCACACCATTCTTTGTAAACTCTAGAAATGGTTGTGCGTGAAAATCCCAGTAACTGAGCAGACTGTGAAATACTCAGACCGGCCCGTCTGGCACCAACAACCATGCCACGCTCAAAATTGCTTAAATCACCTTTCTTTCCCATTCTGACATTCAGTTTGGAGTTCAGGAGATTGTCTTGACCAGGACCACACCCCTAAATGCATTGAAGCAACTGCCATGTGATTGGTTGATTAGATAATTGCATTAATGAGAAATTGAACAGGTGTTCCTAATAATCCTTTAGGTGAGTGTATGTTGTTTTGTTTTTTACCTTTTTGAAATATAAAGACAAGCAGGGCTTGACATTAACTTTTTTGCTCACCAGCAACTGTGGCTAGTGGTTTTCCAAAGTTACTAGCCACTCAGCCTTTTCACTGGCCAAAAGCTTGTTGTTGGGAAATTTGTTGTTGGCTATATGTAAATGACCACTGTACACACCCAAATCAAGTCTACATGAAATGTATGAAAATAGGCCTATTTAGCTCTGATAAGATTGTGTGTAAAGCTCCTTAATCTAGACAGAAACACTAACAGTTGCTTGTCTGAAAAAAAAAGTAGCCTAGTGAAATACATCCATATTTTCATGTGATTTGACAGTTAATTTAATTAAATATCAAAAAATCTAAAAGGTGTGCAACATACCTGACACCTAGATGAACAATTTACAGTTGGTTTTATGACTGTAAGTCATCCTCTCCAAATGCTATTGAAGTTAGAAACGTGTGTAACTTTAGAGATGGTCCCTAAATTCTCGAATATCGAAACTTTCGCGCGCTCTGAACAAAACTCCGGCGTTTCAGCGATGACTGATCTGAACGCCTCTGATTATTAGACATTGCATTCATAAACTCAACAGAATCGCGTGTGATTGGTTATAATGCGCAATGCGATTATAACAGACGCCTTTTGAGAAGACTACAATAAAATTCAACCCGTCAAAGTGGCTAGTGGGAGTGACTGTGTTACACGCCACAGCTGAAATCCACCCGCTAATGGCGGGTTGGTGGGTGTTAATGTCAAGCCCTGAAGTCAAGTGACATTTAGTAAAAAGTAGGTTGCTTTATAGTTTTGCCATGCAATTATAAAACCAGGATTATGATTTAGGCACCAAAGGAGCGGCTAGTGTAAAAGATTAGAGTTGCTCTGTCCCAGGATTTCCAAGAGACTTCAGAAGTACAAGATGACTAAACCTAATAAGAATAACATTGCTATTTTCGTTACTATTGTCTCTCATAGAAAGTTTAGTGGATGAAAGTCCAGCCACTATTGTCTCACACTGCTGCTTTTGTCTAGCTTTTTTGTTTGTCAGTCAGGAACAGAAAATCCCCAGTGAAAATGAATAAATATTTTATTTTATGAATGACTTAATTGAGTTTATCTACTTGTATATTATTTTGAAATAAACTTCATAGTTTTGCAATGTTTGTGGATTGGTTAATTCCATCGTATCCATAACATGAGATGTGTAATTCACACAAAGAAACATAGAAGTTTCCAAAATGAACAGTCTTTATTAACAAATCAAAATAAACACGCAGGAGATCACGAGCGGAAAACTATCAAACACAAACCACATAAGCATAAACGAGAACTGAACATGAGCGAAGGAAACACAGGGCTATAATACAGGGATTGAACAAAGGAAACTAGACACAGCTGGAACTAATGGGTAACTAGAAACAAACAAGGACATAATCAGTAGCCAAAGAAACTAACAATGACTGGGAACAGGAAAACAGGAACAGCACAAAACCAAACGAAAACTAACATACTCCTGACAGTATTGTCTGGCTTTGTCTTTTCCCATATAAAACTGATTTTTTACAAAAATGCTTGTGGAGAAAATGAATGGGTTAAAATGTTTCCAAAACCAAAGCCACTGAAAAAGAGTATAATGACTGTCTATTTGCTCTGCTTATTTCTAAATCTGTCATGTCATGCACAAGTATTTATATATTTATTAAATAATTATAGCTTTAAAATGATTCATTATTCCTTAGTGAAACCATTCAAAAGTATTGGGGATTCACACAAAAGTGACAATAATCATCACAAAGTGGTTTCATTAAATGTAATCATTTTGTAAATACTTCTAATTTCCTAGCCATTTAAGGAAGGTGGTGCCATGAATATAATTGAGAACAATATATTGAGATGACATTTACCATTGCATCAATTATGTTTGTTCAGCGATCACACCTTCTGTACTTTCAAATTATCCACTACAGTTCATACAAACACTTTGGTGTGTACAAAACCTGCCTTGTTATGTTTTACTAATGGCCAGCCTAAAATGCTTTGTCAACTCATTTTATGCTTATAGTTTCACAATGAGTATTACAAGAAGACAGGAAGATCTGTGACTTCACACTCTTTTTCCTTCTTGAACAATTCTTGGATTGTGAAAGATTGGTAAAATGACCTTTGTTCAAGACAAACAAGAACAAATTTCTTAACTAATTGGAATATATGAAGGTGCTATAAATATGCGGGAGGGTAAATAGTAAAAAGTGGATAAAAAAATAATAATAATTTAGGCTTATAGTTCCCTTAACTGTAGAAAGCACTGCCAATGAGCAGGCAAAACCATTCTCTTGCCACTTGCATCTCTGACTCAGACATTTACTGTTACACAACAAGTTCTGGAAAACATTGTCATCCACCATGTTACGTCATATGCTACATGTTATTAACTGCGAAACTGCATTGACCAATGTAAGGAGTGAATAAGTGACAGTTTGGTTAACTGTTTCAGCACTTTATAATATCCCTTTTTCCAGTGGCCAGTGATCATATGATATGATCATATGATCCACTATACTTTTACCGTCTTATAGCATTGTTTTTGCACAATATGAAAAAGTTATGGAACATTGCTTATTACACAATAAAAGTGCCAGTGGCAGATATGATACTTATATATTTTTATCATAAGTCTTATATATATATATATATATATATATATACTACCATTCAAGACTACCATTCAAAAGTGTGGGGTCAGTAAGATTTTAATATGTCAGTAAGAAAATAATAATTTAATTCTGCAAGGATGCATTAAATTGATCAAAAGATTTATCTTTAATAATAAATGCTCATTTTCTGAACTTCTGAACGGTTTCTGAACTTCTGATGGTTTCCACAAAAATATGAAGCAGCATAACTGCTTTCCACACTGATAATAATAATAATAATAAAAATAACAATAAATGTCACTGCATGGGGCAGTACCCTTAAAAAGACATCTTTGTACCTTTTTTTTTACATGCCTAAAAGGTTCATAGTATTACCTTAAGGTACATATTGCTACTCAAAGGTACTAATATGCACATTTTAAGGGTGAAAAAGGTACAAAAATGTAATTTTAAGGGTAGGCCTACTACCCCAGTGACAAGCTGTTGTACCCCTAAAAGTACAATTTTTGTAATTTTTTATGAGAGTGAAGGATCATGTGACACTGAAGACTGGAGTAATGATGCTGAAAAATATCAAATGTTCAGAAACATTTCAGTCCCCCCCCCCCATTTCATGCCTGAAGAACAACCTTTGCAACCTTTATTTCTAAGAGTGTATATTGAAATCATTGTGACGTATAGTTGTTCTTCAGGCATGAAATCAGAGGGTTTTTTATGTTCCATAAAAAAGCCCTATAATCCGATGAACATGACTGTTGAGTCAGCGAGATACTCAGATACTCCTGACATCCTGGGTGTAGCAGCAAGCTATTGAATTAAAACCTCTTATTATATATACCACTAACACGTAAAAGGACAAAGCTGAAGCGTCTAGACATTTTTGCTTCCCCTGTATTTTTAAAAGGACTGCAATTTTTGGTCATTTTAAAGCCTAGCACTTCCAAAGCATATCATTAATGCCTCTCGAATATAGGCGCTAGCCAAAAGGTAAACTCTAATTATTGTATAGAAACTGTAGAAGTCCCTTTTCGACTCCTCTTGTTGCTGCATATTGGATATGGTCATTTAAATTTTGATTTGAACTTAAAATTGGAGGGCATGAGGATTGAATATGAAACGTATTGGGGAAAAGTCTTCACTCTTTTAAGGATGTAATAAAATATGAGAGGTTACATTTAAAAAAATATTAATTGTGTTTACTCTGTAAACCAATTAATATCTTAAAAAGCAAATTTGTAGTGCCTTGAATTAACTACATGAATTTGAGGGTTTTTTTTAGTTTTTTTGCAATTATTTATTTTAGATTATTATATTCTATATATTTTAGATTATATTATTTTGTTTTAATTGGTGTTATGTTTTTCACATTTGTCTTGCCTGGCTTTATTTCGGGGTGGATCCTGCGCCTCGTGCGTGTTGCGTCACACAAGCACTCTGGCGTACGTCATACAAATACTCCTGCGCCACAACACATGAATTCATAATCGTTTCAGCCACGAGGACGGACTGAAGGTTACCTGCTTCAACAGTGCTTGAACGGCAACCGAACTTCTGTCTTTCTTTTCGCTTTCCATCAATCAACTTCTTTGATTCCAGTCATTTTGTTTTGGGTCAAAATCGAATATTTAGTTTTAAGACGCTAGCTTTAAACAGAAATCTACGCGAACCAGCGTCGTTGACCATCTGTGCTAATAACACCAATTAAAAGCAGTAAAACCGATTTAAAGGTAAGTCTTCCATCAGAATCACCACGTTTATTCACATATTCAATTCAAATTGTTTATTTTTATTTTGATACATGAATAACTCGCTTTGCATAGAGATTGCGGCATCATCACTAGCGAGTGAGATACAAAGGCGCCATCTTTGTTTGTTGTTTTTGATCGATTTAGTCGTGTAAGGAAAAAAGGAATTGAATCAAATAAATCTGAATTCTCTTCGTCTGCCAAAGTGTCGTTCATTTCAATGGATGTAATGTTTGTAAAGGCCACAGTCTTATCAAATGGCCTCCACTAACGTACCATTCTACCATTTTGCGTTCGTTATCGCGTGTGGAAAGACTGGATTTGGAGCATTTTGTTACAATCGCAATTAATTTATACAATAAACAATTTATGGATGGGGACTGAAGATGTCGAGCTCCGAAGGTTTAGGTGAAATTTGCACCGTAAAATAATTTTACACGACGATAGCATTATATTGCAAGTCTTCTGACGACATTCGCCTTGATCAAATGTTTGCAAACTCTGGGCAGTTTGTTTTCTGAATAAAAATAAAAAAAGGCTGCGTAAATCCTCACGACGTTAGTAACGTTTTATCTAACTTAGACTAACATTAGCTATAATTTCAGTTCGTTTTGGCGTGCTTAACAGCTGTTTTCGGTAGTTGCCTCAATTTTTTGTTTTCATGGCTAAAATTTAATATCATATGACGAAATGTTTTATATAGTAATGTAAATTTTATGCAATTGTGATATTGACCTTGTGTTTGCCATGTAAATAGCCTCGATGCTAACATGGCGTTAAAATTTAACAAACAATGATGTCGTATGACGAACATTTATTTGAGTAATGCTCTTTTAGTGCAATGAAAGTGGATGGGAACTGGCGTTCATCATCCAAAACATCGTTTTAAGTCGTTCAGCAGGTTTGGTTTAACGTTCCCTGGTCGCAAAGGGTTTTTCCTAATCCTTTATTTAGTAAACATCGAGATTGTCTAGTATTATGTATAATATGTTGAGGTGTTGCCCCAGGCCAAATTTCAGATGCCTTTATTTGTGAGTGGTTTTTCAACCATGTCATAATTATGGGTTAGACTATGTACATTGGCTAGATCTCATGAGTAGGTGAGATTGGACTGAAAGGCCAAACCTTGAGTAGAATTATCTAAGTGATCCAGGAAATGTGTGCCATGCAATCATGTGCTTTTCCTCATAAAACAACTAAGAGGGCTAAACATTAACACCACCTGTCCTGAGAATGTATTAAACTCGGTACAGCATATTACAGAGAGTTATGTGGCGTAAACGCCTGCTGCCGTGTCCGGAACAGACAATAGACACTATTATTAGTGGGTCTGTGGTGAGCAACGGTGTGTGGTAATGCAGAAGTTGACGTTGGAGAGATTACAATGCGTTTGTTAATAACAGGGATGTCAGATTTTTTTTTTTAATGGGAGGGGAGGCTTTTTTTATTTTATACAATCAAAAGATCTAATCTAATAAAAGATCTAATCTAATCTCTAATCACAGAAACATGAGCTCTCAGGTGAGACAGAACTTTGAGGAGGCCTGCGAAGCGGCCATCAACCGTCAGATCAACATGGAGCTGTATGCGTCCTACGTCTACCTTTCTATGGTGAGAGTCCAAGGCCATTACAACATCCCTTTCCCATTTGGAGTAAAGTATAGTGTTCTAGGTGAAAGGGATGATGGGAAGGAGCATTGAGTTCAGTATTTGAATGAACTTTGCTTGAAAGTTTGGTTAATGATTAATTTCCTTTATTGCTAATAGTCTGTCTGTTCTGATTATTTTATTTCTCATGCAGTCATACTACTTCGACCGAGATGATCAGGCTCTGAACAACTTTGCAAAGTTTTTCCGCCATCAGTCCCACGAAGAGCGCGAACATGCTGAGAAACTGATGAAGTTCCAGAACCAGAGGGGAGGGAGGATCTTTCTGCAGGATGTGAAGGTAAGTCTATATGGTGTGTTCACATGATAGCATTACAGCTTGATAGGACAAGGCAAGGACGCTGAGATAGAGAGGAGAGAGTTGGGGTGGGGTTCTTATCTTTAACCGACACTGACTAAACTTCAACTGACAGTAAGCATGTTTATTAGATGAAAAAGGATAACGGGCAACCACAAATGCTCTTAAGACCAGGCGCTGTGACGTTATATCGTGTAACTGGTACAGATTTTGCAATAACATTTATGATATTTGCATGAGGACAGGACTGATTATCAGTTTCATTGGTAAAGCAAAAATGGTTAGTTCTTGAAATGCTGTTAGGAAGTTGGCTTGGCATCTGACTGGTTGGCATCACAAGTTTTAATTGCATTTTGCCTATCGTTTAATTTTTATTCGTAGGGCTGCAACAAACAATTATTTTGATAATCTGTTAATTATTTTTAGTTTAATTAGATTATAATCTATTAAAATAGATTAAGTTTTATTAATTTACATTTATTTATAAAATTTGGTAACACTTTATTTGACAGTGTCCTTGATACACGTTACATATACTTACTATAGTAATAACTATAAATTATGCATAATTACATGCATCTAACCTTAAACCAAATCCTAACCCTACAGTAAGTACATGTAGTTAATTAATATTGCTCAGTACTTAAACATAATTACACTGTAACAATGACACCTTAAATTTTAGTCAATTTAGTCAAAATTTTAGACAAATATAGTCTATCTATGTAGGCAATGTGCAATTAAACATTTTGTTAGCTTGCGGGCACTCGTTCAGTTATGTTTGTGAAGATTCGCATCACTTGCTGACTTTTGCAAAATGATTACTCCTGTGACTTTCTAACATTTACAGGTAAGGATTAGGGATGTAACGATTCATATGATGCGATACGATTCACGATACTAATTTCACGATACGATTTTCTCATGTTGTTTTTTTTTTTTTTTTTATAAACAAAATGAGATTTAAGACAAATTATAAAAAATAATGTCCTTATAAAAATTAAGTGTCCTTTTATTTCTCAGACAAAATTCTGCATATTTCTTTGTAAAATTTAAATGTATATTTTGTCAAATAATAACTTACTTGAAATTTTAAAACAAATCCTCTAAGTCCCTTCAAGGGGATCTTCCAATGGTGTTTTCCTGGGAGGAGGTTGTTTCAGCTTCACCCTCATTCTGCACTGAGGAATAGCAGAAATAAAAAGACTAGGTAAAATTTAAGTACAACAGTGACATGGGTTTCATTGTTATAAAGGCAAGATTTTAATTTATAATTTGTATCATTACACTTGCAAGAGTCAGAAAAACAGAACACATTTAGATAAATATGCCATAATAAATGAATTATTGAAAAAAAAAAAAAAAAAATCCATGTACACATTTAGAGAAAGAGAGTGTAAAATAAATACAACACCTGGTTCAGCAACAGCACAAAGTTCTCCTTCAGTCTGTGGAATACATCCTCACGCTGGTCTTTCTCTTGCGGAAGAGCCTGGAGTCCATTTACTATGGCAGAAAACAGCCTTGTATATTTCGCTGTGAAAACACTGATGCACCTTGTGATCTCCATGGCAGTCGCCCTCGACGCCGCAAGTGGGGCTGCAAATCCGCCGGTCAGTGTGGTTTGGTCTATTATCTTTTTACAAGCAGACGGAGGTGACTGGAGCCTCTCACTGTGGTGATTTATTAGTCGTCGGAAAGTCAATGCCGCCACACCTCCGATTTGAGTGAGTCAACGTAAACTACGCGCTTGCCGTCGCCATGCTTCTGTTTGACTGCGTGCACACAGGTGCGCTCGCGCCCAACTTCCATATGAACGAACTGAAAACATTCGCTTATTTCACTCTTTGCGCCAGTGTGCACGCACAGTCCGTAACGCTAGCTACAACTTGCTCGTTGCTATCGTGCCTGATTCGTTTAACATCTCAACCGACTTGAATTGTCTCACATTTGTATCGATTTTCAACCGGCTCTGACTGAATCGTTACATCCCTAGTAAGGATATAACTGTATGTGTTAGGTATGCGCTGAGAAAAATGCGTCTCAATGCACCCGTCAAAGCAAAAGATTCTCAATAAGAAATGGTGTCGCGTAAGACCTGCAATGCACTTTCCCTCAAATTTGACCGAAAACTTGTTAGGGGCCGTTCACACAGAACGCGTTTTTCCATTCCTCTGCGCTACTTTACCATTGTTTTTCTATGCAGACACGTGCTAGGACGCGCTAGTATGACCCATAGATATGATAAAAAAAAAAAAATATGGACGTAGTGTCTGTGATGTCACCCGTAGGTTTCTGAAGAGCATTTTTGAAGCCTAAAGTCAGCCGTTGCCATCTTGGCAGCGCATCACTCCCAGATAACTGAAAATGGGCAAAGAGGCGGGATGTGGGTGGAGCTGAGACTGGTTGCTGAAACCACACCCGCCTAGCTCGATCATATTGGCAATCCACCTGTCACTCAAGTGGCCACGCCCTAAATTATGCAGAATTGTAAGGCTTGATATAATTTAAACGGATGAGTTATAAAAAAAAAAAAATCACCCCCCTCACAGTTGTCATAAAGAGCAAAATTAGCTGTATAGACCCAAACCACTTTTTGTACCAGGCTGTAAACATATTTTTTTTTTCTGCTGTAAAGTTGGGCATTTTAACATGGGGGAGATACAGATTTGACTCCCTTTTGGAGCCTGTCTCTAGCGGCCAACACTTCCGTGTTGGCTTCAAGAGAGACCGCGGGAGGTTGCTGCTTGGTATGACTGTTGCACTTGCGTCTTTTGCAGTGTCTCGCGCATGAGACCGCATTCTAAAAACGCGGTACTCGAGTTAAAATGTTCGATTTTGTTAGCGTCTCTAGACTTAGCGTTTTTTTTTGTTTTTGTTTGTTTTTTTTTTGTTTTTTTTTTTCTCTCTCTCTCTCTCTCTCTCTCTCTCTCTCTCTCTCTCTCTCTCTCTCTCTCTCTCGTTCCACTGACCTGCTGCTTGTGTTTTTAACATCTAACAAGTTCCAATAAATAAGAGAAAAAAAAAATTGAGCCAAAGTATTAGTGTTATGTAAAAATGTGCATTACTTTATTATATATATATATATATATATATATATATATATATATATATATATATATATATATATATATATATATATAATATAATTTTTTTTTTTTTTTTTTTTTTTTTTTAAATGATCTTTTATTGTGACGCTATTGCTGGTTTACTACATTATTTGTACTGTAATATAAGATCATGCCACTTTTAACCTTTTGTATTTATGTATGACAGAAACCAGAAAAGGATGAGTGGGGAAGTGGCGTGGAAGCCCTGGAATGTGCCCTGCAGCTGGAGAAGAGCGTCAATCACTCCCTCCTGGAGCTGCATAAGCTGGCCTCTCAGCACAATGACCCTCATGTGAGTGTGCAACCTCAGATACCAATGCAACTAGACAAGTTCATTCACAAACGAAACTTAATCCAAACACACCCTTCTTGTTTCTTACAGATGTGCGATTTCATTGAGACACACTACTTGGACGAGCAGGTGAAGTCCATCAAAGAACTGGGCGACTGGGTGACCAACCTGCGCCGCATGGGCGCCCCCCAGAACGGCATGGCCGAGTACATGTTTGACAAGCTCACACTTGGCAAGGAGAGCAGCTAAAGGCTCCATCCATTTCCTTTGCAGATTAGTTTTGCTATATGAGTGTTTATTTCCCTACATGCCATCAAACTTTATTTTGTTGTTTGACTGACTGGTCAACCTGTGTCCAGTTATTTAAGCAGAAAAAGCTTTTAGCTTGCTTTGCTGTTTAAATTTGCACTTCTCATAAGCCATTGCTGTCTATATCGGTCTCCTACCTGCATGTGCTGTGTGATTCATCAATGAAATTATGCTCCCAATCAATAAACAGAAACCTCTGGGATCTGAACTTGACTTGTGACTCTTAAGTGTTTCCAGGCTTTGATTTGAACTTTCAAAAGGGGTTGTTCATGGAAATGTATGCAATTTATTTTGTATGTTTTATATATTTAAACTTTTAAATTAGTGTATATTTGAATATATTGAGTTATGGTCTGAGGGCAGGAGGTGTAAAAAATAAAAAATAAAATTTTTTTAAACTAATGGCAGGTAAATTTGTTTGAAAAAAAAAAATTTCTTCTGGTTGTTTTGAGCTCCATATACATTACTGTTCAAAAGTTTAATTTTTTTTTTTTTAAGTCCTTTATGCTCACCAAGGCTGTTTATTTGATCAAAAATAATGTTTAGCATTATTGCTTTTTAGAATAAAGTGGGTTCTGCAGAGTCAATTGCTACAGACCTCCAAACTTTGTGTGGCCTTCAGATTAGCTCAAAAACAGTGCGTAGAGAGCTTCATGGAATGAGTTTCAATGGCCGAGCAGCTGCATCCAAGCCTTACATCACCAAGTGCAATGCGTTGGATGCAGTGGTGTAAAGCACACCGCCACTGGACTCTAGAGCAGTGGAGACGTGTTCTCTGGAGTGACCAATCATGCTTCTGTCTACTGTTCAAAAGTTTGGGATTTTTTTTTTTTTTTTTTTAAGTCCCTTATGCTCACCAAGGCTGCATTTATTTGATCAATTTTTAGCATTATTGCCTTTTAGGATAACTGTTTCCTATTTGAATATATTTTAAAATAATTTCCTGTGATGCAAAGCTGAATTTTCAGCATCATTATTCCAGTCTTCAATGTCACATAATCCTTCAGTTACTTTACATTTATGTAATGCTTCCTTGCTGAAAAGCATTACTGACTTCAGACTTTTGAATGGTAGTGTAGGTTGACAATAAATAAATCAAAATTATATTCATAGCTGTAACAGTATTTTCCTTTCAGTTTACTATAGTGTGGGTTCATGTGTTTTCTACGGTGGCTGAGAGAGCTCAACACACTGCAACTGAAGAAAACACATGCAAATAGAAAAAACACCAGCAAATTAAGGCAACATCTTAATCAATTTGACAACATGTGCTGCAAACACAACGCAACCAAATACAGAAACGCACTGCAAATACAACGCACATGCGATCAGGGTGTAAAAATAAACAGAATAACTGACGAGTAGACATTGAACAATAAGAGGTCCCAGCCAGGTTCGTCACTTGTTGGGGTTCCCTTGAAATATTTCCGTTGTGGTCTGTGCTATTTGCAGTGCGTTTTTTGTATTTGTTTGCCTTGTGAACTTTTGCAGCACGTGTGGACAAAATGATGATGTTTTCTCAATTTGCTGGTGTTTTTTCTATTTGCATGTGTTTTCTTCAGTTGCAGCGTGCTGAGCTCTCTCGGCCACCGTAGTTTTCTCCCTAGTATCACAATGTGACTCACATACACTATATTGCCAAAAGTATTTGGACACCCCTCTAAATCATTGAATTTAGGTGTTCCAATCATTGCCACAGGTGTATAAAATCAAGCACCTAGGAATGCAGACTGCTTCTACAAACATTTGTGAAAGAATGGGTTGCTCTCAGGAGCTCAGTGAATTCAAGTGTGGTACCGTGATAGGTTGCCACCTGTGCAATAAGTCCATTTGTCAAATTTCCTCACTACTAAATATTCCACGGTCAACTGTTAGTGGTAGTGATGGCAAAATGAGCCTTCCTGAACCACTGAGACCTCGCAGCCCATTGCTTCACCAAAAGGTTCATTACCCGAAGCTTCATTTATCATTGCTCACTAGTGACACCTAGCTACTGTGCAAAGAAATAGCAGACAAATCCATTAATCATGAGCTAATGACCTGAGCAGACATTTGTCCATTGCCTGGGTATAAAATAAAATATGTATCTTTCTCTGTCGGACTTTACTTGCACAAAGACAACTGTCAGACACACTGTTAATTAATTATTTATAAATTGTTTGGATAGTGACAGTATGAACAACAAAAGTGAGGCTGTGTTGAGTGCAGTGCTTATGGTGGAGGTAATGTAATAAAACTAACTGCAACAGAGCAGTCTGGGGTGGGAAAAGTTAAGAATTGTCACTGTTTTTTGTGTGCAGTGTGCACAGTTTATTGTGTAGTTTTAGTGTGTAGTGTATTGTGTAGTGCTTATGGGACTGGGGATGTAGCAAACTGCAACACAGCAGTTTGGGGTGGGTGAAGGAAGGATTATAATTTATTTTTATTGAGGAACAGAATTTAAACGATTCCTCTTCTTGGACAAAACCTCTTCAGCCTTGGAAAAGATCTTTTCACAAGGAACAGAGAATGCAGTTGAACATAAAAATGCCAGTGCCAGCTGGTATAAGTGAGGATACTGATGATTCTGTTGAGCCCAATATACTAGTGGATCCTCAGATCTTGTGAGATTTACTTCTGATAAATACCGGTCCACTTCAACACTAGCATCTGTTGTACTTGAGCTTCTTCTACTGTGATCAACCGTGCTATCCAGCAGATGCCAAAGAACACCTAATAATAGAGGAAAACTCTATTAGAGAAAAACTATCTAACCTAATAGTAATAATGTAGTATACTGTAGTATAATAGTATAATGTAATAATATACAGCCCTAACACATATGAACCACAATAACGACAATGACACAACTCTCTGACACTCACACTTCTACTACTCCTGACACTTCTCTGAAACGCCACAACAACCACAAGGTGGCGCGAGTTTCGAACCTGAAGCGACACTCAGACCGAACCGATGACGTATTCCACACAAACCGAGGCCTCGTTTGTCATTGGTCACGTGATTTCCCCGTTAACAACACAAGCCTCGAATCGGGGCTTCATCTGGCACGCCCATTTATTCTCGACACAAGCTCCGACACCTCGGTTCAAATGTCACATCACTAGTTAGTGGTATTATAACAAAGTGGAAGCAATTGGGAACAACAGCAACTCAGCCACGAAGTGGTAGGCCATGTAAAATCACAGAGCGGGGTCAGCGCATGCTGAGGCGCACAGTGCGCAGAAGTCGCCAACTTTCTGCAGAGTCAATAGCTACAGACCTCCAAACATCATGTGGCCTTCAGATTACCTCAAGAACAGTGTGTAGAGAGCTTCATGG
This sequence comes from Coreius guichenoti, assembly GCA_039654105.1. NCBI lineage: Eukaryota > Metazoa > Chordata > Actinopteri > Cypriniformes > Gobionidae > Coreius > Coreius guichenoti. Next base: position 44,557,532 of record CM077168.1, read on the forward strand.
AATGGGTTTCAATGGCCGAGCAGCTGCATCCAAGCCTTACATCACCAAGTGCAATGCAAAGCGTCAGATGCAGTGGTGTAAAGCATGCCACCACTGGACTCTAGAGCAGTGGAGACGTGTTCTCTGGAGTAACGAATTACGCTTCTCTGTCTGGCAATCCGATGGACGAGTCTGGGTTTGGCGGTTGCCAGGAGAAAGGTACTTGCCTGACTGCATTGTGCCACGGGTAAAGTTTGGTGGAGGGGGGATTATGGTGTGGGGTTGTTTTTCAGGGGTTGGGCTTGGCCCCTTAGTTCCAATGAAAGGAACGCTTAATGCTTCAGCATACCAAGACATTTTGGACAATTTCATGGTCCCAACTTTGTGGGAACAGTTTGAGGATGGCCCCTTCCTGTTCCAACATGACTGTGCACCGGTGCACAAAGCAAGGTCCATAAAGACATGGATGAGCGAGTTTGGTGTGGAGGAACTTGACTGGCCTGCACAGTCCTGACCTCAACCCGCTAGGACACCTTTGGGATGAATTAGAGCGGAGACTGCGAGGAGGCCTTCTCGTCCAACATCAGTGCCTGACCTCACAAATGTGCTTCTAGAAAAATGGTCAAAAATTCCCATAAACGCACTCCTAAACCTTGTGGAAAGCCTTCCCAGAAGAGTTGAAGCTGTTATAGATGCAAAGGGTGGGCCAACTCCATATTAAACCCTACGGATTAAGAATGGCATGTCATTAAAGTTCATGTTTATGTAAAGGCAGGCATCCCAAAACCTTTGGCAATATAGTGTATTTTTCAAACTTCAGTACCAGGTTTTGTGTGTGTATGTCATGGCTAATCCAGTGATTAAGGTATGTTTTAACTCATTAAGGTATATTGATGGTATTTAATGATGGTTGTAGTGATAAATGTGACCAAAGTCATAGGTTAGCTATATATGAGTAGACTTGCATTGATGCCAGTGAAACCAGACACCCATCTGATCCAATGTTGTTATTAAGCCAGTTATATTACATTCTAGCAAAGATTTATCAAGACGCAGTGGTGAAAGTGTTAATATTTCAGCCAGATAAGGGGGTTATTCCAGAAAGCAAGGTTAACTTTCCGTCACATATACCTTGAACTCCCGGTTGATTAACCCAAACCTTGCTTACTCGAGTATGTTCCCGTTAGTGATGTGACATTTGAACCGAGGCGTCGGAGCTTGTGTCGAGAATAAATGGGCGTGCCAGATGAAGCCCCGATTCTAGGGTTGTGTTGTTAACGGAGAAATCACGTGACCAATGACAAACGAGGCCTCGGTTTGTGTGGAATACGTCATCGGTTCGGTCTGAGTGTCGCTTCGGGTTCGAAAGTCGCGCCACCTTGTGGTTGTTGTGGCGTTTCAGAGAAGTGTCAGGAGTAGTAGAAGTGTGAGTGTCAAGAGTCAGAGAGTTGTGTCATTGTCGTTATTGTGGTTCATATGTGTTATATATTATTACCTTATACTACTATACTACAGTATACTACATTATTACTAGGTTAGATAGTTTTTCTCTAATAGAGTTTTCCTCTATTATTAGGTGTCCTTTGGCATCTGCTGGATAGCTCGGTTGATCACAGTAGAAGGAGCTCAAGTGCAACAGATGCTAGTGTTGAAGTGGACCAGTATTAATCGGAAGTAAATCTCACAAGATCTGAGGATCCACTAGTATATTGGGCTCAACAGAATCATCAGTATCCTCACTTATACCAGCTGGCACTGGCATTTTTATGTTCAACTGCGTTCTCTGTTCCTTGTGAAAGGATCTTTTCCAAAGCTGAAGAGGTTTTGTTAAAGAAAAGGAATCGTGTAAACCCCAATACACTTCAAAAAATTCTGTTCATCTGAATACCTCTTAAGCAAACTAACCCTGGAACATAACGTGCTCCGGAGCAGGTTATGTTCAGAGAGTGAGTTGCTATGGCTACTTACATACCCTGAAAGTTACCTCCGTTTTTGGAACCGAAAGTTGAGGTTATCCGCTTACTTACTCTTAAACATACCCGGGTACATCACATAACATCACGTCAAAAGAACAAAAGTGGTTGAGAAGGAAATAAAAACAGCCTACTTCTCTTTTCATAAGAAGCAGGTGTTATATAACCTGAGTATATCTGTATTTACACTTCCTCTTCTATCAGCTGTCATTGATATAAATACACCGATCAGGCACAACATTATGACCACCTTCCTAATATTGTGTTGGTCCCCCTTTTACTGCCAAAACAGCCCTGACCCGTCGAGGCATGGACTCCACTAGACCCCTGAAGTTGTGCTGTGGTATCTGGCACCAAGATGTTAGCAGCAGTCAAAGTAACAGCCACATGGATGGCAGGACCTAAGGCTTCCCAGCAGAACATTGCCCAAAGCATCACCCTGCCTCAGCCGGCTTGCCTGGGCACCCTGACTGGTCTGCGGCTATGCAGCCCCATACGCAACAAACTGCGATGCACTGTATATCTGTGTATTCTGACACCTTTCTATCAGAACCAGCATTAACTTCTTGAGCAATAAAGCTACAGTAGCTTGTCTGTTTGATCGGACAACACAGGCCAGCCTTTGCTCCCCACGTGCATCAATGAGCCTTGGCCGCCCATGACCCTGTCGCCGGTTCGCCACTGTTACTTCTTTGGACCACTTGTGATAGATACTGACCACTGCAGGCCAGGAACACCCCACAAGAGCTGCAGTTTTGGAACTGCTCTGACCCAGTCGTCTAGCCATCACAATTTGGCTCTTGTCAAACTTGCTCAAATCCTTACGCTTGCCCATTTTTCCTGCTTCTAACACATCAACTTTGAGGGCAAAATGTTCACTTGCTGCCTAATATATCCCACCCACTAACAGGTGCCGTGATGAAGAGATTATCAGTGTTATTCACTTCACCTGTTTCTGCAGACCAAAACTGACACAAATTAGCTTTAAAAAAGAATGTGGGAAGAAATTTGAGTGTTTCAGTTCATTGTGTACTTCCATGGTTAATCTAATAGATTAATTGCTACAAATGATTAATTTTGAACCATTGTTGCCTTAATTGTTACCATAGACCTTAATCAATTTCTGGCTTGAACTGGTCAGTGTTTATCAATTCAGAATGAGAAGCTCATCACATGATGAATCCCATTTAGTTACTAAGAACCCATGAACACGAAGTACAAGACTAAACATGACTGAATAATGAATTTATAATCTTTTTAGATTGTCAAGCAAAAGAGATATGAGGAAATCAGCATTAGTATGTGGTGAAACTGGTGTGTCTATGTGCTTGTCAAGATGAACGTTTTGGTATGCTGAAAAAAAACTGCATGTCATCATGGACTCTGCTTTGTTATACTTATTATATATAAAATCAATTTTTTTTCTCATTCTTACAGACATGGTTTATGTCTTATACTTTTAAGGCCATGCACATTCAGCAGGGAATAGCAGATTAAACTATATTGGTTGATTAAACTATATATAAAAGTCTGAATTGGGATTTACCAATTTTATCAATTCACTATACCATTCAAAATTTAGGGTTAGTAAGATTTTATTTTAAAGAAATTAATACTTTTATTCAGTAAGGACACGTTAAATTGATCAAAAGTAACAGTGTAAACATTTATAATGTTACAAATGATTAATATTTTATTTATAAATTTATAAATTTTATTTTGAACTTTCTATTCATCAAAGAATCCTGTGGCAGCACAACTGTTTTCAACATTGATAAGAAATGTTTGGGAATTTTTTGAACCTATTTTGTACAATATTCTTTGTCATGCATTCTTATTTTCTTTTCTGTTTTGGTAACTGGAAATTAAACAAGTGAGCTGTTGTACGCTTCAGAGTCTGAATTTGTAGTTTAGCTAATAATTGATTTATTGTCTGATAAAACAATCTTATCAGGTCATAAACCACTTCTCGATGCGTGTGTCAACATTATCAGTCATGAAGATTTCAATGCTTCTGCTTTCAAATTTGAAAATCATATCATGTGTGGAATCTACAAAATGCTTTCATTTAAATCCCCCAACACACACACACACATTTTTTTTACTATATTAGTGAAGACATTGTATAGACTTCTATTGATTTTGTATCAGGTTATTTGATATTTTCTATGGCCTAACCCAGTGGTTCCCAAACAGGGGGATGTGGCAAGGATAAGGGACACAGTAAGCAGATTGTTATGCAAAAAGAAACCTCTTTTTCAGGGTGATACAAGACCACACTGTGGAATTATCTCGCTTATTATGCAGCTACTTGCCATAGTAGCTGCATAATAATTAAATAGTAAATAATTAAACACAAAATATTAATTTGACATATTTTATTTATATTGTTTTTTTATAGCCAAATCTGCACGCACACACAGAGAGAGAGAGAGAGAGAGAGAGAGAGAGAGAGAGAGAGAGAGAGAGAGAGAGAGAGAGAGAGAGAGAGAGAGAGAGAGAGAACTGGTTTATGTGCACATGTGCAGACATCTGGAATTTCCTTCTCCTGGAATGACCTGTATCAAGATGTTTCAGCAGCCACGAAAGCTGTATAAGAAGTGAAACTAAAATTATTTGCATGAATGCAGTCAAAAAAGTTTATACTAAAATTTATATTTATAATATTTATATTAAGTTGAATTAAAATGTTATACATTTTATTGATTAAATTATTTATTTTGTTTAAAACATGTACTTTTTATAAGCAAAAAAATCTGTTTCATACCACAAAGCTACACTACACTGCAATACTACACTTCCTGTATTAATTATTATTATTATCATTATTAATCATCATCATAATAATCATAATAATAATAATAATAAAGGTACAAATTTAGCAATTTTTTTCTGACAGTGTATACTTTTATGGCCATGTACATTAAACTTTAGGCTACATAAAATATAAAGAAATTAATACTTTTATTCAGCAAGGACGTATTCAATTGATCAAAAGTAACAGTCTAAACATTTATAATGGTACAAATTATTTATATTGTATGTATAAATTCTGTTCTTTTGAACTTTCTATTCATCAAAGAATCCTGAAAAAAATGTATCATGGTTTCTAATAAAATATTATGCAGCACAACTGTTTTCAACATTGACAATAATAAGAAATGTTTCTTGAGCAGCAAATCAGCATATTAGAATGATTTCTGAAGGATCATGTGACACTGAAGACTGGAGTAATGATGCTGAAAATTCAGCTTTGCATAACAGGTGTAAATTACACTTTAAAATGTAATGTTTAAACTGTATATTCTGTCCCCTTACACTAACCCTACCCATCACACAAAACTTTCTGCATTTTTACATTTTCAAAAAAAAAAAAAACTTATTCTGTATGATTTATAAGCTTGTTTCCTCATGGGGACATGAGTCCTCATGTGTCAGTGTGCATTCAGGTTGAAGATAGAAGAACATGAACACACACACATACACACACACACTATCCCCCACTTTCACAGGCAAGGCTTAAACTATTCCCAGACTAAAATGCATGTTTGAGCTGTTTTAACTGAAAGCTAAATATATCTTAAAACATATCAGTGCCATTGTTTTGACTCAAGATGCACACCAGTTATGTTTTTTTAGTGCACGTTTAAAAAAAGCTACTTAAATGCCCCAAAATGAACTAAGGCCTAATCCTGGCTTAATCTAAACCCTGTTTGTGAAACTGGGCCTATATGTGTTTGTTTAACCATATTAGTGAGGACATTGTATAGACTTCCGTTGATTTTATATCAAGTTAATGATATTTTCTATGGCCTAAACGAAACTGGGGGGTACAGTTATAAAAAGCTACTTACAGAGTTATTATGCAGCTACTTGCCATATAAGTAAATAATTGAAATTTTTTTTATAGCCAAGCCTACACACACACACACACACACACACACACAGAGAGAGAGAGTGAGAGAGAGTGTCACATGTCTGTCTTGTCTTGTGTAGCACATGTTGGGTCCCCTATTTAATCTCCTTGTGTTTGCAGTCCTGTGCTGGATCGTTGTCTTATGTCTTCTGCTCCCTGTTTAATGTTTCCTGATCCTGGTATTGTGTCCTTGTTTAGTTTGGTTTTACCCGTCGTGGGTTTTGTTTTGTCTTATTTTTATGATTTAATAAATACTTCCTCCTGCAATTGAGTCCTCGCACCTTTTCATTTATACCACACCCTGACAGAGAGAGTGTACATGTGCAGACATCTGGAATTTCCTTCTCCCAGAATGACCTTTTGAAAGATGCTTCATCAGCCATGAGAGCTGGAAGTGACAACAATACAAGAAGTGAAACTTTTGAAATTTTTGCATGAATTTGAAACATCAGTCAGAAAAGTTTATACTAAAAATTAGCATTTATAATATTTATATTAAAGTGAATTACAATGTTATACATTTTATTGATTAAATTATGTATTTTGATTAAAACGTACTTTTTATAAGCTAAAAATTGTTTTATACCAAAAAACTAATTCATCTCTGCAATACTACACTTCATTTGCATATATTTAATTATTATTATTATATCATGGTTTCATTTTGTATTATGCATCTAACTATAAAGGTTAGAGTGTCAATATTTCTCACAAATTACAATTTAATACCACAAAACTATTTCCTTTCTGCCATACTACACGTCTTTTGCACATTTCTAATTATTATTTGCACGTTTTTAATAATTATGCAGAAAATTCAGCTTGCACAAAACAATTTCCTTTCTGCCATACTATACTTCTTTTGCACGTTTTTAATTATTTATTAAGAAGAATAAAAATTAGATTTTTATGATTTCATTTTGTACTGTATATCTCAGTATGAAGATTACAAAATCTCAGAATGTTTTTGTATGAAGTAATGGTTAGTCTTTTGACACGTTTAAAAAAATATATAAACAGTCGTGTTTTAGAAATTCTGGCTTTCCCAGAAATAGCGGAGCAAATTAGTCAGATCTGTTACATCACAGTTGGGAAAACCCATGTCCAGCCCAGTCTGAGCCTTATAAAATGGATCTAGCTGGATGAAGACATAATGTGACTGAACTGAACAAACCAGAGAGGTAAGAGACTGACTAAATTCACCTCTATATTGATGCAAATCTGCAGTCTTATAGGGATCACACTGAGATCTCTTTGAGTGTACCATAAATTGTTTTGGATTAAAGCATTTTCTAAGGATTGTCCAATTATGTTTATGTGTTCAGTTCTGTAATCATGAAGCTTATTCTTGCTGTGCTGGTGGTGGTCTTGGTGGCTGTGGCCCAGGCTCAGTGGCACCGCTTCCCAGGGGATGCCATTCGAGGTCACTTATTTTTCCTTTTTACCTCTATTTAACTTGAGACATGCACTAAGTTGTAGGCACATTTGAATCATTTTCACTGTTTCTTGTAGGTGGAAAGGACATGGTGCGGGCCTACCAGGATATGAAGGAGGCCAACTGGAAGAACTCAGACAAGTATTTCCATGCACGTGGGAACTATGATGCTGCAAAAAGGGGCCCAGGAGGCAGGTGGGCAGCTAAAATCATGAGGTACGTACAAAATCATACTGACTCTGGCAGATTTGATTACTCTATTCCTGATAAGAGCAAGAATTCTTTCTCCCTCACACTCTGCAATGAAACAGCGGCTCATTGTGCTATTAAAATGGATGTTTAAATGATTTGGGGAATTTCTAATATGTTAATGATGTGTGCAGTGATGGAAGAGAGGCTCTGCAGGCTCTCAGTCGCCACGGCAACTCTGATGCTGCAGCTGACCAGGAGGCCAATCGCTGGGGGCGTAACGGTGGAGACCCAAACCGCTACAGACCGAAAGGCCTTCCCAAAAAATACTGAAAACAGAAAACGTCTGAAATCATCAGTGCCTCCAGGATATAAAATTGCTTGATTTAATTTTCCATAACAAATATAAAACCAACACTCTCTTTCACTCTCTTTTTTACATCTTGACGTTTATCGTTAATTAAATCTGCATTTATGGCAACAAAAATGTCATCTTTAATGTCACATTGATTTGAGCATCATTTAGTCTATGTAACATGCTTTAGTGTCTGGTTAAAGATTGCAACTTACTCATTTGTATGTCTGTTTTCATTGTTGTTGTTTTTTTTAAATTTGCGTTTAACAGTAATACATACGACATAAATACAAATTTGTCCCCCTAAAAATGGTATCTCACGAGTCCCTGCACCTGTAAGGAAAAGACTTTTCATCACTCTCACATCAACTGTACATCAAGTCTCCATTGAGTGTCTACTCACCTGTTGATATTGCCTGTTGTCGAATAAACTCTGTTTACCATTCCTCTTTGTGTTCCGAGCATACATTCCGTAACAGTGGTCCTGGTAAAACCTACATCCCCACAAGGATTGTAAAACCTGAAACGTTTGACCTTGTGGGGAAATTTTTGTCCCCATGAGGAAAACCTCTTATAACACTAAATAGTTTTTTGCTTGTTTTTGAAAATGTAAAAATGCAGAATGTGTTTTTGTGATGGGTATAGGTTTACGGGATAGAATATACAGTTTGTACAGTATAACATCATGATGTCTATGGAAAGTGCCCATAAAACATGGAAACCCAACATGCCAACGTGTGTGTGTGTGATCCAACCAAAATAACACCGTAGACAGATGAAGAAAACGAAATAAAGGGAAGAAAGACAACTAATTTGAAGGAAGTGGAGTTTAGGCATGTGCTTAAATAGAAGAATCAGTTCTCCTATTGAAATATTGAAAAAAGGGGACCAGGCTTGTGTTGTGTGAAGGGGGGGGGGGGAAATCATATAATTTTGTGTGCAAATTGTTCATAGTCATGTTTAGTTTTTAATGTAATGTTTTTTTTGTTTTTTTTAAAAACACAATTGCTAGGACATATTTCTCAATATTTAGGTCACTTTTTCAAAACTCCTCAGTGAGCACAACATCAGTCTATGTGAGCTAAACTGTGGATTATTTATCATTATTTTTTTTTGGCACAAAATGCATTCAATGACATCTTTCAAATTACATGAATACATTTCTCACTTAGACACAAACACCAGCAAAACTATACCTACAGCAGGCCAATTTTCACATTTACCCCTCTCTCTCTCTCTCTCTCTCTCTCTCTCTCTCTCTCTCTCTCTCTCTCTCTCTCTCTCTCTCTCTCTCTCTCTCTCTCTCTCTCTCTCTCTCTCTCTCTCTCATCTCTCTCTCTCTCTCTCTCTCTCTCTCTCTCTCTCTCTCTCTCAAACTGTTAAACTTAAGTTCAAAACCTAGCATAATACAAAATTTAATAAGACAGAAATTTGCTATATTTCTACAGTAATACCATATTGAAATATAGGCCTATTCAGAATCTAAAAAATTAAATACTATCAAAGCGATGTAACTACACAGGTGTTAGCTTGGTGTATTTCTTTACTATCTATACAAAAGGGGAAACTTAGGAATAAGTTTGTAGCCTACTGTAATGTAAACATGCACCATAACATTTTGAAGTGAATTATAAGCAGTAGAGAGTGTCATTCTTGTTTTGTAAAGATTTTTTTTTTTTTTTTTTTAACAAAAGAACACGTATAATTCTATCTGTTGTTAGTGTTTTTAGGTCGTTTTTATGAGTGTTCAAAGTGTGTTTGGGTAAAAACCTTTGCTATTGTTATGGCATTAGGCTGACTTGATTTGAGACATAACTTAATGTGAAATTTACTGCTGTGCCAAGCTGAAATGTTGTTAGGAAAACTGTGAAGAGTTTTGAAAAAGTTACCCAAGTTGAGAAATGTATCCTAGCTACTGTAATAATAATAATAATTAAAAAAAAAAACCTGTACTCACTCATTGTTTATGTTGTAGTGCCTAGCAATCTTGTCATTCAAGCACTTAATAGCCAACCAACAGCTTGTCAATAGATACATTTTTCCTCGTCATTAATGAAACTCTCATTTACGACATAATGTTATCCTATCCTAATGTCACATTCACATTGATCTGTTTTACATTATAGTAGTCGAAATGGTAATTATAACATGATAAATTATCAAAACGTTCATCAGATAGGCCTATGTTTTTAGTAGGCTAAGTTATCTGAGTAAACAACTCATTTGAATGTCTCTTTTCATTCACGTCACTCGTTGTTTACATGTACACTTAATTTAGCAAAGGCTGCAAAGCCGTCCCCTCGCTTCAAATATGGCAGGACTATCACTGCTGCGACTAAAGATTTCTTTGTAAATAATCTTCCTCATCAGTTTCATCTCCTCAGCATCCCAGATAGCCTAGAGGAACTCGATGTTGCAACAGAAACTATTGACTCTCTCTTTTCCAGCACTTTAGACACAGTTGCTCCCTGGCGCTTAAAATAGTCCAACGACGTGGTACAACGAGCACACCCGGGCCCTTAAAACAGCAGCCAGAAAAATGGAGCGCAGCTGGAAGAAAACAAAACTAGAAGTTTTTCACATTTCGTGGAAAGAGAGCATGATTGCATACAGAAAGGCCCTAAAAACTGCTAGATCTGCTTATTTCTCGACTCTCTTAGAAGAAAACAAACACAACCCTAGGTATTTATTCGATACAGTGGCTAAATTAACCAAAGATAAAGCTTCACCTTCTGATGTTTGTAAACAGCACAGCAGTAATGACTTTATGAACTTCTTTACTTGTAAGACTGATAATATTAGGAAAAAAATTATAACCATGACAGCCCAGACAGTGCATTGTAGTGTCACTGAGGAAAAATTACATTCATTCACTGCTATAGGAGAAGAAGAATTGGCTAAACTCGTTAAATCATCAAAATCAACATGTATGCTCGACCCTATACCGACTAAACTACTAAAAGAGATGCTTCCAGAGGTCATAGATCCTCTTCTTAATATCATTAATTCATCCTTGACATTAGGATATGTACCGAAAACTTTTAAGTTGGCTATTATTAAACCACTTATTAAAAAAACGCAACTTGATCCTACAAAATTAGTCAATTACAGACCAATCTCAAATCTACCCTTTCTGTCAAAAATACTAGAAAAGGCAGTGTCCTCACAATTATGCTCCTTTTTAGAAAGAAATGGTATCTGTGAGGATTTCCAGTCAGGATTTAAACCGTATCATAGTACTGAGACTGCTCTCATTAGAGTTACAAATGATTTACTCTTATCATCCGATCGTGCTTGTATCTCTCTGTTAGTGTTACTTGATCTTAGCGCTGCATTCGATACTATCGACCACAACATTCTTTTGAATAGACTCGAAAATTATGTTGGCATTAGTGGAATTGCATTGGCATGGTTTAAATCATACTTATCTGACCGTTATCAGTTTGTAGCAGTAAATGAAGAGATGTCACACCGAACACAAGTTCAGTATGGAGTACCGCAGGGCTCAGTGCTAGGACCGTTGCTTTTCACCCTGTACATGCTACCACTGGGAGATATTATTAGGAAGCATGGCATTAATTTTCATTGTTATGCTGACGATACTCAGCTCTATATTTCTTCACGCCCTGGCGAAACTTACCAATTCACAAGATTAACAGAATGCATAGCTGATATAAAAAATTGGATGACTAGTAATTTCCTGCAACTTAATTCAGAAAAAACTGCATTTTTAATCATTGGACAAAAAAACTCCACAAGTAGTAACCTAGAATACTGTCTAACACTCGATGGCTGCTCTGTCAAGTCCTCGTCGTCAGTTAGGAACCTGGGTGTGCTCTTTGATACCAATTTCTCATTTGAAAGCCACGTTTCTAGCATCTGTAAAACTGCATTCTACCATCTTAAAAATATATCTAAATTACGGCACATGCTTTCAATGCAAAATGCTGAACAGTTAGTTCATGCATTCATGACCTCAAGGCTAGATTATTGTAATGCTCTACTGGGTGGTTGCCCTGCTCGCTTAATAAATAAACTGCAGCTTGTCCAAAACGCAGCAGCTAGAGTTCTTACTAGAACCAGGAAGTATGACCATATTAGCCTGGTTCTGGCAACACTGCATTGGCTCCCTATTAAACATCGTATACATTTTAAAATCTTGCTGATTACTTACAAAGCACTAAATGGTTTAGCTCCCCAGTACTTGAGCGAGCTCTTAACGCATTATACTCCATCACGTCTATTGCGGTCTCAAAATTCTGGCCAGTTGATAATACCAAGAATATCAAAATCAACTGCAGGCGGTCGATCCTTTTCCTATTTAGCACCTAAACTCTGGAACAGTCTTCCTAGCATTGTTCGGGAAGCAGACACACTCTGTCAGTTTAAATCTAGACTAAAAACACATCTCTTTACTATGGCATACACATAAAACATTTTTAATTTCTATTATTCAAATCAGTTAAATGATTGTTTTAGGCTGCATTAACTAGGTCAGCCGGAACCGGGAACACTTCCCATAACACCTGATGTACTCGTTACATCATAAGAAGAATGGCATCTACGCTAATGTTAGTCTCTCTGTTTATCCCGAGGTTTACCGCAGTCAGCCGGATCCGGGCCGTATCCAGACCAGATGGTGGCCCTTAGCCTGGACATGATGACCATATCCCTAAAGTGTCTGTAGAGACCGTGTCAATTAAACTCCCCCCTGTAAATGCCGCATCAACACGACATCCTCATTAAACCCGTCCCCGGCGTGACGACTCAAATCTTTCGAATAATCCTACGAATATCTATTGATCTAATATGACTTCTGACCTGTAATGTTGCCAGAATCATAATCATACACTATTTGTTCGTCGGCCAGAGGAGAACTGGCACCCCGACTGAGCCTGGTTTCTCCCAAGGTTTTTTTCTCCATTCTGGCCCTGAAGGAGTTTTGGTTCCTTGGCACCATTGCCTTTGGCTTTTGGCTTGCTCAGTTGGGGACACTTAAATTTCAACTATGTTACTGATCTGCCCGCATTGACACTATATGATAATTGAAATGAGCTGGATGACATCACCGTTTTCACCAGAGCCGAATCAAATTCCATTGCATTATTTTCCTGTTACCACTGTGAAGTTGCTTTGAAACAATTGCCATTGTAAAAAGCGCTATATAAATAAAGGTGATTTGATTTGATTTGATTTACAATCGCTAGGACACATTTCTCGATACTTAGGTCACTTTTTCAAAACTCTTCACTCAGTGAGCACAACTCAAATCTTTGTGGGCTAAACTGTGGATCATTTTATTATTGCTTTGGCACAAAATTCATTCAATGACTACATTCAAATTACATGAATTATTTCCTCACTTCGACACAACAATCGCCAAAAATCTGTGTACCTACAGGCCAATTTGCACATGCTTAGCCTACATACTGTTCAAAACGGATAAACTTAAGTTCAGAACAATAACATAATACAAAACTGAATAAGACAAAACTGAATGAGAAATGTGTCCTAGTGATTGTAAAAAAAACCCTGTAAGTTGGAGCGCCTCCAACTGGTCACTCAAGCACACTGTCTTTACACTAATCCACCAACAGCTTTGTCAATAATTGTATATATATAAAAAATAGTACAATTCTGGTTTCTTTTAAACCAGCCATTAGTTAACGTGAACTAATAATAAACAACAGGACTACTCCTACAGCATTTATTAATCTTATTTAATGTTAATTTCAACATTTACTAATTGCATTTTGTATTATATAGAATTGTATTTAATTTGGTAACATATTCCTACATTTTAACTCACTAATGACCACTTTGAAATGCAAAGCAAAGGGGAAAAGAGTTTTAGTTCTTAAATGCTTAAGAGAAGTTAGACTTTATGAACACATAAAATGCTTCATATTTTTAAATGTTTTTGTTTTATTTTTAATATATTCTCATCTTGCATCCATTCTATGTATGTATGTTGCTCTTGTATCTGATGTACTGTTGCAATAAAACTGAAAGACAAAATAATTTGGTTTGCTACTGTTGGCTACATCTGACTGCAGGGATCTGGAATTTCCATGTATTGGGATGATTAAGCACTCACTCTGTAAGATGAAGCAGTTTTAATATTTGGCAGTGCAAACAGCAAAACTCCATACAAAAGCAAAACTGAAATTAAATAATCATGTCTGACTCAAAGACATACGGCTTCCAGGAAAAAATGAGGACTCGACCACAAGAGCCAAAACATTTTGTGCCACATCATAACCAGGAAACTCCGTATCCGTATGTCCAAACACAAGTCCATAATGGTCAATGAAAGACCTAACTCCACAAAAAGACAAGATTAGAAACTGCCTCAACACAATGCAAGGATGCCGTGCTCGATAGGTTTTTAGTTTACACTTTATGTGCAAAGATCCAATAAATCTATATGGAATGAGAGCCTTTAATATTTTTGCTGGGGGAAATACTGAACAGATTTAGAATTATCCATTTATTTTTTAATGCTCAGGATTGCAGTCATGAAGCTTATTGTAATCAATGTTTAGCATAATGTATGTGTATTTAGAGACTACTGATCTCATGCCTTCAACCAATGGCTCTTTGCATGAATGCAGGCAGAAATTACTGAAGGAAAAACTGAGTTATTCGAGTGGCATTAGATTCAAAGCAGTGAAAATGTACAATGTCTAATAATCTGACTAAATGGTAATATAGAGAATCGACCTCTATCTAATATGAATAGTATGCCTATTTTTTCAGTCCTTGCTCAAAGGTTTAAACATGATTGACGTAACATTCATAAGTGTCTTCAGGTAAGCCAATATTAAAGTGCAGTCATTTTCAAATTACCAGACAATTTACATTAAGGCATTATTAAAAAGCTCAAAAGACTGCCGTTATCTGTGCGCTTTTGGGTGTGATCATGGAGTACAGATTCTAATGACTCATCCTACTCCCACATTATAAACTTTATTTGAAAATTCTGAAATGAACAAGGAAGCAAAAATCATTTTGTAATAAACTTTATTTTGGTCCTGAGGAGACATTAGTCAAAGAGTCCAAATCCCATGTCGTCTTCGGATTCTTCAGACTCCTCTTTCTTCTCTTCTTTCTTCTCCTCCGCTGCAGGAGGAGAAAGAAAAGGGATAAAGACGTTAACATTACAGGACCTAAAAGGAAACCAACCAACACTCCACCCTGAACATGGTCAAATAAATATGAACTAACAGAAAAACTTTTCAAAACAGTCACAGCATGTGACTTTGGCCCTTCGACTTTTTCCATTGAGTAATGTATGGTAATTTATCTGGGATTCATTGATATTTAATAAAACACTGCCCTATATATCTAAAATATGTCAATAAAAGATAAAAAGACAACAACAAAACATGTTGATTAAGAATGTATACACATACATAACCATACTCTAATAGTGTTTATATAGTGAAAATATACTTTGAGCTACATTTTTACTGTTTAGTTTCTTTAAATGTTTTGAATCTACTTGACTATAATAGATATTTGGTTGAAAAGGTTGACTGAAAATCAGCTTTTTAAGAACAAATACATATAGGCTGAAAAGTTCTATGCCATCCAACCCTATTAGAGAGAGGGGGAGGCATAAGGTAAAACAAGGCACTGACCTGCAGGGGCGGCAGCAGATCCTCCAGCTGCTGGGGCGGCAGAGCTGGAAGCAGCTACAGCACCACCAGACGGCACGCTGGCCAGCTTACTGAAGCCTGTCAGACAGCGACAAACATGATCATTCACCAAACTGATCCTGTACCCTCTTTAAAAAGCCCTTGTTTCTTATTCAGGACACTCTGCAGGGTTCCCATGCACTCTTTGACCAAATTTTGTTAGTGATTACTGGATAAGGCTTTTTTTTTTTTTTTTTTTTTAGAAAGATTATACTCAAAGAATTCCTATGAAACTATTTTAAAGCTGGAATTTCTTAAGTTATTAATATCCTTATCTAGAATTCCGCTTTGAATCAGACAGAGATAGTGCATAAGATTACATTTATTTGAATGAATTACAGCATTTATTTGAATTCTCGAGAGAAAGATGCGTATCTGCATCTGTTCAGCTTCTCTCAATAAAAGCTGTGAGTTTAATTACTTATAGGCGATGTAACCCCCTCGTTGATTAGAAATATAATGTAGCGATTCAGCAGTGAAGCTATTTTATTACTAAAAGTCATGGGGCAGCGCTGATAAGTTTTTGTTCTCCTGAATCTCCGCTCTGCGCGCAAGTGACGTATATTAATGCACTTCAATGAAAACAGCACATTAATATAGAATAGTGCATTTTTACAATCTCTTTATGAACCGTAAGAGTTTTGGGTGAATAGACTTTCAATGGAGGGACAGAAATCTCTCAGATTAAGAAAAATATCTTTGGGTTAGGGCTGGGCGATATGGCCAAAAAACCATATCTCGGTATTTTTTTGGTTGAACGGCGATATACGGTATATATCCCGCTATTTTCTACGTTTTTCTATTTGGGTAAAAAAAAAAAATGTATTTATTTTAATTTTATTTCACAGCCTGCCCAATGATGTCCTAAAAACAGTGTTGATATTGAAGGCTATAAACAAATAAAATGAATGTAATGTAGGCTATGCAATATATTGTGCAAAAAGGGGGTTTACAAACTAAAAACAAAATTAATAATTTTGTTTTTAAATTCACTAAACTAAAAATGAAAATAAAAACAAAAGCATAGCCTATATTTGATTACCCCATTATAATGGTCACTTTTATAAAAAATATACTTACTCGTAGGTTTAAAATTCCACATATGGCACATTTGTTGTTTAACAACAAACATTTTAGACATTTGTGTGTTTTAATCAGAATTATTGCGTTCCTATTCTATTGCGCTCCGTCTGTTTGGCACGAATGCGCGTGGCGGCGCTCATTCACGGAAGCCTGAATTTTCGCGGAGATTCACTTTCAGAAGGCTGGTCCTCTCCTGACAGCAAAATGGACATTTGCATGACTTTCTAACATTTACAGATGAAGAATATAGCCTACCTGTGAAATGTAAGTTATGCACTGAGGAAAGCACATTTCAAACCCATTAAACACCGCAAGTATTTATCTGTCTGTCAGCACAAATAGCCTATCTCTCAGAGCATCTGACAGGGCAAGCTGCTTTAAACTATACGTGTTAACTATATCTTACCAGTTATTTTGAAGCCCTTAATATAAAGCATGTGTCATGTTTAGGACAAATTGTATCATGCACTTTCCCTGCATCAGCTCATTCTGCGTACTCCGCTGTTTTTCAGATGCGTTTATATCAATCTACTGTATATCGATATAAACGGTATTGCCTCATTCCATATCGTTTCTAAAAAATATATCGATATATTGTACAAACTCGATATACCGCCCAGCCCTACTTTGGGTTTCAAAAAAAGAACAAAAATCTTATGGGTTTGGAAAGGCATGAGGGTAAGTATTTTGAGTCAATGTTCATTTTTAGGTGAACTAACCCTTTAAGCCTGCTTTTATAAACATCAATATAGTCAGCAGATTTGTCATTCAAAACTTTTTCAAGCTTTGAAATTTTAAAATTCCCTGATATTTTCCAGGTTTTCCATGACCATGGGAACCCTAGCCTGGACGTAAACGCATCCGTAAGTCCATTACATCTAACCACTAAGCTACCAGTTTAAAACTACTACCAACTTACCTTGGACAATCACTTCCTCAACATTTTTGCCATTGAGCTCGGACACAACCTACAACACAGAAAAGTCGACATTAAAGAGAAGCAAATTAACAACAGGCAAATGGAAGTAATCTCTTACAAGCACAACATTGTCAGTGTTCATGCAGTTTTATGAATAGATTCACCTTGTCCATACGGGTGTCATCGGCTTCAATACCGACACTCTCCAGGATCTTCTTGATGTCACCTGTGCTGGGACTCTCTTTGCCTCCAAGGGCAGCGAGCAGGTAAGCAGCTACGTAACGCATCCTACATCAAATAAAGAGAAATTAATGCATTAACATGTAAGAAATATTAAGTTTTGACCTGAACAATGGTCATCATTCAAAAATATTTGACAGCTGAATGCCCCAATAATGATTTTACATATTTTACCTAAGTTCTGAATGTAAATGAACCTTAATTTTACACAATATTTATTCAATTCATAAGTTTTTGAAAAAAAAAAAACACATTACACAAAAACGTAACTGACCAATAATTGACTCTCCACCAACTAAAGAGTTGCATATTAAAAAAAATGAGGATATTTAGTGTACTTGAAATAAAACAATGGCTTTTACTACAGCAATTAAGTGATAAGCCACATGGCTGAGTGTATTACTGCTAGCGGACTGTGTATCAATACATCAATCTGAGCTTCTGTATTATACCAGTCTCGCAAATAAAGGATTGAGGGTCTTTACTGCTTCATAAACATTCATTATTTGTTTGTTCGACGGTTATGTGTGTGTGTTAAAGCCGTGTTTTTATTCACTCACTTTGCGGAGAGAGGGACACTCGCGTGTTCACAAGCGGGCTCGTGCAAGCAGAAAGGAAGCGGAAAGGTGGCGAAAACCGGAAAAACTACACGACCGATGATGTCACACGCGAGGAGCGAATCGAAAGGACGAACAGCACGTCAATCACGAGACTGAGGGCGGGGTTTCTTCTCTTTCCCTTTTTTCGGAAGAAATATTTATTTATGATTAAATTCCGCCCAATTATTTCAAAACATATTAAGCTAATATTAAAAATGAGAAGCAATAAAACTGTCTAGTATTTCTGTGATCAATTACTGAACTATAATAGATCAGTGTGCCCAGTAGCTATATGATGTAGGAAATTAGCCAGAAATGCTGATTGATTTCTGTTATTTTAATATCATTGTTTACATTTAGAAAACACACATTTCAAAAATTGACTTTCAGAGAAATGGCAAAAAGGACAGAGTGATGCATGCATGTCCACTGCGTTGGTCACTGTTAGTGGAGTTAGAGTGTGAGAAAAGTAAGTTGCTTCCCCTCTAAAAGTCCACAGAAACAAAATTAATCGATAAAATTCCAATACATTTAGTTATTATATCATTTAAATCCTCAGAAGCAAAAATGTCCCATTTTGGTCTACTAATAAAACATGTCAGCAGAGGTCATTGTTTATCATCTCTTTTGGGTCACAGTGAGTTTGACAAGTAAGACATGTTCCTGGATCAACATATTTTGTTGATACTGGAACAACATTCCTGTCTTTAATTTAAACATTTAGCCATAACCCTATCCCTACCCCTAAACACTGATGAGTGAATATGTAGAAGCACCTAACCCTTGGTTTAAGCAACTTAATGTATATTGTCCCTCAAATCTGATTGCTTGTTTGAAATGTTGTTCCCAGGATCAACAAAGATGTTGATCCAGGAACATGTTGTACTTGGTGAAATCACGTTCACCATATTTGGATGTCGTTCTTGTCACAGTAAGTGTATTATGCAAAATCATAAGCCACCTCGACAGTCAGAAAATAACTTACCCAGATAGCATGTAATCATTGAAACAATGTTGAGTCAATGCTAATTGCATTGAATTATTTTGCAAAGTGCAATGTTGGTGATGTGAAAGTGATGTTGGTTCAGTATCACTCTTGCACCCTCAGTTAATGTTGAAGCAATTTTGATATTTCAACCACAAATCAATGACAATATCAATTCAATATTACAAAATTATATTTTTTCAACATCACTTTTGCACCCTCAGTTAATGTTGAAACAATGGTAAACAAAAAAAAATCAAAGGTAATGCTATTGAATCAACATTACACTATGATTGATACTACACTCACCTAAAGGATTATTAGGAACACCTGTTCAATTTCTCATTAATGCAATTATCTAATCAACCAATCACATGGCAGTTGCTTCAATGCATTTAGGGGTGTGGTCCTGGTCAAGACAATCTCCTGAACTCCAAACTGAATGTCAGAATGGGAAAGAAAGGTGATTTAAGCAATTTTGAGCGTGGCATGGTTGTTGGTGCCAGACGGGCCGGTCTGAGTATTTCACAATCTGCTCAGTTACTGGGATTTTCACGCACAACCATTTCTAGAGTTTACAAAGAATGGTGTGAAAAGGGAAAAACATCCAGTATGCGGCAGTCCTGTGGGCGAAAATGCCTTGTTGATGCTAGAGGTCAGAGGAGAATGGGCCGACTGATTCAAGCTGATAGAAGAGCAACTTTGACTGAAATAACCACTCGTTACAACCGAGGTATGCAGCAAAGCATTTGTGAAGCCACAACACGCACAACCTTGAGGCGGATGGGCTACAACAGCAGAAGACCCCACCAGGTACCACTCATCTCCACTACAAATAGGAAAAAGAGGCTACAATTCGCACGAGCTCACCAAAATTGGACAGTTGAAGACTGGAAAAATGTTGCCTGGTCTGATGAGTCTCGATTTCTGTTGAGACATTCAGATGGTAGAGTCAGAATTTGGCGTAAACAGATCCATCATGCCTTGTTACCACTGTGCAGGCTGGTGGTGGTGGTGTAATGGTGTGGGGGATGTTTTCTTGGCACACTTTAGGCCCCTTAGTGCCAATTGGGAATCGTTTAAATGCCACGGCCTACCTGAGCATTGTTTCTGACCATGTCCATCCCTTTATGACCACCATGTACCCATCCTCTGATGGCTACTTCCAGCAGGATAATGCACCATGTCACAAAGCTCGAATCATTTCAAATTGGTTTCTTGAACATGACAATGAGTTCACTGTACTAAAATGGCCCCCACAGTCACCAGATCTCAACCCAATAGAGCATCTTTGGGATGTGGTGGAACGGGAGCTTCGTGCCCTGGATGTGCATCCCACAAATCTCCATCAACTGCAAGATGCTATCCTATCAATATGGGCCAACATTTCTAAAGAATGCTTTCAGCACCTTGTTGAATCAATGCCACGTAGAATTAAGGCAGTTCTGAAGGCGAAAGGGGGTCAAACACAGTATTAGTATGGTGTTCCTAATAATCCTTTAGGTGAGTGTACATAACTGATGTTGAATCAATATTGAAATGAACAAAAATAATAAATAGTAATACTGTTGAATCAGCATTACACTATGATTGATTCTACATCACTAATGTTGAAGCATTATTGAAATTAACAAAAATAATCAATGGTAATATTGTTGAATCAGCATTACACTATGATGTTGATTCTACATCACTGCTGTTGAATCAACACTGAAATGATCAAAAATAATCTTTGGTAATTTTGTGTTACAATGTGATGTTGATTCTAAATCACTTTTGTTGAAACTGAAAATACAACTGAAATGTAATAACATAAAACAATGTTGCCATCTGATGTACCAAGTTAATGTTGAAATAACATTTATATTTCAACTACACTTCAGTGGTGCATCAACAAATTCCTGATTTCAAAGTTTGGGGAAAACCTTTTAAAATAAAAATGACACCTTCCCAGCAGCTGAGTCAATTTATTTTATTTAACAGTTTAACACAATCAATGACAAAAAAAGATATAAAAGAGGGGGAGAAATAGGACAAAAGCATTACAACCTTTAAAAAAATAAAATTAGCTTCAGAAGTCTGATGTCATTATAACTACAGGTGGTCCAACGGTTCAGGTTTTAAAAATCTGTCTTGCATCAGACGACTGCCTCTTTTCCTTTGGGTTCTCTGAAAACTGAAAAAGAAAGCGTGATAATACAATTCAGTTATCATACATACAGTCACATTCAAGAATGTTAACATATACTAAACACAATATGAGTCACTTTTAAAAAAAATTGCTCAACACAAAATATTCAATGATTATAGTATCGTTAAATTCTGCATTCTGTATCTATTAATGCTTCAATATCAAAAGAAAGCATGTCCGATTTTTCCCACGAGTTTATCTCCAGCCCTAATTAAACACACCTGAAGCAGCTAATCAAGGTCATTAGGATCAATGAACACTTCCAGACAGGAGCTAAACTCTTCAGGAAGAGGAATAAACACCTCTGAGCTATGGCCATAACATAAATCTCAGTTCATTTTCTGTGAAACTACATAGCATTCAAATAACAAGTTTATCTTGAAGAATAAAAGAGCTTAGGTTTTTTCAATGAAAATTTCACCCTGAAATGAAAATTCTGTCATCATTGTTGGTAACAGACAGTTGACGGTAGCCATTGACTTCCATAGTAGGAAAAAAAGAATACTATGGAAGTCAATTGCTGCCGTCAACTGTATGGTTACCAACATTATTCATTCTATCTTCTTTTGTGTTCAACAGAAGAAAGACACTCATACAGGTTTGGGGTGAATAACTTGAGGGTGAATAAATGATGACAGAATTTTCATTTTGGGGTGAACTATCCCTTTAGAGCTGCAGATTCACCTTATGTAAGATGTTTTATTGTGTTTCTGTGGAAACAGGCTAAACTGAGAGGAGATCAGTTACATTCCTCAAATGTAGTAGTGATTCAGGAATATGAATGATTACCTGATTAATCAGGGAGCAGGAGTTAAGGCACAGGATAGCATCAAGTCCCAGGTCAGGTGATTGTGCTGTCGACAACAACTCAATATAATATAAACAATATAGTATAATCAGTGTCAGCATTATCAGGAGGGTGCTTCTCTCTTTTTTAATTGTCCATCTTCATCTGCCTTCACTCCTACTAAAGGAGCAATGTGCTCTGCAAGCACTGATGGATGAAGACATGGGCTATGTGTGAAGTGTGACATTCTTGCTCATGTTCATGTCTCTTCCACTTCAAGAAATCTGTTAAATGATGTTAGAACTTTATTCAGGAATTTCCCAATAAACATTACTAAAGCAAGATGCCGTTAAGAATGTACAAAAATGGTTGCTTTAACACTTAATAACTAATTACAGTCAGTAGCAATACAAATCAAATGCAAATAACAAGCACGCAAAACAAAGGAACAGAGAAATAATAAGGCATTGTATGAAATTGTACAAGAGAAGTCATGTAAGTACGTCAGGTGGTTCAACACAAGTCTTCTGTATAGGCTGCACCTGTTTTCTCTCTAATGAGGAAGCATCAATTAAACTACTGAGAAGTGCACATGCAAAACCAAAATGGGCGTTTACCAATCAGTGGCCAATTTAAAACTACAATGGATGTTTTTCAACCATTTTTTAACAGACTTGCTAAAATCATGATGGCCCACCCCTAAACCAAGCCCCCAGTGGATTAGAGCAAATCGGGTAAAGCGGTTGAAAATGCCCATCGTGGTTTGAAAACGCCCAACTGATTGGGAAACACCCACTAGTGTTCTGCAGAGATACACACCTGCATGATCTTGTGCTCATCACTGTTAGTTCAATGTCACTGTCTCCACCCATGTGTGTTGTTGACTTTCATCACAATTTCAATGCTGATCCAACACACTTTAAATATTGAAATTTCAATCTCAACCAAAATGATGATTTGGATCAAAACTCAACATTGTATCAATGTCACCATGCTATCTGGGTTAGGCTATATATATATTAGCTATAAAAGTTTTTTTTTGTTTTTTTTTTTTTTAAATCCCCTGGAAATGATTTTCAGAGGTATTTTTTACTTTTATGAGAACAATATTTTCTAATTTTAGAAAACACAAAGTGTAGCTGTAAACAATGCTCAAGATAACATACAGTAGACATTCTACTAGAATAGGCACAACTGGTCTGCATCTAGATTATACAGCTGTCTGTAATGGTATTTCAATCTGTTTATCACACACAGCTATTTTAGAATATCCTTTTTGGAGGACAAAATAATATCAATATCAGTATAAAAATAATTACCATCTACCTTCATTGTGCAAAAGAGCAATTCATATTTAAAAAAAAAAGTCTGGTTTGAATAACATGAAGGCATAAAAACAATGGCAGAATTGAATTTTTAGGTGAACTATTGTTTTAATTGCTCATGTAAAATATGAAAAGGTTTCTGACAGACAGAATTGTGAGCAGTATAAAGAGCACATCAGACTGTCTGATATTAATACTGATGTCAATGTGAGGTGTGGATTTGTGACAGATGTAATAAATGGATAGTTCACCCAAAAATGTAAATTCTGTCATCGTTTATTTGCCTTCATATTATTCAAACCTAGATGACTTTATTTCTTTGAAATGCAAAAGGAGTTTTTTGACAGGATGACCTGACTGCTGTTTTCAAAGATGAGAAGTACTGTGAACAAAGTATAATGAAAATCTTATTTGAATGAGGCCAGACAGAATACAATGAACAGTATACAAAATATACATATATGCAGAGATAAATAAATATGTGTTACAGCCGTCTAGGGCCAGCCATAACATAAATGAATGTGCGCTCACTCACAATGTCAATGTCAAACAAAAGTGGATTTATTAACAAGAAAACAGTGAAAACCAGAAACAAAGGGTTCAAATTCAGGAGTGGACCAGGCCAAAATAACAAACAAAAATAACTAGTTTTAGTACTTTCTAAATTCCCTAAAAGAAAGAAACACATTAAAAGAAATAAAACGTAGCTTCCCTAACCCCCTTAACCCAAAACATAGAACAAGCGATGTGTACAAAAGACATGGCGTCACACTCCCTACTTCCCTTAAACTGATATTACAAATAATATATACACAATATACAACTGAAGGCAAACGTAATCCAAAATGCCAATATAAGAAACGTAAGTCGAATGAACAAAGCAAGTTTAACAAAGTACACACACAATCAGAGGAACCAAGACAGCAATACAAATGGCACGCATTCGGCCTCGATAGAGTGTTTTTGTGGGGACCTTATCACCAGAACCAGGACCAGACCAATCAGAAACTCTGCTTGAGTGCGGGGCACACCTTCTCCTGGAAGCAAACACACTTAGAAACACAACAACAAACACCAAAATACATAAGACGTAACATAAGTAAACAAATAAATAAATAATTTTCCATTCAATGGAAGTGAATAGTATGCAGAAGTAACAATAATGATATGCAATATAATCATAACTAATATAATATATAACAATTGTATAATAATAATAATAACAACAATTATAATAATATATACTACTAATAATAATTTGTTACATTTATGTAGCGCTTTTCTGGGTACTCAAAGAGCTTTACATATAGAAGGGGGGAATCTCCTCAACCACCAGCAGTGTACAGCATCCACCTGGATGATGCGACGGCAGCCATATTGCGCCAGAACGCCCACCACACACCACCTTATTGGTGGAGAGGAGACAAAGTGATGAAGCCAATCAGTATATGGGGATTATTAGGAGGCCATGATGGTCAGAGGCCAATGGGCAAATCTGGCCAGGATGCGGGGGATACACCCCTACTCTTTATCGAAGAACATCCTGGGATTTTTAATGACCACAGAGAGTCAGGACCTCGGTTTAACGTCTCATCCGAAGGATGGTGCTTGACGGTCCCCGCCACTATACTGGGGCGTTAGGACCCACACAGACCACAGGGTGTGCACCCCCTGCTGGCCTCACTAACACCTATTCCAGCAGCAACCTAGTTTTTCCCAGGAGGTCTCCCATCCAGGAGATATACAATGAAAGTGAAATAACTGTCAAAAATAAAAATAAACAAACAAACAAACAAACAAATAAATAAAAACGCCACTTGTATGGATATATATAAGACTACATAAGACTATGAACGATATGATAGTTAATATGAAAGAATATTCATTTAGAGAAACATGAGTTTTTGGACGGATTGTTTCTGCATGTTGCACTGACGCTAGTAGAAGTGTCAAGTGACTGTCTTGATTTTATCATTAATTCAACCAATTTGTTTAATTCATTATTCATTCAGGAACAAAACCTTCTTTGTAAGTGAATTATTGACTCATTCATTCAACCCATTCTTTCAAAAAGGCTGATTCGGTTCAAAAACGAAACAAGTATGATTGAGTCATTGCACCGTTCACTCAACCGATTCGCTCAAACCCACTGAATTATTTAGAAACAAAACACCACTACTGTGTTTTTGTTCGGCTGTGCATTGGATTTATTTGGAACTGTTTTCATTGACGGAGCAAAAACAGAATGTTGTGTGTCTAAAATGTAAGTCAGTACAAACTGTTGCATAAAAGCAATATCGCCCTTTGACACGCTGTATCATGAGGATGTTTATCCAAATGTTGCAAATGTTTAAGTCCATAGTTATCGTGATATAAGACACCCACGGGACTTGAGGAAAATTATGGAGAAAAGTGACGTTAGTTCTGATAAAAAGTCCTGTAGAATCAGTATTGAATCAGACTGCAAACACATAAATAAGAAAATGAAATGCTTTAATCTGCTTCTTTTGGGGGAAACTTGTGTAAAGAAAAGAAAAGCAGCGAGAACATTGAAGGCTAATGTCTGTGGGACCCTTTTAGGGCTCTGCTCTCATCTTCTCATCTTCCCTCCCAGGTCTTTTCTCTCTCTCTCTCTATCTCTCTCTCTCTCTCTCTCTCTCTCTCTCTCTCTCTGTCTTCTTTGAACACCCTTATATTTACTTTCTCTCTTTCCTGCCTTGTACACTAGCAGCCTCTGTTCCTGTAAGTCTTATCAATGGCTGGTTTTGGGTTTCTGAACATAATCTCTCAATGGGATGCATTGTGGAAACTGCCTGTGGATTCAGGATAAATGCGAGTATGCTGGCTTTGCCAGAGTTTTATTTGTCACATCATTCAACAGGCTTGTTTTAGCTGTAGTGCACAGAATAAAAACCTCAAAGCCTTTACCCAAAAGAAAAATATATCGCACAGAGTTACGCATTCACAGCTCAGGAGACTTAATGGAGTTCTCAGTTGGGTTTCCTGTAAGTATCAACTTGGTCTCAGATGTTTCTCCTATAATTATTTTAGGATTGATAGAAATAGATACAAATGAGATGTTTGTATAAAGCTGTAAATGAATATATTATTGTGAATAGCAGGTCAGATCAGTTGGTTTTAAAGGAATTTGATGAGAAATTATGTATATATAAT
The DNA here is from genome assembly GCA_039654105.1 of Coreius guichenoti. Classification (NCBI taxonomy): domain Eukaryota; kingdom Metazoa; phylum Chordata; class Actinopteri; order Cypriniformes; family Gobionidae; genus Coreius; species Coreius guichenoti. The sequence continues at coordinate 44,584,382 of CM077168.1, forward strand.
CTCAGTTATATATTGAGATTATTGACATTTGATTGCAGACTTCAGTGTCTTTTGTTTGAGAGACTTGTGAGATTCATGGGGTCTTTTTCTCAAATGAAAAGGCTGGTTTTGTTCCTTTAACTCAACTAGAACATGGCTCTATCAATGCAAAGATCTTGGCTTTGATTCCCAAACACTGCTTAAATTTATAGCTTGAATGCATTTTAAGTCTCTTTGAATATGAGCATCTGCCAACAGATCTGTAACGTGTAATTAGGAAATACTGTAAGTTTATAAATAAACACATGCCAGTATTTGGTCTGTACTAAGTTTGACCACCTTAGTGTTACGAGTCTATTTAGTTTAATTGTGTTTTGTTTTGTTTTCCCTGATCCCGTTTTCCCTATGTTCCCGGTCATTAATTCTTATTAGTTACACACCTATATCTGTTCCAGTTAATTAATTAAGTTTTGTAGTGCCTTCACTGTTCCTAGTGTTTATTTAAAGTTTTGTGAATCTTCTTCCTGCATCACACATTCTCACTGTACAGCTACACACAATGGTGGAAAAACAACATTTTCTGAAGGTTTAGCTACACTGTAAACCCTAACGCTCAATATAATTAATTGGTTTGAGTAGAGTTTAAATTTACGAACTTTAGAACTCAAATTAAACAAATTAGTTCAAACATAAACTTTTATGAGTATTTAGAACTTTCTTTTTCTTTTGAGTTCTCAAAAGTGACACATTTGAAGTAATCTGAAAAGTTTCATTGTTTTGAGTTTTATGGACTTCGTTTCTTTTAATTTAGACTGAAACTGGGCTGGGATTTCTGTTTCCCAGCATGCTTTGCCATGACACTCAAAAGGGACAGTAAATGCCAAAATTAAGTGTTATATTATGTTTTTGTGCAAGATTAACATTAAGAGGAAGGTTTTGTTATGCTAGTTTAGAAGAGTTTCTGTCACATTGTTTTTTTTTTGTAGGGTTACCATCATGGTAATGAGTGGAGCATGAGCTTAGTTTGAGAACAGATATATGTTAAATGTTTTATATTGCTGTTCTCATTCAGCAAGTGCTGTGCTATGCTAATGCTACCAAAGCATTGTGTAACCAATTAGCAAGGTGGCATTTATTGAATTAGTTAGTTAAAGCTAGTCAAGTTTCCACTACTAAAAATTTGAGATTGCATGATATTTTTAAGTTATGAATTTATTAGCTTACTGAAATATTTCATGTTCAAAGTAATTAAAATGTATGATTACAAAGCAAATATCTGCAAGTTCTGCTTACATAAACTTTACATTTCTAATTTAAAAAATGTTGAGGCAATGATTGCCTCAATTTTTTTGAGTTTTGCCAACTTATTCGGGTTTACAGCACCTCTTTTTATATTTCAGACTTTGTTGAATAAGAAAACAAATCTGACTTTGTCTAAAGTTTCCTCGTATTCCTCGTATTAGGCGTATTCATGCTGTTTCTGGAAAGTATACCAATAATTCATGTGAATTTTAGATTGATAACTCGGCAAGTTATATAATGTTCCTCTCTCTCTCTCTCTCTCTCTCTCTCTCTCTCACTCACTTACACACACACACACACACACACTCACGCACAGAGGGAGATGGTTGTATTATTCATAAACAGCACAAAGCTTAAGGTTGGGTCCGGCGAGTATCAATGAGCAGAATTAGGAAGTATTAACAAAAGCAAGAGTGTCACATGTAATTTTCCCATCACGCGCACACACACACACACACACACACACACACACACACACACACACACACACACACACACACACACACACACACACACACCTTTTATCAAGCTTTCACACACCACACCACCTCTAGAGACATCCTCTGAATACATAATAGAGAGTAGAGCAGATCCTGCCCCTGGTATTGTTTTGATTCTTCTGTGCTGCATTTTCACTAATGGATACTAGTACAGGCCAAAGTGAATGTGAGCGGCTTTGATGGCATCTGTGCTGCTGTCACAGTGCATCTTTGATCCTGCATCCTACCGCTCCAAATTGTCAATTCCCTGACTTTGTTGCACATGGTTTTGAAGTCCAGAAAACACTGTGATGTTTGTAGTGTAGTCAGCAGTTGCCATGGCCACAGAAACTCAGAAACTCTATATCCTTGAGCAGTTTACAGTTTCATGCAGCACTGAAATAAATAAATAATTCTCAGTATCTTTGTCTTGTCCTGTAAACATATCTTGTTTTTGCATGTGTTCGTAATTTCTTTGTAAGACAGCCTGGCCAAACATTATGTTTGCACAATTTGGCTTGTTTCATTGAGTTATCACAAATAAAACAATCAACTCCAAGCATATGTAATATGCTTACAAAATCTGGTTACACTTTATTTTAAGGTGTCATACTGTCATTGTTACAGTGTAATTATATATTTAAGTACTGAGTAATATTAATTAACTACATGTTCTTACTATATAGGGTTAGGGTAGGATTATGGTTTGGTTAAGGGGTAGTTGCATGTAATTATGCATAATTTACTGTTATTACTATATGGTAAGTACATGTAACATATGTAACAAGGACACTGTAAAATAAAGTGTTACGCAAAATCTTTAACAACATTTTAATAATTTTTGAATAAAGGGTGAAGACCGCACATCACTTTTGGCCACTACTGTAAATGGATAAAATCATATGCTAAAATACAGATAAATACAGAGAAACCAAAATAAACTCCAGTAACACATGAGGTGACGTCTGGGCATGTTGGTTTGATACTAATGGTGAGTTTTATTGTGACGTTTCTAGGCATTATTAAGAGAGAGTCTGTAAAGCAGCCTGAAGTTCGGCTCATCTCCATCTTCTCTCTGGTCGTGTTGGACATCCCTGCTGAGTAACAACCTGGCACAGGAATATAAACGTGCTGGACTTCAATTTCAGCCACACCTAATTCAGTTTCCATCAAGTTTTTGACACTCAAAATATGTACAAATGTAATTTCCTAAAATTAGCCCTGTGACATTATTGACTGCTTTTTTAAATGGCTGAAAAGCAGATCAGGTGAGTTTTATTTATAGTGAAAAATGGTCAATACTCAATGTAGAGTAAAAATAGTTGGTACCCTACAACCAGAAATATAAACAGCTACACAAGTACACAAAAGCAAGATAGTATTTTAACACGGAAAATAAAATGATATGCTTCACCTTTAATATGATTACTGTGATGTAACGACAGTGTTGGGTAGGTTACTTTGGAAATATAATAGGTTACAGATTACAAGTTACCCTATTTAAAATACAATAAGTAGCCTAGTGTAACTATTTCAATTACTTTATTCAAGTAATGTAACTGATTACATTTGATTACTTTTTGATTACTTTTCAAAATTTCTAACACATTTTTTTCCAACTGTTAATCATTTTCAAACATTTAACCTCTAAAAACAGTTATATTAAATATAATATAGTTATATTTAAGAGAAAACACACAATTCTAGATAATTATATTGTAGTAAAAACATGATGTTTTTCTTCTTACTGATATAAAAAACATAGTAAAACCTGCATACTATTCTTTTTACCACTATGTGTGTGTGAAGGGAAAACATTATACCATATTAGGCCTAATACTGATTTCTCACTAACAGAAGAAAGAATAGATTCTAGTTTCATACTCACAGACGCCCCCAGTGTAGCTGTCATAATATGCATGGTATTGTTTTTTTGTTTTTAGTTTTTAAATAAAGTTATATTCCACCTAAAATATCGTTTAGACTCAATGACCAATCGATGTGTAGTTAAATAGCTCAATTTTGCAAGTTAAAACGGGACAAACGAATAGAGAGATTTGTCCACTAGGTGGCGCTTCAGGTTAAAAGGTTAGTTCACCCAAAAATGAAAATTCTTTCTGTCATTAATTACTCACCCTCATGTCATTCCAAAACCATAAGACCTTCATTCATCTTTGAAAGCGCTGCACCGTATTTACAGCGTAAACTGCGTAGGAGACTGGCACAGACAAGAAGAGATTGTTGAATAAAGTCGTTATTTTTGTTTGTTTTTGCGCACAAAAAGTATTTTCGTCACTTCATAACATTAAGGTTGAACCACTGGAGTCACATGGTCTATTTTAACGATGTCATACTACCTTTCTGGGCCTTGAAAGTGGTAATACCGTTGCAGTTTTTGTGGGGTCAGAAAGCTCTCGGATTTCATCAAAAATATCTTCATTTGTGTCCCGAAGATGAACGAAGGTCTTACGGGTTTGGAACGACATGAGGGTGAATAATTAATTACAGAATTTTCATTTTTGGGTGAACTAACCCTTTAACAATCAACATAGGAAATGCTTCCTAAGGTTCGACATTGAAACCTTCGATGTCGATAGCATTTTAATAACTTTGGCAAACATATTTCTCACTGAACTGTTATATTTGCGCCCTTTTCTAATTTCTGGATGAAATGATTTTTAAATTTCCAGCACTGGCCATGGTGGCAACTCTCAGACAGGTTGTAGCCCAAAGCTTTCAGTGGCGATTTGGATTGATGTAATTGGCAGACGTGGTGCTCTGCAAATACAAACAAGATAACCATCAAAAGCACCAGCATAGCATCGGCCTTTAAATGGCAGGAGACCTTGTGCACATCAAAAATAGGCAAAGCAACAAATTAATATTATTCAACATATCCTAGCTTTTTACAGAAAATATTCAGATGTAAACCTTTTTGTAATCGTTAACATATTCATAAGTAGCTGTAATTTAATTACACTATTCTCATTTATTTTGTAATTAAAATGTGTAACTCCGTTACATGTAACTAGTTAGCTACTCCTATGAAGGTAAATTGATGCCATAAAGAATCGCACACGCAGGGTAAGATTTGTTAAAGTGTACATTTTACACCTTTACAAAGCTTCTCTTGTGCATGCAAATTTAATTTACGCTTGCAATCTTATGTACACTTTCACAAATCTTACCCTGCACATGCGATTCTTTATGGCATCAATTTACCTTCATATACTCCCCAACACTAACGGACCTCACAATTCCACAGAGTGAAGAGTCAAATATCTGTGCCATTTAATCAGATGTATTAGTTAGTCATATAGCTAACAGTTTGCCTAATTTTAACCGGCTTTCTCATTATGATTCTAATTTCTGGAACACAACCTATGAATTTGAGATTGTGCAGCTAGATGCATTTGTGTTGATGTTCTTACTTGTGTAGAGTCGGGCCATTAGCTATTGCTACTTGATCTGACCCTTATGAATGACTTTTACTGACAACTTATTCAATTTTATTAATTTTGTTGAATTAAACCAGTTCATTTAGATGAAGTGTCAGTACAACTGTTTTAATTTCAGTAATTAATTGTAACGTAATACGTGGCCATTGAACACAATGCTTTCACAAATAGGGTGAACTTCTTTTTTTAGATGGCATGATTTATTTTGTACACTAATCTGCAATGTTGTTTCAGCCTGTCAGCTAAACTCATCAATGGAGGCATTGCTGGATTGATTGGTGTCACTTGCGTGTTTCCGATTGATCTGGCAAAAACACGCCTCCAAAACCAGCAAAACGGATCTCGCATCTACACTAGCATGTATGTTGTATGTGCCTTTCATTGTCTGAGTAAATGAACACCCGTGCTTGTGTACATACATATAGGCCTACAGTCAAACCAAAAATTATTCAGACACTAGATATAATTTTTTACTAGTGGGTACAGGACACTATAGTTCATTTATGTAAGTGAGGATAGCAAAATAAAGTAAACTGTGACATATTATACCCAAAAATTCTTCATACAGTGGACTACCAGTAAAAATTTGGGACCAAAATTTTGACCTGACCATGTTTTGCTTAAGTGTTTTTTTCTTTAATTGCTAATGCGACCTTTTACACCACAGACTGAACAAAATGAAGCATTGCTTGGTTTTGGTTGACCTAAATTGGTATTATCTAATTGTGTACTTAAATGTAACAGCTGACAGCTGATTGGTTGATTGTAATCCATTACATACCTTTCTATCAAAGCTATCTGACATTATCAAGATTAATTTGTTCTTGTCATATTTTATTATTATTTTCTAAACTATAGTGAATAAACTGTGATAATGTGAGAAAACGTTGAAGGTGTCTGAATAAATTTTTTGTTTGACTGTATGTGTGTGGATGTTTCATTCACAGGTCTGATTGTCTGATAAAAACCATCCGATCAGAAGGATTCTGTGGGATGTACAGAGGTGATCACAGTCTGTTTCACAATGTATTGGTTTAGATCATTTGGAAGTGTTCATGCTTGGAAAAACTCCATCATTTATCCCCTTTTCTTTTTGATATCTTTCCTTCACATTTTTATTTCTAGGCGCTGCGGTTAATCTGACTCTGGTAACTCCAGAAAAGGCCATCAAATTGGCTGCCAATGATTTCTTTAGACACCAGCTCTCCAAAGATGGGTGAGAATTAAAACACTTTTATACATATATGGGGAAAAACAAAAACAAACATAATTTAATTTCTTATTTATATGCTTATTTGAATTCTGCAATTTAAAAAAAATGAGGTAGGCTACATTCCAGAATTTGCAATTGCAATAAATTTAAGTGCATTATCAGTTCAATTCAGAATTTATATACAGTAATTATATCATATTAACAATTATATTTTATTACTATATTCAGAATATATATAATTATATTACTATATGCGGTTAGCATATCTTTCTTTTTATGTAAATTAATTTTTTTATGTATCCTGTAAATTTCTATGGGTAGTTTTTTAGGTATATTTCTGTAATAAAACTTATAGAACTTAATATTCTTAACTACAAAAAAGCAATTGAACATTTCAACAGTTTTCCCCCCAGAAAATTAAACACTGTTTGACACTATAGGGTCATTCCATGTCAAATCAACCAAATTTTAGAAACTTCCCTGGCTAATTTTTTTTATTTTGTTAATATGTTTTTCTGAAGAATGACAAACATAAATGGTGATTGTTACTTTAAAATAACTTTAAATATTACCAAAATATTACTTTAAAAGAAAAAAATGATCAGCTGTATGCAAAGTGACCAGTGTTGGGTAAGTTACTCTAAAAAAGTAATTAATTACTAGTTACTAATTACACCTTCAATAGTGTAATTAGATTACTGTACAAATTACTTTCTCCAAAAAGTATTTAATTACTTATTACTAATTACTTTCTAAATCCTATATCAACCTCGACTAGTTAAGTAATTCAAGTATAGACATGAAACGGCTCTTTTAATTCATTCAAATAAATAATATAAAACTACATAAATTATTCTTATTAACTGACCAAAGTATTACAAATGTGAAATGTGAAAAGGATACATAAAAACACGCGTTTTAAAGTTAGACTTTAAATTTTGATGTTAATTCCACTATTGTATTATATATAATTGATCTACAGTCTATACACAGTATTTAGTTCAATTACATCAAAAGTAACTGTAATTAAATTACAGAAGAAATAAGAGTAATCCCTTACTTTACTTTTTCAAGGGAAAGTAATTAAATTACAGTAACTAATTATTTAGTAACTAGTTACACCCAACACTGAAAGTGACCCACATTTGGTTTTTGACCACTGAAAATGTGCACAATTGACCAATTTAACATATAGATCCTTTAAAATTAAGATACCAAAAGAAAAGTTTGTTAAGAACCAGAATCTAAAAGGATATTAAGATATCCTTAATACTTCTTGAGTTATAGTCATGCAAACTTGGGGCAAAAAAACACAATAAGTGCTTTTTCCCATTTTTGAACTGTTGCCGTTGGCATATAATGCAACAAAGATTGTTAACATATTTAACAAATAGACCTACCGATCTCTGTGTAAAAATAAAATAATTATGCTGCCATATTTCTAATGTTATTTGGCTCCAAATCTCAGCTGAAAATTGTCATTTTGACCCCCTCGACAAAATAGTGGATTACTCAGACAATATACATCCATGGCATTTAATATTTTGGCTTTCTTATTCATTTATGCATTTCTTTCACCAGAAAAAAAAAGATTAAAATAATTTTTTTTGAGTTGACATGGAATGACCCTATACTAGTCTATATGGGGTAAATCATTACACATTTGACATAATTTGAGAAGAATACTTTTGTTTGAAATAAGCAATGCTAATAAAAAAAACAGCCATCTTCCACAACTAGGAATAACTAGGTTTTTTTTAAAGGACTTTTCTGCTAAATTTAATCAGAAATGGCAAATAATTCATCGAAGAATGAAAATAGCAAGCATATCAATACAAAATACATTGTTTAGCCAATGGAAATTGTAATTATAAAATACAACGTGCAACAACCTGACATTTATGGAATTACCCTTTTGTACAACCAAAGGTCAACCTTTCAGAATAAACCTTCATAGTTATAGTGATTCATATTAATTTAAATTAATTCATTTGCTCATTTGCATGACTCATTTACAGGGAATGTGCTCAGCAGTGGGACGTAATGGAAGTCTCATAACTTATTTAACAGTTGCACTGATTTAGAAAGAGGAATGCTCATTTTTTAATTTATTCTTTTTTGCTGAGGGCATAATGTAGGCTGGATGAAGTCTCAGATCTACTTCTTATTTTTTAAGAGAATGAATCCACCACACCGCTGGATTTAGACAGTTTTGAAAACAGAGCTGATCTGATAAAAGCCGTCCATAAGCTTCTGCATTATAGATAGAAATTGAGGTATAACTCAGTACACCTTGAATACCTGGATCTGTGTGCGCATCTCCGTGGTGACTAATAGCTAGCCTGCTAAATTATTGATTTATACAGTCCAGCAGACTGCAATGAACAGATAAATTATTCAAATAAATGTGTGTGAGTGTGTGTTTGGGTGTGTGATGTCATCACACACGGTAAGGGTCTGACCCCAGAGCTTCTTGTTTACGGAGGAAACGGGCTTATCATCTAAAAATAATGCTCCTTCCTTCTCTCTCCCTCTTTATCTTTCTGTTTTTCTGGCTCTCTCCCAGACAGAAGTTGACGTTGGTTGGAGAAATGTTAGCTGGCTGCGGGGCGGGTACCTGCCAAGTTAGTCACTCTCTCTGCACTCATAGGACCCACATTTTTCACACACACAAAACATTACTTTCCTAATGTAATGTTTCTGGCTCAAATACAACTTAAAGGAATAGTGTGGCCAAAATGCAAATTCTGTCATCATTTACTGTCATTGCATCAGATGTTTGGTAGAACGTCCAAGCCTGTGTTTTCCAGATCAATCTAGAAATTTACAGTACTGTTAGAAATATAGATTTTTAAATAAGTCTTTTATGTTCACCAAGGCTGCATTCATTTGATCAAAAATACAGTATAAACAGTAATATTGTGAAATATTATTACAAATATTACAATTAATATGATTATTTAAAAGAGCTGTTTTCTGTTTTAATACATTTTAAAATGTAATTTATTATTGTGATGCAAAGCTGAATTTTCAGCATCATTACTCCAGTCTTCAGTGTCACATGATCCTTCAGAAATGTATCATCAATGTTGAAAACTGTTGTGCTGCTTAATATTTTTGGAAACTGTGATTTCTTCCTCCCAGGATTCTTTGATGAATCAAAAGAACAGCATTTATTTGAAATATATTTTTTGTAACAATGTACATGTCTTTACTGTTTACTTTTTGATCAAATTAATGCATCCTTGCTGAAAAAAAGCATTAGTTTCATTTATTTATTTTCCATTATTTCATTTGGAATAATGAAATAATCATTACATTTCTGCTATTACAATTTCTGAAATGTATCTCGGTAATTGACAGCAAGTTTGATAGTTAAAGGGGAAATTTACCACTGGCAAAACTTGGCTGAAAGAAAGAAAGAAATCGGTGCTACCTGACAAGAGAAAACAGAGAAAAATGCTGTTGTTATTCATTTTGCCAAAAAGGTAGGAAAACTTCAACACCCATAATGCACATGATACAATATTCAGTGATAAACCTACCCATACAATAACTGACCTCGATCTAACTGTCAGTGGGCGGGGATACAAAAATGCAGAAGTATAGTCTGTAGTTTTCACGTTTTCAAAATAAATTAAACTAATTAAACAGTGTATTGCTGCTGTGGAAGCCAGCAAACACACTGGGTCAGAGATCGCAGATTCTACCCATCCTAAAAAGCCTCGGCATCCGTCTAAAAATCTCTATGAACGGAAGCACATTAAAACGCGGATAAATCAACTCACCACCTTACAGTGTGTAAGACTCCTCACCGTCCATTGTCAATTGCACTCGCTTTTGTTGCGTGTCCTCAAACTGGCAACCTGCATGAGCATCGAGTTTGAGGAGAAGGGGTGTGGTGCCTAGCCTTACATACTGCACCTTTAAATTATATTGAACCCTAAACATTCCTTCATTCTTACTACTTTAACTAACTTCTTTCTCTACTTGGTCTGTGTTTTTGCAGGTGATTGTAACCACTCCTATGGAGATGCTAAAGATTCAGTTGCAGGATGCTGGCAGAATAGGTAAAGATATAAAACTTTCTGCCATTGTTGACACGTCTCATGTCCACTGATAGTGTCTTGTAGATGAAGGTATGCATACTGCCATGCTATGCATACCATTTCTGCAATATGTATAATGTGTGCAACATACAAAATGTCTGTATGCACGGGACACTGGATGATATACTACATTTGGCAAAATGTGATGTGCACAACAGAGCAATAATGTTCCATCCCATATTGCAATGCACTTAAAATGACCTTGACCACAATATCCACCATAGATTATAACAGGGCACCACTTGCTGAATTAAACATGAAATGTGGACATGTGACAACACTGTAGCATAGAACAACATGAAACCTTGCATGCTATACACTTCATTATACTAAATATAGTACAGTATATATACAGTACATCAGTATATATATATATATATATATATATATATAGTGCTGTATGCAGTACACTACAATTTGACAATAGTGTGTGAAACAAGATGCATAAAGCAACAATCAAATTTTAAAACTGCTTTATAACTGTTGCATGTTTAATTCAGCAAGTGGCATTTAGTTTTATTCTTAGAAATAAAACGTTTGGTATAAAAATACCTTAGTTTGATCATGTTTAGATCAAATAATGGGTCCAAAAAAATATTCTGCTAGTTCATTATACGCACTAGAAATTAAACGAATGTCAAGTTGCATTGCATTGTGGGATCTGCTATCCTGCGCATTAAAGTCTGCTGTATTTCATTTCATGCATATAGACAATCTGCATATTATACAATCTGTAAGATTTTTTATTGTTTTTCAATGAAGTTTCTTATGCTCACCAAGGCTGCGTTTACTTGAACAAAAATACAGAAAAAACTGTAATACTGTGAAATATTGAGTAATTTATTCCTGTGACGTGAAGCTGAGTTTTCAGCATCATTACTCCAGTCTTCAGTCACAAATTTCAGAAATCATTCTAATATGATGATTTGGTGCTCTAGAAACATTTATTATTATTATCAATGTTGAAAACAGTTTGCTTAATGATTTTGTGAGAGCTGCCATACATTTTTTCAGGATTATTTGAAAATAGAAAGTTCAAATAAACAACATTTATTTAAAAAAAAAGGTATCTTTTGTAGTATTATAAATGTTTCAACTGTCACTTTTGATCCATTTAATGCTAAATAAATAGAAGTATTAATTTAAAAAAAGTCTTACTGACCAAACTTTTGAACAGTAGTGTATATACTGCAGAAAAAGTATGATTAATATGCTATTCTGAACATAACCAATGTCTCTGACAGAGGCCCAGAGGAAGCTAATTGACAGAGGAGAAGGGGCCAAAGTGAATGTTGATCAGCTGAAGTCTCCCACAGCTCTCCAACTCTCTAGAGATCTGCTGAAGGACAAAGGCATCACTGGTCTCTACACGGGACTGGGGGCCACTCTATTACGGTAGTCTGACAGAGTCACTCAAACTGTGGGACGATTTTAGTCATAATGTGCTTTCTCTCCATCCTTTATCTCACACTGGTGAATTCTCTCTCTCTCTCTCTCCCTCAGGGATGTGCCCTTTTCCATCATCTACTTCCCACTGTTTGCTAACCTGAATAGCCTAGGCAGGAGGAACACTGACGGTTCAGCTCCATTTTACATCTCCTTCCTCTCTGGCTGTCTTGCAGGCTGCACTGCAGCTGTTGCTGTCAACCCTGTGGACGGTGAGATAATCTACATTGTATGAATGGATGCATTTAATGAGATGCGCACTATATGGTTCAAAAGCTTTAATTCAAAATGTTTTTGAATTAAGTTTCTTATGCTCAACAAGGCTGCATTTATTTGATCAAAAAACAGTAAAAAAACAGTAATATTACATTTGATAAATGCATCATTGCTGATCTATCTATCTATCTATCTATCTATCTATCTATCTATCTATCTATCTATCTATCTGTCTGTCTCTGTCCATCCGTCTGTCCGTCTGTCTGTCTACAGTGTCTACAGTATATAAAAAGAACAAATATTTAAAATTTAGCACCAAATTTAGGTTTATCAGCCAATAATGTATATTGAATTGCATTTGAAAACGTTGTTTTAAAAACCTTTTCGAGGACTCAATTTTTGTGATATCAACTTCAAATTTGAAACACAACTTGGTTAGACATATGGCTTTGATTTTCTAGCAAAAACTGCGCATGTTTTGAACGCCTGTGTACACGTACGAGTCTAAAGAAGTATACTTTGCAAGACTGTGCATTCGACTGTGCGCATACGTTCGCGTACACGTAAAAAAAACGTATACTTTCGGCTTAAGTATCTCAAATGGCAAATGTGGTATTAAAAAGTTTCCCTTTTCCCCCTAAAAGAACCCTTATAAAGTCAGAAAACATTACATCATGTCATAAATATCTTACAATGGTCACACATTTTCCCACCCACAGGGTCACGGCACGAAAATACTAATACATTTTGTATTAAAAATCTTTATATTAACTGGATTTTTATTAATACAATACAGTAAGTGACAACCGTCTGTGTTATCACAGTGGCACACTTTATTAGCAGTTTATTGTTAGGTGATTAATTTGCACCAAAACAAAAGATAACATGTATGCCTTCATCTCTGAAAACATTATTTTTGTCTTACATTTCATAATGAACTCAGACAAGCTCAGTGCCGACTCGTTTTCGTGAATTGGAATATGTGCAAAGGATTGTGGGTGATTGAAGGACGTGAAGGATATCTATGCATCCTTCAAAATGAGCTGAATGAAGGTCACGAAATGAAGGCTGCCTTCCAAGTTGAGACGGTGGGGCTTTATGATGTGGCAGCCGAGATATGCAGCCTTACAACAACACAGCCTTCCATTTGAGAAGCAGCCTATATGTCACAAGCTTCAAACTGGAATTGATCTTTTGACATTCGCACACTGCACGAATATACAGTTTCCCGCTGTTGGCACAAACTAACCATCCTCCAACCATTTCTTGTTTTCATTCTGTGGATGAGAGTCCTAAGCAAGGACTAATGGGACAACGTTGTCCTGCACCACTTTACATACGATGCGCGGAGGGAGAATATTAGATTGACAACATTTATGACACTATATTCAACAACAACAGCTCGTTCTGTGCGTCATACGTCATTTCTACATCATTGCACATGCGCAGAACATTCCAATCTGATCAAGTGTTTACACATCCTAACGAACGGAATAAAAAAGGTTTAAACCACCCCTTTACAATCTGAATGAAATTTCAATCGGATTTGGCCAGTTCATTCCAATGGACGTTTTATTCCGACTATGCTTCTAGTCCGATTACAATCAGATTATTAGGGTCCATGTAAACGCAGCTAGTCTCTTATAGAGGACAGAATTTTATGAATGCAAACTAATCATTTGTATGCGTGTTTGTTTGTGCTGCAGTGCTAAAAACCAGGCTTCAGTCTTTGGCCCGTGGACGTCACGATGACACTTACAGCGGAATCAAAGACTGTATCAGGTAAACTGACACTAACATAGTTTAGTTTCCTCCATAACACAAAATCACTTTGTTTCTTTTTTTATTCTCTGAACATCTCGTAATCTTCCCCACAGTAAGATTCTCCATCACGAGGGTCCCTCTGCGTTCCTGAAGGGGGCGTACTGTCGCGCGCTGGTCATCGCTCCGCTGTTTGGCATCGTACAGGTGATTTATTTCGTAGGAGTCGGTGAATTTGTTCTCAGTCTCCTGCATGGACAAAAACACTGAATCGTTACTGTGGATGGAGCCGCTGATCTCGGAACAGCTACTTGTATTCAAACTGAAACAATAATAATCAATTGATAAATTGTTATACACTGAAAAATATTGGTGTAGAAACAATTTTCACTTGGAAATTGAAGTGTTTCACAAATAATTGCAAAGTAACACATTGATTTGAATGTAATATTTTGTAATAATAGTAAGGACTGAAATAGTATTTTCTTGTAAAATGTTCTCCAGTAATCCAGCTTTATTTACAACTTTACTAAAAAAAAAAAAAACAGTGTAAGTTTGAGATCAGCATTGAAAACCAGGTTCCATTATCAGCACCGTCTATCAGTACAGGATGACAATAGCTCTGTTTCAAAAGCTAGTGAGCTGCCCATCTAGACGTGTTACCTATCAGTGTCCCAGTAGCGGGTCACTTGATGCTCTTTTTTCATTGATTTTTTCCCTGTGACATATTTTAGTAATCGTCATAAATTTGGTATCATTCAAAACACTCAAAATTCTTCCTATGGTAACCATTTTGAAATTGGACATTGCATTACCTTGAAAACGGTACTTTAAAACCTTTTAGCGGGCTCAATTTTTGTGATATCAACTTCAAATTTGGAACACAACTTTGGTTAGACATATGGCTTTGATTTTTCTAGCAATCTTATAGTCCAAATTATTTTGTAAAATATACATTTTGTGTAAAATAAAAATGTTTAGTTCAGTATTTGCTTTACAGTAAGCTTAAATATAAACTTTTTATACTTTCATTTTTTAAAGCTGCTTTCATTTCTGCAATAATCTGTTGAGTGTTTTAAAAAGAGACCAACCGTATCTGGTATAGGTCTGTATCTCAAAGCATTCATTAATTACAACCATTTTAGTACATGTTAATTTAATTCAAAACTCCTGCCACATATTTTTAAAAAGAAATTATTACTTTTATTCAGCAGGGATGTATTAAATTGAGAAGTAACAGTAAATACATTTATAATGTTACAAAATATTTCTATTTCAAATCATTGCTGTTCTTTTGAACTTTCTATTCATTGAAGAATCCTGAAAAAAAATTTTGTGAATTTTTTTTCACTAAAATATTAAGCAGCACAACTGGTTTTGACATTAATAATAATAAGAAATGTTTCTTGAGCAGCAAATCAGCGTATTGGAAAGATTTATGAAGGATCATGTGACACTGAAGACTGGAGTAATGATGTAGAAAATTCAGCTTTGCATCACAGGAATAAATAACATTTTAAAATATATTAAAATAGAAAACAGTTCTTTTAAATTGTAATAATATTTCACAATATTACTGTTTTTCTGTATTTTGACCAAAAAAAATGCAGCCTTGGTGAGACTTCTTTCAAAAACATTTAAAAAAAATCGTACAGACTGTCATTTTAATGATACATATCTTCAGCCACAGAAAATTTTTGCAGATTTTTAAAAGAAATGTTCAGAACAAGTCATTTATGTTCAGAATGAGTCATTTATGGATAAATTAAACATTTTAATTCATGTTCAAATGTTCTGTGAAATGAGACAGAATGATTCTCTGTAGTATGAAATCTGTGATTATGAAGCATTTCACTTTTAAGCTTGTTTTTTATGATTAAAATCAAGCACAGCGGTTTCCTTTGTGCAGCGTGTTATTGAATTGTGTTTACCTGGGTCTTATCGGAATCAAAAGAGACAAATAGCTTTCTTTGAGCTTGTTTCTGTGCGTAAAGGATGGCAAAGTGCCGCACACTTACAACTGAGATTATCTTCAAAACAGAGTTTAATTGGACTCAATACGAAAATGCTGCTTAGGGTTAGAGGTTAAGAACAAACCCTGAGCAGAATATTTGAGGAATATTAACACAGTTCTGCCTTGCAAGAGAACACAAGGGATTGTGGGCAGACAAGCTGCCAACCACTCAAGCAAATCAAGGTGGCAGGTGAAATGCATTGATTGCTGGGTATGTGATTGTATCTGCAGGGGCTTTAGATCACATTTAGTATTCGGAGCACAAAGCTTTTAGGCTTTTAATAGCTTTCACACCAAAAGGACATTTTGAACTATACACCGGTCGCTATTTTCATCTGTGCACTGTAGTGGCCGTCTCTCTATTTCATTCTAATCTCTGCCATCCTCTCTGCTCTAATCATACCTCTCTGGCCTCATCTCAGAAAAATTTTCTATCTCCCCCTGGCCGCTGTTATTGATTTTTGTGCGTTTTGTGCACTGGGAGTATATTTCGTCTCATAGCATAAGACAGAAGTGGCAGTATCACAAACATATTCTGGGAGATCCGTTTCATCTTGATATCATAGTCCTGAAATGGCCATGCTCGCAGGAAGGAGTATACATGCGATGCATGGACAGCTCTAATAACTATGTTCATGTCTTTGTCTGTGCCTTGGAGAATATCTGTCTGCCTTCTACATTCTCCTCTGATTTCTGCTCATAATGAAGCCTGATCTTTTTATGTGCAGCCAGTGAAGTC
Source organism: Coreius guichenoti (assembly GCA_039654105.1). NCBI lineage: Eukaryota > Metazoa > Chordata > Actinopteri > Cypriniformes > Gobionidae > Coreius > Coreius guichenoti. Next base: position 44,601,098 of record CM077168.1, read on the forward strand.
ACTTTGTAACTGAGATGCAATAGAGACGAAGGGAACAGTGGTTGTTATATCTTTACAAAGAGACTTCAGAAATGTATTTTTAACTTGAGTGCCGCAATTTTTAGAATGGACCGGTGTCGTGAGCGTGACACTGCAAAAGACACTGCACAATGGTCAAAAAGTGCGGTCACACTTAGCAAATTCTCATCCAATAGTGTCAGTGCAGTGAAATCTATAATATTACTGAGTACTAAAGGCATAATATGTAAGATTTTTGGATTCAAACATCCAAAGACCACTAGAACAATGTTATATATTATGTTATATATATATATTTTAACCAGGACACGGACCGTGTCCATGCGTCGCCTATCAATGACATCATACCCGCGTTACCCTTAAGAAAATGAAGTATACTTCAAGTTCATTTTATGACGTATACTTAAGTAATGTTCAAGTATATTTTAAGTATACTTTATGTAGTACTACTAGTACAATGTGTACTAGTAGTAAACTTGTAAGTGTACTATTTCAATACTGCTTGGGACTAAATTGGCCCACTTTTAGTATATAAAAGTATATGTTTAAGTATACTATAAGTGTAACAGTAGTAAACTTTAAGTGCACAACTAGGTTTCTCATTTGTACTGCATCTGTACTACAAGTGAACTTATAAGTATACTAGTAGTTTACTATTTTAATTCAAGTAGTCAATTTTTTAGTTTATGAAAGTACACTTTGAAGTGTACTCTCAGTAAACTAGTTTAGTCGTTTATACTGCAAGTATACTTGTAAGTTTTCTTTAAGTGAACATAACATTATACTTATAGTTTACTATTTATATATTATTTTTGCACTTTCAGTATACTACTATGTTCAAATGTAGATATTATATATATATATATATTATATTATATATATTTTACATTTGCGTGAGCAATTTTCTATCACTTGTTTCTGCTTCTTCTTCTCCTGTATATTGATCAGGAGATTCTGTACTAGAAGTAGTCATAGTGCCCCCTACCGTATAACAATGAAAACATGGATAGCTGGAAAATTCAGTCAATGGTGGGGAAAGAGTAAAATAGATTTTAAGTAAATTCCTATGTCGCTACACTACAGTGGACCAGCCTACACAAAAATTCTGATACGCAGAATTAGGAACATATCTGTTTTATATCAATATTCCAATCAATATTTTCAAACAATGTAAGTTTAATAAGACTATGTAAAACTATGTAAAAAAAGTATATTTAATAGGCTACTCAGCAAGCCAAGTATACTTTGAATACTTAATTATACTTTTAAGTAGATCTCGATCAAAAGATTGAGTACAAGTATAGGCCAAATATACTTAGACTTTTCTGTCAGTATAAGTCAAGTATACTTAAGTGCAATTTTAAGTATATTTCTGAGAAGTACATAAAGTATATTTCTGAGAAGTATATAAAAGTAGACAAAGTATACTTTCTTATTTTTAGTTTAAAAGAAGTATACTTTAGAACACTTGAATAAACATCTTTTTCGTAAGGGTTACCCTCGATTTCCGAGGAAACTAATCATTGTTATATAGCTCAACACAGTTAGTCTTATTGTTTAAATCTCATAACCATGTTTTACCATGCCTAATACCGATCTAGCTTACTACAGTGTGCAACCAGTGTCTCATAGTAGCCGCAGAGCGAACGCAAAAAGCATTATAACATAGCTTTCAACAGACTCAAATAATGTACTGTATCTAATATGATAAAACAGCGCAGCGTACGCATGACCGAAAAAAGCGGAAGCGGTCGTCTGCGGCATAATAAAAGCTCTGCGAAATCAAGGCGTCATCAAGCTACGCCTTTGTTTTGAATAAGCGACCTCTAGCGCCGAAAATTACATATTGTGGCTTTAAGTGTCCCCAACTAAGCAAGCCAAAGGTGACAGTGGCAAGGAACCCAAACTCCATCAGGAGACAAAAATGGAGAAAAATTCTTGGGAGAATTCAGTCGGTGAGCCAGTTCTCCTCTGGCCAAATGAATGAACATGGTGTGTTTCCAGGCTGCATCACAAGTCAGATTGTAGATTGATATTCAGAATATTCCATCCAGCTCCTTCTGCTTGAAGATCGGGATACATCACACCGACATTTAAGGAGGGGTTGAAGCTGGCCATAGAGGACTATTAGGTCTTTAACCATTTTGTTTGTACTCCACAGAGCTCTCCACAGAAAACTAGTCTACATTTTCTCACATTCACTATAACACATTGCCCAGTTATTTTCTTAATACAGAATTTCACCTGAATCCGTAAAAGCAATATGACGGCAACAATGTGCTGTTGTTTAACTATGCAATGTGCAGCATGCACTGTGTGCACAAGGTGAACCGGGAGATCAAGGCTATAAAATTACCCAGACTCTTGTGCTTGATTACCCATGAAAACAGTGGGAGATGAAAGGCACGCTTGTTGACTTGAGTAAAGAAGCAACCAGCGAGGCAGCTTAATGAATATTCACCTCAAAGAGAGCGAGATAGGAGCTCTGTTCCAAACCCTAGTAAGCTGCCTTGCTGTTTACTGTCTACATAGACAGCTGCCTTCTAAGGGGTTGTTCACATGTTTTTGCTTTGGAAAAACATGAGATGCGAGCAGCAGAAGGGAAAACACAAGGTCTCCAGACGCATTTTGACCTTAGGGGCCGTTCACACAGAATGTGTTTTTGCATTTTAAAAAGCAGGACAGTGGAATGAAAAATACAAAGTCTCAAGACTTGAGGTCTCTAGAACTTATTTTAACTTGAGCGCCACAATTTTTAGAGCACATTTCATGCGTGAGATGCTGCACAAGACACAAAACTCAAACACAATGGTCAAAGACATCCATCTAGCACTTGTTTACACAGAAAAACAACGGGAAACTTGCGCAGTGGAATGCAAGAACACAATCTGTGTGAATGGCCCCTTATTTTAACTTGAGCACCACATTTTTAAAATGCAGTGTCATGCGCAAGACACTGAAAAAACCTGAGCACAATGGTCAAAATCATCCGTCTAGGGCAGTGGATCTCAACCTGGGTACCGTGGCCCACTAGGGGGCCTCAGTGATCCTCCAGTGGGGCCGCGAGATAACTTAAAATTAATTTAAATATATTAATATAATTCATTAATTTTATTATTAATTCGTTCAATTAAAAATTAACAAAGCACCACCTCTCTCGTACATATTTTGTGATTGTTTCAGAGCAGCTCAAGCCGTTTCTCATCATGCTGTGTTAAAGATTGAACGGTGGCTCAAAACACCCAACCGCTTCATGAATATAGGATACAAAAACTCTCAGTTGGATAAAGAAAACCGGTGTCACTAATAATGTTTTGATGGATGACGATTGTAATGAAGGTAAAGACGATTACAGTGACATACAGGAGTCGTACATTAGGCATGCGCAATTTTCTTTTACAGAAATCGGCTGGTAGGGACTACAACAGGGTCGGCGCCAGGACATACGGAACAAGGGGGCCTCGATGTGTCACTGGGGGGGCCTACCTCTCCCACCCTCAATAATAGTAATAATAATAATAATAATACCCATTTTTAATAAAAAAACAACAACCATCATGCCATCATATACCCGACGCGACGATACAGAGCAACGCTACAGCATTCTCATAAATAATAAGGACCAGCACTGGCTATATAATCAATCATATTAGTAACAAAGACAAAAAAGCAAAAACACATCCTACCTTTAGAAAAGACAAAGTGTTTTAGACAAAATCAGCTTTGCAACTTTGCATTTGCACTCGCGACAGGCGATTAACTAAATTACGTCACTGGTAGCAGCTTGTATGTAATTGGCTGATTATGACTGTACGTCATGACGTTAAGTATTTTTTTCAGTCAATTTCTACTCTTTATTCATAATCTGTATTCATCATGGTAAAACTAAATTAATTTACAAAATAGTTTTTAACATATATATATATATATTTAGTTAATTATAATATGTCAGGAATAGAGAATGAGAAGGTGACGTAACGATGTTCACTCCACGTTGCATTTCGGGAAGGCTCCGCCATATTAAGAGGATACGCCATCCGTTGCCATGGTTACTTCGACAGTGAGACCGAGAGAGCAGCTTGAGATTTGTTTGAATTTTCGCAGTTTCTTGGGAAGAAATGGAGAAGGGGGAAACGAAAGGAAAGGTGCTCTACCGGGAGAGACTAAATAACACCGCCAAACAGCGTTATTTAGAGAAAATGCTTGACATTAACAACATCGACCCGTACGACCTGCCAGCTACAGAATGGACAAAAAACCCAGAAGCGCTACCACCTCTCACACACCCTGACATCGCCAATTACCTGGTTTATGGTATCAGTGCCTACACAATGCAAGAGTTCAGAAGCTTTAAGTCATTAGAAGCTTATGAACAATTCTGCTGCGGCTGGGTGCAAGACTTACAAACCCACAAACCTGTAAGTTAAACTGCGAGAGCTCAGTCATACTTGCCAAGGTAAGGTTGCACTCCACTTTTATTAATGTTTTTACAGTTCTAATTCTTATTATTGTAAAAAAAATGGTTAAATATAATATAATTGTAATAAGTTCATTGCAAAAATGAAATTATTTTCGCCTACTGAGTCTACATAGACTGGTTAGTGTTTGGTGGTGGGAGCTTCTAGACATGCAGATCAGGTGTGATTTAGGCTAAATGGCAAGCAGATGGGCAATTGCTGTAGACAAAGGCAAACTGGAAATGTAGCATGGAATGAAATGTATGTACTTTAGTTGTGTAACAGGTCATGTTATGACTTCTAATGACTTAAAGCTTCTGAACTCTTGCATTGTGTAGGCACTGATACCATAAACCAGGTAATTGGCGATGTCAGGGTGTGTGAGAGATGGTAGCGCTTCTGGGTTTTTCGTTCATTCTGTAGCTGGCAGGTCATACGGGTCGATGTTGTTGATGTCAAGCATTTTCTCTAAATAACGCTGTTTGGCGGTGTTATTTAGTCTCTCCCGGTAGAGCACCTTTCCTTTCGTTTCCCCCTTCTCCATTTCTTCCCAAGAAACTGTGAAAATTCAAACAAATCTCAAGCTGCTCTCTCTGGCTCACTGTCGAAGTAACCATGGCAACGGATAGCGTATCTTTCTAATATGGCAGAGCCTTCCCGAAATGAAAACATTGTGACGTAACTCCTCATTCTCTATAAGAGGGCACAGTGGTTGCGTGCCTGTTGCTGAGTCCCAGCGGCTGAAATCGTGTTTCGAAGCAGGGTGGTGTGCTGACCAGAGGTGAGGGGGCACAGCGACCTAGGTGGCCGGGCCAGGCCCCCTGGGGCCCTCTCGTGGCGCCGACCCTGGACTACAACGAGCTTCTTCCCGGGTTGGTGACATTACAAACCCTAAAATTTACATAAACCCTGCCCCCAGGAACACACAACAAAGGGGGTAAGGCCATGTTGGGCTGCTTTAGAAAGAGGAAGAGTTGTTATAGTAGAGCACATTTAGGAGTCTGCTCAAGCTGTCGCATCCGTCTTTTCACATTTATTGCAATACAGTACGTAACACAAATGCAATAGCATGTCATAAAAGGAAGATGACAACATAAGTTATAACCATAATTAAACTGAACTATACTTGTTCTATCTTCATGCATCATATATTCTCTGGCTCTGAAGGCATTTTACAACAGTTCCCACATGAGCGATTTATAGATTATCATGACAGAACATGCTAATCGATGACTTGAAGATAGTTAACTCCACATCAGCTACATAAATTCATCAGCTAACCATTCAGAAACGTCCTGTTGCATTCTACATGTTGTCACTTCTTCTTGAGTCTCTCCATCATTGTCCGACTCCGGTTTGAACATAAAACTGAACAGTTTCTGACATTTTCAGTGCATGTCTTACATTATATTAAAGGTATACACTTTATCAGTTCATTTATATCAACATTTTTGCGTCGTCTTATGTGCAATGCATTTTGGAATTGGCAAAAACAAGGTATCTTTAAAGGCAGCATAATTATACCACCTACAGCACCTTTTCATGTATAGAGATTCCTTAACATGCTGCCTATGTAGGCAGCTGACTAGGTTTTGAATCAAAGCCAGGGTGGATAAAATTGGATTTATTCAGAGAATTTGATATGCTAAAGTAAAGATTATGAGTAAATGTCAAGGATGTTGACACAAATGTGACGAGTTTAACTTAATGGATTTTACAATATAAATTTGGAGTCAAGTGGGTTGAGAAAGCAAGTTTGAGTTAGAAAAAATGCTAAAGCAACAGTGTTTTTGTTTATGCATGTGTGTAAGAGAGATACAGACAGACTGATGTAGGAGTGATAGTGTGATATCAATGCGCCAGTAGCAATGACAAGAAGCCAGCATATCAGGTCCTATCTCATTTAGGTGTCTGGCTACTCTAACTCAAGGTTAAGCCCCCAGCAGAGACACACACACACACACACACACCAGATTCCAGTGAGATGCCAACTGATACCTTTAGTTTGTTTCCCTTTTCAACGTTCTTTATGCAAAAACAACACTACAAACAGTGAAACGATAATAACCCTGCCTTGAAAATATGAAATTCATAGAATGCAACGCACACTTTACTCTTAACTGATCTCTACGGAGTAATATGTGCCTTGTGTTTACAGTACAGACTCATCATGGAAATAATGGTTCTCAGGTTGCAATGGGAGTTTATGAAATACATTTGAATGCTTTTACTTGGTTAGGGGGTAAATACATTATTCACAAGGACACAGAGATACTCAAGGCCTTTCAAAGCCGTTCTTATTGAGTCTGTCTTGTAGCACAGGATCCACATAAATTATTAGAATTTGGTTCCACTGATCTAGACAGACTGTGTCTGAAACCAGAAAAAATGCTGCCTTGGCAGGTATAGGAATACTTTAAGGCATGCCTGAGTCCAGTGTTTGTGTAACATTCTGTCTACTAAGGCATTCTGCCTTCACCGGCTGGTTTTTGAAAGCAGCATAAAAGCATCTATATCCCACAATTCTGTGCATAAAGTTTGGCAGAATATAAATGGCATCTGATGATGAAGTATTTGAAAGAAGTCAAAATGTATACAGTAAATGCATTGTGCAAATTACACATGTGGTTTACACAACTCAAATTGTCTTTACTATCTGAAATACTGTTTAAACAAAAATATTTAAAACTATTTTTTTGTGATATATATATATATATAATTAAGTGAGACATCCCCGAAATATTCTGTAATTCACACCAGGGTTATAAAATTTGTTTTGATTTGAAATAAAATTTAAATTTAATTTAAATAAAATTTCACTCAAATAAAATAAAATATAAAAAATTACTTATTTTATTGCAGCTAATTCCTAAAGCAACATTTGCCATTTTTATCTAGTTCATCTTTATAAAACAAAAACTGAAATAAAAATGAATAAAAACTATATAAACATATTTTTAACAAAAAAAAACCTAATAAAAATACACAACAAAATTACTAAAACTTTCAAATTAAAATGGAAAATATAAAAACGAATTAAATAAAAATATTAATAAAAACTATAATAATATCAAACTAACAGATTCACACCTGCATAAATATCCTTTAAATAAAAAAAAAACTTTATAGACATATTTTTAAAAAAACAAAAAAAACAATTTAGGCTTACTAAAAATTTAGGCTACTAAATCCTAAACTAAAATTAAAAGGGAAAATATATAAATAAAAACTAATTCAAAATATTAATAAAAACTATAATATTTTTTCAGTGATACTAAAATAACACTGATTTACACCCTGCATAAATGTCCTTTTATTTAAAAAAAACTAAACAAAACTTTATAGACTTTTTTTTTTAATAAAAATAACAAAAACACACAATAAATTTAGGCTATAAATCCTAAACTAAAATTAAAAGGGAAAATATATCAATAAAAACTATAATAGTATCTCAGTGATACTAAAATAACAGATTCACACCCTGCATAAATGTCCTTTTTACATTTTTAAGGCATGATTCATTTAAATTGCAAAAATAATCATTGTAGCCATTAAATGTCTAAAGCTCTCTTGAATTTGTTCTAGATCATTGGCGTTATTCTGGAAACCTTTCTGAAAACAGTACCTGTTCTTTAAGCGGTACCTTTACACGAAAACACCGTCTGTTTAGTCTCTGACTGACTGCAGAATGGCTGCTGTTTGACAGGCTGCTGTTCTCACTGTTTAGAATTATAATGCAACTCTAGTGAAGATCCTCTAGGGGGCGTCAGTATCACTGGGTTTCATTGGAGGATCTGAACCTGCAGCCGTGAGCTGAGAGTCAATTAGTTTGTTGTGCTGTTGTTATACCAGCTGGGAAAACAGATTGTCTCAAGAGACACACGATGTAGTGTGCTTTCCAGATGAGTCTGATTTGATAAAAAGAGGCATCTCTGAGTAGGAGGCACATTGAGTATAATGGCACTTGGAGGGGGGGTTAGATGCAGGTAATGTTGTCATCAGAAGATATAATTAGCATAAGCAGCTGTCAATCATCCATCAAGTACAGATGCTAAATAGCTTGCGAAAATCAGCAGGAATGGCAAAACACTGGCTAATTACGCACAGTGAAGACCAAATTGATAAGTTTTCAAGGTAAGGTTTCAAATCTCACTTATTTTGGCATTATAAAACTGACTATTCTGTCAAACCACGTACGAAAATGGTCAAATCCACTACAAAATGCAGATAAACTCAAATCTATGATTGCACAAATTATATTAATACTCCTAGTTGTTTATGAACTATATTATTTGGTTAATTCAGAATAGTTAATTCTGATTATTAAGAGGCATATCACTTTACTATTGTATAAGAATGTCAGAGAGCGATACAATTTTTAAAGTCGGTATGAAATGGAAGTTGGGATAGTCTTTTCTTCCCTATTGTGATGTATATCCAAGTTAAACAGCCTCTCAAACAAGAAAAAATGTAGGGCGGGACTTGATTTTGTCCATCGGGAATTGATTGGATGGTTGTGGTTTGCTATTGGTCGATCTCATGTGAGTGACAGTATGTCCCGCCCTCACAGCAGTAAACACTTCATCCGAGAAGAGATGTCGGTGCAAGAGGGAGGGAAAGATATTTTGGTTAAAGATTACGAGAGCACATGGATTTTTTTTTAAAGATGTGTACATTTAGGCTATAATCAAAACCGCAATATTCCATAAGAATAAGAATGGTCAATTTTGATTTCATGGTGTTTTATTATCCCAACTACATTTTTAGTGTGGGAGACCAAGTAATCATAAAACTCACAGGTTGTTTTGTAAGATTAAGGGGAGTGTTGCCCAGCATAAAGTGATAAAAAAAAAAAATCAGGATTCATTCTTGAGTCAGCTAAAGTCTTAAGTGTAATAAAACTGACAAATATGAAAAGAGTCCACATTTCGATCAAGGCTACAACTTCACATACACAAAAATCCTTTAAAGCGCCATAAAATATGGTTTCAACAGCAAGCTTGAACCATAAAAAGTGGGATACATGAAATGAATGAACACAAAACAGTGACTGACCCAGCTGAAAAGCAGTCAGATTGGAAATTATAACATGGTGAAGAACTATGAGCCTGGCAATGTAAGTCACTGATAATAACAGCATCTGCCAAATGCATAAATGTCATATCAAAGTTCAAAAAATATACAGGTCATATATGTACAAAATATATGTAATAAGTGAATGTATCCATACAACATACCAAAAGAACACCCTCCATCAAATGCCACGAAGTTCATTAACTTCTATAGATATGCTGAAAGTATGAAGACTTCATTTGAGAGATTGAGATGATTAAATGCTAAAATCATATTAATTAGCAAATGAAAACCAATAAGCAACAAAAGAATGAGAAAACATCATTTAAAAAGATTGTGCACCCAAAAATGAAAATTGTTATCATTCACCCTCAAGTTGTTCCAAACCTGTATGAGTTTCTTTCTTCTGTTGAACACAAAAGAAGATATTTTGAAGAATGTTGGTAACCAGACAGTTGACGGTAGCCATTGACTTCCATAGTAGGAAAAAATACAGTAGAAAGAAACTCGTAAAGGTTTGGAACAACATGAGGGTGAGCAAATGATGACAGACTTTTAATTTTTTGGGTGAACAATCCTTTTAAATGATTATACTACAAAACATCCCCAAATAAATTTCTACGCAAAATCATAATAACCATCACAATATAAGCAAATAATTTACTCTTCTGGTGTCTGCATGTGGTTGAATTGCAGAAACATTAAGACAATTAACTATCGGGGGATGTCAAGTTTTATATTTCTTTAAGATTCAATATCCAATCAATGCAAATAATTGGAAACATTTGCCAGTGCTTGACATGTATGAATTGATTTTAACTGGCTGATGGGAAAATTTCATTCTGCTGCTGTCACATTTTATATCCCATTTATTCCAAAATGGGACACTTTATGACTTATCTTACACTTTAAGATATATATTTATGATTTATCTAAATCATATTTATATTGCATGATTGCATTCATATGTGCACATATGCAAAGTAATGCCATGTTATATTATAAATAAGTGTAACGCATTCAAAGATTTGAATCTAATAGATCTTACTAATATTTCACCATTTTATCTGAACACAGTGACTTTTGACATTTAAATGGCTTGGGGTTAAACGGTTTTTTTGTGCCATTTTCAACATATAATCATAAAATAGACCCGAGAGCAGTCTTCAGATGTATTTTAACGCTGCTGAAGGCGACTGACCAAAACGCGTCCCAATTTACTCGACTTACATCCACATAAACTGGTGTTTTAGTGCTCGTGCTATCAGCTGGCGGTGACACGGACGCACAACTCATCACTCCTTGCCTTCAGACCTTCTCACTGCCATCTCCCGACATCAGCCGAATGAGGACACTGGGAAAGAAAAACCAAGTGAGTGAAAGAAAGAAATAAGCAGGGAAGGAGAGAGAGAGAGAGAGAGAGCGCGCGCGCGGTGCTCCATGGTCACTCGCCCATTGGAAGCTCGAGAGCACATTTTGGATTCGACTTTTTCTTGGAAGGGACTTGAGAGAAGAAACAAGCGTTTGTTGGCGTGCCAAAGGCGAGCAGCCATGCACCTGAATCGGGAGGACGAGGAGGGAAAAGGTGAGATACTTTGGTGGATTCCGCTCGTTTGTTTTCAGCCAGAACGCCCGCCCTTGAATGGCAGACGATGTGGCGGCACCCGGTACCGCTCGTGTACGGGTCACAGTACCGTGTCATTTCGAAGGCATTTCGCTTCAATTTGTCCTCAACTGCAAACTGTCAGTTGCCGAACGTGCAAACAGGTGCAACCAGGTTTCTATATACATTCGTTCGCGTTTGCACACATTTGCAGCACCTGTTGTTGTGTTGTACCGTGAAGGTAAATACATTTACCTTGGTGCCTTTTGAGGGAGTTGTCATCTATGCACGCGCAAGGTCATCATCTCTCATCACATAGTCATGATCTGCGCGTGCGTTTATTGTTCCGAGTGTGCGTGTGCTCGTCTTGCTTATTGCATCTGCCAAAATGTATCAAAAGCATTTTGCTGACTTTTTCGTATGCAATTGTGAGAAAGTGAGGATGGGTCATTATGAGGAGGAGGACGGAGGGAAATGGACATGCTTTGGCCTCTGCCCCCTCCTGTTGCGCGCCACGAGATTTGTCAGGTGGTAAAATTACGATGGTCAGTTGTTATGTGTGCACAGACAGAGATTGGTTTAGAGAGACACTGTGGCAGAAATACAAGCGTGTGTTGCAAGACGGCAAATAATAAAGCACTAATTTGTGATGAGAGATGCCAGTTCAGAAATAAATGTAATAAAAGCCAACGATTTAACCCTTGAATGTCAAGAACTTAAAAAAATACCTTGGAAAATTAATTTATGGCTATACACCAATTCAGTCGTGATGTCAAATTGTAGACCAACCCAGAAGGCTAAATCGTCTTGAGTACCTATACTACCCTTGGAAATGTCTGGGTTTTTAGAATAGTTTTGGATATATGTTTGTGTTATATAGGAATTTATGTCTGGAACTGCTTGTGATGGAGTTTGTGGATATTTTAGGGAACATTTTTATTTCTGTTTGCTGTTTACTTGTTTTTACTGTTTAATTTTGCATTGTGACTACATAAAACATGTAAACATGGCTTCTTTTTTGTAGACTTGTGCCAATGCCAATACAGCAATTTATTTTGAGAAATGTTTTCTGCATTTAGAAATGTAGCCTTGGTTTTTCTTGCCATGGTAACTGTTGTTTCCTCCTCAATGCAGTAGTTTCTACAGTTATTCTTCCCACAACATGGTACCTGTGGTCATGGGCAACCCACCAATTGAGGCACAGATTACCAAGCCAATTTCATAAAATTGTATTGATTTAATTCTTGTCTAATGAGAGCTATTACTGTATACAGGACTACAAAGTGTTTGCCTTGACTGTATTTCAGAAATCATGGTGTGTGTCCCATATTTTCTGTTGGCTGTTTAGAATAAAAGCTACTGAGCGATGCCTGATTAGTGAATTAATCACTCTTTTGAGTCGATTCTTTTCAATTAACTGTTCGAATATGTGAGCATAATGATGTCTGATTTAAAAAATGGATCATACTGATGTTCTAGATAGATGTTCTTCCAATGACCCCGTGTACATATTTTGTTTGTTGCTCGGAAGTTGCGATTAGTATTTTCTTCCTTATTGTGTCGTATGTAGGGTGGGACTTACTTTTTTTCCCATTGGGAATTAATTGGATGGTTGTGGTTTGCTATTCGATCTCATGTGAGTGACAGGTTGTCTCGCCCTCGCGCCAGTAAACACATCATCAGAGAAGTAATTTCTCCAGTCCTTACCATAATTGAGTCAGGTGATCTTCAGACTGCTACATGAAGAACAGAAGATATTTTGTATTCAAACCTGTTTGCCTGTGACAGCAGCGGCAGCTGTGTTTCAGCAGTGTTTTTGTATTGATATTCAACTTATGTTTCTTGAGCAAGAGACATTAATCAGGGGCATACAACCTGAATCTGCAATGATTTTTTGTTTTTTTTGTTTTTGAAAAACAAAACAACAAACAAACATAAAAAAAACTACACATTTGTATTTATGATGGTTTTAGCTACTATGCACAACCAATATCTTTTTATGGAAATTTAATTAATGTTTAAAAATTAATTATGGTAATATTTTTTTAGTTTTGATAGTCATTTATGGCTACATTTAGAGTAGAATTTTTTTTTTTTGTAAGGCATGTTAATTTGTTTGAGAAATTTTATTAGCGTTGTGGATATAATCAGCTTTGGCTCGTCTTATGAATTCAGCTGGGAATCTCACGCTGAATGTATTGCCAGAGATTTCATGCTGTACTAGACAAAAGCAGATTTTGTAAGCACAGATTTGGGAATATCCAGTTGAAGAAACGCTTACCCCAATCAACTGAACAGAGAAGTGTTTCTTTAGTTTTGTATAAAACACAGACATGCTTTTGAGGCAAGACTTTTTTTTAAGGTAAAAAATGTCACCATACTTCCCCAGTTGATTGATTGCATTTAAGAATTGCAAACATTTTTTTTTTTAATGTTATGTTTACATTTGCAATTGGCACAAATTTGCATACATTTACACAACAGAAATCTGAACATTGGATAAATCCAGATTCAAAATTCTTGTTTCATTTTGTTTATTTCTTAGTTTTTTACAGAAGGGATTATTGATATCTCTTTTTACCACTATATAAATCAGAAAATACTGTCAACAGCCAGAAAAAAAAGTCACCACGTTTTTAGGAATAAGATGTTATATAAAATCCCAAGTGGTGCTCACTGCAGAGGCAAATGACGTCCAGCTCCCTCTCTCTGGACCTAATGGTTGGAGCTTGACCAAGTCCAGCTCCACCTCTGTGGACCTAATGGGAGGAGTTATGTTTAGTGATAGGGTTATGGGTAGGGTTAGGGTGTGGTTGGACCTTATAGCTCCACCCATTATGTCCAGTGAGGGGGAGCTGGTCGTTAAGCTCCACCCAGTGGCTCTGCAGTGAGCGGCCTCTCTAAAATCAGGCAAATTATATATTAACAAACCTTCAGTAAAAGCCTTCAGATAAGAATAAAACTGCTATGTTTTTTTAGTTTGTTTTTTTACATTTTCAACTTTCTTTAGTGTGTAATGTTGCTGTTTGAGCGTGAAAAATGTCTGCAAAAAGTCACTCCAAAGGGAGTTATTCTCTATATTAGTTTCTGAACTCCCTGAAACGCCTCTATTGTAGTCTTGAGTTTTCTTCCAGGAACAAACACATCAAAATATTCCTCATTTAAATAATTCCCTGGTTGAGTTGTGTTAAAACTCAGGGTTATGGTAGGGGGCAAGACATTTCCGAAACAACCTTGAAGCGGTTGGTCAGTCCCAGCACACGGATCCATCCGACCAATCAGAGCACACTGCGCTTTTCAGAAGGAGGAGCTTCATAGAGGATGGAAACAGAGCGTTACTAGTCTCAGGCGTCACGCCCACGGACCGTTGGCTGAATGTCTGATGCATATGGCACACTTTTCTGGAAACACTTCAGGAGTTTCGAAGTCATCATCTGATTGGTTGAATTCTACAGGATGTCCGCGAGATGTGTGTGTTGCGTTCTTTAACCTTCCGCCAAATGCTGTGACACCAAACTCCCATGTGGAAGAAACGTTAAACGTTCAAAAAACGTTTTGAACGTTTTGCCGTTGTGTTTACAACTGTGACAATGAGCGCTTACCAGGATCAACTAAATGCTGGATTTTCAAAAGTATGTGAAGTTTGCGGCTCCATTGTTGTAGTAAAGACATTGTTCTTGAATGAATAATTTATTAGATGCACACCGGTCTATTATTGTAGGGACATCGACTACATTTTCACACCTCTAAACATGACACGGAACAAAACAAACTGTGATTGGTTGCTTTACATGTCAGTCAAACGTCCTCTTGGGCGGTCCTTGGCCAATGAAAACTGCGAAAAAGTCCAGACCTTCTGCCGTCAGTCTGAAGGTTTGGCTACGCGAGACTAGAGCGTTACTGACAGACAGGGAACAGAGGTGCTGCAACAATGTAAAATATGTGAAAAATAATGTGTTTTTTTGAACGTTTAAGCATTAAATCCTATTTTAAAAACAAAATCAAGAAAAAGGGCTTTTTTTCTTTGTAAAAGGGCATAATAGGTCCTCTTTAAAGTAAAAAAAACACGTTATGAAAAGCCAAATAGCCCAAAGTCTCAAACTTGACCAGTGCATAAAAAATGTTTTTGCCTATAGTGTCTTGCCTTAAAAGAGAAAGTAGACGCATCTAAAAAGAAGAAATGCTGATATTTGGCATGGAAAACGCTGACTAGGTGAACTGGGTGGTAGTTTCATGACCATGATGACAGTTTTAAGGACAGCTGAAGATCACACTGACAGCTCAAGGAATCTCCCGGGTTTTCACAGAGACCTGCCCAGCGGTGGTTTTGCAGTGCCGCTGCATGTTGAATGATAAGAACGTATATGAGACACTGACAAGGGTTAATCTTTGACAGAGGCAAGATTTCAATTACATCAGATAATTTCACACCCCTTAAGCCATCGTGTCTGTCTCTGCGTTCAAACGTCCTCACACGTGACCATGCGCCTGCCTTGCCGAGCTCTAATTCAAAACCGTGATACCGCTGTGTATCTACTTTTTAGAACCCCTTTCATGTACTCTCAAAGTACACATTGTTTGAAGTTTGCTGGCGATAACAACAGTTGTTTCAGACGCTGATAGCAGAAGAGCTTTGACATATTGCAGAGTCTGTATGCAGGGTCATTTCCTGGATAGGATCTTAATGTCATTGACATTCCTGGCATGTTCTGATGTTGTAGCAGTGGTATGATAAGACAAACACAGCGAGAAGGTCAAGTAGCGGCTGCAAAGCGGATGCTGGAGGGGTTGACGAAGGACACCTTTGGACGGAGCAGGGAGAACGTGGAGAAATGCAACGAACGTACAGGTGCATTTGGAGGCTCGCCAATCACTTCCCCTTAAATTCGGAATGACATTGTGAGTTTGTAATGCTTTTAGCTCGTGTCAATGATCACTGATGGCCAGTGTGGGATCAGCATCGTGTATGAATTTCTGAATTTTTCAATTTCTTGAGAATATAGGAGATAAATGAAAGTTGCCAATGTGAGAGCTCTGTTAACCCTTCTGCTCAGCCTGATTGATCACCAGACCCGTCTCGGAACCGGCGTCTGTTTCCAGCTCATGACTTTGAAAGATGGATTAATTGACCTTTTTCTGGGTTCAATGCAAGAGCAATCGACAGCATTACCTCAAAAAATAATGTTGAATTGTCCCTCATTTCCTTAAAAAAATAAAGCAGCAGCAAAAAAAGAGGTTACAGTGAGGCACTTACAATGGAAGTAAATGTGGACAATTTTTGGATTTAAAGTCATGTTTATTTATATAGCACTTTATACAATACGTAGTTTCAAAAAAGGGTTATTATTGTTAACTAAAACCATGAAAAAACATTTACTTAAAATAAACATTAATTGAAATAAATTAAATATTAAAAAAAAACTTAAACTTACTTATTTCAGCTAGTTGACAAGGCAGCATTTCTCATTTTCTATAACTAAAAATAACTAAATAATAACTAAAAATGAAAAACTATATAGACATATTTTAAAAAATCTAAAAACCTATAACAAAAGTACCAAAACTAAAATGAAAATGAAAACAGAAAATATATAATAAAATCTAGTATAATAGTATACTATAATAGTATATCAATACTATAATAGTATATACCATAATAGTATCAACACTAAACACTAAAATAACACTGTTTCAAAGCAGCTTCACAATAATAAACAGGAAAATAACAGTGTCAAAGTTGCAAAAGTTCATCAATTATAAAACAACTTCAAAGGCATCCCTTGAGAAGACAATAGTGTCTTTTTTTTTTTTTTTTTTTGGATATGAATTGTCTTTTAATCGTCCTTTTAAAAGCAGAAATAAGCCAAAAATTATTATAATTTTATAAAAGCACTTGATTTTTGGGGGGGTATTATTTGAACTGTAAAGCTGTTCTGATATATTTTACAGTTGTTTTAGGGTTTTAGGTGTTATACCAATGAAGTTGTGAAATTAAATAAAACAGAAAAGGTTAGTAGCCCCCCCCCCCACACACACACACTCTAAATTCACACTCTAAATATGGCCCCATATTTTTATTTTTACTTTATATAGAAAAAGAGGGAAGAGCCTAAATTAAGGCTTTTATTTATTAGTCTTACTCTTGGTTTTGAAAAGATCCATCCAACATAATTTAATTCAGCATCTTTATGCCATTGTGAAGCATACTGTATGTTATTTTAAGCAACAGTCAGAAGTTATTTCATTATTTGGTGATTGATTTATATTTGTAAATAAAAGCATTTTATTTGAGATGCAAAGGGGAAATTAAAGTGGCTGTGCAGCATAACAGAAATAAGAACAGGGTGTCCCTCACCTGAACGCCTGACGTGCCACATCATGTAGACACTAGACCGTTTGTTGATTATAATTGGAGTAATCTAGTTTTATGCCATCCAGTTGTCTTTTACTTCAGTCTAGCCAGACATTTTGAAAACCATGTGATTAGTACATTATCCCGCTCCCACAGCCACGTTTTGAGACGCAGGTGTTTTTAGCACAAAATGTAACACATTATCCACTGAGGGTGAGTTGAAGTGAATGCAGGTGCAGTTTATTGGAAGTTAAACAAATACAAAATAAACAGAGCTAAGCGATGACATGAACTTGAGCAGACTTAAACTTGACATAAACTTGAACAGATGAACCATGAAACTGACAGCGGGTTACATTTAACAATACACGACAAAGAAACATGGCAAACATAAGGGCTTAAAGGAATAGCTCACCCAAAAATTAAAATTACCCCATAATTTACTCAACCTCAAGCCATCCTAGATATATTTGACTTTCTTCTTGCATCCATCCATTATAAAAGTAATCCATACGATTCCAGTGGGTTAATAAATGCCTTCTTAAGCGAAGCGATGGGTTTTTGTAAGAAAAATATCCATATTTAAAACTTTATAAACCAGAATCACTGACTTCTGGCAATGGCCGTACACAGATGAAGTGGTTTAGATGCAATATTTGTCAAATACACAGACTTTTTGGATTCAGTACTTTATGCACTGTTTAATACAACACCATTTGTAATAAAGAATAATGTTCAACATAAGCCTATGCTATTTAAATACCAATAAAGTGGGTCTATGTTTTTTATCAGTTTTACTTTGATACTGACACACGTGATTGCGGCACGGCAGTGGCGGTGATCAAATTCGGACAAATTTTCTAACCAGAATGCATTGCGTTTGACAGGCATCTGTCTGCATGGGGCCGCATTAGGTAAAACTCACCTAAGATAACAAGATAATGAACCATTGGCTGTGTTCAAAAACTATTCCCTACATTACTCCACTAATATAGTCCACTTGAAGGACTGAATGAAAACGAGTGAGTGAATTTGGACACTGAGTGCGCCGGAAGGGCTGCCGCTTTTGCATATTTTGTGCTTGCTGTTTAATAATCATTTGAAACTAACTGACAGCTCCAGTAGTAATGATAAGATTTATCTTGAACTCTGTCATGTATAAACCTTGCATTAAACAGTTTAATAATAAATTAAAAAGGAATTTATACCTGTATGATATTACGCTGTACCCACATTGTACCAGTGGTTTGGAAAATGGATGGATGGATGATTCAGTTGCGGGGGCCATCTTCTGGATAGACGCGGGAATTAATTCGGCACGCTCTCACAGTGCATTATGTGTATTCTCTAGCTGCTGAGCGTACATTGGTTGAACACTCGTTATTACGGTGCATTATGACATTGAATGAGTGCACTTGATAACGTCCATTTTGGTTTCGGACACCACTACAAATGGCTGTCCCCTCAAGTGCCCTATTTAAGGGTATATGGGGACACAGCCAATGAGAACAATGAACATGTACAAGCAGGAAACAGGTCACATGACAGGGAACACATGACTATCACATGAGGGGAACAGTGAATCACGTGACATGAACATCAACCAATAAACATGAACAAAACCCAAACAGACGTGACACAAACCTGTTTTTTTTTTTTTTTTTTTTTTTTTTTTTTTTTATAAAGTAGATGTAGAGTGCCATCTTTGTCCACTTAAGAGGCTTTCGCACCGGAGGAACGTTTCTATAGCTCCTATAACTATTGGCGGAAGTACCCGCTTTTTGGCGTGCTCACACTGCAGGAACTAGGAATGATTTCAGTTATAGGAATTCCTTTTGGGGGGACTAAATTAGCTCCTAGGGTCTAACCAAGCACAATAGTAACTACCAGTGATTGTAAGTGTACGTCAATTGAACACATGCCATACGAAACACTGGAACCCGGTATTTTTAAAAAGCCATAAATACAGAGTTTACATGTAGCTACTTACTACACGAAACTAGCTCCATGAACATGGAAAACAGCGATAAGACATAAACATACAGAAAGCTAATGTTAACAACATTACCTGATGCCTTTGTCTGCGCCGTTGTGTACTTTTCTCAGCCTCGATGATATGTAGCACTGCAAGTTGTTGAGATTTCGTCTCTTAGTCCTCCTTTTGCTTTCAGTCGCTTAACATATACGTCTACGTTCCATCTCAACTATCATGAAACCCACGTCGCACAACAAAAGCACAGCTCCGATCAGTTGACGTTGTTGAATGCCGCGCTTAAATGACGTTGCTGTCAGCCGGCTTACATTACCCTAGGGGAAAATTTTGTTCTCAGGGGACTGCCCTGGTAGCTAGTTCCTTAAACTGAGTTCCTGTAAGTGCCCGGAGCGAAAGCGCCTTTACAAGGTGACTGTCAGACCTCTTAAGTAACATATCATAAAGCTCTTATCGCAAAACCTTCCTCCAGTCCTCACCGCCGCTATAAATCTACAGACATTGCTGTGGTTTAAGGTGCAGTTGTTGCAGTCATCAGTGGTTGAGATAAACCTGCCAGTCTAGTTCAGATGCTGAAAGACAAAGACGATAGATGAGCACAAGAGACTGGAAGAAAAACACAGAGGCAGGTTGACCTTGTAGTTTGTACACATCACGTCTCTGGGTAATTGCGTGTTAATGGCTGTTTCCAGTCATGTTGTCAAAGGTCCTATTAATATTTCATTCAGAGACAGAGTGAACGAAAAGTGAATACGCTTGAGTAGTAGCTATACTGACACATGAGAGTGACATGAAAGAAAGCACGAGTGGTGAGGTACAACCAGACAGACAGAGGGAGGGAGGTGGAGATAGAGACAATAGCAGTGATTATTCAGGTGCTGTGAGGAATAGCTGTCTGAAATATATTTTTATCCTTTAACACAACTTGCGGTGGCTGTGTGAGAAAAGTGAGATTCAGCCCAATTACTTTTCTGACTAAAAACTAAAATGTCAACAAAATGTCTCTGCATTGCAAATTTTGTAAAGGATTATTGTACACCGTTGAATCTCACTATTAATAGTTTTTCCCTTGTTTATCCTAACTTTTGAGCAGAAAGATTTAGCTATACACTGATTCATATAATCCAGGGCTGCGTATCCCAAAAGCATCGTAAGTGAATCTTGTAGACTAGGGATTCCCAAACCTTTTTGTCAGCCGAACTTCTCTGACTCAAAATATTTACTTTAAGTACCCCATGAGATTTTGAATTAATATTTCAATACATTTTTTATGATGTAATTACTTCTTAGCTTTTCATCATCTCACAACCCCCCTGCAGCGATGCTACTAAATAGCATAACATTAAATATTTTATTTGTTTACCTGCATGCAGTGTTAGTTTAGTATTATTAATGTACTAATATAGAATTATTTTTATAATTTAATTTCTGTTCCTGTTTAGCCTGTCTTAGTTCTTTAGTTCCTTTGTGTTCCTTTGTTCTCATTTCCCTGCCACTAGTTAGTCTGTGTGGTTACTCATTAATTAGATCACACCTGTTAGTATTCAGTTTATCTTCTATATATACGTACTGCCGGCACATCTGGGAACTTAACTGTCAATTTCGTCGCCGCCCCTTTTTAGGGGAAAATAAACTAGACTTCCCATAGACTTCAATACAAAATAGCGGCACAAAACAACGTCCATACACAGCCGGCAGGCGTGAATAACTTAGGAAATCACTAAGATTAAACATGTCAAGTAATTATATGTCCACCCCGCCTGCCATAGAGCGTGAAAGATACATCCACAAACTTAATTTGAAAACATGTCCCTTCATTCTCCCAGCGTCAAATTGGTGTAACAAATGAATGATTTTACTTCGTTTTTGAAAGTAAACATCTTTAAATGTATATATTATGTCTTTATATTTAGAGTACTGAGTGCACTTTTCTGTCCAGCCATACAACTAGCCTGACTTAGCTTTCGATAGCATCATCCGTAATTCATGATTCAAAAACTAAGTAAAATCATTCACTGGCTTCCCTGGTGACTCGATGAGGTACGAGTAAATGTCCGGGTAAGACATCTCTGGCCACTGGGTGGGGTTGTTACACCAATTTGACGCTGGGAGAATGAAGGGACATGTTTTTAAATTGACCAAATTAAGTTTGTGGATGTATCACTATGGCAGGCAGGGTGGACATATAATTACTTGACATGTTTAATCTTAGTGATTTCTTAAGTTATTCACGCGTGCCAGCTGTGTACGGACGTTGTTTTGTGCCGCTATTTTGTATTGAAGTCTAGTTTATTTTCCCCTAAAGAGGGGCGGTGACGAAATTGACAGTTGAGTTCCTGGATGTGCCGGTAGTACGTATAAGCCCTTGGCTGCGTCCAAAATCACATACTCTCCTAAGTAGGTACTTATTTTGAAGAAGTAATTACTTCACAGCCACTAAAAAAAAGTATGTTCTATGGAGTATGAGTGTGTGTGTGTGTGTGTGTGTGTGTGTGTGTGTGTGTGTAGTATGAATGTAATCTGGATGTAGTACATTCACCATGTTGTCATTATCTCGTGACCTACCAGCGTCAGTTACGTCCATTCACTTCCATTCACAAATCCTCACCCGTGGCCTCATGGGATAGTAAAGTGTCCATCGTATGCACACTTCAGAATCTCGCCGGAAGTAGTAGGTCATCCGGGTACTTTTTGCCTACTCTTTTATGAGTACTGTGAATTCAGACCTACTTCTTTTGTCACATACTGTTTTTCGCCCTACTATATTGTAGGGACGTATGCGATTTCGGATACAGCCCTTCAGTTCCTTTGTCCGGTATTGTTTGTGCATGGCACACGGTTTTGTTGAGCTTGTACCTTTGTGGATTTCCTGAGTTTGCTTATTGTCATAAATATGCTTTTTTTTTTAACTCTTGTATTTTTGTAATTCAGTTTTTGCTGTGAAGATAGCCACAGATGCTGACATGGCATTAAATAAAACTATATTGATACTGGTACTGTAATAAATGCGCTACCATTTCATCCTTTCTGCATGTCTTCATCATCATCGGATTAGAATGTGACAGTTATGTGATTTTGTTATTTTTATTAGTTATTTTTATTTTTTAAATATTTCTATTTAGCTTTATTTTTATTTCAGTTTAGTTTTAGTAATTTTAGTACTTCATCTTAAAATTGTTTTATTTCAGTTAGTTGCCAAGGTAATTTTTCATCTAAATATTCATATTTTATTTCAGGTTTATTTCTATTGAAAATGATTCTTAATAGTTTTAATTTTAGTTAACAATAACAACATTGCCTGCATGTCATGATGGGACCATTAACTGACATTAATCGTGAACATGTGAATGTGTTGTTAATTATTGAAATATTAACTTCAAGTAAATATTTTAGGTCAAAGAGGTTTGGCTGACAAAATGTTTGGAAATCCCTGGTATTGTGTATATTTGCTTCCTCAAAATACAAAAAGTGCAATTAGAATTGGAACCAAAGAAGAAAAGTCTGATTCCTGTCCAGTTATTTTTTGCAGTTAAACAATTTTAGCGTAAACTTTGACATTGGTTTCCTTCTTCCCATACAATTCCATTTAATCTCCTATTAAATTATTCTCCGAAGGACACAGCGGTCCGATGCAGTTCACTACATTCATCTCATTCATTATCCAAGAGCTGGGCCTCTGGATCCAAGGATGAAGAGGATGAGAAGGAGAGAGATCTCAGACTGAGTGTGTACATCTGTATGTGTGTGTCCTATTACGTAACCGTCTCTAGATGAGTTCAGTCACACTGGGAGTCTGGGATACGTTACCGTACATCGGCACAGCCCAGTTTCCCTCCGCTTTGTTGACCTCTTTATCTTCTAAGCAAGCACGTCTGTCGCCCTCCTTTTGTCTATAAAGTGTTTCTTTTTTGAATGGTGAAAATAAAGATCACTATCACAATGTCAGAGAAAACATGAATGTATAATGATAGTATAGAGAAAGGCATTATGGAAAAAGAGACATGAGAATATTCGTATTGGTGGACAGGAGCAAGGTCATATCCTGAAGCAAATGTGTGGGGTGTTTGTATGTGGTCACAAGGGCATTCTGGGTGATTGCAAGGGTTTTCATGTTTTTTTTCCCCCACAAGTTATCATTCATTTCTGTAGCAGAAACGGTGCTGGATGAGTTGTGTGTCGAACTTTTGGCTAATGCCTTTAATGGAGTGTCTATTTATGCTAAGTGTAAAAGCCTGTCTTGTTGGCAAAGGCTATTTATACTAACTCCGCCCACCAATGCCTGGTTGGGCCACAAGATTAAAAAAGACACACACTATTCAACGTCTGTAGTGGCGTAGGCTGTAAGGAATATGGTGCGTGAAAGTAGTTTTTGACGCCATCGACCCGAGTTCGAAACCGCCTTTTGCCAAACTCGCTCTTCTCCCTTTTTCCATCACATATCAGATCGGAAAGGCATTTATTTTCAATAAAAATAAAGAAAATATTTGAAAAGTGGAAATAAAGTGCCTAACGAGGGTTTAATAATAAAGTATTTATTGGGTAGGGTTAGAAGTAGGTGTAGGGAGGGCATATTGTCCCAATAAGGCGGCATCCATTTAATAATTTTAATAAATATAATAATTTACACTCTGTTATTATTGCATCCTGTTAATGTACAACAATACTGGGGTGAAAATAGTATCTGCCACTATTTATAAGTATACATAGCATCTAACAACTATTTGCACTTTTGTAATATTTCACTTAGTGTAAATAGCATCTATTGCTAAGAAAATATGCTATTTTCACAGTGCAAATGGCATCTATCGCTATTTGCACTTAGTGTGAATTGTATCTATTGCTAAGAAAATATGCTATTTTTTGACTTTCAAATCAAATCACCTTTATTTATATAGCGCTTTTTACAATGGCAGTTGTTTCAAAGCAGCTTCACAGTGGTAACAGGAAAATAACGCAACAGAATTTGATTCGGCTGTACAGCTGCTCTGGAGAAAACGGTGATGTCATCCAGCTCATTTCAATTATCATATAGTGTTAATGCGGGCAGATCAGTAATATAGTTGAAATTTAAGTGTCCCCAACTGAGCAAGCCAAAAGCCAAAGGCGACGTGTAAGACTTTGTGTAAATAGCATCTATTGCTAAATAAATATGCTATGAATATGTGTCTCCACTCACACCAACTCAGAGATCCACTCGCTCAACTTTTACTCAAATTACTGTAGTAAACGGTACACAATGGTATCGATCTTTACAACGCCGGACACATAACGGTAATTAATATGATTAGCCTTTTGCTTGACTACGTTATCAAACAGCTAATAATGTGTTGCTAATGTTACACAAACCATGTTCCCGTTCGCCATCTCAGTCTGCCTTCTAAATATCAGCATCCTTAGAAACGCTTTGAACAACTTAGAACGTCAGTGGAGAAAGACATAGTTCATCATAACATTGTAATATACATCATATACATAATTCACCTGCTGTATTGCTAAAAGTACCCGATTTTTCATATCAACAGAAAAAAACGCCCGCACATTGACCTGATTGGTTACAAGGTAGTTTGTGACATCAGAAACACCATCGATTTCAAACCGCGTTTTTGAGATTGTCTTTGGTTCACTGGAGTTTTAAGGAGAAAATACTCAGCAATGGTGTTGACTTATGAATTTCCACATGGTTTGTCTTAAAGCATATTTAAGCATAAAAAAACACCACATAGACATAAAACAACATTAAAAACTTGATTTTAACTTTAAGGCTTGTACAAATTCCCAAGTAGCAATGGTAATAATGATGCTTGGCTTAGCAAATGTCTTTTATTAATAAGGCTTAAGTCTTAAAAATGGATCTCAAATGTATGTATTTGCTTTGACAATAACATTTATATACATGAAAAATGCCACACTGAGGCTTGAACTGTGAACATGTTTGAGTGGTGACACAAATGAATCATTGAATCAGAGTTTCTGAATCATTTCATTCAGAGAAATTAATCAAACAGCTCTAATGCCGTTTTTGCTATTGTAATATCTGCCTTATAATTGCTAAATCTTGAGAAGAAGACTGATTGCAATACTAGTCTAATGCCGCAGTCTTTGGAAACCATGATGTTTGAAACAAGGTCAAAAAAAGGGACATCAGAGGGGGATATGAGAAAAACAGATATAGTGATGAATGGAATTGAAAAAGAGAAAATTATTCTTCAAAGCTTCAAGCCACATGAGTGGCATTTTGTCTTCATGTCAAGAGAGAAAGAGTTTTGGAGGGAATGAAGGAAATAGAGCAAATGCAAGTGGGACTCTGAAAAAGGGATTGATGATGTTTGGAGACACCATGTGAGATTGAGGAACCACTGAATTTGTGGTTGAATCGAGCATTTGTTTTGGAGAAAAATAAGTATGTATTGTCACCCAGTGAATTCAGTGTCATAATTCTGCATACTGTAATAGCTGTCTGTTTTTGAGGTCATTTGTAATATCAGTAACGCAATAAATATTTAATGAAATTCTAGCATGAATGAACATCTGTCAAAATGAAAGAATCAACACAACCCCTCATTCCTCATTGATCTGACAAACTGATAGCTCCGCCTCCAAACCATTGCCATTGGCTGAGCCAGTGTTGCTGTGCTCTTCTGGTTGGGATGCAATGTTTAGATCACAGTGTTTATACTTTTCAGGGGAATCAACCTACAAATGGCTTACTCATTTTAAGAAAGTATTTTAACATTATACACATCACTTTTAAAGGAATTGTTCATCCAAAACAATTAAAATATTTTTGTTGTTCAAAACTCATATGACTGACTTTCCTTGGCTGCTCTTTTTCCATACAGTTAAAACAGTGACTAGGGGCAGTCAAGCTCCAAAAGGTTAAAAAAGCTCCATAAAGTGTATGTACGTTTCAAGTACTCTTTTTGTGAGGAATGAGTTATAAAGTCAGAATTGTGTGATATAAAGTCAGAATTGTGTGATATAAAGTCAGAATTATGAGATATAAAGTCAGAATTCCGAGTTATAAAGTCAGAATATAAACTCCCAATTGCGACTTTATATCACGCAATTCTGACTTCATCTCACAATTCACAAGAGAAAAAAAGTCAGATTTGTGAGATAAAAAGTCGCAATTACCTTTTTTATTTTTTATTCTGTGGTGGAAACAAGCTTCCATACTAATGCTTACCAAGGCTGCATATATATTTAATCAAAAAATACTGTAAAAACAGAAATATTGTGAAATATTATTACAATTTAGAATAACATTTTTCTTTTTTCATATAATTTAAAATGTAATTTATTCCTGTGATGCAAAGCTGAATTTCTCATTACAGTCTTCAGAAATCATTCTAATATGCTGATTTGCTGCTCAAGAAAAAATATTATTATTATTATTATTATTATTATTATTATTATTATTATTATTATTATTATTATTATCGATTGTTGAAAACAGTTGTTCCCCTTAATATCTTTGTGAAACCATGATACATTTTTTTCCTGGATTCTTTGATGAATAGAAAAGAAGAACATTTAATTGAAATGGACATCTTTTGTAACATTATAAATGCCTTTACTGTCACTTTTGGTCAGTTTAATGTGTCCTTGCTAAGTATTAATTTCTTTAAAAAAACAACAACTTTTGAACGGTAGTTTACTTGCGTGAATAAGATTTGGCTAATCTGACATTTTTTTCTGGTGAGCTTGACAGCTCCTGGCCACTACAGAAGAAAGAGGAAAGTAAGAAAGTAAGTCATATGAGTTTGGAGCGACATGAGGGTGAAAAAATGAAGACCCCCCATTTTAGGGGAAATTATTCCTTTAAACGTAATCCATTCAGATGTCGGTAACGTCTGTGAGGATTCCAGCTATGGGGTTCAAAGTATGTGTAAAATCCTTTGAATGGAAATTAACCCGTTCAAGCGAACGCTTATCTGAAAACCAGGCAGGAGGAGTGAGAGCAAGAGAGAAAAGGAGAAAGAGCCAGAGTAGAGGTCAGTAGCACAGTTTGGGTGGCTTGCAATTATGGGCACTTTGTACATTTCACACAGATAGCAGTAAGTGACACATGGCATTGACACAAGGAGGATATGTGTGAAATCACATCAAAACATACTCATTTAACAAGTACTCATTTAAAATAAAGTAAAATGTGTTACATTTATAACACCATTTGTTGTTGGGCTTAACCACAAAATATTCAAATGAGTACCTTTCATTTGTGAAGTAATACTGGTAAGATTTTTTTTTTTTTTTAAATATTTTTGAAAGAAGGTTACCAAGGCTGCATTTATTTGCTCAAAAATACAGTATAAACAGTAATGTTGTGAATTTTCAGCATCATTACTCCAGTCTTCAGTGTCACATGATCCTTCAGAAATCATTCTAATATGATGATTTGCTGCTCAGGAAACATTTCTTGTTATTATCAATGTTTAAAACAGTTGTGCTGCATTTTTTTTTTTTTATGAAAACCGTGATTTATTCCCCCAGGGTTTTTTAATGAGTAGAAGGTTCAAAAGAACAGCATTTGAAACAGATGATAGTCATTTGTAACAATGTAAAAGTCTTTACTGCCACTTTTGATTATAATTCTGCTGGATTATCCAAAAATTGGATTTCCACATGGTTATGAAAACATATAAACAATTTTGTTGAATATACAGAAAAAAAAACTGTTTTGATATATGCCATTGTCAGGATATTAGATTCATGCTGATATTTTGGTCATATCACCCGCTCCTAAGACAAGCTGGTACAGTGGATAGGAGCGCTGATCAATTCACACACACATATATATACTGAAAGACAGATGCACACACTCACCCTTGTCAGGGAACAGATGGTGAGACACATCTATTCTCAGACAGACTGGCAAGGTATACGGAACACAGACTGTGAAAGTACAAGACACACACACACACACACACACACACACACACACACACACACACACACACACACACACACACACACACACACACACACACACATATAAACATAATGCTTTTTATACTGTACAAACTGTATATTCTATCCCCTTACACTAAATCTGCCCATCACAGAAAACTTTCTGCATTTTTACATTTTCAAAAAACATAATTTAATCTGATTTATAAGCCATTTTCCTTATGGTGACCAAAAAATGTCCCCACACAGACAAGGATTTCAGATATTGCCATGTTTGTGGGGAGATTTTGTCCTCGTAACGTATGTTTTACCTGGACCACACACACACAAACACATGTTGGGGTTTCATGTTTTATGGGGACTTTTTCATAGGTATAATGATTTTTATACTGTACAAACTGTATATTCTATCCCCTTAAATTAACCCTAGCCCTAAACCTACCCAATCACACAAAACTTTCAGCATTTTTACATTTTCAAAAAACATCATTATATATGATTTATATATAAAAATTGTTTCCTCATGGCGACCTAAATTTAGGTCCACGAGTCCCCATGAGTCTGTGTGCATTCAGGTTGAAGTCCCCACCAGGATAGAAAAACATGTAGGCTACACACACACACATACACAAAAACATCCAGGATTTATGATTTATAAGCTTTTTTTCTCATGGGGACAATAAATGTCCCCACAAGGACAAGGATTTTGGATATTACCATCTTTGTGGGGACATTTTATCCCCATAATGTAGGGTTTACCAGGAACACACACACACACACACACACACTCCCTGTTCCGCAATATAGTCAAAACTCTGCTGCAAGAATGTTAATTTACACTAAGCGGTCTGCTCATATCGCTCCTATTTAACCTCCACTGGCTACCTGTATCTTCTCGTGTTACTTACAAAATTCTTCTGCTTACCTTGAAGTCAATTGTCTTACTCCTTCTTACCCCTCCAACTCTCTCCTTATATTCCCTCTCGACATCTCTGCTCTTCTGGCTGTGAACTTCTTTGTGTACAGAGATTTCGTCTATTGTCTATGGGTGGCAGATCTTTCTTCGTTATAGCTCCTAAGCTGTGGAACTCTCTGCCCCTGGCTCTTAGGACGATAACCACACTGCATGAATTTAAGTCTAAACTCAAAAACTATTTGTCAATATTACCTGTCATAATGTGTTTTTTCTTAAACATTTTTCCAAAACTCTGTATAGCAGTCATAATGCTTCCTTAAGTACCATTAGTCATATGCACCTGGTTTACGCTTCAACTGCCCACTTTTCTATGCTGTCTGTTTATATTTGACTGTTTGCACTAGTATTGTGATATGCAACTGCAATCGCTCATGTCTTGGATTAGGCAAATGTCTACTGTCCAGTGGGGGTAGGGTCTTTGCAGTCCCCTCAAAGATAGTAAAATTGCCTATATTGTGTGGACCAACTCACACCCCAAACTTCATAATAAACATACTAATTAGTGTCTTAATGAAAATGTAAAAACGCAGACAGCCTTGTGTATATGCAGTATAGGGTTAGGGGAATGAAAATATCATTAGCTCCATATAAAAACAATATGGATAGTCCCCACCATGATAGAAAAACAAATGTCTTCGAGTCTGTCAAACCCACAGCATTCATGGCCTTCAGGACTGTCTTAACACCAAAAGGTTATTTTGCAACGAATACTGAGATGATAATGTAATTGCGTAGAGGTTGCTTATAGCTGTAGAAACTTGAGTAAGTGTACAGAGTATAAAATGAATGTTGATTGCCTAACTCAGAAAATGCAGTTTAGGAACTTGATGAGAAATGTTGGAGCTCAGTTTTGTTTACAGACATTAGAATCTTGGTAAATGTGAGTATGTTTGAGACATTGTTGAGATCTCTTCCTGAAAATTTACAGCTCCATTTAATCTAATTGTGCTCTAGGAGAAACAATTAGAGATATTAACAAGATTCCATTTGTGGTTTTACTTTCCTGTAGGCGTGTCTTGAGATTCAGTGGTATTCAGTGGTGTGGGTTTTTTTATGGTGTTCAACCATTAGTATGAGGGAACTATTAGTAAAAATTGTTTATTCAGCAAGGATGCATTAAATGGACCAAACATGACAATACATGCTGCTCTTTTCTGTAGAACTTTCTATTCATCAAAGAATCCTGAAATTAGGCAGTTTACAACATTTATGCCACTGATGAGCTCCAAATCTGAAGGATCATGTGACACTAAAGACTAAAGATTAATGATGCTGAGAATTCAGCTTTGCCTTCACCTAAAATAATTACATCTTTAAATATATTCAAATAAAAGTTATTTTAAAACGTAATAATATTTCACAATATTACTGTTTTACTTTTGACCAATACATGCAGCCTTGATGAGCAGAAGAGACTTCTTTCAAAAACATTAAACAATCTTACTCCAAATTTTGAATAATACTATAAATCATTGTAACCATGCTTACAGTACATTTTAATGCTTTTATGGTACGTTAAAACACATAGTTAATTTTGTTATCTTATGCATATCATAATGCATTATGGAGGTAGTTAAATTTACATATGCAACTTGCAAAAGAAGACATTATAAAATGTATTGTTCTGACTCATAATTCTGACTGGATAAGCTGTGTTGGAAGCTTTTATTAAACACAGATAAACACACCTGTGACCACACATTCTGTAATAATGTTGCTCGTTTAAGAGAGTCAGTCTGTCTTTCAAAGTAAACAAATGCTTGACTCACATGACATTTGCAGGGACGAGAATGAGAAAAGGGTAATGAGAAAAGGGTAAGAAAAGGTTGAAACCTCTACAAATATATAATCTGACTGATTTAAACGGCTGAATTGGTGCTGCTTTTAAATGCTACTTGTCAATAAGCCACATGATTTGATGGATTATTCAGGTAGACAGACAGACAGATAGATAGACAGATAGATAGACAGATAGATAGACAGATAGATAGATAGATAGATAGTAGATGGGGCATTTAGATGTTTAGATTTGTGTAAAACAAGATATACATGCAATGTTTTTTGCACCTAGATTTGTACAATAACACTGGCTTTTTCAAGGTATTATAATATTAAATGTTGCTTGAAATGGCTTCATACAGACCATGCAAACATGCACACACACAATCTCTGTAGCTGTTGTGGACCCCTTCGGTTCCCCGAGGTTCATCAGTAGTCTGCTCACTGCTGGAACATACTGCTTATCGTCTGCTGTTTGCTTTGCCACTGTAAAACAGGGTGGTCTACAGAGAGACCAAAACAACCTTTCCTTCTTCCTCCGCCTTTGAGTTCTCAATTCTCTCTCCTCCTGCCTAGTGAATTTATTCTCTCTCTGTCTAGCATCCACAATTAAAATGCTACTTCATTTTGAGAAGCTGAAAAGAGAAAGGATGTTGTTTAGGACATCTACAGTAAGTAGTCATTCTGTAGGTCTGTCGTAGTGATATTTTAGATGTGAACAAATCTTTTAAAGACCCCCTGTGGTGAAAATCAAGTTTTTAATGTTGTTTATATGTCTGTGTGGTGTTTTTATTATGCTTTAAGACAAACCGTGCAAATTCATAAGTCAACACCATTGTGGAGTATTTTCTCCTTAAAACTGCAGTGAAAATTTTCTCTTTTGAAATCGCTGGTGTTTCTTCCGTCACAAACTACCTTATAACCAATCACGTCAATGTGCAGGCGGACTTTAGCATATTATTAACTGCGAAGCAGTCTCAAGAGAAGCCAGGTTATCCTGGTATATTTTTTTGTTGATTGATATGAAAAATCGGGTTACTATAGCATGGGTGAATTATGTATGATGTATATTACGATGTTATGATGAACTATATGCCTTTCTCCACTGACGTTCTAAGTTGTTCAAAGCGTTACTAAGGATGCTGATTTTTAGAAGGCAGACTGAGATGATGAACGGGAACATGGTTTGTGTAACATTAGCAACACATTATTAGCCGTTTGATAACGTAGTCAAGCAAAAGGCTAATCAAATTAATTACGTTATGTGTCCGACGTTGTAGAAGACGATACATAAAACGCATTACCATTCTGATACATCGACTTGTAGACGAGCCTCTATGAGTGAGTGGAGGCGGGCTCATTTGCATATTCATGGATCTGCATATAAATGAAGCAAGGGTGTAGAGTTACATTCACGCTATTTTAAGGTGTAAATATTTAAACGTTTTTTCCTGTGAATTTTTTTTTTTTTTTGTCATTTTGGTGATCAAAGATGAGTTTTAAGGGATAAAATTATTGACTACAGGGGGACTTTAAGTAAACGAATCACATTAACTTTCATACACTGACATGTTTCTAATGTAATTTGTGCTGGTTTTCAAATAAAAAAATTGTGTTGTCAAGTTTGAAGTGTACAATAAACATTAGGACTGGGTTGACAATATCAAACAAGTAAGGGATAATCCACAACTTGCTGTGCATTCAACAATTTTAATGCACAACTAAAGGCATAGAACCACTTGACGCATTCAAATCGTTTAATGTACTGCTAGTCATAGAATATCCCACTTATACCATGGTCATTTGCCAGCATTGACAAGTTAAAGCTGTTATTGGTGTTTGCAGAACAATATTTGACCTGAAGGGTAAAAATGACCGTTTTTAATCAGTTATGACTTGTTAGCTCTAGCATTCTGCCCGCTTTCAATCAGACACAGAGATAAAGTAGTGCCGTAAGATCACATTTATTTGAATGAATGAATTATAACATTCATTTCAATTATAGAGAGAGAGATGCGTGTGTGAATTGCCTGCATCTGTGCAGCGTCGTTCTACTAGTAGTGAAGCTGCAACTTTTGAAAAGTTTCAAAAACAGCAATGTTACCGCCTCGTTGCTGAGAAGTATATCGTAGAGATTCAGTAGCGAAGCTATTTTATTAATAAAAGTCACGGGGCAGCGTTGGTACCAAGTATCTGTGCTCCTAAATGTTTGTGTGTGTGCGCAGCGTGATCTCCAATCTCTGTGTGTGAATGATTATAAAGTGAAATATCTAGCTTACGAAAAAAGCGTAACTGGCGCGACGTATGATGTGCGAGAGGCATTACACTTTCTTCGTAAGTTGAATACGGAAGGCGGTCAGGCGGACGCTAGATATTTTACTTTATAAAGTTTTAAATATGGATATTTTTCTTACAAAACTTGCTTCAGAAGGCCTTTATTAACCCTCCGGAGCCCCATGGATGCACTTTTTTGAGCTTCAAACTCAATGGACCCCGTCACTGCCGTTATAAAGCTTGGAAACATCAGGATATGTATTAATATAACTCTGATTGTGTTCATCAGAAAGAAGAAAGTCAGAAAGAGTAAATCATGGGGAAATTTTTAAAGTGAACTAATACTTTAAACGGTTTTAATGCACACCTTCCAGCCATAGAGTATTCAGACAGACCATGGTAAAGTAGTTCCAGCCAGGTCTTGACTGCATTACAGTACCATATCACTTCGCTGAATGATTTTAGCTATTTCAAAGGTCCTTACAGCCTACAACAGCAAATGAACCAAAACTCAGATACTAAGCAAATAAATATAACAAACAACAGGATAAAAATGACTATTTCCATGTTTTCCCTACAAAGTTACATTTCATTATCTATGGAAAGCATGCTCTCGTTCTCCCTCTCTCTCTCTCCCATACAACGCACACACTAGAGACACACAGACTGAAACATTCACGTGCACAGAAACTTGTTGTCAGTGCTGCCCTGCGATTATATCAATAAAATGATATTGTCAAAACTACATGACATTTCTTGGTATCAAGGTAGTAACGTCACTGTTTTTAAAAAAAGTTACAGCTTCGCTATTAGTAGAGATTCAGCTGCCGGACACTATTGACACACAGACTCTTAAAGGTGCCCTAGATTGAAAAATGTAATTAACCTGGGCATAGTTGAATAACAAGAGTTCAGTACATGGAAATCACATACCGTAAGTCTCAAACACCATTGCTTCCTCCTTCATATGTAAATCTTGTGCGTGAAAAAGACCACAGAAAAATAGGCGAATCTCAACATAACACTGACTGTGACGCAACAGTCGGGATCATTAATATGTACGGCCCTAACATTTGCATATGCCAGCCCATGTTCAAGGCCAGGCGGAACTGCACAGCCGAATCATCAGAAGTTCTGCAGGTATTGTGAAGAAACAAGCGTCAAGCGAGGATAGCAAAAATGGCAGATCATGGAAATAAATGTTATGTTCCAGGCTGTGCAGGGGATGTGAGGACTTTTCATACCCTTCCCACAGAACAAACCTGTCAACAGGCATGGTTGATGTTTATCTATAGCCGGATAC
The DNA here is from genome assembly GCA_039654105.1 of Coreius guichenoti. Taxonomy (NCBI): domain Eukaryota; kingdom Metazoa; phylum Chordata; class Actinopteri; order Cypriniformes; family Gobionidae; genus Coreius; species Coreius guichenoti. Next base: position 44,635,833 of record CM077168.1, read on the forward strand.
CGCAACAATTTAATTCAAAGTTGTTAGTTTGCTCGGCCCATTTCACCACGGACAGTTTTTCTAACCTGGGACAATATCAAGCAGGCTTCGCTCAGCGTCTGATACTGAAGAAGGGGGCAATTCCAACTATATTCCCGCAAGCAGTAAGTAGTGATTTTATCCACTTCTTGACTGTCGAAACCATTTCTGATTAAATTGAAAGTATCTTAGTGAGACAACATTAACGATAATTTACCCTGTGTTGTCTAGATCCAACGCAAGATGCTAGTACAGTAACAATAGGAAACTCCAAGTAACTAGCATACATAACTATATAGTATGTCAAATGACAAAGGTTAATATTATTTCCTGCCAGTGTTGTCATATAAATCTACAAAATACAACCGTAGATACGTCAATCCTGTTTAGAGTCGCTGTTTAGAGTTTGTGATTCCAAGTGAAGAAGCTATCATTGTAAAATCATATGGTGACACATTACAATAATTAAAATGTTTTTACAATGCTAAAAACAAAGTTGTGACTGCTGACGTTGAGTTAACGTGTAAAGCTAATGCTATATGCTAGTTAACGTTTAAGCTGAAGTTCTAGTATTGACGTAACAATTACGTTTTGCAGGTTCTTACTGAAAATAAAGACTAAACTTACCACTCAGAAGCGTCCATTTCCAATCTCAAAACAATTGGTTGTTCCTCAAAATCTGCATCTTCGTCAGAAACAGGCTCAAACATATAAGGTTGGATGCCTAATCTCTCCATTGTCATGCCGGACAGTAGAGATGTGTTTGCTGTCACTGTGAGCTACTGAAATGAGCTGCAGTGAAACAGCCAATCAGAGCAGAACTCTACATTACTATTCATGACCCTTCCAAATAAGACAAAAAACAGACCATTTCATTCTAGGGACAATTTCTAGGGTTGTAAATGAACCTGTAAAACCGTATCTGGACAATTTTTGCCCTTAAATAAGCCACATACCCTCTATGTAGATATCAGAGAACAATTTAAAATATTGTTTCAACTCATTCTAGGGCACCTTTAAGCAATCTATCAATCTCTCTCTGGTAACTGCATTATCTGCATATTAATGGCTCATTACTTGCTCTAAAATGACGTTTTGGAATTAGTAACGGAAGAATAAGAAATTAGTCTTAGTACACACAATTTCTTGAGGCGTGGTAACCTGAATAATTGACAACGGGATGTTGAATTATTAGAAAAATAATGCATATAGCCGAAGTGTAGCGGCCACTCTGCTTCATGTCATGACTGCATTACCACCTCAGGTGTGCATTATTTTTTTTTAATAATTCAATAATTAAATTCCTTGCATATACGGCGGTTTTATTTAAGTGTGGATCATTTATATCTAAAATAATTTTAATTTGGAATTTTTTGTAATTTCAACCCTTAATATTATAGTAATGTACCATCTGTACACTTTAGAGTTTATAGTTTACTTGAGAGATTGTTTTTCTTAAGAAAAATTTACATGTAAATGAATCCAAATGAATCAATATTGAATCAAACTGAAGCAAGAGCTTGTAAATCAGAATTGATTTGTGAAATATGTCAACATCCAGCCCTATAGTAAACAAGCTATATACTGTAGAGTAGTATGTTAGTATGCTATTCCTGAATTTACCCCAATTATTGGAGTGTGTGTGTGTGTGTGTGTGTGTGTGTGTGTGTGTGTGTGTGTGTGTGTGTGTGTGTGTTTGCTGGTGCATGTTGAGCCACACGTGCACAGTGGAGAGGATGCGGTGGAGATCTGTGAAAGGATTGTGGATGCTGCTGCCCATTGAACATCAGTAAATTATTCAGAGAATCTAGCAAGAGGCTTTTTAAGGACTCTACAGATTAAACCATAAAAAGGAATATAGCTGTTATGTCACCACAGAGTACTGGCTCTGTTAGTGAGCTGTCTTGCTGTCTACTGCCTTCATGCTGCCTTCTAAGACAGCATCCTTACTGAAACAGAACATCAGAAATGACTGATTTGAACTCTAATATGCATACAATTTTGCATACATATTGGGTAAAGTAATCCAATTTTAATTTGATTTTGAATAGTTTTTGCCATTGAATGAATTATACATCTTAGATGGATTTTTTTTTTTTCTGCATCGCAGTATGGGAATGCCTTATGCATTGAGAAATGCGATGGTGCCTCAGAATTTGGCCTTAAAAATCTATCTTAAAAGGCAGCATAATCAATAGGATGACTCAAAATGCTGCCTATGTAGGCAGCTTAGGGTCAGAGCCATTATGGTACGTATATGGATCTTGCAATTTGCAATGATTAGAGGAAAAGAAACTTCACGCCATTTGCTTGGAAATTATAGAAAGGATGCTAACGAAAATGATATTGTGTTACTGATTGATTTAGGGCTAAACTGTAGAAAAGGTATGAAAGTTTGACAGAAGTGGAAATTACCTTCTAATCGGGCCAATCACAGTCCGCTGTGAATAATAAGCCTATTTCTGCTGCATACAATGTGTTCCCTTGTGCCTGCCAGGGTGTTTGTGTATGTTTACTGTGTGTGTTTGCATATGTGTGTGTTTGATGATGTGTTTCGCCAGGGGCAAAGGTGCAAATGGAAAAAATAGTCAGATTAGGCATGTGTTTTTTTTTTTAAATTAATTAATTTTTTTATGGCTGTGAAAATGAGAGGGAAATGTGAGGATATTTTGAGCTAAAAATGGCCCTCATAACTGAATAATTTCCCTACAGGCATGCAGTGACAGATAACATATGACTCGTAAGCCCTAGACGCCAAATGAGGTGCTGGTGAGGAACACAGCATTCTGATTGGCTGACCAGTACGTGCCCGCTTGTGACTGCTTGAATAGTTGTGAGGTCACATGATCAGTGGCAATCAGTTCATATGGATGGACACACCAGCAGATGTATTGTTGATATGGCATCCAATCAGAAAATAACTGGTAATCTTTTATTTGTAAAGGAATTCTAATCACTGGAAAATTGAGTTACACTACAGTTCAAAAGTTTGAGGTCAGTAAGATTTTTTTTTTTAAATAAATTAATACTTTGTGTCAGCAAGGATGCATTAAATTGATGATAAATTAATTAAAAATACTTATTTTTAAATAAATGCTGTTCTTCTGAACTTTATATTGATCAAAGAATTATGAAAATATGTATCAAGGTTACCACAAAAATATTAAGCAGCACAACTGTTATCAACACTGATAATAATAAGAAATGTTTCTTAAGCAGCAAATCAGCATATTAAAATGATTTCTGAAGGATCATGTGATACTGAAGACTAGAGTAATGATGCTGAAATTTCAGCTTTGCCTCACAGGAATGAATTGCACTTTAAAAATATATTCAAATAGAAAACACTTATTTGAATTTGCAATAAAATTTCATAACATTACTGTTTTTACTGAATGCAGCCTTGGTGAACGTAAGAGACTTCTTTCAAAAACATTTAATTAAATCTCACTGTCCCCGAACTTTTGAATGATGTGTAGTTTAAAGTTTGTGAGAAATTCGTGCTTGCGAAACAAGGCAGGTTGAAACATATAATCCTGAGTAAGACTATCAGGCATGAACAAGCCAAGTCAAATGTTATTGTCATCATAGTCGAGCCTCTGTTGGAGTATCAGCCTTTGCCAAGTCATAGTCATACACCATTAAAATTCTGACCCAAATCAGACTCAAGTTCATGTGCAATAGTGTTTTATATGATCCAAACAGAAGCGTTAGTCGTCAGCACGTCTGTCCCAGAGCGAATGACAGCTCTAGTGCAGGGGCGTAAATCGCGGGGGGGTCTTAGGGCTGCCCCTCCGGCACCGCCCACCGTCGTTTTCACTTTTATAGTAATACAATAATTTTGTCCAGTTAGAGAACAGACACAACAATTAAAAACTGAATGTGTCTGCTCAATACAGTGTGAGCCGAAGGAGAGTCGCAGCACAAACGCAGCAGGAGTCAGATCTCATTCATCACGAGAGCAAACAGCTGACAGACCAGATGATCGCGGATCTGGTTTCAAAGCGAAATGTAAAAGCGCCTATTTAAGTGATTTTTCTCATTGTACTGTTTTCTTGTTGTGTTTTTTTTAAATTTAGAATAATAGTGTAATGAACCCACCATTCAAGCAACTGCCCCCCCCCCGAATTGGCGCTAATTCTAAACCGAAAGTATATGCGCACCGGTCGGCCGCACTGTCAGATCTGTGTTGGGATTTGCTCAATATGATATGATAAGTGGCAGATCAGAGGGCATGCTGCAGTTGAATATCTAAATATCTGAATATCATAGTATAAAATACTATGTGGAGGACGCAAGATAATTTAATAATTATAATATGACTTCGTGGTGAACCTTACTCATATTTTAAACATTAAATATTGCAATAAATAAATGGTTTTGAAGAATACTTTTGTCAATTTGGTCAGCTTTTTCATTGAACCAGAGAGAAACTTTGAGAAGAAGGATAATGGCACGGTCTCCATGCTACACTAATAATAGTAGTAAGGCTTTACTTTGTATACACATCCTTACAAGTACGATTTTGGCTGTATTATTTGTGTCCCCTTCAAAAATTGCTCTTGAGAAATTTTATGTTTATTGTCCCCCTTAACTGTTAGATGAAATTTACGCCCCTGCTCCAGTGCATCTCTCAGCGGATGGACACTGATTCCATAGCTGTTGTTCGTGGACCTTTTCTCTGGTTTGTGATTACTCAGCAGTGATTCACAGGGAGAATTCAAATGCCAGCACTGCTCCACGGTGGTCTCCGGCACGGTTGTCTCGGCCCTGGAGTCAGAGTGGATCAGCTGGCTGCCGAACAGAAGCCATGCTCTTATTGAGAGGAAACTATATTTTGTACACTATCTATCTACACACTATACGTTGGGAGTGGGCGATTAATCAAATTTTATTTTACGATTTTGGCTTCCAATTATTATGAAAACAAGATAATCAAGATAAACTGCCTATTTCCATTTTGTAATGATGCTCTTATTGGTTTTGCCCCTCCATGAATGTTTAGTAGTTTTCAGTAGGTTGTGGATGACAAGAACATAGTTGAATTAAAATTTTTATTTATTATATATTTAAATAATTTTTTACCTTTTTATTTGATTTATTTCTCATTTGTTTTTCAGTTACATTATGTTTAGTTTGAGGAAATACACCGCCAAAAAGACTTTTTCTTAAAGTTCAATAAATCCATGATGTTTTTAAAGTTGATGAATAATTGTTACATTATCGACCAAAATGATGATGACGATTTTTTTTCATAATCAAGCAGCCTTATTATTCACATATTTTTCATTATATTCATTAAATTACTTTCATATAGATTTCTGTGGGTATCTGTCTGTAAAAGCCAATTTTAAAAATTGTTGACTTTAAGGGAAGTTTTAAGAATTTCATTCTCTTCGTTTTAATTACACTTCCTTAAATGTAATTTGACGATCTACATAATAACCTCAACTTAAATTAAGTTCAAATTCATTAATCGAATTGTAAATTAAAAGGAATTCTGGCATAAAAGCATGTATACAGTTTTGTGTGTGTGTGTGTGTGTGTGTGTGTGTGTGTGTGTGTGTGTGTGTGTGTGTGTGTGTGTGTGTGTGTTTGTGTGTATATACAGCTCTGGAAAAAATTAAGAGACCACTTAACATTGATTTCTCAATGTTAAGTGGTCTCTTAATTTTTTCTAGAGCTGTATATACACCGATCAGGCATAACATTATAACACCTTTATTGTGTTGGTCCCCCTTCTGATGCCAAAACAGCCCTGACCCGTCGAGGCATGGACTCCACTAGACCCCTGAAGGTGTGCTGTGGTATCTGGCACCAAGATGTTAGCAGCAGATCCTTTAAGTCCTGTAAGTTGCGAGGTGGGACCTCCATGGATCGGACTTGTTTGTTCAGCACATCCCACAGATGCTCGATTGGATTGAGATCTGGGGAATTTGGAAGCTAAGTCAACACCTCAAACTCGTTGTGCTCCTCAAACCATTTCTGAACCATTTTTGCTTTGTGGCAGGGCGCATTATCCTGCTGTAAGAGGCCACAGCCACCAGGGAATACTGTTTCCGCGAAAGGGTGTACATGGTCTGCAACAATGCTTAGGTAGGTGGTACATGTCAAAGTAACATCCACATGGATGGCAGGACCCAAGGTTTCCCAGCAGAACATTGCCCAAAGCATCACACTGCCTCCGCTGGCTTGCCTTCTTCCCATAGTGCATCCTGGTGCCATGTGTTCCCCAGGTAAGCGACGCACACGCACACGCACACGGCCATCCACATGATGTAAAAGAAAACGTCATTCATCAGACCAGGTCACCTTCTTCCATTGCTCTGTGGTCCAGTTCTGATGCTCACGTGCCCACTGTTGGCGCTTTCGGTGGTGGACAGGGGTCAACATGGGCACCCTGACTGGTCTGCGGCTATGCAGCCCCATACGCAACAAACTGCGATCCACTGTGTATTCTGACACCTTTCCATCAGAACCAGCATTAACTTCTTGAGCAATTTGAGCTACAGTAGCTCGTCTGTTTGATCGGACCACACGGGCCAGCCTTCGCTCCCCACGTGCATCAATGAGCCTTGGCCACCCATGACCCTGTCGCCGGTTCACCACTGTTCCTTCCTTGGACCACTTGTGATAGATACTGACCACTGCAGACCAGGAACACACCACAAGAGCTGCAGTTTTGGAGATGCTCTGACCCAGTCGTCTAGCCATATTGATAGGATAGCATCTTGCAGTTGATGGAGATTTGTGGGATGCACATCCAGGGCACGAAGCTCCCGTTCCACCACATCCCAAAGATGCTCTATTGGGTTGAGATCTGGTGACTGTTGGGGCCATTTTAGTACAGTGAACTCATTGTCATGTTCAAGAAACCAATTTGAAATGATTCGAGCTTTGTGACATGGTGCATTATCCTGCTGGAAGTAGCCATCAGAGGATGGGTACATGGTGGTCATAAAGGGATGGACATGGTCAGAAACAATGCTCAGGTAGGCCGTGGCATTTAAACGATGCCCAATTGGCACTAAGGGGCCTAAAGTGTGCCAAGAAAACATCCCCCACACCATTACACCACCACCACCAGCCTGCACAGTGGTAACAAGGCATGATGGATCCATGTTCTCATTCTGTTTACGCCAAATTCTGACTCTACCATCTGAATATCTCAACAGAAATCGAGACTCATCAGACCAGGCAACATTTTTCCAGTCTTCAACTGTCCAATTTTGGTGAGCTCGTGCAAATTGTAGCCTCTTTTTCCTATTTGTAGTGGAGATGAGTGGTACCCGGTGGGGTCTTCTGCTGTTGTAGCCCATCCGCCTCAAGGTTGTGCGTGTTGTGGCTTCACAAATGCTTTGCTGCATACCTCGGTTGTAACGAGTGGTTATTTCAGTCAAAGTTGCTTTTCTATCAGCTTGAATCAGTCGGCCCATTCTCCTCTGACCTCTAGCATCAACAAGGCATTTTCGCCCACAGGACTGCCGCATACTGGATGTTTTTCCCTTTTCACACCATTCTTTGTAGACTCTAGAAATGGTTGTGCGTGAAAATCTCAGTAACTAAGCAGATTGTGAAATACTCAGACCGGCCCGTCTGGCACCAACAACCATGCCACGCTCAAAATTGCTTAAATCACCTTTCTTTCCCATTCTGACATTCAGTTTGGAGTTCAGGAGATTGTCTTGACCAGGACCACACCCCTAAATGCATTGAAGCAACTGCCATGTGATTGGTTGATTAGATAATTGCATTAATGAGAAATTGAACAGGTGTTCCTAATAATCCTTTAGGTGAGTGTGTGTGTATATATATATATATATATATATATATAAAAAATACAGTGGGGAGAACAAGTATTTGATACACTGCCGATTTTGCAGGTTTTCCTACTTACAAAGCATGTAGAGGTCTGTAATTTTTATCATAGGTACTCTTCAACTGTGAGAGACGGAATCTAAAACAAAAATCCAGAAAATCACATTGTATGATTTTTAAATAATTAATTTGCATTTTATTGCATGACATAAGTATTTGATCACCTACCAACCAGTAAGAATTCCGGCTCTCACAGACCTGTTAGTTTTTCTTTAAGAAGCCCTCCTGTTCTCCACTCATTACCTGTATTAACTGCACCTGTTTGAACTCGTTACCTGTATAAAAGACACCTGTCCACACACTCAATCAAACAGACTCCAACCTCTCCACAATGGCCAAGACCAGAGAGCTGTGTAAGGACATCAGGGATAAAATTGTAGACTTGCACAAGGCTGGGATGGGCTACAGGACAGTAGGCAAGCAGCTTGGTGAGAAGGCAACAACTGTTGGCGCAATTATTAGAAAATGGAAGAAGTTCAAGATGACGGTCAATCTCCCTCGGTGTGGGGCACCATGCGAGATCTCACCTCGTGGGGCATCAATGATCATGAGGAAGGTGAGGGATCAGCCCAGAACTACACAGCAGGACCTGGTCAATGACCTGAAGAGAGCTGGGACCACAGTCTCAAAGAAAACCATTAGTAACACACTACGCCGTCACTACGCCGGATTAAAATCCTGCAGCGCACGCAAGGTCCCCCTGCTCAAGCCAGCGCATGTCCAGGCCCGTCTGAAGTTTGCCAATGACCATCTGGATGATCCAGAGGAGGAATGGGAGAAGGTCATGTGGTCTGATGAGACAAAAATAGAGCTTTTTGGTCTAAACTCCACTTGCCGTGTTTGGAGGAAGAAGAAGGATGAGTACAACCCCAAGAACACCATCCCAACCGTGAAGCATGGAGGTGGAAACATCATTCTTTGGGGATGCTTTTCTGCAAAGGGGACAGGATGACTGCACCGTATTGAGGGGAGGATGGATGGGGCCATGTATCGCGAGATCTTGGCCAACAACCTCCTTCCCTCAGTAAGAGCATTGAAGATGGGTCGTGGCTGGGTCTTCCAGCATGACAACGACCCGAAACACACAGCCAGGGCAACTAAGGAGTGGCTCCGTAAGAAGCATCTCAAGTTCCTGGAGTGGCCTAGCCAGTCTCCAGACCTGAACCCAATAGAAAATCTTTGGAGGGAGCTAAAAGTCCGTATTGCCCAGCGAAAGCCCCGAAACCTGAAGGATCTGGAGAAGGTCTGTATGGAGAAGTGGGCCAAAATCCCTGCTGCAGTGTGTGCAAACCTGGTCAAGAACTACAGGAAACGTATAATCTCTGTAATTGCAAACAATGGTTTCTGTACCAAATATTAAGTTCTGCTTTTCTGATGTATCAAATACTTATGTCATGCAATAAAGTGCAAATTAATTACTTAAAAATCATACAATGTGATTTTCTGGATTTTCTGGATTCCGTCACTCACAGTTGAAGAGTACCTATGATAAAAATTACAGACTTCTACATGCTTTGTAAGTGGGCAAACCTGCAAAATCGGCAGTGTATCAAATACTTGTTCTTCCCACTGTATATATATATATATATATATATATATATATTCACTATAGAGATTTGCACATAATATATTTAATGTTATGTGCAAATCTCTGTACTCTTGTAAGTTGTTCAGTCCTTGTTTCTCAAGTTACATAAGTGTTATATATTTCAGCACAAGATTTCTCAAGTGGCTTCAGTTTCATACTGAAATTTAATGGATATGTGGATGGACTCCTGTTGAATCGCTGCCCATTCATTTAGAAATCTCTAGCTATATCTCTTGTTTCCACATTTTTGAGTTGGCTTTTCTGTTGTTCTGAGTGTGTGCTCAGCACAGGGGGTTCATTGCCTGAGACTGTGTTCTAATAGAGACGCGGTAATGAAGTTAGATAAATGCCAAGAAATGATGCATTATGAATTAGCTCCAGGTGAGGCTTTAATGTGGTCATAATTGGACAAATTTTATCACTCTGGACTATATACATATCCTCAAGCATTATGATTTTATAACATTTGCATGAAACTAAATTGAAGCATCTTCAGTGACATGAAGCTTCATAAAATTAAAATAATTTTGAAGACCAAAGTGACTTGTAGGTTGGAGGTGTTCTCTACATCTCTTTATTAAACTCTCAGTTTGGGTGTATTCCAGCATGCTGAGAGCTGCAGAACATTAAATGAATCAACATAAAATGATTTTACATTTGTATTGTTAAAAGTGGACAGAAATGTACATAGGCCATGAACAAATGACACATCCAATGCAAAGGATGACAGATTCACCCTTGGTTTAAAAGGCTGTGCTGTCTGGATGAAGGTTTGTTAAAAATCTCTTGATGTAGTTCTGACTAAAATTCTAGCTGTGATTTTATGATCATATATGAATGAAAACCTAGTGCTATATGGGTCATTCCTACTGTTCAGTACGTTTTCATGTCCCCATCGCATTTTATTGCATTGGATAAAACATGAATTTTTCAAGCCATTTTTGACCCTTTTTGCCAATTTTTTTTTTTTCTTTTCCTTTTCCTTTTTTTGTTATCAGAATAACTAAACAACTAATAATTTATTTAGAAGTATTACAAGCATTTCTTAATTTTTGTTCTAATTTAAGTGCTCATAACATTTTCTTATAAATATTTAATTGTTAATGATCATGACTTTCCATCATCAGTTTTGTCACACTTATACTTATATAAATATAAAGATATCTGTCTGTACACTTATTACAGTTAAAAGAATTACACAGAATTTGTATTTATTTTAAGTCTACTTCCTTAAATTCAAATGCAATTCTGCTGTAATGTTTACATACTGTTGTTTAATATTCCAGGCATTTTTTCATAATTGTTCTAATTGAAATGTTCTGAGAAATTTAATTTATTTGGCTTTCCATCGTACTAGTCTTTTGTACTGTCTCTTTAACAAAAGCCAGTTCTTCAATGACATCATCCTCCAGGAAGTGACATCATCTTGGAGGGAAAACAATAGCACAAACATTAGTATTTTTAATGGATTTGTTTTGTGATGCCTTGTGATATTAGTTGGTTTGTGTCACTCTAAAATATTCCATCTTCCAACAGAAAATTACATACAAAATATAAAAAAAATCCTCATGTTGAGATAACTTTCACTCCTTTATTTAGCCTGCATGGATAACACCTATTTCTGAACATTCAATTTTTTTTTTTTTAACATTTTAAACATGTTTTTTGGGGGGTTATGTACATTTTAGGATGTAACAGTCAGTTTGCAATGTTACTTTTGAATGTTCTCTGAACATTCTGAAACAAGTAGTAACTTATTTACAGAGTATTTCTCTGCCAAATACACTCCTTCAGGATTCAAACAAGTGTGACGAGTATGAAGTCATAAAGGACGGAATTCCTTGTATGGGCTCTTCTCCCGGATGTGCGCGTGCACACATCAGCCAGAGCGAGAGCAAGAATACACCCATCAGCGAGCTTCATTCAGGTTACAGAAGCCGTCAGCAGCGCTGCCATTTTGTTTTTAGACCACGAAATCAACAATGTCACTAAAGAAGTGTGTTTCTGGTTGTGAGGGAAAGACAACCTCGTTCAGCTTCCCAAATAACCCAGCGTTAAGGGAACAGTGGATGCAGTTTGTTTTTCCGGAGCAGCAACGGAGTTCTGCAAGTGTGTTTGTTTGTTCCCGGTCATGAGTCGAAACCGCAGGCGGTGAGTGAAACTTCATCAAATGTCGGTGTTTTGTTGGCAATCGGCGCACGTAAGTGCATATAATGTCAACAACACGAACGTATAGTGAATCAAAAGTTATCCAGGGAGTGTGTGTGTGCTCGAGATTCTTTAGCTCCGCCCACTGCACGACTTCACAAGTTCGGCTGTTTTCTGAAAGAATCGGTACAGCGTATAGTCTTTTATAAATATAATAACACTAAAGACTCTTTGGAGATATGAAGGATGCAATAGTACTCTATAGGTACTCAAGATTAACATGAGATTGGCAGAAACTGTGTGTTATGCCCCCTTTAAAAAGCATTAGAAGAACGTCCAACTAAAATGCTTCAGAAAAAAAAAAGCTCCATGAACGATGTATACATAATATTTTTGTGCTAACATTTTGAGAACATTTTTAAAGATCAGACAAATCTGAACAAACTTTCTTTTAATGTTGCTGGAAGAATGTTTGCTGATAACTTTGAGAGAACATTGCATGAACGCCGGTGGCGTGATTGCTAATGAGCATCTCCTGTGCGCCACACCGGTCTCAAGTCTCACGGAAGGAGATCCGGAAGTATAAAAGGAGGAGTGACGACAATGGAGAGGACCAGGCCTGGACTTTATGTTGTGTTGTTTTTTTATGCTGCTGTCATCTGTGAGGGGCTGCTACTTTACTTTCATTATGTTGTTTGTTTATGATTAAAGTTACGTTGAACGTTCACCGGCTCCCACCTCCTTCCCTGAGCCTTAACTTTGCTACATGAGATTTCTCATCATTTGTATGAAGTTTTTACCTCTCAGCTGCAGATATAATGACTTAAACTTGTGTCAAAATCATTACCATTGTCTATAATTGTAGACAGGGTTAGCGTAGCATTAAAATATTGACTTAAATAGAACTAATATGCTACAGCTTTCTCTGTTAGATCCTGCGTTCAGCTGTGATTTTGCAACTCTATGTCCTTTGATACCAGCTCGTTTATTCAAGCTGTTAGTCATGCTAAGCTAACTCACCTGTCTGTTGTTTTGCGTGCGGTATCTGGGCCAATTCAGAAGCAATTTAGTGTTCAGAGAGTTTCTTACATCACAGAAAGACGTGATTATCCGTGCCCACATGGTTTATTATTATCATTTCATGCTGGGTGTTTTGCCGAATGGTTATGATAATTGGTGCACTGTGTGGCGGGTGAAGAATGACGTTGATTTGAGAGTTTATTACAATTATTCATTTCTGAGACTAGAGAAATGTACTCTTCAAGATTCTGAGGTATGATATTGGGTGTTTTATAATGATAATACTATATAATTTGCAGTGGGCTGAACTGGTCTCATAGCTCAGTGTAATAGAAGCTTGTGCTGCAGATACAATAGGAGAGGCGTGATCTGCAGCCGTGGTATAGCAAAATAAGGATCTGGTTACCATAAAATATATGTTTGTTTTTTCTTTTTTTGTGTGTGGTATGCCATATTAGTCAGCCATACTGCATTACGAAAAGGTTCATAGCTTTCCACATTAGGGAGTTTAACAGTGAATTGCATTATTATGTTTATGCAATATATTGTCCAGTTTTGGTGAGCCAGTGGGAATATAGCCTCAGTTTCCTGTTCTTAGCTGACAGGAGTGGCACCTGGTGTGTTCTTCTGCTGCTGTAGCCCATCTGCTTCAATGTTTGATGTGTTGTGCATTCAGAGATGCTCTTCTGCATACTTTGGTTGTAACGAATGGTTATTTGAGTTACTGTTACCTTTCTATCAGTTCAAACCAGTCTGGCCATTCTCCTCTGACCTCTGGCATCAACAAGGCATTTTCGCCCACAGAACTGCGGCTCACTGGATATTTTCTCTGTTTCTGACCATTCTCTGTAAACCCTAGAGATGGTTGTGCATGAAAATCCCAGTAAGATTGTTTTAAATATGCCAATTAAAAAGTACTGCATGCTTAAATAAATGTTTACTTTCACGAGCCGTCACGTGTTTGTGAGCATTCAGCAAGAATCTCGAGTGGGAACAAGAGAAGTTTAAAGCTTACAGACTTCCGTACGTCATCCATCCACAATGACTTCTGGGATTTTTAACGGTTTGATTGTCTCAAATCTGCACACGATGCATCTTCGATATCAATAACACATGCGGGGACTTTCGTGCATTCTCTGTACTTACATTCTTGAGTATTTGATGGTTGATGATGACGTGGTACGAGAACAAAAGGGCGGGTAACACTTTACAATACGGGTGCACTCATATGCATTAAATAATGCTTAACTAATGCACAGATAATCACAAATTAATGTATGACTCACGAAGAAGTAAACCATTTATTAATGATTACTGCATCAGCAACTAATGAACATTCTGTATGATTAATAGATTAAGTAATATATGAATTGCTATTAATTAAATGTGTCTTCATGTATTAATTCCCTAATAACAAATTAGGCCCTATTTTAACGATCTAAGCGCATGGTCTAAAGCACACAGCGCTTGTGCACTTAGGACATGTCCGAATCCACTTTTGCTACTTTAATAACGGGAAAAATGGTCGGCGCGCCCACCGCATGGTCTAAAAGGTTTGTCCCTAGTCTCTTAATGAGTCATGGGTGTATTTTGGGCGTAACGTGCAATAAACCAATCAGAGTCTCATCTCCCATTCCCTTTAAAAGCCAGTTGCGCATGGCGGATTCGCTATTTACATGGCGGAATATAGACACCCTCAACCTGACGAGTCAGTTTATGTGTGTATTGGCACGATTGGTCAAATAATTAGCCAATTTCATTCGTCATTACTGCAAATAGGTAGACTAATTCTGATACATGCAATAACTATCCATTATGACATGTAGGCATATTTATGTACACAATAATAATCTTTTACATTTTAATCCTTTAATTTTTCATATTTAAAAATGTTTGTGCTGCTGCGTGTCACTGTGTGTGTAATAAGCAGAGTTTACGTGCGTTGTGCACCCGCCTATAGGCGTATATTACTAACACGCTCTTTAAATAACAAAAAAAATATTGCGCTATTGACTTTAGACCAGGTTTCAGTTGGTCAATGGCGCAGGCAATTTCAGTTGCTTCAAAATAGCAATGCGCCAACAATGCGCCTGAACACACCTTGTTTTCAGAAGCACGCCCATGGGCGCAAATTCATTTGCTATTTAAACAATGTGGCACTGGACGTGAAAATGATAACTGCGTCGGGCTGAAACTAGCAAGAAATACTTGTCGCGCCTGGCGCCGCGTTGCACCAAATGTATGATAGGGCCCATTATTTTAACTAATAATGTAAATTCATATGTTAATTTCCACAATAGTCAAAGCTATGTACTTCATCTTCCAGTTGTCTGTTTTAATTAATCATTAACTAATGATTTGCAATTTTGACTTTGTTGAGGTACATGACTGTTAACTAATTAAGTAATATGTCATTGTGGTTATGGGTTTTGAATTAATTTTGAATTAGTTAACAGTCGTGCTGTTATCAATCAAGTAATTGTGGTAATTACGACATGGCTTGAATGCACCTTATATGTATATATTTAAACATTGAAATTTTACCTGTGATGGTAAAACACCATTTTCAGCATGCATCACTCACGTCTACTAAGAAACTTATGTTGCAAAAAAAAGTGTTCCTTAAGAAATCATTCTAATGTCCTCATTTGGTACTCCAGAAAGTTTTTAATCATTAGCACAGCTGAAAAGGTTGTTCTGCTTAATGTAGTGTGGAAACAGCAGCACAGGGTCGTTTTTCAGTTGCTGAAGTATTGAGTACACTTGCATTTCTTAAGTTACCGTACATTTTTAACTCAAATTTTGGTTAAAAAAAATGGCAAATTTCTCTACAATCTCATTAGACTATTGTTGTTTTGAGAGATGAAGGCTATTGCACGCAGTTCTGTTTGTGTAGAAGAAAGCAAATAATCAGTGCAAAAACAGCTTCACATTATGTAACCTAAACAGCAATGGTAATATTATAAAACAGATAGTTATGACTGCAATGGGCAAGAACATTTGTGAGCTATGGCAGAGAGCAAAATTAACATCTTGCATCTTATTTTGATCTGTTTCACACACAAGATTTTTGTATGTTCGGAAGAATCGGAAAATAGACGGAGCAAATAGAGTCAAATGGGCTATTTTTATTGTTTTTTTGTCCTGATTGATACTCTAACATCTCATTTCATTTTTCATAGAAAATTTGTAAATTATTCATGGTTTAAGGGTGGGTAAATTATGATGAAATTGTAATTTTTGGTTGAACTATCCCATTAAGTTAAAGCTTGTCTGCCACTTTTCTGAGTTTCACCTCTTTTTGAATACAAACTAAAATGTTTAATGAAGTCTTTAACTGCACATAAAATGCATTAATATTTATTGCACTTATTATTTTAAAACTGACCTGTTTGAGAGCCTCTCCTGGCAGTGTCTCACTGTTGTATTGTTAAATGCTTGGTGCATTGATTCCTTATAAGTTTCAAATGTATTAAATTTTTTTCCTCATTCTATAAGGATGTTCAATGGATGTTGGTAGAAGCAGCTGGCTCTATATCTGTAGGTTTACTAGTCTTCAGGCTCTGTAGGGCCTGTGGGGCCCCATGTGAGAAGCACAGACATGCAGACAGCTAGAGGACACATAAGAAGCAGACAGGCATAGGATGGTCACCTCGGATGTATTTGTGTTTCTGGACTCAGCCGTCACAGTCGCTCAATCATCATGCTGCTAGACACATGCACTCAAATACATGCATTCCCAGTGGCCACCATGCCAATAATAAAACCAAAAAACGGTGCAGTTGAAATGTTAGTGTACTTTTACCACAGTATATCCATGGTGTGATTTTAAAAATCTGACACAAAGGCAAAGCAGAAAATTATACAGCTAAAGAGCTTCCAGTGTAGACAACGTGACTGATATAAGTAACACTTTCTCAGTCTTGCAAACACTAAATTGATTGGCTGGCGTTATGCAACTTTATCTGTCTTCATGGAAACCGTCATTTTTTTTATGAGCAGAACTGTTTATTCTGCTTTGTTTGTCTGTTAAATGGACAGAAATTCTGATAACTGAGACTATACGATTCTATATATGTGTGTGTGTTATAATTATAAACGCAACACTTTTGTTTTTGCCCCCATTTTTCATGAGCTGAACTCAAAGATCTAAGACTTTTTCTATGTACACAAAAGGCCTATTTCTCTCAAATATTGTTCACAAATCTGTCTAAATCTGTGTTAGTGAGCACTTCTCCTTTGCCGAGATAATCCATCCACCTCACAGTTGTGGCACATCAAGATGCTGATTAGACAGCATGATTATTGCACAGCTGTGCTTTAGGCTGGCCACAATAAAAGGCCACTCTAAAATGTGCAGTTTTACTGTATTGGGAGGGTCCGGGGGGATCCCGGGGGGTCAAAAAAAAAAAAAGTCAATATCTGGTGCGACCACCATTTGCCTCATGCACTGCAACACATCTCCTTCGCATAGAATTGATCAGGTTGTTGATTGTGGCCTGTGGAATGTTGGTCCACTCCTGGTCAATGACCTGAAGAGAGCTGGGACCACAATCTCAAAGAAAACCATTAGTAACACACTACGCCGTCATGGATTAAAATCCTGCAGTGCACGCAAGGTCCCCCTGCTCAAGTCAGCGCATGTCCAGGCCCGTCTGAAGTTTGCCAATGACCATCTGGATGATCCAGAGGAGGAATGGGAGAAGGTCATGTGGTCTGATGAGACAACTCTAAACTCCACTCGCCGTGTTTGGAGGAAGAAGGATGAGTACAACCCCAAGAACACCATCCCAACCGTGAAGCATGGAGGCGGAAACATCATTCTTTGGGGATGCTTTTCTGCAAAGGGGACAGGACGACTGCACCGTATTGAGGGGAGGATGGATGGGGCCATGTATCGCGAGATCTTGGCCAACAACCTCCTTCCCTCAGTAAGAGCATTGAAGATGGGCCGTGGCTGGGTCTTCCAGCATGACAACGACCCGAAACACACAGCCAGGGCAACTAAGGAGTGGCTCCGTAAGAAGCATCTCAAGGTCCTGGAGTGGCCTAGTCAGTCTCCAGACCTGAACCCAATAGAAAATCTTTGGAGGGAGCTGAAAGTCCGTATTGCCCAGCGACAGCCCCGAAACCTGAAGGATCTGGAGAAGGTCTGTATGGAGGAGTGGGCCAAAATCCCTGCTGAAGTGTGTGCAAACCTGGTCAAGAACTACAGGAAACGTATGATCTCTGTAATTGCAAACAAAGGTTTCTGTACCAAATATTAAGTTCTGCTTTTCTGATGTATCAAATACTTATGTCATGCAATAAAATGCAAATTAATTACTTAAAAATCATACAATGTGATTTTCTGGATTTTTGTTTTAGATTCCGTCTCTCACAGTTGAAGAGTACCTATGATAAAAATTACAGACTTCTACATGCTTTGTAAGTGGGCAAACCTGCAAAATCGGCAGTTTATCAAATACTTGTTCTCCCCACTGTATGTGTGTGTACTATGTACACTCACCTAAAGGATTATTAGGAACACCTGTTCAATTTCTCATTAATGCAATTATCTAATCAACCAATCACATGGCAGTTGCTTCAATGCATTTAGGGGTGTGGTCCTGGTCAAGACAAGAGTAGAGTTTACAAAGAATGGTGTGAAAAGGGAAAAACATCCAGTATGCGGCAGTCCTGTGGGCGAAAATGCCTTGTTGATGCTAGAGGTCAGAGGAGAATGGGCCGACTGATTCAAGCTGATAGAAGAGCAACTTTGACTGAAATAACCACTCGTTACAACCGAGGTATGCAGCAAAGCATTTGTGAAGCCACAACACGCACAACCTTGAGGCGGATGGGCTACAACAGCAGAAGACCCCACCGGGTACCACTCATCTCCACTACAAATAGGAAAAAGAGGCTACAATTTGCACGAGCTCACCAAAATTGGACAGTTGAAGACTGGAAAAATGTTGCCTGGTCTGATGAGTCTCGATTTCTGTTGAGACATTCAGATGGTAGAGTCAGAATTTGGCGTAAACAGAATGAGAACATGGATCCATCATGCCTTGTTACCACTGTGCAGGCTGGTGGTGGTGGTGTAATGGTGTGGGGGATGTTTTCTTGGCACACTTTAGGCCCCTTAGTGCCAATTGGGCATCGTTTAAATGCCACGGCCTACCTGAGCATTGTTTCTGACCATGTCCATCCCTTTATGACCACCATGTACCCATCCTCTGATGGCTACTTCCAGCAGGATAATGCACCGTGTCACAAAGCTCGAATCATTTCAAATTGGTTTCTTGAACATGACAATGAGTTCACTGTACTAAAATGGCCCCCACAGTCACCAGATCTCAACCCAATAGAGCATCTTTGGGATGTGGTGGAACGGGAGCTTCGTGCCCTGGATGTGCATCCCACAAATCTCCATCAACTGCAAGATGCTATCCTATCAATATGGGCCAACATTTCTAAAGAATGCTTTCAGCACCTTGTTGAATCAATGCCACGTAGAATTAAGGCAGTTCTGAAGGCGAAAGGGGGTCAAACACAGTATTAGTATGGTGTTCCTAATAATCCTTTAGGTGAGTGTATAATTATAATGTATATTTGAACACACACATACATTTATATATTTAAGAAATATTTGGCATGTATATACTGTATATATAATTTATATTATATATAAATATTTTATATATAAATACAAAAAAAATCTTAAATATATGCATCTATGTATGTTTATTTATATTTACATAATAATTGTACAAACTTTTAATTTGGATGCGATTTAATTAATTTGACAGCACTATATATACACCGATCAGGCATAACATTATAACCTAATATTCCTAATATTGTGTTGGTCCCCCTTTTGCTGCCAAAACAGCTCTGACCCATCAAGGCATGGACTCCACTAGACCCCTGAAGGTGTGCTGTGGTATCTGGCACCAAGACGTTAGCAGCAGATCCTTTAAGTCCTGTAAGTTGCTAGGTGGGGCCTCCATGGATCGGACTTGTTTGTTCAGCACATCCCACAGATGCTCGATTGGATTGAGATCTGGGGAATTTGGAGGCCAAGTCAACACCTCAAACTCCTTGTTGTGCAGGGCGCATTATCCTGCTGAAAGAGGGCACAGCCACCAGGGAATACCGTTTGTATGAAAGGGTGTACATGGTTAGGTAGGTGGTACGTGTCAAAGTAACATCCACATGGATGGCAGGACCCAATGTTTCCCAGCAGAACATTGCCCAAAGCATCACACTGCCTCCGCCGGCTTGCCTTCTTCCCATAGTGCATCCTGGTGCCATGTGTTCCCCAGGTAAGTGACACACACGCACCCAGCCATCCACGTGATGTAAAAGAAAACGTGATTTATCAGACAGGCCATCTTCCATTGCTCTGTGGTCCAGTTCTGATGCTCATGTGTCCACTGTTGCCGCTTTCGGCTGTGGACAGGGGTCAGCATGGGCACCCTGACTGGTCTGTGACTATGCAGCCCCATACACAACAAACTACGATGCACTGTGTATTCTGACACCTTTCTATCAGAACCAGCATTAACTTCTTGAGCAATTTGAACTACAGTAGCTCATCTGTTTGATCGGACCACACGGGGCAGCCTTCGCTCCCCACGTGCATCAATGAGCCTTGGCCGCCCATGACCCTGTCGCCAGTTCACCACTGTTCCTTTCTTGGACCACTTTTGATAGATACTGACCACTGCAGACCGGGAACACCCCACAAAAGCTGCAGTTTTGGAGATGCTCTGACCCAGTTGCCTAGCCATCACAATTTGGCCCTTGTCAAACTCGCTCAAATCCTTACGCTTGCCCATTTTTCCTGCTTCTAATACATCAGCTTTGAAGTCAAAATGTTCACTTGCTGCCTAATATATCCCACCCAATAACCGTGCCGTGATGAAGAATAATCAGTGTTATTCACTTCACCGGTCATAATGTTATGCCTGATCGGTATATATATGTATGTGTGTATGCTTCTGGTCACCAATGTAGCATTTAATTTAAATAAGGTCAAAAACCTTTAAGTAATATTACTATGTGAAGTACTATTACTATTTGAAATATCCGTTTTCATTTTTTATTTATTTATCAGCATTACATTTTACCTGTGATATTAAAGCTCAAATTTCTCCTGTCGCATTACTCGCATTACTCCTGTCGGATTGACATACATTCTGATAACTGACACTATACACATTTTCTGTATTTTTTTCCCATGTGTTTTATGTACAACTGCAACATACGATTGCCTTGCCAGTAAGCAACCACTTAGCAACCATCCAGAACACTTTAGAGACCTCACAGCAACATGCTAACAACCACTCAAAACACCTTTGATGCTCTGGCATCTTGGCGGTGAGCTTTGCACAGGCGAACACCATTCACATTTTCTACAGACAATTTAACATCTAGTGGTCACACTCTCACACCCTCGGGGAGATTGTTTTTGGTTTTGCTGAAGCTTATGAGACAGATGTGGGCTCATGTGTTCACTAAACGGTCTGTCAATGCACGCTTTAGAATTGTTCATGGTGCTTGTGAGGGAGCAGATGTGACTTAAAGCCCTGAAAACACTGATTTTTCAGCAGTCACCGTGATCGGTGGGATAGGTTGGGATATCGGTGACAAACAGCTTAACAACCATCTTTACGTCACCTACAGAGCTGCCTGTCTTAGGGATATGCTTTGTTTTGAGTCGTTCCTTCAGCTGCAGCGGTGATAAACGAGCGGTATCTTCCTCTCAATAGCCATTCGAGCCGACTGAGAACATTCCAGTCTCATTCAATTCGAATCAGTTGAAAGGATGTGTCCTCAAATTCAAAATGCAATGCATCATCACGACATCTCTTAAACTGCTCGTGACAGGCTCGGATTCTCTGAATACAACATTGCTGGTGTTATTTCCTCAATTTACAGGAATGTCCCGCTTCATCTGTTATAATTGAGCCACTAGCCATTATATGAATATGGTGAAATGTCAGAACTGATTGCTTTTCTTAGTATATTTTAAATCAATGGTTCTTAACTGGTCTGTTGTGATTAGGTTCTGACAGCACAGAAAAAACAATGCTAAATGCAAACAATAAAATGAAACTATATAATTGTGCATAGATTGGCTTTTCCAATTTTAAAAGGAAGGAGAAAAAGCTCAAAGATGTCGCTGATGTCGTCACTAGTACTGCTCTTCCCCTACTTCACTTTCCTCGCTTTTTAAGCTTCACTATTGCCATAAGGCATACAGATCGTACAAACCCGATTCCAAAAAAGTTGGGACACTGTACAAATTGTGAATAAAAAAGGAATGCAATAATTTACAAATCTCATAAACTTTTATATTTTATTCACAATAGAATATAGATAACATATCAAATGTTGAGAGTGAGACATTTTGAAATGTCATGCCAAATATTGGCTCATTTTGGATTTCATGAGAGCTACACATTCCAAAAAAGTTGGGACAGGTAGCAATAAGAGGCCGGAAAAGTTAAATGTACAACCAACTTATTAGGTCAATTGGCAACATGATTGGGTATAAAAAGAGCCTCTCAGAGTGGCAGTGTCTCTCAGCAGTCAAGATGGGCAGAGGATCACCAATTCTCCCAATGCTGTGGCGAAAAATAGTGGAGCAATATCAGAAAGGAGTTTCTCAGAGAAAAATTATCATCATCTACAGTGCATAATATCATCCAAAGATTCAGAGAATCTGGAACAATCTCTGTGCGTAAGGGTCAAGGCCGGAAAACCATACTGGATACCTGTGATCTTCGGGCCCTTAGACAGCACTGCATCACATACAGGAATGCTACTGTAATGGAAATCACAACATGGGCTCAGGAATATTTCCAGAAAACATTGTCGGTGAACACAATCCACCGTGCCATTGCCGGCTAAAACTCTATAGGTCAAAAAAGAAGCCATATCTAAACATGATCCAGAAGCGCAGGCGTTTTCTCTGGGCCAAGGCTCATTTAAAATGGACTGTGGCAAAGTGGAAAACTGTTCTGTGGTCAGACGAATCAAAATTTGAAGTTCTTTTTGGAAAACTGGGACGCCATGTCATCCGGACTAAAGAGGACAAGGACAACCCAAGTTGTTATCTCTGATGGTATGGGGTTGCATGAGTGCGTGTGGCATGGGCAGCTTACACATCTGGAAAGGCACCATCAATGCTGAAAGGTATATCCAAGTTCTAGAACAACATATGCTCCCATCCAGACGTCGTCTCTTTCAGGGAAGACCTTGCATTTTCCAACATGACAATGCCAGACCACATACTGCATCAATTACAACATCATGGTTGCGTAGAAGAAGGATCCGGGTACTGAAATGGCCAGCCTGCAGTCCAGATCTTTCACCAATAGAAAACATTTGGCGCATCATAAAGAGGAAGATGCGACAAAGAAGACCTAAGACAGTTGAGCAACTAGAAGCCTGTATTAGACAAGAATGGGACAACGTTCCTATTCCTAAACTTGAGCAACTTGTCTCCTCAGTCCCCAGACGTTTGCAGACTGTTATAAAAAGAAGAGGGGATGCCACACAGTGGTAAACATGGCCTTGTCCCAAATTTTTTGAGATGTGTTGATGCCATGAAATTTAAAATCAACTTATTTTCCCTTAAAATGATACATTTTCTCAGTTTAAACATTTGATATGTCATCTATGTTGTATTCTGAATAAAATATTGAAATTTGAAACTTCCACATCATTGCATTCTGTTTTTATTCACAATTTGTACAGTGTCCCAACTTTTTTGGAATCGGGTTTGTATAACATATCACCAGATGCCGTAGTCATCCTGGTTTTTTTTATTAGTTTTTAGTATTTTAATTATGAAACTCTACAGTAAATGTTATTTTTATGGAACGAGTAAGTTTAGGGTAAGGTTTAAGTGTAGGGGGTAGGTTTTTAGCTATAATTACCATGAGTCTGTATTAATTTGATCGTATAATTTATTCTATGTTTTACTACTAGCTAGGGGTGTGACGAGACACTTAGCTCACTAGACAAGACGAGACACGAGATTGGGTTCACGAGAGCGAGACAAGATTTTTGCACAGTATTTTTAAGAAATCCTCAATGACAAAATTCATGACTGAAAAAATAGTCTGCAGGTGCATTTTGAAATGTTTTCTTGTATCTTGTAATGAATGTCATTTCAGTTCTACTTTGAGTATGAATTATATGCATTGAAAGACAGCAATATACAAGCACTGTAAAAGGTTTTGCCACAAACTCAACTGACTGGCTTCTCTCCTGTATGATTTCACGAGTCTCTTCAGACATGAATTATGAGCTTCCAGAACTTCTGATTGAGGCTGTGTGTAACCTCCTAATTGAACTCCTTTCCACAAATTGAACATAGAAATAAAAACAATATAAATAACAAAAATAAATAACAGTTTTTTTCTTAGTCTTATTAAGTGCAACCATAATCAAAGTACTCTCTCAATATTTAAAGTGCAAAAAGATACCAAAACAGAGACCACGGCTAAGAGGTGGTTACAACTACACAGTCCAGCCTGATATAGCTTTGATATTGGTAGCCTAATTTGCGCTCATCAGGGAGTTCATGATTGCACATACTCTGTGTATAGGGAGCAGCGGTGCTGAAATGTTTTTTATTTCTATAAAAATAGCAAAATGACAGTAGTAATGTAATGTAAACGTAGCTGTGGCATATTCTATGCTAAGTTCACCCTCACACTCTGTCATGGTAATATCACCTCAACGAGAAATTTCAAATCTACCATTGGTCCATGGCGATGACGTAATAGGTAGGTGTGCACAAAGGCTCCGCCTTGTTTGACGCGGAAATCTTTTTCTCTTCATTTCTTCCGTTGAGTCCGTCGAGGTCAGACGTCTGCAAGTGAAAACATTAACACACTGGAGAGCTGCTTTATAGTAGAAAATGAAGTTGTACTGCTGATGAAACGAGACACTGACACTGTTTTTCATGTTTAATACAGTAAAGCTGCTTGATTTGAGCAATCCATTGTATAAAGTGCTATATAAATAAACATGATGTGACTTCTGCAAACATATCGTTGCTATGATAAAAAAAAAAATGCTTAGCGCATAGCACATATTTACATATTCATCTAAACTCTGCTCTTTGCAGTGTGGGGGCGTCGGATGTTCGCTAACAGTATTTCCAAGTTTCAAACTAAGCGAAGAACGAAAAAGAACTTCGCTGTGAGTATATCGGGGCCTCAAATGAGCACACCATAGTGATTAAACTGCAGTAAGGCATATAAAGCACAAACACACATTATATTCTTCAAAAGCAAGTGTTTCCAGTATACAGCAGACTGAAGGCATCAGGCTTTACTTTCCCTCTAATTTATTTCCTCCATCCTTCATTCCTCCTTCATTCTCATTCTGTATTCTGTCACTCAAGTGGCACTCAGAGTCTCATCTGTCATACTCCTTCATGAGCTGCCATCTCTCGCTCGCTCCTGTGTGTCCTCTACCCACATGCTTCCTGCTCCTAATTCACTCTCTTTCTCTTTCATCCCCTCGTCCTCTTCATCCTCCACTCCCAGCTGACCTTCCCACCCTCCTCCATTCTCAACAGCACTTACTGTCTTAACTTCAGGCCTTTTCATCTTCCATCCTGCATCTATCGGTTTTAACTTCTCTCTAGCCCCTCACCTTTCCTCCCGATATTCCCATACCCTTCCTCTGCTTCTAAAGATGTGATGTTTCCTACCTCCTTTCCAAAAAAAAAAAAAAAAAAAAAAGTTTGTTGCTGGTCTAGCTGGTGGATCAGTATGGAGATTGTCAGTACACTCTCATAGCAAGCACCTACTGACATGATCAGTTCTGATTGGCTGGCTTGATGCAACTTCCAGGTGTAACGGCACACAGATTTTTTTTTTATTAGTGGTGTTTACAGTGTACGGTGCTGCAGGGGCTTAGCCAGAATTTTTTTTTTCAGGAGTGGCCAGGTAAAGACCCAGCGATTTCTTTGGGGTGGCAAAAAAAAAGCAGAAATAAAAAAATACTGTTTAAAATCTAGAGAAAATCATTTAATATGCATCAACCTGTGATCGTGTAGCCTGTGTGGAATATCATAAAATGAATGTGGAATGGAACACATAATTTGGAACGAATTTCGTGTAACTGCACCTTAACAGACACTGGTTAAAAACTGGATCATCGTTCCTATGTAATTTTATAAATTTTTGTATGGCATAAATTTTCTTCCATGGACAAGGAGTCTCCGACACAAACGTGATCCATTCATACCGTAAGTGAAACCGGTAGAGCTCCTTGAGAAGCCTATAACTGATCAAACGGCAAATAATTGTTAGTAAACACCATAAAATAACAATCTCAAAAGTTGTTAAAATGCAACAGCTTGTTCATTTATGTTTTCTTTACAGAGTACAAATGCATATGCTGCACATTTATTTGTGTGATCACAGAAAATGTGTAGACCTATATTTGAATAATGTACTGTGAGCAAGCATGTATAACCATGCAATATATTTGTTCATTTTGTTGCAATAAATTCTATTGTGCTACTTTTCCATTGTTTTTCTATGTAAACATGCGCTTGATGGACGTGTTTGATCGCTTGAGCTTGCGTCTTGCTCTGCTGTGTTTATTTGTCTATGCTCATAAAGCTGCTTGCAGTGTTGCCATATCCACTTATATGCATCTTTGGGCTTGTTATTTTTTCCATATTAACAGGTGAAGTCAAGGGCGTAGGTTTGATTTTGAAATTGGTAGGGACATCCCCGGAAGCTGAGGATTCAGGAAATTAATAGGATAATGTATTGCGGTTTTTAGTCTATATTGACCTTAACAATATGTTAATGAATTCTGTAATGTTACAGATAACTAATAAAGACAAGGAGGCAGTTTAACAGAGATACTTTACTCCATTCATAGTGCAATGCAATACGCTGCAAAAAACGCTTTTCTTACTTAGTATTTTTGTCTTGTTTTCAGCCCAAATATCTAAAAATTCTTAAATCAAGATGTTTTTACTAGATAAGTAAAATTACATAAGATATTTTTTCTTGTTTTCTGAGGGGGAAAAAATCAAAATGAAGTGAGTTTTTGCTTAAAACAAGCAAAATTATCTGCCACTGGGGTAAGAAAAATAATCTTGTTTCTGTTTGGGACAGAAACACGAAACAAGATTTCAAACAGAAACAAGATACAAAATTTTTCTTACCCCATTGGCAGATAATTTTTCTTGTTTTAAGCAAAAACTCACTTAATTTTGATTTTATTTTCCAGAAAACAAGAAAAAATATCGTATGTCATTTTACTTATCTAGTAAATGCGTCTTGATTTAAGAATTTTTATGTATTTAGACTGGAAACAAGACAAAAATACTAAATAAGAAAAGCATTTTTTGCAGTGTAGTCAATGTCAAAGTGTCTACAGACTTGTTCCTTGCTATTTGAAGAAGCCAAACACATCTGTGTCTGTCCTTAACAGAAATTAACTGTTGGCATATTTGTTTCACATCAATAGTGTCCAGTTTGTCCTGAAGGACATGACAACAACAATGGCACTAGTGAGACTTAACAGTATTGCTGAATACTGTTAAGTCTCACTAGTGCCATTATTGTTCTATACCATGTCTTCACTCTCCTAAGATCACTGAAACTTCTTTCAGCCCAGGCGACAAGGGTTACCTCTCACTTTAACAAGACCAAGCAATGTTGTGTTTTCATGTTTTACCCTACCCATCACACAAAACTTTCTGCATTTTTACATTTTCAAAAAACATCGCTTAGTGTGATTTATAAGCTGTTTTCCTCATGGGGACAAAGAAATGTCCCGAGAAGGATTTCGGATATTGCCATCTTTGTAATGTGGGGTTACACACACACACACACACACACACAAAAAAAAGCGTTTAGGTTTGCCACTTATCCCGCGATTGTCATATTGAAAAAACTGCACTGTCCCTGAATCAATATGTGACGCGATTTCCGCATCAGAGCTTTGCTTTGCCGCTTCGCACAACCAAATGTAGCTATGGCCAGAGGCCTCTCACAAGTTAGAAAGAAAAAAACAAAGCCTATCGGATTAGCGATGTGGGTTCAGGAGGCGGGACTCAGATCTATTAACCGTTTGTGTACCAGGAATTATGCATTTTTCACAGAACGCTCTTGTTTTTTAATTTAAGAGATTTTTAATCTCAACGAGATGTTTCCTGGTTAAATAAAGGTTAAATAAAATACATAAAAACCACAAGACACAATCGGACAACAGTGGTTATATATAAATGTATTAATTTGATCGAAAATATTGCTAGGGACAAATCAGTGTCACTGGATATTGGTAGGGACACGTCCCTAGCGTCCCTACTAAATTCTACGCCCCTGGGTGAAGTGACAACTTAGTTCAGCTGGCCTTTGTGCCAGTGGCAGTTATTTGAATGGAGAAAAGTCAGTTGTTAATGCTGTAAAAATGGTTGTGCTACAGTGTTGGCCAGAGGGGTGGCCACATAGACCATTAAAAATATGGACGACGCGACTTCATTCTCTTCCGCTGAAGAAAAGTGAAGCCGCTGGAGGTCCGAATATGGCGCTGACATCTTGCGCAGATTTGGGACCGAGTCTGCGCAGTAGTGACCTCTGGACTGGAGTCTGCGCAGTAGAGAGCAGGAAGTAGAGCCGCGCTATCAAAAGCCCGCCCACACTCAGATGCAGAACAATTCATTATGTCGGTGTGAAATAAACAGTTATGGAAATGTAGAAATTGAAGCTAAAGCTCCAATCTCCTCCCGAAAATCCCGTAAAAAGTCCGTTGGTGCCTCAGTGACAACTTCACTCAGAGAAGCTGTCAATCATGACGTCACACCCCCGTTTTTATAGCATCAAATAACTAACTAAAACCAAACTTATTTAAAAAACGAACACTTGAAATGAAATCAGCGTGATTAAAAACTGCCTAAAATGACAGAAACCAACTTTGGGAAAAAAATTATATGAAGTGTAATTTGATTGTGTAGTTTGTCTCGCGTGCATTAGAATACACGGAGGGGCGGGGGTTATGAGCTATACTGGAACCAACCACCTGGGGGCGATCGAGACTTTTTGGCTTCAGTTTTTAACACGAGTGCAGCAGGCTTGGGTGGCCAAGCTTCTATCAGGAAGAAGAACTGATCACTATATAATTGTGACTTCCATGCCTTTCCATGCCAGAGATTTCCAGTATACTCAGCCCTAGAATCAGGCCTGGTTCTACTTTAATTGAAAGCAAGAGAACCCTCAGTTGATACTGTAATAATAACATATTGGCGAAACAGATTTGGCAAACACTCCAGACCGTATTTGTGTTTGCGCTCTGGAGAGCGTCAAATGTTTCGGTTTACAATGTGTTTTTGCAGCGTTGAGCAATGTAGCCAATCACAGACATATCTGTTGACTTTTTGAACGCAGAGGTGTTTAAATTGGAATTCACTCACCGCTCAAAACGCCAAAACGTTTGTTCAGTTAATGAATCCTTTCATTATAACAAACGAAGTGTAGACACGATGTACAAACCCGATTCCAAAAAAGTTGGGACACTGTACAAATTGTGAATAAAAACAGAATACAATGATGTGGAAGTTTCAAATTTCAATATTTTATTCAGAATACAACATAGATGACATATCAAATGTTTAAACTGAGAAAATGTATCATTTTAAGGGAAAAATAAGTTGATTTTAAATTTCATGGCATCAACACATCTCAAAAAAGTTGGGACAAGGCCATGTTTACCACTGTGTGGCATCCCCTCTTCTTTTTATAACAGTCTGCAAACATCTGGGGACTGAGGAGACAAGTTGCTCAAGTTTAGGAATAGGAATGTTGTCCCATTCTTGTCTAATACAGGCTTCTAGTTGCTCAACTGTCTTAGGTCTTCTTTGTCGCATCTTCCTCTTTATGATGCGCCAAATGTTTTCTATGGGTGAAAGATCTGGACTGCAGGCTGGCCATTTCAGTACCCGGATCCTTCTTCTACGCAGCCATGATGTTGTAATTGATGCAGTATGTGGTCTGGCATTGTCATGTTGGAAAATGCAAGGTCTTCCCTGAAAGAGACGACGTCTGGATGGGAGCATATGTTGTTCTAGAACTTGGATATACCTTTCAGCATTGATGGTGCCTTTCCAGATGTGTAAGCTGCCCATGCCACACGCGCTCATGCAACCCCATACCATCAGAGATAACAACTTGGGTTGTCCTTGTCCTCTTTAGTCCGGATGACATGGCGTCCCAGTTTTCCAAAAAGAACTTCAAATTTTGATTCGTCTGACCACAGAACAGTTTTCCACTTTGCCACAGTCCATTTTAAATGAGCCTTGGCCCAGAGAAAACGCCTGCGCTTCTGGATCATGTTTAGATATGGCTTCTTTTTTGACCTATAGAGTTTTAGCCGGCAACGGCGAATGGCACGGTGGATTGTGTTCACTGACAATGTTTTCTGGAAGTATTCCTGAGCCCATGTTGTGATTTCCATTACAGTAGCATTCCTGTATGTGATGCAGTGCCGTCTAAGGGCCCGAAGATCACGGGCATCCAGTATGGTTTTCCGCCCTTGACCCTTACGCACAGAGATTGTTTCAGATTCTCTGAATCTTTGGATGATATTATGCACTGTAGATGACGATAACTTCAAACTCTTTGCAATTTTTCTCTGAGAAACTCCTTTCTGATATTGCTCCACTATTTTTCGCCGCAGCATTGGGGGAATTGGTGATCCTCTGCCCATCTTGACTTCTGAGAGACACTGCCACTCTGAGAGGCTCTTTTTATACCCAATCATGTTGCCAATTGACCTAATAAGTTGCAAATTGGTCCTCCAGCTGTTCCTTATATGTACATTTAACTTTTCCGGCCTCTTATTGCTACCTGTCCCAACTTTTTTGGAATGTGTAGCTCTCATGAAATCCAAAATGAGCCAATATTTGGCATGACATTTCAAAATGTCTCACTTTCAACATTTGATATGTTATCTACACTCACCTAAAGGATTATTAGGAACACCTGTTCAATTTCTCATTAATGCAATTATCTAATCAACCAATCACATGGCAGTTGCTTCAATGCATTTAGGGGTGTGGTCCTGGTCAAGACAATCTCCTGAACTCCAAACTGAATGTCAGAATGGGAAAGAAAGGTGATTTAAGCAATTTTGAGCGTGGCATGGTTGTTGGTGCCAAACGGGCCGGTCTGAGTATTTCACAATCTGCTCACTTGCTGGGATTTTCACGCACAACCATTTCTAGAGTTTACAAAGAATGGTGTGAAAAGGGAAAAACATCCAGTATGCGGCAGTCCTGTGGGCGAAAATGCCTTGTTGATGCTAGAGGTCAGAGGAGAATGGGCCGACTGATTCAAGCTGATAGAAGAGCAACTTTGACTGAAATAACCACTCGTTACAACCGAGGTATGCAGCAAAGCATTTGTGAAGCCACAACACGAACAACCTTGAGGCGGATGGGCTACAACAGCAGAAGACCCCACCGGGTACCACTCATCTCCACTACAAATAGGAAAAAGAGGCTACAATTTGCACGAGCTCACCAAAATTGGACAGTTGAAGACTGGAAAAATGTTGCCTGGTCTGATGAGTCTCGATTTCTGTTGAGACATTCAGATGGTAGAGTCAGAATTTGGCGTAAACAGAATGAGAACATGGATCCATCATGCCTTGTTACCACTGTGCAGGCTGGTGGTGGTGGTGTAATGGTGTGGGGGATGTTTTCTTGGCACACTTTAGGCCCCTTAGTGCCAATTGGGCATCGTTTAAATGCCACGGCCTACCTGAGCATTGTTTCTGACCATGTCCATCCCTTTATGACCACCATGTACCCATCCTCTGATGGCTACTTCCAGCAGGATAATGCACCATGTCACAAAGCTCGAATCATTTCAAATTGGTTTCTTGAACATGACAATGAGTTCACTGTACTAAAATGGCCCCCACAGTCACCAGATCTCAACCCAATAGAGCATCTTTGGGATGTGGTGGAACGGGAGCTTCGTGCCCTGGATGTGCATCCCACAAATCTCCATCAACTGCAAGATGCTATCCTATCAATATGGGCCAACATTTCTAAAGAATGCTTTCAGCACCTTGTTGAATCAATGCGACGTAGAATTAATGCAGTTCTGAAGGCGAAAGGGGGTCAAACACAGTATTAGTATGGTGTTCCTAATAATCCTTTAGGTGAGTGTATATTCTATTGTGAATAAAATATAAGTTTATGATATTTGTAAATTATTGCATTCCTTTTTTATTCACAATTTGTACAGTG
Organism: Coreius guichenoti; assembly: GCA_039654105.1. Classification (NCBI taxonomy): domain Eukaryota; kingdom Metazoa; phylum Chordata; class Actinopteri; order Cypriniformes; family Gobionidae; genus Coreius; species Coreius guichenoti. The sequence goes on from CM077168.1 coordinate 44,667,776, forward strand.
TCCCAACTTTTTTGGAATCGGGTTTGTAAATAAGAGATTCATTGTGCAGTGTAGACTGTTTTTTTTTATAGAGTGCTTGGTTATAACTTTGTGAGATCTCGATGAACTGAGATGAGTGACAGCTTTTTAGTGAAGCGATTGCTTTTTGTTTTAATCCATTCAAAATTTGAATAAAATTTTTGAACAAAATTTGATGAATGATGTAAAAGAAAACGTGATTCATCAGACCAGGCCACCTTCTTCCATTGCTCCGTGGTACAGTTCTGATGCTCATGTGCCCACTGTTGTCGCTTTCGGCAGTGGACAGGGGTCAGCATGAGCACCCTGACTTGTCTGCAGCTATGCAGCCCCATACACAACAAACTGCGATGCACTGTGTATTCTGACACATTTCCATCAGAACCAGCATTAACTTCTTGAGCAATTTAAGCTACAGTACCTTGTCTGTTTGATCGGACCACACGGACCAGCCTTCGCTCCCCACGTGCATCAATGAGCCTTGGCCGCCCATGACCCTGTCGTCGGTTCACCACTGTTACTTCTTTGGACCACTTGTGATAGATACTGACCACTGCAGACCAGGAACACCCCACAAGAGCTGCAGTTTTGGAGATGCTCTGACCCAGTCGTCTAGCCATCACAATTTGGCCCTTGCTCAAATCCTTACGCTTACCCATTTTTCCTGCTTCTAACACATCAACTTTGAGGTCAAAATGTTCACTTGCTGCCTAATATATCCCACCCACTAACAGGTGCCGTGATGAAGAGATAATCAATGTTATTCACTTCACCTGTCGTAATGTTATGCCTGATCGGTGTGTATAAATTAAGGATTCACTCAAAATTGCAATGATTTACATATTGATAACCGTAGCACAGGACAAAAATATGATGTCAAAATAGATGTGCATTGAACAATGGAAATGCAGACTAATAGATTAATAGAAAAATATTCAAAATTTCGTATCAAAATATTTTTGAAATGCTGTTCCAGTTATCTACAGATCTACTTATACTGGTTATACTGGAATATTTTGTTTATATAATTTGATGTTTACCTCCAGTTTATCCAATGAGCACCAGTGGCTATTCAAAGACACCCGTGTAGCACTTTTTGCTGTTCCAGTTATTTGTAAAAGTATTGAAGTATTAAATCTCTCACTGTACATTGCTATTTTTGTTATGGTGGTGCTTTCTGCATTTTACTAGAGCACCCTCACTCATTTCAGAAGCATCCGCAGTGATTTAATTCTGGAACCGGGCCTGTCTAAAACATTCATCAGCTAGAAATTACTATTTGTGAGTGCAAATTATTATTGCTCTGTACTGTATATTAACTACTGTCTCATTTGTGGCTGTATTTGGAGAAACGTCAGACAAAGTTAATAGTTAAAATACATTTATTTATTTATTTATTTATTTATTTATTTATTTTTAAGCCAGTAATGACAAAGTCATGGAAATTGATTTGTCAAAAGGTGTGGGAACCTCGAGGGTACCAGTTACAGGCCTCATTGAACACACATGTAAACGATGGAGCCTCCCGGCCACTTGCTCTGATGAAACCGCTCTGATAAAGCCGGCTGTAAGTCACACTGGAATGCTGGGCTGTGTTTGATTAGCTTACATCGTCTGAATGAACAGGCAGCTCTGAAGCATAGACCATCACAAGCGCATGAATAAGGCAGCCAAGCGAGTCGCCTGCTACAGAATCAAGATGTGTAAAACTGAGATCATTTGGTATCAAATGTATCAAGTTTTGCTTATGTATAAAGACAGGGAAAGCTTCACAAGTATTGTAAATAAACGTCAACGTGACTGTGTATGCTGAAGCAGTAAATCTAATGTCACTTCACTTTTGTTTTATTTTTCCTCAAATTCTTTGTTTTCATTTTTTTTTTTTTTTTTTTTTTTTTTGAGATTCCGTTTTAATGGTAATTTTAAAAATTACAAAGCACGTCTAATCAATTGAATTCATAAAATTTAGTGTCGTTTTTTTTGTTTGTTTTTTTAATTCGGTCTTGTCTGTTTTAATTTTTCTGGATTCTGTGTTTTATGATTGAATTTAAAATGTAATTAAATGAAAATGTAACAATTCCTTTCCATTTTTGACAAAGTGCTGCACAATAGTGTGGTTTTCCTCAAAAATAATGTTTTAATAAATTGTATTATTAATATTGTTGTTGTTATTGTTATTACTTTGTGAATCATACTGTACAAAACTAAGTATTATTTTTCTGTCATAATTTCTTCAAGTAAAATCAAACTTTTATTTTGGTGGGTTGTAGTGAAGAATAGATCGCAAGAGTTTCAGAAGAAATCTGAACAGATGAAGTCTCAAACTGCTCAGAACTGTCAAAGTCCGTTATAAAATACATTTCAACTCAAACATTTCTCATTAAATTCTTCCAAGACCAAATAGTTAATTTATTTTATTCCTCTGTACTCTTACTGAAACATTATGGAAAAACTTCTGAGACGAATTTGATAGTCAAAAGTCGAACATAATTAAGAACTCCATCAAGGTCTCTCAGCTATGAACGAGCAAATGAAAAGTCCCTCTGGGAGGCCAGCAGATACTAATGAACAGAAATTCAAGACACTTCATTTGTTATTGTGTCTGAAAGCTAGAAACATTATCGTGTGATGGTTGAAATTGATCAATCAGTACTACTGTTTATACTGTAGTAAATACTGTTGGAAAATCATAAAGGGATAGTTCACCCAAAAATTTAGTTCCAAACCTGTATGACTTTCTTTCTTTTGCGGAACACAAATATTTTGAATAGATATTTTGAATATTTTAAACATTGAAAACTAAACATAGAAGCCCAAACATAGAAGACAATAAAACATTTCTCAAAATACTGTTTTATTTACTTATTTACTTATTTATTTATTCATATATATATATAAGCGTAAGGATTTGATCGAGTTTGACAAGGGCCAAATTGTGATGGCTAGATGACTGGGTCAGAGCATCTCCAAAACTGTAGCTCAGAATACACAGTGCATTGCAGTTTGTTTTGCTTATGGGGCTGCATAGCCGCAGACCAATCAGGGTGCCCATGCTGACCCCGTCCACCGCCGAAATCGGCAACAGTGGGCACGTGAGCATCAGAACTGGACCACGGAGCAATGGAAGAAGGTGGCCTGGTCTGATGAATCACGTTTTTTACATCACGTGCATGGTCGGGTGTGTCGCTTACCTGGGGAACACATGGCACCATGATGCACTATGGGAAGAAGGCAAGCCAGCGGAGGCAGTGTGATGCTTTGGGCAATGTTCTGCTGGGAAACCTTGGGTCCTGCCATCCATGTGGATGTTACTTTCACACGTACCACCTACCTAAGCATTGTTGCAGACCATGTACACCCTTTCATGGAAACGGTATTCCCTGGTGGCTGTGGCCTCTTTCAGCAGGATAATGTGCCCTGGCACAAAGCAAAAATGGTTCAGAAATGGTTTGAGGAGCACAACAACGAGTTTGAGGTGTTGACTTGGCCTCCAAATTCCCCAGATCTCAATCCAATCGAGCATGATTCCAACAATATTATTTCTCTGTGCTGTTATCATAGTTGTGGTGTGGACTCTGCTATTCTTTAATATTTAAAACGATTTCTAGAACTTTATCTTTATCGTTATAGGTATCGTCCTTGGTGTGAACAGGTCTTAAGTCAGTTTTCCAACACTGTGAAAAGCACAAGGTGGCACAAAATAAGCACAAGGTGGAAGTTTGGACATGTTTCTGTGCAGGAATATTCTTGCTGTGCATGTCATGACTACAGGAGGCCACAGCAGGGCTCCCATCTGACCTCTTCAGGGGCCCTGAGCGCAGAGATGGCTGGCAGGTTGCCTCTAGCTCATAATCTAGCAGTGCTTTTGCTCTATAACTGCATTCACACAGCTGTCAATCCACTATATTCCATTTCTACTCTGTTTGGAAGACATGTTTATTCAATTCATGGTGTACATTTGTCAGTTGTGTTTCCAGGGAGTTGAACCCATGACCTTAGCATAGTTGCGCTATACCAGATACACTGGCTGAAAAAAATACATTAATACACAGTTTGCTTACCATATTCCAAAACCAAATTTCGAGAACATATATTAAACACAGAGTTTATATATACTTGCTTTACCTTTTGTGTTGTGGTTCGTAAAGAATTAAAATGATATAGTTTTTAATTTATGCACTTTTGGACCCATTACTTCATCTTTGAGACCAAGTTGTAACAATAGTCTTTTTGGGTCTCACATAGAGAGGAAAAAAGAGAGTAAACGATTTCAGGTCAAATGTTTCTCTGGTTAAATATACATATATATATTTTTGGAGCAGCTCGACACATCAGCACTGGCTCAATTAATGGGTTGAGCAGTGTTCCTTTTTTTAGTCATATTTATTGTCTTTAAAAAATTGTTCATGAAAACTTGATTGGCATATAATTGTATACTTTTAGAAGCTAATTTGATGTTAATTCTTCATGATTTAGCAGGCTTTCCCAAACTGAGGTTTGTGTGTGAACCGCAGGGGGTTTGTGAGTTAAATCTCACAGTTTTGTGAGAAAATTAAAATAAAAAATGTTAACATTAAAACAATCAAAATAAATTATATATATATATATATATATATATTTATTTATTATTATTATTATTATTAATTATTATTATTTATTTATTTTTATTTTTTTATTTTTTTGCTTGCATGTCACGATGTGACAATTAACCAACATCAGAGAACCATATCTGTGAACATGCAAATGTGTTGTTAATTGTTTGAGATATTAACATAAAATTTCAGTGCAGACTTCAAGTAAATATTTCAGGTCAAATGGGTTCAGTTGACAAAAAAGTTTGTGAATCCTTGGTTTTTTTATATACTGCCATAACACATAAAACAATACTGAGTGCAAATGTGAATTACATTGGAATACATTGGAAATAGCTGATTCATCTTATATTTTGTGTATATTTTTAAGGCAAATTATCAAGATGCAAATTTTTCAAATAATTTTTCCTCATAATATTTACATCAACAGTATTTAATCCAAATTGTTCAAGTGTAGTCATTGGGCATCTTTTATGTCCCGCCTTTGAACATTTTTGTCAGTGATTTTATTGATAAGATTAACACTAGATGTGTTTGGGACGGGACTGTTTGTTTTTTGACCAGTGGCAAACGGGGGAAGTGTTTGGGAATCATAATAATAATCCCATATAAAACCACCCAGGACCAAGCTATGGATCTGTGACTGTTAAAAATCCCAGCAGGACATTTTGCTTTAAAAATAGATGAAGTTCTTTGCTATAATATGATCATCTTTAGCTGGAAAGTATCTTGTAATGGAAAGCCGGATCGTCCGGGCCGCTGTACGGTTCCGTAGCTCAGTATTACATAATCTTTGATTGGCTCATCCTGATTGTCTTTATTGGGTCAGACGTTTCTCACCGAGCAGGCCCTGGCGAAGCATGTGGCAAATTACATCTATTTCATCACCGCAGAGAGAGTTTTAGATTGCTAGCCAGGTTGTTATTATAAAGGCAACGTGTTCCCAATAACCTGTCAGGACAAATAAAGGGTGAATAAATAAAATAAAATAAAAATAGCAGGCAGCTGTACACTTTGTCTTTGTCAAATATGAACGGGAAAAGAACATTTGGTTGCTCCAGTTTTTTTTTTTTTTTCATCTCCTAATGACGGAGAAATGCTGTTCCTCATATAGACGCTGAGTTGATGACACCAGCAGCCAGCACCAGACAGTTGGATCTTTGGGGAGCGCGCCGGGGCCCGAGTTAGCCTAAATAAGCCTCTTGACGTGCTGTGCAGACATGAAGGGCTATGAAACAGCTCCAGCCTCTGCTGGCCCGTCTGTAAAGTAGGTTACTGGAGACCCAGAGTGCCTCTTACACTGTCGTCTGGGCGTACTGTCGTACCTGCTTCTGCCCGTCTGCATGACCCGGTGTCAGGGTTCGCATTTTGGACCTGGTCCTTTGCCCTCTGATTCTTCTTGATCTTTAGCAGCCAGTAAAAGAGCTATTCTCTCTGGCTTTTATCTCATTTTGTCTGCAGTCTGTTTTTTTTTTTCTTTGATCAGATCAAAGAAGCCCTTGTTCTCACTGTAATTTAGCTGGTTTAAGGGCACTCACATCATTTGTTGATACATAGTTTACTAATAGCTTCCTTGTGGACCTGAAACTGGTGTACAGCAATTGTTGCCTGAAAGCATTTTTCTAGAATGCACTATGTAATGTATTTCAACCACTACACTTGAAGGTTGATTAGACCACAATACGTCGTATTTATAATAAGTGAAGACATTTGGATATGATACAGTATGATGTGATACAATACTATCTGAAATGGCTGTGTGTGTGTGTGACTTAATGTATAGATATTATAAAGTAAAGATATCTATCGATAGATAGACCCTTTCATTCAAAAGTTTGTGGTCTGCAAGTCTGTAAGAATTCTTGGTAACACTTTATGTATAATGCATTATAAAAGTATTTTAATGCATTAATTATGCCTTGTAATGCACTTTATAATGCATTGAATGGTCTCATGAATAATTGTAACCACAGTTATAGTACATTATAATACACCTTTAGAAAGTATAATGTATTAAAACATGACAAACAACCAATTGCAGATGTAACAAGTAATCTGTGAATATTATAATGCATTTTAACTTTGGTTACAATTATTTATGAAAAGATATAAAAGTATTCATAATGTATGTTAATGCATTATCATGCATTAAAAGCTGTAAGTAGGGTTACCGAATTCTCTAATGCTCTCCAAGGCTGCATTTATTTGATCAAAATTACAGTAAAAACAGTAATATTGTGAAATATTATTACAATTTAAAATAACTGGTTTTCTATTTTATTATTTTAAAATAAAATGTATTCCAGTGATGGCAAAACAACTAGATTTTCACATGATCCTTCAGAAATCATTCTAATATTGCTGCTCTGGAAACATTTATTATTAATATCATTGTTGTGCTGCTTAATATTTTTGTAGAAAACATGATATTTTTCAGGATTCTTTGATGACTAGAAAGTTCAGAAAAATAGCATTTATTTAAAAATTTAAATCATTTGTAACATTATACATGTCTTGTAACATTATATTGTCACTTTTGATCAATTTAATGTATCCTTGATAAATATATGTATTAAACACTTTTTATGTGTAGTGTAGTTACAAGACAATTTTGCATATCATTTGTATATTATTGCCACAAACGGTTGTTATTCTATTGTTTTTATTTATTATTATGAATACTCATCATCGTTTTGGATCATTAGTCATTGTTAAACACAGCAAGTCATTTGATGGTGGTGTGCGTTCAGCTTTAATTAAAATAAGTCATGTGTTTCAAGCAAGTTAATTTTCATCCTGTGCCCTGTATTATTTGATATGATACAATATGAAGTAAAGCAGATTGAAACAATATGATGTGATATGATAGACCTAAACTAAGAAAGATGCATTTAAACTCACATATTCAGTATATTGCAACACTAGCTGTATGTGCAATATAATATATTAAAAACCAAAAGAATTTCTTCCTTTTGTTTCTCACGCACACTATTTCTACAATGATACCAAGAACCTTCTTCTTGTAATAATTTGAGATATTCAAAGAGAGATCTCTAGGGGGCTCTCAGACAAGCGGCTAGATGGTGGATTTTCAATGACAGGGGATGTGAAAAGCCTATTTTTGCCACCCAGAATGAGCAAGTATTGTGTGATTTGGCTTATTCCAAAAATGCAAATGTTCACCAGCAGACACTGCTCATGTTTGGGATGCAGGTCTAATGAGTTTTAATCATTCGCCCTTGTTATTCTAATAGTTTGTGTGGCTGAGGGAGTGAGATACACTAGATAGATCCTGATAGATAGTCCTGTGAGTTAACAACTCTTTACCTGCAGAAACAGTTGTAAACGAAGACAGATTTTTCATTTTGGGGTGTACAATCCCTATTATGCTATTTTAAAGGTTCCTAATTTAGTTTTGGAGGTCTCCTACAATAGGTTTACATGCATCCAAGGTCAAAAGACGCTTTAATTTTCTCATTCACATTGCAGCATCACCTCTTTTTTCTCACAGTGTCTGAAACGGTTCGATAAAGGATTCAGTCTCTGTAAACCCCTCCTTTCTGAGAGACTACTCTGCTCTGATTAGTCAGATGGCCCAGTCTGTTGTGATTGGTGTAGCGCTTACAGCGTGTGTCGGAAACAAATTATCATATCTGAATCATATCATATTCAGCTCACAGTGATACGAACAGTAATGATAGCATCGGTTTCACTGTATCAATTCGAGCCCAAGTCCTTTTGGACGTGCATTCAAAGTGGATTTGCTTTGCAGACAATATGAACCAACATGAACTCTTTCAGGCCTATTATGAAAAAAATCATGTTTTGTCCCATATTTCTTCTTTCCTAAATCGCTTTTGCTAGGTGATCATATAAAAGCGAGTAGCAGTCTTCTGTCACGCGAGAATAGCCTCATCAAAGGTAGCCAATCTCGTCATAATATATTTTGGAGAACAAAATTACCATCCAATCACAATTTGTTATTGATTAACTTGCAGTTAGTGAAGGCGGGATATTAGAGAGCGCGAGATCAAGTCAGACGCTAAGATGTCAAAGAAGTGTGTGTACATTTAACAAAGGAACTTCAAAAAGAGTTTATCAAGTTATGCGCAGTAAGTTGTGAAAAAAATAACTCAATGTAGTATCGTGTTGAATGACACACACCAGAAGTGCTCTCTCAGACAGCGCGCAATCCTGAATTCAGTTCCCTTTGCGCCTGAATGGTCAAATACAGACACAGTTGTCAAAATGCCCATCATGTGGAGTATCTTGCGTAAATACAGTCGGTTATATGGCTTAAGTGAACTTAAACAGCTCGGTGAAAACCGGATATGTGTCAGTATATTAGATCCAAGCATTCAGTCTTAAAGTGACAGAAGCCTAAATAAATAAATAAATAACTATATGATATATTTCGTTATCATGAAATAAAATTTCTCTTATCATGAAATATGTGAATTAAATAAATTGGCTGGGGAGATTTGGGAGGGACGTCTATCCCCATCCCGTCCCGTATTCCACCATGAGAAATCCAGTCACCCTAGCTATGCTACATGAGGTAATATCCGAAAAAGCATAATAGGAGCACTGCAGATAAACAATCATGCGTCTACTGTACATCATCATCTACCCATCTGTTCTTGTGAGAGTTTGACTGAAACCCATCCCTGTCTATCACTCAGTACCATTAGGCCGGTTCAGAAGTCACACATAAGTGAAGGATCTACTCTCACGGCTTTGCTTTGGATCTGACCCACAAATAATCTTGTCAGTTATTTGGCACAGCCCTGTCAGAGTCCTTCCCGACATTGAGAAATGTCCGATGAGACACGGCACGGCCCCATTTGTCACACATTGCCATGACCCAAAATGCGCCGGGCCGAAGGGATGTTATTATTTGGGCCAGTGTCTCAGACTTTATCATAAGGATTTTCTCAACATTATTTACAGGTGAGCAGTGATTTCCACTAAGGCATTAATTGTCTTGTGGTATATATACTGCTCAACCCTGTTCCCAAATCACGGGTCAGAGACCAGGGTTGTGCGCCATTCAGAAATGAATTGAGAATGCCTTTTAAATTCAACTTCAGTTTTTGAGTTTGAGTTGAGGTAGTACTGTAATTTGATTTTGTGCGCGCTTGGCTGGCGCTTCACACTGGGGCTTATGTTTTGTTTGTTTGTTTTGTTCTTGTCGTTGCTGTTTAAAATGTATTTTTCAAAATGGACTTTCACACACTCATAAAATGGACTTCTACCAGAATTTTGCGATTACATTTTCGTGATTATTGCTGGTGCTCATCCGGCCTATCTAACTCCACCGGCCTGCCTAGTGCCTACTTGATGGTGTTTGTAGCGTGGTTGCTGTGGACAGAGTGGCTATGTCTTTGACGGGAGTTTGCACTCGTTTGGGCTCTGTGGCATTCGAGATGTGGTTCGACGCATTGCTTGGTGTACCCACTCCATGAGGGACTACTCTGGTGGTTACACCTTTTTACTCTATTGCTCATTCTGTCTGGACTGTTGGGTCGGACATATATATATTTTCACTCCGGACTATACATTTGACTGTGGTGATTGATGTCTATGTTGTATTGTTTATTGTTGATTGTAAAGTGGGAAAAGCGCTATATAAATTAGGGTGCTTTCACACCTGAGCGTTTGTTTCGGAACCTGGTGCGTTTTCTTCCTTGGTTCGGTTCGTTTAGGCATAGGCTATGTGAACACGGCAATCGCTCCGAGACCGCCTGAACGAGGTCTTGGCCCGATTGCAAACAAACTCTGGGGGCGGTTCGCTTGAGGTGTGAAAGCAATCCGCCCCAAAGGACCAACGAACCAAATTATAATTCATAATGGGAAATGTGGTATATAAGTAAGCAATAAGGTACGAGAGGCTGTGCTGTATCGTGAAAATGTCACAATCGAAGGGCGTTGTTAGGCACGATGTGAAGCGGAGTTACCACACAATACAAATATTAAAGCCAAAAAAATATGTATCAATGCAACTTTCATGAAGTAAAATAACTAAAAGCCTTCCTTCCACTGGAAAAAATAGTCCCTGACCGTGAACAGCAACAGAAGTTACATTATTACGCCATTAGATGGCGGCAAAGACAGTCTTTATGAGTGAGTCAGTCAGTAGTAAAGACTTGCATATTGAAAGGAGAAACTCGAAGGAAAAACACGCAACTGACAAATGCTTTGACTAGCACTGTCAGTGTCAGGACACAGGAAAACCCCTTAACTGTTAAAAGCACAAGATATTGCAGCGGACATTTCAAACTGATTTTTTTGTTACAAACACAGGACTGACCTGAAGGAAAATGCTATATCTAAACTCGCTCACTCGATCTCTCTCTCACAATACTCTACTCTACATAATACAGTAAACTTCAATGAACAATATCAATGAGAACAAACATATGTTTACGTTGCTACGGGTGTTGTGTAGTGATACACAAAACCGATGGGTTAAGTGCCACAGCCGTGTTTTATCGTGAATAAAACACAGCTATTGACCAATCAGAATCAAGGACTGGATCTAGCCGTTTTATGTAAAGCAGTATAGTGTCTGATTCTGTGAGTGCGCACATTAGTTATCACAAAACCAAAAGAGCCTTGATTTCTGCTCTAGTTGCATTATAACATTCGTATAGTGTTTGCGTGTGTCTTGACAGTTACAAATAAAGCCCCAATAAGCTCATGGAGCGAACTTGTGAATCATTTTGATGGATGACGCAGAGTAAACTCTGACCAATAAGAGGACAGTTGTACTCGCACGTGACTTGCGTGTACACATTTTGGTATGCTTTTAGAGGTTGCCTTGTGACAGCGACCCGAACCAAGAAGAAAATGCAACATTGTAACAAATTAAGGCCCTGTTTCAGAAGAAAACAAACAATCTATAGGTGTGAAAATGCCCTTAATCTACTTACTTACTTGCTAGAATTAAAAAATTAAATGAAATTCATATATTCTACCATTCAAATTTTTGGGGTCAGTAAGATTAATGCTTTTATTCAGCAAGGACGCATTAAATTGATCAAAAGTGAGAGTGAAGACTTGAACATTTTATTAATTAAAGAATCCTGAAAAAAAGTAATTCTATGCCCTCATCTTCTCCATATTGTGTCCTGTTTTCTCTCTCATTGTTTCTGTCTCTAAAAAGCCAGAAATGATAGACAAAGTTGCTAATGGTGTAGTCAACAGGGAGCGATTTTCAGATATCAGCCCTCAGAGACACTTTAGACCAGAAAGGGCTTCTTGTCTTTCACGGTACAATGAGTGTTGCCAACAGACCAGTAAAAGTGAAGAATTCCACAGGTGAATGCACATGCCTATAAAGAAAAAAAAAATTAAATTCTGATCACTACGTATTATATATATCTGCTGTTTTTTCCCCCAATGCTTTCTGAGTAACCACTCAGAAACTGCCATTATTATTTGAAAACAATTAACAATTTATTTATCCATGCATCTTTAATAAAACCCATTTCTGAATCAGAATCAGTATTTTTGACTAAAGATACACGTACTTGCTTAAAATAAGACCTTAAATTAAGCTCTTAAATGTTTTCTTAAGTCGTCAATTTTTTTCTTGTTTTTTTTATGAAACTCACTAAATTCTGTTAGATTTATTTATTAAAGTCAGTAACACTTTACAATAAGGTCCCATTAGTTAACATTACGTAATGCATTAACTTGAGCAATGCATTTGTTACAGTATTTATTAGTCCCTGTTAACGTTAGTTAATAAACTATAGAAGTTTTTTATGTGTACTGTGGTTAACTAATGTTAAAAATGGAACCTTATTGTAACCTTAAGTGTTACCAAAAAGTCTTATTATTCTGCACAATTTTACTTCTCCAGTAAATGTATCTTGTTTGAAGGGTGCTTAGATGTTTTTGGGAAAATAAGACATAAATGCTAATTAAGAAAGTGATTTTTTTTGCAATACGGTCAGCCGGTCTCTTTCTGTCTCACTGGGCAGCTGTAAATCAGACTTTATGCAATGAATCAAACTTCTGGTTATGCAAGACTTGCAGTATAAGGTGATAACATTAAATAAAAGGTTAGAAAAATTTCCATAACCTCAGGACTCTCTCTCGCACACACATTTATCTCCTTTTCCTCCTCTCACTGTAATTTTCCTCATTTTATATATTTCTTAGGGGCATTATAAAATCATTTATCCTGTTCCCTTCCGCCCCCTTTCTGACAGAACCTCTACGGTTCTCTTTTTCTTTTTTTCCCCCACAATATATATTATTACCTCTTTTCTTCGCCTTCTCAGTTACCGGATTACTGTCAACTTTTCTAGCTAAATTTTTTATCTAAAGTATTACAATTCCAAACCTTTCAACTGTGCTCCTAAACACCAGTTTCAAAAGAAAAATAAGAATGCGCTGATCTCTTTCTTATACCGAAGATTGCTGATCGTCAACACCACATCTCCTCACCTCTAAAGGTCTCATGGACACGGTGACTGAGACCTCAACTAAACCCTTATGGACTCTAATGTCATGACAGGGTCAGTGCAGTTTTACTCGACCAGGTATATGTTATATTTCACGTTTTACTCAGTTTAACTGGATTACACGCCTACTCTCCGTTCTGCCCTTCTCAGTGAAAATGAATCTTTTACTGAGCAGCTGCCTGTGTTTTACTTTACCACTCCCTCTCACTTCACTGCCACACCATACAATTAAATCAGTCTCTGTCCATCAAAAAATGTTTCTTTACCTAATTAAAAAATGCCAATGAGGCAGTATAGTACAGGTCAGTTCAATCAAATAATGAATTAGATGTGCCCCATGCCTAATATACATTCATTAGTGTAGTTTAGTTTTGTTTACTTGACCTTTATTACTATATGCAATTTATTTTTATTTTTAAGTATGTTTCTTCAGGATTTTGTGCTTGAGACCTTCATCACTCATAAATTGTTATTTTTATTTTATTTGTTATATTATTTTATTGTAAAGCATTTTCTTTTGAATTTGTACTTTTACTTATAGTAATATTTTAAAAATATTTTTTATATTTTATATAATTTTTAGGCATGTTTCTTTAAGATTTTTACTTGAGACCTTGATCACTCATGCGCTATTTTAATTTATTCTATTTTTATTTTTAAGCATGTTTCTTCAGGATTTTTTTTTTGTTTTATTATAAGTGTTTCTTTAGAATTTTTACTTGAGACCTTTTTTATTTTGTAATATTTTATTTTGATTTTTAAGCATGTTTCTTCAGGATTTTGTGCTTGAGACCTTTTTTATTTTTTATTTTTATTTCTATTTTTTTTTTTTAAAGGGATAGTTCACCCAAAAATGAAAATCCTGTCATCATCACCCTCATGTCGTTCCAAACCCATAAGACTTTCATTCATCTTCGGAACACAAATGAAGATATTTTAATGAAATCTGAGAGATTTCTGTCCCTCCATTCTCCCTCCAACTCTTTGTGAACTTTTTGAAGCGTCAAAGTGGTAGTTGCGTGGACTGTCAATGGAGGGACAGAAAGCTCTCTGATTTCATTAAAATATCTTCATTTGTGTTTCAAAGATGAACAGTCTTACGGATTTGGAACAACATGAGGGTGAGTAATTAATGACAGAACTTGCATTTTTGGGTGAACTAGCCCTTTAAGGGTATAAATGGTTTTTTAATTTGAGAGTTGGGTATGGTTTGTAGGATATGCATACCTAACAAAGCCTCGAGTCACATTGTCCTTCATATGACACAACCACTCATTTCAACCGTGTAACATTTAGTTGAAAATGTGTGCGTAAACTGTTAAATATGTGCCCCCTTTGAAATGCAAAATGACCCCTTAAGCATCGACAGACTTGTGACATTTCTTTAAAAACTGAACACATTTTCCTTGCTCTTATAAGCTCTGTTCCTAGTTAGCTGCCTTGCTGTGTAACACAGCATCCTAACCTGGATCCTCACTAGTGACTGATTTGGAGCGCTCTACATAGGCAGCAACTCTAGATGCCACACAAATAGTGTCCTGCACTGGAGACGTGGCTCTCAATTTATTCCAATAGAGTTTGATGTTAACTTATTGGCAAGCTATTGACACAACTCAGATTGAATAAATGTGTTAATGAAAAGTTAACAGCAACTTAAGTGATCATGCAGTGTTAACTCATTACCTTTGACAGCCCTAATTTTAAGGAATTGTCTCTCCGCAGGTTCTTTGTCTCTGAGTGTGTTCCTAGTATCGGTGGGATTAACAGTATGTGTTGTGTGGCTGGTGGCACTATGCGGGGTCTGTGGATGGTGCCAACGCAAACTGGTAAGTGATTTCACTTCCTGCACAACAAGAAGTGTACAATGTCTTAAAAGATTTGATAATAATGTAGACATTGACATCTGTTGGTGTATAAGACTGCATGAACAATCAGCTACGCTGAAGGTAATTGGCTTTTGTAGTGCCTTTTTACTGTCTTCTGTTTAATGGTTGTTTGTCGATTACTCTGACAAAAATCAATGAACATCTCAAAGATATATGCATAAACACATGTATTCTTTTCCAAAACCTAGTAAGCGGACCATGTATGCAACATTTTTAAGGCATAAAGCATGATCCCGATGCAGAAAAAGGTGGTATAATTATGATGCCTAATCCCAGAATGCATTGCGATGAGCTCAGTGAATAAAAAATTGCATTCATACCTCAAATGTTTCGATAAATGGTTAAATATATTTGTAAAATTAACTGTTTTATCCAATACTTGATTATGCTACACTATTCAGTGGTCAGTAGGTCTTTTTTTTTTTAAAGAAATTTATACTTCCATTCAGCAAGGACACATTGAAAAGTGACACTAAAAACATTTTGTTACAAAAGAGCTTTATTTAAAATAAATACTGTTCTTTTGAACTTTCTATTCATCAAAGAATTCTGCAAAAAAAAAAAAGTTTTCACAAAAATATTAAGCAGCACACCTCTTTTTAATTGATAACAAGAATGTTTCTTGAGCAGCAAATCATCATATTAGAATGATTTCTGAAGGATCATGTGACACTGAAGACTGGAGTAATGATGCTGAAAATTCAGCTTTGCCATCACAGAAAATAAATTAATAATCATTTTAAAATGTATTTAAATTATTTAAAAATGTATGTCACAATATTTTACTGTGTTTTGTTCAAATAAATGCAGCCTTGGTGAACATTAAAGACTTCTTTCAATAATAAAAAAATATCTTATTTTTATCCATTCCTCAATGATATTTACCCTATTAGCTCAGCAACGTGTTTACGCCCAACTATTGCAATCCCGTATAGAATGCATCTCACTAGACTGGAAAAAGAGCCATGATGTCGCCAAGTATGAAATTTAAACCAACTATAAATTTCTTGGGTGCCCAGTTGTAAAATAGACAACATAGGCTGGCAACTAAACGTTGCCAGACAATCTGAACATGCTTTTAGCCCCACTCACTGGACATTTCACTTTGAAAATGTCACGAAACATACAAGACGCAACGTAGTATCATTTTGCAGAGATGTCACCACAGGCATGTTTTTAAAATGAGTCAATGCAATGCAATGAGGGTTGCAAATAGAAGAAAATACTGAGTTGCATTGGGCTCATTTAATTATTTTGTTTGCCATTTCCACAAATTGGTGTCCTGCACAGTGGTGGCTGGTGGGTTTTAAAATAGAGAAGGCACACTAAGGCCCTGTCCCAAATGGCACATTTCATATGCACTTTCGGTCTTGTGGACTTACAATGGCTGCACTTGCACTTACAAGTGCGTGTCCGTTAAGTCCATGAGACCATAGGGTGTCCCATTTGTCACCTTTAGGTTTCAGAAGGGTGCTCGTGAGCACCCCCTTTGCGGCTGATATGCGCCCTCGATGCACACTTTTGCCAAGCCTGCAATGAAGCGAGCTCTGCAGACTTCTACCCGACAGTCAAAGCGCCACACATTACGAAAGTGCGGACTCATAGGAAGACCGCAAGTGTTTAGGGTGCCATTTGGGACAGGGCCTAAACTGTAGCAGTCTGGGAGAGGATCCTTTTTTTGCTTAACTGCTTTAACCATTAAATGCATGAATGTTTCGCCAATCATTATTACACATTCAGGTCTTGAGGGACCTGGATCTATATCTAACACAGATGGATCTCTACCTGTCGTGATAATATAAAACTCTCCTGATATTTTAATAACAATTATAAAAGAATAAAATCAAGCATATTGTGTTACCTTTTGGAGCTTGGAAGAGTTCAGTTTGAGCAGATGTTTTATACCATCATCACTGTCCGTCAGAGCTCATTTCCCAGTACATTCAGCATCTGGCTCATATTTGCAATCTCAAACATATTCTCAAAACTATAATTTTCAACATTTTCAAAATCAGTATTTCGACTGCGGGCAGCTTCTTCACCAGATCCACCATCAAGAAACAGTGACACTAATATTTGATTGCGTTCAGTACTTGCTCTGCAGTAAATCGCTGAGCCGTTTCAAGTTTTGCTGATGATACTTCCTATTCTTTTGTTTTCTGCCTGCGGTAACTATGAGTGAAACGTCACTTCATCATTGTGTATCAGACATTGTCACCTTGTGGAATAAAGATGAACTGCACTTATTCAGTCATCAAAGATTCAATTATTGTTGTGCAGGAAAAATATACTTGGACTGTTTCACACCTCATATATACTATCTTTTACAAAAAATGAATGGGAAAACATGCATTCTTTTATAATTTTTTTCTTGTTATATTGTTTATAATGAATTGATTGAGGAATACTAAGAAGGTTGAACTTTAAAAAATGAATGAGGAGGAGGGTAGTGAATGACATCACGGGTCACTAAAGACTAAAGGGTTAAAATGGCTTTTTTTGGGTCACTTTTAGACAGAAAATATAAAGAAAATGACATACAGCTAGACAATATAAATATAATTTCACTCACCTAGCATTGAAGAAAAAATTCACCCTTCTGTCCTTTTAAATGTCCGTGTTAAAAGAGCATGTTCTGCCGTTTAGTGAAGCTGATTGCTGTAGCCTAATTTTTTTTTACCAATGGAGCCAAAAGTCTCCGGCTATGGATTTTGCCTCACCCTCCCCTACTCTATGCCCTCAGACTTGCCTAAGCACAGTTTTGCGAACGATTGTAATTACATCTGCAGATTCTGCACGTTCGGGGAAGGGCAGCAGTGGTTCTGACTTCAGTAATATTTTATGGTGTTGCAGTGGTGAAATTACAGAAAGTAAAAAAACGTTCTGAGACATGAAATGAAATAAATAACTGGGAACTTAAATCGTCCTGTTCACCTCAAAATTTTTTGAGGCTGTGCCTCCCTTGCCTCCCCTGACGAGCCGCCACTGGTTCTGCAAACAAATAAATTGATGAAAAACTAAAAGCGTAATGGAAGGATTTAAATGGAGTATTGTTAGTATTGCAGAAGGAGTAAGGGCCATGGCGTGCCCTCATTTGTGTTTACATGAGACGTAGATCCAGATTGCCTTTCAATAGTTGTAAATCTTATTTTCTGTCTGGAAAATTAGGTGTTGAGCCTGTAGTTTTCCGTTCAGCCTCTGCATCTGCAAAACAAGATTTGCCATTCAAATCATGCAAAGCTATTCAGCGCAAGGCGGCCAAATGAGACTGAATCGTGAGGGAAGAAAGAACATGTATTTAGGAAAAAAGAAATAATTAAGCTAAATGATTTATATATAAACATGAAAATGTGATTACAGACCACTTTTTGATTAATAGCCAGTTGATAAATAGAATCCACATACTCTTGTGCTCGTTTAATTGAATAACCCTCTTCCTAAAATAAACGGATCACCTATTATTCAAAATTAATTACCTTTAACACATTTAATGTGTCACATGCTTTTTTGCATGTGAAGGCATTGGTTCACAACCATTCCTAATACAAATCCATGCTTTCCATTCATCAACCAGGAGGAGTCCCAGGTGAAAAGGAAATACACTTAAATTGTGCTTTTTTGGACATACTTAATATATTTAAATTATACTATACTAAATGCATATTAAATATATTATTTTGAAACAACTTTAAGTATATTAAATGCATTTTAAGATATGCTTAAGATCAATTTTAAGCTATTTGCAATATATTTTAATATATTAAATTGTGCTAAAATCGAACAACTTTAAGTATATTTAGTGCAATTTAAATATATTTCTTTAAAATTCATTTAAAATATACTTTTAATAATTAATTTTTGTGCAAGTACATTTTAATAGCATTTCAGTTCATTAGAAATGCATTATTATTACACTACTAGTATATTATAAAGCTGTTTTTTTTCAGTATTTAAAATGGTATAAAAAGTGCAAAATCATTCAATATAAGACACGTACACACTTTGAAATCCAGAAAACTTTACTATATAATTGTGTACATTACAAAATAAATTCCTAACGTACATTAAAAAAGTACAGCAGCATACATAATCTATTGACAAATACATTATAATAAATGAAAGATCAGTGAAATGCTATGGCAGAGCTAATTTTATCCACTTGTAGAACATTTCAGTTATACCTGTATTACTGAAAAGCGACATCATTGAATAAAAGTTACAGGAAAAAAAAGCCCAAGTGAAAAGGACGTACTATTAAATGTATTAAAAATGCACTTGAAATTCAAGTAGCATGTTTATATTATATTTGTATTGTACTAAAAACATACTCAAGTACATTTTTAATATATTTAATAGTACGTCTTTTTCACCTGGGAGTGAAGAAGTGAATAATTTTCTTTTACAAACAAGTCTGCAAAAGGCTGAACCAAACAAAGAAACAGAAGAGTTTAAATGCCACATCATCTTCAAGTGGACGGTCACTTCTTTGAGTACAACTTGCATTTTCTGCAACTGAGGGCTTGCAATTCAGACACTGTAATGTTTGAAGACTTTTTTATCACAGGATCTGTGAAAGGGAAAAACTATTTATATAAAATTAACCAATGATAAACAGTTTTGCATCCATGTTTGAATATATGTATTATAATTTGCATAGATATGCATTACAATTCCGTTGACTTCTCAGTTTACCTTTCAAAGCTTTGACTATATCTTCATCAAGCTTGACATGTCTGTCGTCTTGTCTGTCGTCACTGTAGAGCACTCTGAGTTACAATGAACATAAGATTAGAAGAAGACCAACACCACCACTTACAGTGAGCAGACTAATCACTGATATTGTTATTTGAAGCAATAACGCAACCTGTGTATTTCAGGGTATGTTGTATGTCGATAATAGAGTGGTGCAGGTATGACATCACATTGTAGGCCAAAACACGGAAGCGAGTTAGCATTTTGCACTTCCGGTTCCCTTGTACCGAAGTCAATGAGTTTTTTGAATGGGATTTTGGTTAAATGGCTAAAATAAGGCCTGTGATGAACACAAGCTCAAGACACTTTCACGTTTTATTCTATGACATAAAACACATCAGTATTACCCCACTCGTGGTCTTGTAAAAGACAGTTGCTAACAAGTTGTTAAATGGGATTTAAGGAAATTAGAAGTTGTGCAAAATGGCGTATGCCAGGATGACTATGACCTGCTGCTTTACCAAAAAAACTAAAACAATTAAATAACAGACAGATTTTTACATGAATGACTCATCAAAGTGAATGAATGATTAGGCCAGATCCTCCATTAGGCCAGATTCAAAATCTCTACAACAGAGGTAATATGACATTAAATCATACTTACTACTCTCTTCTTTGCTTGTCTCTGCACTCTATCTTCAATAGCAGCTGATCTGAAGGGAAATACAAAAAACAAATTAATTAATATTTCACAAAAAATATAAAAAACAAAAAGCAGGCAGACAAATGATGATGAATGATTTGTTTTCTTTTTAATAATGACGCTGAGTACAATGCACTTGTTGGGTAATATAACCGTACACTCTCTTATAAGCATCTCTTTTTACAATTTAATCTTTGTACTTATCTGTAATTATAAATATATATATTAGAAAATAAACAAAAAGGCAGGATGTCAAGCTTGAACAAATATAAACACCAAACAACAAACACTAACGTTGCCATAGTTGGCTGGTCAGCTCAAGACAAAGTAAATTTATGTTCATAACATGGTTTTTTCAAACTTTTCAAAGATCATTTACCTCATTACAATGAAGCCAAATTTTTCAGGAAATCAGAAATAAATACGCAACTTCATTTTGCAAATAAAAAGAATCTTAATGTAATGTTGTATATGTTAAAATGACTAATTATGTTTTCTGCTGATGCATTGAACAATGTTTTATAGTTGTTGTAAGACAGACAAATGTCACCACATAGATTTTAAACAGATTCGTCAAAGTCTTTAGAAAGGGACTTTATATATGACTATACACTCACCTAAAGGATTATTAGGAACACCTGTTCAATTTCTCATTAATGCAATTATCTAATCAACCAATCACATGGCAGTTGCTTCAATGCATTTAGGGGTGTGGTCCTGGTCAAGACAATCTCCTGAACTCCAAACTGAATGTCAGAATGGGAAAGAAAGGTGATTTAAGCAATTTTGAGCGTGGCATGGTTGTTGGTGCCAGACGGGCCGGTCTGAGTATTTCACAATCTGCTCAGTTACTGGGATTTTCACGCACAACCATTTCTAGAGTTTACAAAGAATGGTGTGAAAAGGGAAAAACATCCAGTATGCGGCAGTCCTGTGGGCGAAAATGCCTTGTTGATGCTAGAGGTCAGAGGAGAATGGGCCGACTGATTCAAGCTGATAGAAGAGCAACTTTGACTGAAATAACCACTCGTTAAAAACCGAGGTATGCAGCAAAGCATTTGTGAAGCCACAACACGCACAACCTTGAGGCGGATGGGCTACAACAGCAGAAGACCCCACCGGGTACCACTCATCTCCACTACAAATAGGAAAAAGAGGCTACAATTTGCACGAGCTCACCAAAATTGGACAGTTGAAGACTGGAAAAATGTTGCCTGGTCTGATGAGTCTCGATTTCTGTTGAGACATTCAGATGGTAGAGTCAGAATTTGGCGTAAACAGAATGAGAACATGGATCCATCATGCCTTGTTACCACTGTGCAGGCTGGTGGTGGTGGTGTAATGGTGTGGGGGATGTTTTCTTGGCACACTTTAGGCCCCTTAGTGCCAATTGGGCATCGTTTAAATGCCACGGCCTACCTGAGCATTGTTTCTGACCATGTCCATCCCTTTAAGACCACCATGTACCCATCCTCTGATGGCTACTTCCAGCAGGATAATGCACCATGTCACAAAGCTCGAATCATTTCAAATTGGTTTCTTGAACATGACAATGAGTTCACTGTACTAAAATGGCCCCCACAGTCACCAGATCTCAACCCAATAGAGCATCTTTGGGATGTGGTGGAACGGGAGCTTCGTGCCCTGGATGTGCATCCCACAAATCTCCATCAACTGCAAGATGCTATCCTATCAATATGGGCCAACATTTCTAAAGAATGCTTTCAGCACCTTGTTGAATCAATGCCACGTAGAATTAAGGCAGTTCTGAAGGCGAAAGGGGGTCAAACACAGTATTAGTATGGTGTTCCTAATAATCCTTTAGGTGAGTGTATACCCAGTGCTGAAGTTGCTAGATATCTAGCTGGTGTCAGTATCATGTTACAGCGGTTAACATCAGTATTCCACTGTTAGCTAGCAAATGCATAGCAGCCCTACCCACCTAGGAAAAAGCTGAACATTGAGCTACTTATTTATGCAAACAGCAACTAAAACTTACCAGTAACTTCTGCGGGCAGTATCTTCATCTCTTCGCGTCTGCTTCGACTTAATGTAGATTTGAAAAGCTTGGCTCTGATGGGTCAAATTAAATGTAGCTGAAAACGAAAAAGAAGTGCCGTTACACTTTGTGTCAAAAATACGACTGGCACAGAAAGTAACGTTAATTAAATACAAATCTTACCTGGAGTCACAAAATAATGCAGGGTTTTATAACCCTCCGATGAAGGACGACTCACCAAAACTGTTCACGTTTCAAAAAGCTCATCGCAAAAAAAAAAAACATTGCCAAAGTAATCCATATGAATCGCGGGGTTTCCTCCAAGTCCTCTTAAGAGACACGATCGCGCTATATAATTTACAGTTTAAATTTAGACTTCTAATCGTATTCAAACAACAAACGCACGCACAGCATAACTGATAAACAGATGCTCTGAGGTCAAGTATAGGTCTCTGCAGGATAGTAATAGGAGTTACTAGATCAGTGGGCGAGGCCATAAACAGAGGGGCGTTACTCTCTGAGGTACGAGATCATTATCATAAGAACCAATCAGAGCCGTTCAACGCTGGAACCAATCAGGTTTACTCACGTGTGTTGTTTGAATTTAAACAAGTAACGAGCACTACTTGGATTTTTACATATTTTTGGAAAAATTATTTATGATGCATTTCAAATAATATGATGTTGAAATCCTTGTTGGAATTTCAATAGTAGCCTATTACAAATGTATCATGTAATGGACATATTAATTGTAAGTATGCATATTGTAATGCTTAATAATAGTTGACAAATGTTTATAATACATTATAAGTTGGTACATTTTAAATGTTAAAAGTTTTATATGTTTATCTTACTTTTGAAAATAATGATAAATACATAAATATTTAAAATATATTGCATTATATATTATATTATATATTGCATATATAAATACACTAAAACTTCACTAAAAGTACGCTTGTGTTTAGCATATTTCTTAAAAGTATAATTAAGCATATATTTATTACCAAAGTACTTATAGTATACTTTTTAGAAATATATTAAAATGCAATTGAATATATTTTTAATGCACTTCAAATAAGCATGTTGGGAATACAAATGTATTATAAACATACTACTTGAATTTCAAGTATATTTTTAATATATTTAATAGTACAACTTTTTCACCTAGGGTGATCGGTTTTGAGATGGTCAGTACAGGCCAGACGGAGGAAGTGAAAGGGAGGAAATGAGAGGAGGAGTGAGAGGCAGACGGAAAGACTGCAGGGTGG
This sequence comes from Coreius guichenoti, assembly GCA_039654105.1. NCBI lineage: Eukaryota > Metazoa > Chordata > Actinopteri > Cypriniformes > Gobionidae > Coreius > Coreius guichenoti. The sequence goes on from CM077168.1 coordinate 44,691,411, forward strand.
CTAAAAAGAGATTTCAAGCTTTAATTACACTCAGTAATGGCTTCCCCACCACGTGCCCGGCCTGCGGGCATCTACCGTCTTACTGTTATTACAATGAGGGATTACAAACTCGCTTTTCATTCTATTTGTCACATTTTTCTGTGCAGTTTTTGCTCGTCCTCGTTGTTTTCATACTTAGTACTTAATGTTTCAGTCTAAAACAGAATTTTATTGTCCCCCCCTCCTCTGTTTTCATACTGTATTAAGCTGTTCTTAACTGCGGTTAGCTGACCACGAAATGATTTGCAAAATGCTTTTGTCATCAAAAGCACACTAGAGCTTTTGGTGAGGACCAAGTCCTTCATTGAGGTGAACAACTGGGAGCGCTGTCCTGGAAACTATGACAGTGGTTCTGCAAAACAGACACTAAAAGCTGTTTATCGTTGAAAAATGTGTATATATGATTTACTTCCAGATGTGTGAATCTCATGAAAACATTGTGTGAAAAAAGGCCCATAGTTGAAGAAATTTAAAGACCCCCTGTGGTGAAAAAAAAGTTTTTAATGTTGTTTATATGTCTGTGTGGTGTTTTTATTATGCTTTAAGAGAAACCATGTGCAAATTCATTAGTCGACACCATTGCTGAGTATTTTCTCTTTAAAACTGCAGTGTACCAAAGACAGTCTCAAAAATGCGCCTCTGTTTCCTACCGTCACAAACAGATTTTCCACAGTGAGCACAAGAACGCATTTAAGAAGGGACAGGAAAAATCAGGTACATATTGCAATATAGCAGGTGAATTATGTATATGATCTACATTAAGATGTTATGATGAACTATATGCCTTTCTCCACTGACTTTCTATGATACTGATTTTGAGAAGGCAGTCTGACTGTGAACGGGAACATGGTTTGTGTAACATTAGTAACACATTATTAGCTGTTTGATAATGTAGTCAAGCCAAAGGATAATCATATCAATTACCGTTATGTGTCCGACGTTGTCGAGAGCATTACATGAAACGTGTTACCGTTCTGATACACCAACTTATAGATGACCCTGTATAATTTGCTTTTCCTCTTCTTCTTCTGAATCAGTTTCTGGTTCAAACATACATTTATATGGCTGAATTAAACCAATATTTTCATTTGCCATTGTGTAGCATTAACTACAGTTGACCGAGTGGATCAGGTAGTCCGAGCTGGTGTGACTGAGTGGAGGCGGGGATGAATTTGCATATTCATAGTTGATGAGTTTTAAGGGATAAAATTATTGACTGCAGGGGGACTTTAAATGTATTTCATTTCTTTATTAGTAATGTTCAACAGTGGACATACATACCTCACAGGAAAATTCTGTCATTGGAATAAAATGTATGACTCCTTTGTTTTGCTAAAGCATTTTATTTATCCTAATCTCACACACTGTGATTTCACACTTTTTGTATAATTTGGCAATTACAGCTTTAATATTTCATCTTGTCTTTTTGGTAAACAAGTTAAACATCACAAAACTAATGATGGTTTTTCATATTTTAAGGTTGAAAGGCTGAAAAACAATAAAATCTATACACAGCAGGAATTTAAAAAAGCTGCAAACATAAATGAAGGCATGTCATGTTTCTAAAACCGTTTTAAATGTGATGCAGTTTTTTTAGTATTATTATACACTCTTGTAGAACTATTAATATTTTTAATTAGCTTTTATTTTTATATTTTAATTTTAGATTAGTTTTAGTAATTTTGTTGTGTACTTTGTAATTTGTATATGTTTGTATATTTCTACTTAGCTTTAATTTATTCAGTTTCAGTTTTAGTAATTTTACTACTTGAGAGCTGCAATTTATTTTATTTCAGTTAGTTTCAAAGCCAACATTTCAAATTTTCAAAAATCTAGTTTGTTTTAGTTTGTGTCATCTTTGTTTCATCTAATATTTTTTTTAATTTCAGCTTTTATTTCAATAACAAAACATAATTTAATAGTTTTAGTTAACAATTTCAACACTGATGTGATGTTCATATAATAAAAAAGTATAAAAAAAAGTATTAGTTTTAATAAAAAAAATCTACTTCTAGGAAATAGGGGAGAAAAGTGCCTGTAGTTGAAGAAACGTCTCGGGTTACTTGACTGGAACCCTGTTCCCTGAAAAAGCATAAACGAGATGCTGCGCTATGCGCTAAGGGAAAATATCTTTGTTTGACTGGTTGTGAAGTATGTGTGGCAAACACGCCAAGGAACTTGGCTTTAAATAACCGGTAACTCTTTAGAATGGGGAACAATTCTCACTTTTAACTAGTTGCTTATTAGCTTGCATATTGGCTGTTTATTAGTACTTATAAAGCGCATATTAATGCTTTATTCTGCATAACCATATTCTACACCCCTTAATCCTATACCCAATACCAAAAATTAAACGATACAACAACTACCTTACTAACTATTAATAAGCAGTAAATTGGGAGCTTATTGAGGCAAAAGTCATAGTTACCAAATAACCTCTGACGATGACGTCATTGGAATGCACGCTCGTGAGAGGTTATAAATAGACGTGAAACAGGTGCGCCTTCAGGTATGACTTTGTCTGAAGAGACGTCTGCACAAGCCCCAGTGCGGCAATGTAGCACAGCATCTCATTCCCGCTTTTTCAGGAAACAGGGTTACAGTCAAGTAACCCGAGACATTCCCTTTCATTCTCTCAATGCTGCGCTATGCGCTATGGGACTACCAACGTAGCCGCACTGGAAGTGTCTGGACCCCTCAAGGTTGTGTAGTGTGTGCTCACAAGCACAAAAAAGTCTCAGTCATGAGCTTGGGATGTCATCTCAAGGACATGTGAGCCTGGAGTAGCATGAACATCCAAAATATAAAATCTGATGAATGTGTGCAGAGAGGACCAACCTGCCGCATCACATACTTGTTGCAAGGGGGCGCCCCTTGCCAAAGCCTTGGGGGAAGCAACCCCCCTGGTGGAATGAGCCCTAACTCCTAGAGGCAAAGCTTGACCACGTGCCTCATAGGCTAGGGCAATGGCATCCCTCACCCAGTGTGACATTTTTTGCTTGGTGGTGGCCGCTTGTGGTGGACGTAAGTCTGAAGAGCACAGACTGGACACAGTTGGTGAAGTTTCTCTAGCATAGTAAAAGGCGGAGGACAGAAGGCTTCAAGAATGACCGGATACACGGTCGAGAATAGAACGTTAGGTAGATAGTCAGGGTGAGAATGCAAAATAGCTTTGACCAGTCTAGGGGCAAAGTCTAAGCAGGTTGGTGAGATCGACAGAGCCTGAAAATCCCAAATTCTCTTTAGCGAAGTAATAGTCATGAGAAAAAACTCATTAGGGTCAGAACCTTGTCAGGCGCTATATAATAGTGTTCAAAAGGGGTTTCAGTCTCAAATTCAAGCCTGGTACGCCTGGCCGGCTACACCATGCATGACCTGCTGATTGGAACTCTTTTTCCACCAGCGTCGATGTAGTTCTGCAAGGCTTGATGGGGAGCATACGTTTTTTCAAAAACGATGCACTCCCAGGAGAGAGATAGCCCGCGAGCGCGTCTTCAATCTAGGGCAACATCGTATAACCGCATGCTTTCGCACCTACGATAGTTGAATATGTAGATGTCGAAGGCACAAAGACATACGATGTATATGGTTTCCTCCACGAACGAGTTAATTCAAATGGAGGTCTTCAAAGAAGGGCAGAGACCGTCGCTTAGGTCCCTCCTTCTGTCCACCAGACAGATCCTCTAACTTTGAGCGTTTGGGGGTCTCTTGTTCCTGTAGCCAGTCCAGTTGTAACCTGGCCACTGTCACCACCTCGAGTAGTTCCTCTTGCGCTTTATCATCACGGGAGGAACGCTCGGAGGTGGTGCACCTGAAATCCATCTCGTCAGAAACAAGAGATGTAGCATCCTCTGCCCGAGCTGAAGAAGTGCTGAGGCGCACTTCGGAATCGGACGCGAGGACATCCCGACGTGGAGAGAGAGCGAGTGAAAAGCGACATAATGTTCTGCTTTTCTCTTCTTTTTTTTTTTCTTTCACACTGAGAAATTTCTGCACACTGAAAACTGGAAGTCTAACTCCTAACAAAGTGAACCGATAGAGAGAGTGTAACACACACACACACACACACACACACAATGTGGTCTCTGAAGACAAAGAAACCTGAAGGCACACCTGTTTCACGTCTATTTATAGCCTCTCACGAGCGTGCATTCCAATGACGTTATCATTAACCATCGAAGGCCAAGTTCCTTGGCGTGTTTGGCACGCATACTTCACAACCGGTCAAACTAAGTTTTCCCATAGCGCATAGCGCAGCATTGAGAGTAGCTTTTGAAACACCCAATTATATTTTGCTTAAAGAAAATGAAGTTTGTTTTAGGATTATTAAGCAGGTTTTTTTTTTTTTTTTTTTTCTCCATAGAGACATTATTTTCATGACAAGCTAATTTTTTTACTGCAAACTCTCATTATCGTAATGTGTTCAGATGTGTGGTGTAATCTGTTTTTTAATTACATTTATTAATGATTTTTTTAAAGGTAGGCATAAATTCTACATCTTCAATATGTATTGTTTTTTCTTTCTTGTGTGACAGTCATGAGAATTTAGGGGTTAACTGTGCTTAATTGTCAAAATAATGTCACAATGCAAAAAACTGAATAGGTTTCATTTTGTTTTCTTTCATGAGATTCACCTTTTCTAACATCACCCATGAGTTCTTATGATCCAAAGCCCTTTTCAAACAGACTTTGACCAGTGCACAGAATAAGGATTAGCGGCTGTGGTCAGTCTTTTGATCAATAGCAGAAGAACAACGGATCCTTAATGAGTGAATAAGCCGGGATACGTTATGTAAGGCTGCACAGCGAGAGTCTCCCTGGCCTTTATATTTCTCATACCTCATACTGCCATGCCGCAGGGTTCACTAATGATTCATATGTTTTTTTGCCCACAACACCCCACGCTCCACTCTGCACCGACAGACTGCGTGCTTTCTCCTTCTCCTCCCAAATAGTTTTGACAGTGCTGAGAGGTTTCAGGTCAAGACTACAAAGTTTCTCCCTGTCTGATCCAGTTCTGACTCTCTGGACAGAGGGAATCTGGAGAAGTTGATGCTTTGCTTGAAAGAACTCTGTTGAGAGAGATGAGAAATCAGCATGTTTAAATGTATGTGTCATATAAGAATGTAAAGCTCACTGATGATGATTTCTTATATCTGCTGAAAAGATTTTTACTCTATATCAAATGCTGTACAATCATACAGTCCTCCTTTCATCCATCCATCCATCCATTATTTTTTATCCATCTATCCATTATTTTTATCTATCTATTCATCCATCCTTCCATCCATTATCTATATATCCATACATACATACATACATTATTTTTTTAATCCATCCATCCATACATACATACACTATTTTTTTATCTTGCATCCATACATCATCCATCCATTATTTTTTATATATCCATCCATCCAAAACATTATTTTGTATCCATCCATCTATACATACATCATTTCTATCCATCCATCCATCCATTATTTTGTATCCATCCATCCATCCATCCATCCATCATCATCCATCCATTATTTTTTTATCTATCATCCATCCATCCATACATACATTATTTTGTATCTATCTATCTATCATCCATCCATACATTATTTTTTATCTATCCATCATCCATACATACATCCACTATTTTTATCTATCCATCCATACATCCACTATTTTTTATCTATCTATCTATCTATCTATCTATCTATCTATCTATCTATCTATCTATCTATCTATCTATCCATCCATCCATCCATCCATCCATCCATCCATCCATCCATACATATACATACACACACACATACATATACATACATATACATACACACACACATATACACACACACACACACATACATACACACATACATACATACATACATACATACATACATTATTTCTATCCATCCATCCATCCATTATTTTTATCTATCATCCATCCATCCATACATACATTATTTTGTATCTATCCATCCATCCATACATACATACATACATTATATTGTATCCATCTATCCATCCATCCATCCATACGTTATTTTTTATCTATCATCCATCCATACATACATCCACTATTTTTCATCCATCCATCCATCCATCCATCCATTATTTTGTATCTATCATCCATCCATCCACTATTTTTATATATCATCCATTCATCCATCCATCCATCCACTATTTTTATCTATCTATCTATCTATCTATCTATCTATCTATCTATCTATCTATCTATCTATCTATCTATCTATCTATCTATCTATCTATCTATCCATCCATACATCCACAATATCTCTATCTATCTATCTATCTATCTATCTATCATCCATCCACTATTTTGTATCCATCTATCCATCTATCCATCCATACATACATGCATACATACATGCATATACATACATATACATACACACACACATACACATACATACATACATACATACACACATACAGTGGGGAGAACAAGTATTTGATACACTGCCGATTTTGCAGGTTTTCCTACTTACAAAGCATGTAGAGGTCTGTAATTTTTATCATAGGTACACTTCAACTGTGAGAGACGGAATCTAAAACAAAAATCCAGAAAATCACATTGTATGATTTTTAAATAATTAATTTGCATTTTATTGCATGACATAAGTATTTGATCACCTACCAACCAGTAAGAATTCCGGCTCTCACAGACCTGTTAGTTTTTCTTTAAGAAGCCCTCCTGTTCTCCACTCATTACCTGTATTAACTGCACCTGTTTGAACTCGTTACCTGTATACAAGACACCTGTCCACACACTCAATCAAACAGACTCCAACCTCTCCACAATGGCCAAGACCAGAGAGCTGTGTAAGGACATCAGGGATAAAATTGTAGACCTGCACAAGGCTGGGATGGGCTACAGGACAATAGGCAAGCAGCTTGGTGAGAAGGCAACAACTGTTGGCGCAATTATTAGAAAATGGAAGAAGTTTAAGATGACGGTCAATCTCCCTCGGTCTGGGGCACCATGCAAGATCTCACCTCGTGGGGCATCAATGATCAAGAAGAAGATGAGGGATCAGCCCAGAACTACACGGCAGGACCTGGTCAATGACCTGAAGAGAGCTGGGACCACAGTCTCAAAGAAAACTATTAGTAACACACTACGCCGTCATGGATTAAAATCCTGCAGAGCACGCAAGGTCCCCCTGCTCAAGCCAGCGCATGTCCAGGCCCGTCTGAAGTTTGCCAATGACCATCTGAATGATCCAGAGGAGGAATGGGAGAAGGTCATGTGGTCTGATAAGACAAAAATGGAGCTTTTTGGTCTAAACTCCACTCGCCGTGTTTGGAGGAAGATGAAGGATGAGTACAACCCCAAGAACACCATCCCAACCGTGAAGCATGGAGGTGGAAACATCATTCTTTGGGGATGCTTTTCTGCAAAGGGGACAGGACGACTGCACCGTATTGAGGGGAGGATGAATGGGGCCATGTATCACGAGATCTTGGCCAACAACCTCCTTCCCTCAGTAAGAGCATTGAAGATGGGCCGTGGCTGGGTCTTCCAGCATGACAACAACCCGAAACACACAGCCAGGGCAACTAAGGAGTGGCTCCGTAAGAAGCATCTCAATGTCCTGGAGTGGCCTAGCCACTCTCCAGACCTGAACCCAATAGAAAATCTTTGGAGGGAGCTGAAAGTCCGTACTGCCCAGCGACAGCCCCGAAACCTGAAGGATCTGGAGAAGGTCTGTATGGAGGAGTGGGCCAAAATCCCTGCTGAAGTGTGTGCAAACCTGGTCAAGAACTACAGGAAACGTATGATCTCTGTTTTTTTGTTTTAGATTCCGTCGCTCACAGTTGAAGAGTACCTATGATAAAAATTACAGACTTCTACATGCTTTCTAAGTGGGCAAACCTGCAAAATCGGCAGTGTGTCAAATACTTGTTCTCCCCACTGTACATACATACATACATACACACATACATACACACATACACACATACATACATACACACACACACACCACACATACATACATACATACACACATACATACACACATACATACATACATACATACATACACACATACACACATACACATACACACATACATACACACACACACACATACATACACACATACATACATACATACCTACATACATTATTTCTATCCATCCATCCATCCATTATTTTTATCTATCTTCCATCCATCCATACATACATTATTTTGTATCTATCCATCCATCCATACATAAATACATTATTTTGTATCCATCTATCCATCCATCCATTCATACGTTATTTTTTATCTATCATCCATCCATACATACATCCACTATTTTTCATCCATCCATCCATCCATCCATTATTTTTGATCTATCGTCCATCCATCCATCCATCCATCCACTATTTTTATCTATCATCCATCCATCCATCCATCCATCCATCCATCCATCCATCCATCATCCACTATTTTTTATCTATCATCCATCCATCATTATTTTGTATCATCCATCCATCCATCCATCCTTTATTTTGTATCCATCCATCCATCGATTGTTTTCCATCCATCCATCCATCCATTATTTTCCATCCATCCATCCATCCTTTATTTTGTATCCATCCATCCATTATTTTGTATCCATCCATCCATCGATTATTTTCCATCCATCCATCCATTATTTTCCATCCATCCATCCTCTATTTTGTATCCATCCATCCATCCATCCATCCATCCATTATTTTCCATCCATCCATCCTCTATTTTGTATCTATCCATCCATCCATCCATCCATTATTTTCCATCCATCCATCCATCCTTTATTTTGTATCCATCCATCCATTATTTTGTATCCATCCGTCCGTCTGTCAGTCCACCCATCATTTTGTATCCATCCATCCATCCGTTTGTTAACAGGTTAACAATTTTTATGTCCATCATTCTTTGTCTAACACTTTCTTACTGATATGTCTGAGGGGACTCATTTTTCTGCAGTAAATTGTGCGATGAAGGAGGGAAATGCAGATGAGGTGAAGGAGAGTTTCAGCTAAGAAGCGCCGTGTGCTCTTAACATGTGACAGACAGTGTGAGGACTGAGCTGGATCTGTTGTGAGACTACCACCAAGAGACCATCTGTGAAAAATCTTCCCTCCTCTGTCTTTCTCTTACAGCCTCCTTCTTAACCGATGATGTCATATTTCTCCTTGCTTATTCGCCTTTCTTTTGTGATTGTAAATTCTGTTTGAAAACCTACTTCTTACTCTGCCTTCGCTGTTTCCCTTTATTTTTTCTTTCCCTTCGCTTCTTTCCCACACATACTGCATACCTGTCAGAGATCTCATCATAACCAAATGTGTCTGTGTGAGAGGATATGACTTATTATCGGTTTGTGCTTACTATTTTTTATGGACCAAAACAGAATATCATTTATTGATAAATTGATAAGTTGTTCTAAAAAATACATAAACTTGAGAATGTATAAGAATCTCTAAAATTATAAAATACCCTAATTTATTCAACAAAGATTTTTTTTAGTTTAGGTAATTTTAAGATCTCATTGGGGTCATATTGTTCAATCGAACAAGCAACATTCAACTGTACAGTCGGCTTTGATTCATTTTACACTCTCTTTCAGCACAATCTCTGTTTAAATCTTTAAAACAGTGGAGCTGGATGTGAAGTTGACCCGGTGTTAATGAGCAGGGTAATATGCAAGAGACCAGTTATTCTACATTCATTTTAATTGTATGTTCTCCATGTAAATTGACCTTACATCAGCTGAACTACATACAAATCAGTTTCCAGTACTGTATGAACTTTTAACTTTTCAAAAGGTCTTTTCAAAGGCAGGACTGGTGAGTTACATCTCTCATGGATGTGTAACATAGTTTTGCATAATTTTAATTTAACGATGTAGAAGAAAAAATTAATAATGTCAAAAAAGGTCAGAGAACTTCTGTAAGTCTAGTTCTTAGTAATTGTAACGGTAAGGATCCACTGGAGGCAAGCTTTAAGAACCCAAATGCAGTTTATTTACAAAAACAAGGACTTGACTCGAACGGACGCGGGCTCGAACGGACGCGGGCTCGAACGGACGCGGGCTCGAACGGACGCGGGCTCGAACGGACGCGGGCTCGAACGGACGCGGGCTCGAACGGACGCGGGCTCGAACGGACGCGGGCTCGAACGGACGCGGGCTCGAACGGACGCGGGCTCGAACGGACGCAGAACTCACCAACAGCGGTACAGGGAATAATACTAGACAAAGACACATGGCAAACATGAGGGCTTAAATACACAGAGACTAATGACTAACAAGGAACACCTGTGAACAATCAAACAATGAACCAATGACAAAACAGAACTGGTGAACACATGACAAAAACAACCAATGAGAACATAACACATGAGGACAAGGAAGCCACATGACAAACAGGAACACATGACAAAACCAGGAACAGGACAAGGAGCATGAGTACAACACATGAACACAAACAAAACCCAAAACCGTGACAGTAATACATTCCATTTTTCTCTGTAAATTAACCATAAACATGTTTTCATACACACCAAATGGGGTATGTCAAGAGACATAACATTTGCATTTCAAATATTTATATACTGTATATTTCAATACTTTGATCAATTTTATGAGGTTTTAAATTTTATGGGTTATGGTGGAAGATCATGCTCTAATTTATTCAATATATAATATAGTCTATAGCCTATATTTAATTATATATTTAATTATTTAATTATACTATATTTGTTCATATTTTTATATTTTTTCTAATACATTTCTAATTAATGTATTAATATTAATATTCATCTTTAAACCTAGGTTTATATAGTTAATTAACTTGATGTATTAAAATAACTAAAACTGAAATAAAAATGAATAAAAACTATATAAGCATTTTTTTTTAAATATAAAAAACTATGTAGGCATATTTAAAAAATAAATAAATAAAAAACATGAAAGCACGAATTTTAACTAAAGTTAAAATGTAACAGAAAATATAAAAACAAAAACTAATTTAAAATATTAATAAAAAATATAATAGTGTCTCAGTGATGCTAACATAACACCTCTGTCAACATTTATCCGTGGTGCTTATTTAACGGTTATGTAAATAGCCCTGATGCTAACATGGCGTTATACTTAATTAACAAACAAACAACTTATTTAACGTTTAAGAAAAACTGCATTTTACATCTCTGGAAAAATAGGCATAATTAGTCAAAATGAATGATGCAATTGTTTGTTTTGTTGCAAAACCTCTCTTCTGTGACTGGCTGCTGAATTTCTTTGACTAAATTCCTGTTCCTGTCATTCCGATTCAAATTCTACAGTAATTCCACATCCTGTGGGGCGTGGCACAATTTCCAGTTCCAACTCACATCTCCTGATGTAAATGAGTGTGCTTGTGTCGTAAGTCACAAGATGTTTGTACCTGTGTATGTACACACTTGTTCGCTTCCTTTCTTTTGTTACTATTCATTACTTCGGTAGACAGATCATGGCAGAGGAGCGATTGCATGTTGGCAGGCGCCGTAATTTAAATGCTCGAAACTGGCAGGCTATTGCTGTGCCCAGGCCAAGATGCTGCTCTTTCTTCCTCCCGTTCAGATCATTTATCATCTCTTACACAACTGCTGGCGGCTGATGGCTTTCAGAGGACTTTGTAATGAATACTCCACCTGCAGAATCACTTTGAGATGGATTGGCCAATCAAAAGATGGTGGGGAGGAGTGCATCTTTGACAGACAGGAAATGATGTAATTAGCCTTTATGTAATTGCTTGCATCGATCAGTAGAGTTGTCTCAGTTGTCTGCCAATAGCACAAATGTTTGCATATGGTGTATTATTGATGCATATGAGTGTTTTCTCAAGCTAAACTGTAGTCCTTTGACTTAAATGTCCATTGAAATAAAGCTTTTCATGGTTAAGTATGCATGTGTGTCTTTGTCTGAATGTGTGTTTACCAGGGTCAGAAATTAACTTTTCTGTTAAGGGCAATATTTGCTCCCTGCTGGAATTGATTTCCAGGGGCTTTTGTTTTACCTTTGTACAGGCAATTTTTATATTTATCTTATTAAATGTATCCGTGTTGTCAAATGCAAAAATAAGTTAAAAACACTTTTGTGTTTGGGGAAACGCATTGTGCATTTGCCCTCTTATCTTGAATTTGGGTGGCATTTTTGTTCATTTTAGTGGTATTTTTGCCAGTGCCTGTTAATTTCCCACCCTTGTGTTTACACACTCTTTGGCCACTTTTGCTTGTTTGTATTTGAGACTACTTTGACTACAACTTTACTCATATACATAGGCGTAATTTGCGGGTGGGACATGTCCCCACCACTTTTTGCCAGGGTTGATATTGTCCCCACCACTTTTTGAAACATCTCGTGGCACGGATGTACCTAATAGAAAGAAACATCTCAATGTGATTTAGAAATTTGTTTGTTTGTGTTAAATAAGAGGCGATCTATCGCTGTTGTTTTTGAAATCATACTTACTGAGTGCTCGTTGCCGCTGTTATCATTCTCTTGGCGCTTGTGCACCTCACTTCAATCTATCGCTTAACGCCGTTGTGGAGACTCTCTATTAGTTTTGGTGAAATCACAAAACAAAATGCTCACAAACGTGTCCCTGTTCTTGATATAGAATCACAATCACTGATGAACACCGTTGGTTTTAATGAGAGAAAAAAATACCTATACAAGGGCGGATTAGAACCCAGAACCTCTGACAAGGATTAGTTCACTTCAAAATGAAAATTTCCTGATAATTTACGCACCCCCATCTTATCCAAGATGTTAATGTCTTTCTTTCTTCAGTCGAAAAGAAATTATGTTTTTTGAGGAAAACATTCCAGGATTTTTCTCCACATTATGGACTTCTCTGGCGACCAACGGGTTGAAGGTCTAAATCAATGCAGTTTAAAAGGGCTTCGAAGGGCTTCAAAGGACTCTGCACGATCCCAGACAAGGAATAGGGTCTTATCTAGCGAAACGACCGGTCATTTTCAAAGGAAAAAAAAAAAAAAATTATTTTATAAAATTAAAAATTAAAAATTTACTATTTTAACCTAAATTGCTCATCTTGCACTGCTCTGCGACACACCACGGATTACGTAATCACGTCGGAAAGGTCACGCTAGACATAGGCAGAAGTACCGCCCCCGTTTTTACAAAGCGGACGTGCGAAGACTAATACAAGCGTCCTTTAGCAAAAAAAGGTAAAACAACGATGTCAGACGATTTTGAAGTTGGAGTTGGAGGTTGTTTTTGGTAAAGGGCGTTTGTATTAGTCTTCGCACGATCGCTTGGGGCGGTACTTCCGCCTATGTCTAGCATGACCTTTCCGACGTGATTACGTAATCCGTGGTGCGTCGCAGAGCAGTGCAAGATGAGCAATTTAGGTTCAAAAGTATATACATTTTTATTTATTTTTTTAAAATGACTGATCATTTCACTAGATAAGACCCTATTCCTCGTCTGGGATCGTGCAGAGCCTCTGAAGCCCTTCGAAGCCCTTTGAAACTGCATTGACTTGGACCTTCAACCTTTTGGTTGCCATTGAAGTCCATTATGTGGAGAAAAATCCTAGAATGTTTTCCTCAAAAAACGTAATTTCCTTTCGACTGAAGAAAGAAAGATACAAACACCTTGGATGAGATGGGGGTGAGTAAAATATCAGGAAATTTTCATTTTGAAGTGAATTAATCCTTTAGCAAAAGTTCTACCACCAGACCATTGAGGCATGTGAAAAATCTCGAGACTGACAATATTGTATTATAGTAGATGTAAGGATGAAACTATCACTTTGACTTGAATTGATTTCTGGAGATTGTAATGTCATTATTTCAGCAATTGTTATTGTACATATCATTGTATTACCCCCCCCCCACCCCCGTCCCACCCACTTATTAAAACAAAGTTATGCCACTGCCATATAGCCTTTCTAGGCATCACAGTCAGTCATGTTCAAAAAAATTTTAACTTTTGCAACAAACTCCAATGTAGACATCCGCTTGTTCTTTTGCCAATCCCACTCACTCCCAATTGATTGCAAACTGACCGGCTCTTTCGACATCTTGAAAGCTCATCTTATGCCTTCCAACAGTTTTCTATCAAACAGCTACTATAGTGTGTAAACACCCGGAGGGTCTCAGACATGTCATTAATATCTGTGCAAAACCTCTCTGTGGCTGTTGTTGGTGTGCATTAGCTCTATCAGTGCATCTGTCATGCTTTACTGATTAATTAAACCATGTAACTTGCAGCAATTGCACAGAATTTGCTGAAATATGCCACCTGACCAAATTATATCAGGCAATTTCCCATCCGTTTTTTGTTTTTCTCTTACATTTCTGTCTGTTTCTTTCTCTCTAAAGGGGATGAGGAATAAGCCGGGGGTGGAGACAGCGGGGACCCCAGACTCTGTGTCTGTGTCGGGGAGAGGCCGAGGAGAAAATAAAGCCATCAAGTAGGTGCCTCCTGCTGAGATTAACTATTGCTGTTAATGTCTTGGTAATGAGTGGAAAACATTAGTTTTTGTGCTACTCAGAGTTGTACAAGCTGCACAGTGTAGAACTAAAGGTTCTATATTCAGAATGTAATATGTAATACTGAATACTGCAAAAAAATCAGCAACTTAATGCTAAGGTACTGAAAAAAGAAAAATTCAGGTTGTGACAACCGCATTTACAAAAATTCTATCCAGTTTGTACAGAACCGAACTGAACAACTAGTTGTTAATGACATATCCAAAGTTCTGTCATGAAACTCTAGATGGTGCAGGCTGATAGGTCCTTAACTCATTCTGCTTGCAATCACATCATTCTCTATAGGGCACAGCTGATTGGTTCCTGCTGTATCAGTAGCCACCTTCAAATACTTGGTCAGCATTTGCTGTAGCAGTGCAGCACACTTTCAGAAACTCACCACCTTCCCCAGCTCCACCTGTATAGATCAGCTACGGGTAATTCGTGTATGCTATTTTGTACAGCAGCAGCATGTCTTACTTGCTCGCAGCAGCGTGTTGTGTATGTGTTGGCTGTAGAAAGTCCCATACTTGCTCTGCAGCAGCAATAACAGCAGCAGCGTAGCAGATCTATTTCGCCAAGACCAAACATATTAACAATGTCAAATCCATTACCATGCCAAACACTCCGAGAGCTGTCATGACAGAAATTTAAATATGAATCAGGGATGTCTTCTGTAAATCTGCAGTGGCAGAAAATCACAGATATGAGCCATGACTCATTCATGTTTCCATCTTGCTAGAAAAAAAAAATGCAAACATGAACAAGCCCATTATAAACCAAGATAAATCCAAATGCTTTATATTGAAAATAAGACCAAAACATTGCGACTCGCACCTGCCCTCTTTAATAACTCCAAACTTGATAGCTTCATAAGCCTAAAAATGCTTATAATAAGTGGACATGGTAACACTCCATTACAGAATTGTGTAACTGATATACATACTTTACATTTTTAGGCATATTTCATAACCCATGCTCATTTGTAATTTATTCAGCAGTGTTCATTTGTATTTCTAGTTTCAGAAGTGTTACATTTGATTCTCACACCAGCTGTGGTATTTGTCATGGTCAATACTATGGACAACACTGGTTTGCTGTTTGCAAACATCAGAAACCAGCTATGTTCTCATGTTCTGGCTAATGCCATTCTGCCATAATAATTTCATATTTGCAGTATGCCATGTCTATGCTGTGCACAGTATGTGAAATGTATGCACAATCACAATACGGCCAAAATATGGCTGTGAATTTGACTTGACAAAAGCAACAAATGAAGGAGAATTTTTATTTTTTTCTTTAAAAAAGCAATTTTTTAGTTTTTTTCTATACTCATTAAATTTTTTACAAACAAAACAATTGTATTAAAATGCAAAAAGTTGCTTTTTTATTTCTGAAATTTTTGAAAACTAAATAGCATACTACCATTTGAAACATTTACTGTTGCGTATTTAAAATTGTTTCACATATTTTATAAAACAATAGTTGGAATACAGTGTATGTATTGCTTACTACTTAATATACACTATATTGCCAAAAGTATTGGGACAACCCTCCAAATCATTGAATTCAGGTGTTCCAATCACTTCCATGGCCAAAAATCAAGCATATAAAATCAAGCACCTAGGCATGCAGACTGCTTCTACAAACATTTGTGAAAGAATGGGTCGCTCTCAGGAGCTCAGTGAGTTCAAGCATGGTACCGTGATAGGTTGCCACCTGTGCAATAAGTCCATTCATGAAATATTATATATTCCACGGTCAACTGTAAGTGGTATTCTAACAAAGTGGAAGCAATTGGGAACAACAGCAACTCAGACATGAAGTGGTAGGCCACATAAAATCACAGAACGGGGTCAGCGCATGCTGAGGCGCACTGCGCCGAAGTCGCCAACTTTCTGCAGAGTCAATAGCTACAGACCTCCAAACTTCAGGTGGCCTTCAGATTAGCTCAAGAACAGTGTGTAGAGAGCTTCATGGAATGGGTTTCCATGGCCGAGCAGCTGCATCCAAGCCTTACATCACCAAGTGCAATGCAAAGCGTCGGATGCAGTGGTGTAAAGCACACCGCCACTGGACTCTAGAGCAGTGGAGACGTGTTCTCTGGAGTGACGAATCACGCTCCTCTGTCTGGCAATCCGATGGACGGATATGGGTTTGAATATGGGGGGATTATGGTGTGGGGTTGTTTTTCAGGGGTTGGGCTTGGCCCTTTAGTTCCAGTGAAAGGAACTCTTGATGCTTCAGCATACCAAGACATTTTGGACAATTTCATGCTCCCAACTTTGTAGGAACAGTTTGGGGATGGCCCCTTCCTGTTCCAACATGACTGCGCTCCAGTGCACAAAGCAAGGTCCATAAAGACATGGATGAGCCAGTTTGGTGTGGAGGAACTTGACTGACCTGCACAGAGTCCTGACCTCAACCTGATAGGACACCTTTGGGATGAATTAGAGCGGAGACTGCGAGCCAGGCCTTCTCGTCCAACATCAGTGCCTGACCTCACAAATGCGCTTCTAGAAGAATGGTCAAAAATTCCCATAAACACACTCCTAAACCTTGTGGAAAGCCTTACCAGAAGAGTTGAAGCTGTTATAGCTACAAAGGGTGGGTCAACTCCCTGTTAAACCTCGTACACGTACAGCAGTTTTAAAGTGGTTTATGTATTTCGGCTTGTGGTGATAATTAGCTAATATCATTTATTAGTTTAGTTATTGGTGTAGCAAATTAAATAAATAAGGGAAATATGAATAATTATAAATTGTTATAATTGGCTGAATTTTTTTAAATACTTTTATTCACTGACGAATGCTGCACTACAATGGATGGTCTAGATGGATGGATTTCTGGATGGCTGGTGAGCTAGCGGGTGATGATTTGGGCTGGAGTATTGGGAAGTGAGACGAAGGTCCCTTTAGGGTCTCTGAGGGTGTCAAAATGACTTCTGCAAGATATGTTGAGTTTATAACTGACCATTTTCTGCTATGGTATAAAAGGAAGGATAGTGCCTTCTGAAATAAAAGGATTTTCATTCAGAACAATGCACTATCCCATGCTGCAAAAATCACCACAGCAATAAAACTGTTTGAAAATGTATTTCTGAAACTTTCCTTAGTAAGCCTTTATCTGATGAGTTCTCTTGTGCTGTAAATTACTCACAAATCTTATGATAGTTTAATAATCTCCATTCAGTTTTCACACAATATTAGTTGTTTTCATGCCTTTTGCATAACATCGCATGCTTTTTCATGCTTTTTATCTTTCTTCCTCCCCATATTGCATGAGAACTGTGACTTGCTTAATAATGTGGAACAACCTCTTTAAGTAGGGTTTCCATTTACCTAAGTAGACCTGGCAAACTATTTAACAAACCTGTCTGAGACTGATACCAGACAAACCTGAGATTGATACCAGTTATCTAAAAAGATATGGAGAAATAAAACAAACAAACAAACACTTATTGTACTGTATTTTTTAATCCTACTGATATGTCACTTGCATAATAATTTGGAACACAGTGTAGTTTGCTTGTTGGGCAGAGGGGGGTTGCTGGATTATTCATTAAATATAATGAATAATTGTGTGTCTGATTGATCCAGACGCTACATTGGTTTAGTACATTCCCGTTACATGATAAGCAAACTCATTATGCATATTCAGTGGTCTACCTACCTGCCATCTGTTCATATTAAGGTATCAATACCATAACTACTACCAAAGCCAAAATATTGGTATCAGGCCAATCCTAAACCTTATTTCATTCTGAAATAAGTATCAGCCAGTGATACTAAGGAAACTACAGGAATAATCTCAAAGCAAGTAAGTGTGTGTGAAATGATGGCTTTCACACACTAGACGATGTTTATCAGGTCAGCAGTGTGAAGCTGGTCCACTTGGAGCACTTGCTCTGGTAACAACTGCAGCCTGAATATTAATCAGGCAATGCTCTAATTAGACACCAATGCAGCTCGCAGCAGATGGATACTGTTTTTATATCAGTACAAGAGGCCAGACAGCTAATCACCTGTGACCGCACAAGGGCAGGGAGAGCCAATCCGCTGTACATTTCATCTTCAGACTGCGAATGAGACATTTAAATTTCTTTTCTTAAAGGAGGAGTGGAACCTACAACAACAGTGTGGAATGTTACAATACTTAAGTGTATGACTTTAGAGAATTTAGGGCAATGCTAAAATAAAACAAAAATCTATGATTTTGAGAATAAAGCTATAACATTACCAAAAAAGTTAAGTTTTGAGCAATTAAAGTAGTAATATTTTGAGAATATTATAAAACTTAATGTTTTTTTATAATGTAATTAAAATGTTAAAATTATTTAAATAATAATAATTTAATAATTAAAAGTAATAATTTTTAATTAAATGTAATAATAAAATAGGACCATTCCGAAATTTTGCATTAGTTGCATTATATATAAAACTTTGTTCTCAAAAGAATTTTTTTAAAGTGTCACTATCGTAACACCATCGTAATTCATTTCTGTTTAGATTAAAATATTAATTCTTTATTTCTCCAAGTACGACTATTAGAGCAGCTTGCAGCATCAGAAATGAGCCAATCAGTGAAAGGGAATTGGTTGCCAGAAATATGATGCCATATAGATTTGCTAATTTGCAGCATTAAAAGATCTGAAAAATAAGATTTCAATCACATATTTTCACAAATTTTCAAGAATTTCCCAGCTGTGCGTGTGTGTGTGTTCATGTTCTTCTATCCTGGTGGGGACTTTATACTGAATGCACCATAGACTGTAAAAAAAAGATGGACGACGTGCCTCTCTTCCATTGAAGTAAGTGAAGCCGTCAGTGCTCAAATATGGCGCTGACATCTTGGGTCTTGAGTCTGCACAGTAGTGAGCGCGCAGTAGTGAGCGCGAAGTGGAGCTGCGATATCAACTTTTTGTAAAATAAACAGTTATGGAAATGTAGAAATTAAAGTTAAAGCTCCAATCTCCTCCCGAAGTTCCCGAAAAAAAGTCTGTTGGTGCCTTAGTGACTACTTCACTTAGAGAAGCTGTCAATCTCAGCTGTCAATCATAACATCACACCCCCGTTTTTATAGCATCAAATAACTAACTAAAACCAAACTTATTTAAAGAACGAACACTTGAATTTACATCAGCGTGATAAAAACTGCCTAAAATAACAGAAACCAAATTTGGAAAAAATGTATTTGAAGTGTAATTTGATTGTTTAGTTTGTCTAAGTCCCATTACATTTCATGGAGAGGGCGGGGTTTATGACCTATACTGCATCCAGCCACCTGGGGGCGATCGAGACGCTTTGGCTTCACTTTTCAGGACTCGTGTGGCACACTTGGAATGCACACTGACTTATGGGGACTCGTGTCACTGTGGGGACCTAAATTGAGGTCCCCATGAGGAAACAAGCTTATAAATCATACAGAATGAGTTTGTTTTTTTTTTTGTTTTTTTTGAAAATGTAAGAATGCAGAAAGTTTTCTGTGATGGGTAGGTTTAGGGGTAGGGTTAGTGTAAGGGGATAGAATATACAGTTTGTACAGTATAAAAACCATCTTCACGTCTATGGAAAGTCCCCACAAAGATAGTGAACCAGACGTGTCTGTGTCTGTGTGTGTGTGTGAGAGAGAGAGTGAATTAGTACCTGGACCACCTCCAATATGTTCAGAGTTTTATTATCATATTAAATGCCTGCATCAACCCAAATTAAATATTAATGCTAGATTCATTTATAAGGCTTAGAGTTTTAATAGAGACTGATCCGACAGATGAAACCACTAAACATCACATGGCAGTATTCAAGTCACAGACCATCCGTTTGAAAATATACTTCATTTCTTAACTTATTTCTAATGTGGATATCCTGGAGTTTGGAAAAGTATGCTTCAAGAGTGTTTTTTTAATGCATGATACATAATGTGACATGAGACTTCATTCAATTGTTCAGTTGTTTTGAATGATCTTATCTTGTGGTTTGCAGCCACCCATTCAAGTTCCAGATGAAATTAAGTAAAATTATGAAATGAGATGAAGTACCTTCTAATTGTAAAGTATTTACTATATTAATTTGGCTTAATTTACATAAAACAACTATATACTGATATATACTATTACTATATTTCAGTCATGACAACTCTCGGAATAGTTTGAACACAATTTTATTAAATGAGTAATGTTGCTGTAGATGTAAATAGGATTGGTTTTGGCGGACTAGATCTGCTACGCTGCTGCTGTGGCTGCAGGCAAGTACACAAACTCGCTCTGCTAGACCACGAAGACACCGAAAATAAAACTGCTGCTGCTGCAAAGCAAGTACGAATACTTGCTCCATAAACAAGGTGGCATTAAGTGCTGCTGCAGAAGACCCCCGTAGCAGATCTAAGACAGGTGGTGCTGGGGTGGAGGAGGGTGAAGACGAGCGCGCAGTCTAACGCTACCTGTGTCGGACCGAAATATATACATACTAGCCTAGATAGGAAGAAATGCCCGATTGGCTGTAGTAACGGCCACAAGACAACCAATCAGCGATACGTTAGAGTTTCATAACTGAACTGGGTATTATATACAATTTTGATCATACCGCCACCGGTAATTAGGTTTCTTACCTCTGATGTGACTTTTTCTGTCTAGCTTCTGTTGTTTTTTATAGAGATTAGAAGTTTGTAACTACAGTAGGTTATAAAAGACTCAATCCACTGTGAGTCAGAGCGAATGTACTGACAGCACAGAATAAATATGACTTTGTGCATGATATCCATATCCTTTAATCTCACCCTTAGAGCTATTTTTACATCATCTCTTCTATTCAGAATTCTTTTACTTTTTCAAGACTCTATGCCACTTAAAAACACAGGGGCTCTGGAACGAACTCTGTTAGACAAGAGAAACCTTTTCTAAAAAGTCTCTCTGTGACTGGATCATTCCACTCTGCCAGTTACTGTAATTTTACACCAGTGTTTTGTCTCTCTCTCTGGACTGTGTGTCTATCTGAACTCTGTTTTTCCCTCAGTTTGACTCATTGTGGCTCTTTCTCCTGTCTTTCTCTTTGGCTGCAGTGATCTAGACAGGGACTTTTGGAATAACAACGACAGCAGCACTGTGCAGCAGCGCTGGAGCTCCTATCCACCCAAGGAGTTCATCCTCAACATGTCCCCCTACGCCCCCTATGGAGACCCTCGCCTCACGCCCAAGTGAGTCTTGGTTACGGCTGGTAAGGGACCCCTTCTCTCTGTGCAGGGCTGTACTGAAAGGGCATGTCCATTCAATCCTCTCTGTTCCGGCCTTCCATTCCAGCGATCCTCTTTAGCTTACAGGGACTCATCTGTGTATCATGAGACCTATTAAATGTCACAAAGCAATGTCCTTGGTCATATTTCACCCCAAAATCAAAAGGAAAAAATAGGAAAATTACGTTTGCATAAAGAAAATGAAAAACAACGTTTTGCCAGGGGGGTAAATCACATTATGAAATAAATGCTTTTCTCCAAAACACGTTGGCCACAATTATTGGCACCCTTTTATTAAATACTTTTTGCAACCTCCTTTTGCCAAGATAACAGCTCTGAGTCTTCTTCTATAACGCCTGATGAGTTTGGAGAACACCTGACAAGAGATCAGAGACCATTCCTCCATACAGAATCTCTCCAGATCCTTCAGATTCCCAGATCCATGTTCTTCAGTTCACCCCACTCATTTTCTATAGGGTTCAGGTCAGGGGACTGGGATGGTCATGGCAGAAGCTTCATTTTGTGTTCAGTGACACATTTGTGTGTTGATTTTGATGTTTGTTTTGGATTGTTGTCCTGATGGAAGATCCAACCACGGCCCATTATAAGAATTCTAGCAGAGGCCGTCAGGTTTTGATTTTTTATCTGTTGGTATTTGCTAGAATCCATTATACCATGTATCTGAACAAAATGTCCAGGACCTCCAGCAAAAAAATAGGCCCACAACATTAAAGATCCAGCGGTATTTTTAACCGTGGGCATGCGGTACTTTTTATCCCTGTTTGCACCAAACCCATCTGGTGGATTTGCTGCCAAAAAGCTCTTTTTATAGTTTCATCTGATCATAGAACCAGGTCCCGTCTGAAGATCCAGTCGTGTCTGACAAGTGAATATGCTGGAGTTTGTTTCTGGATGAGCAAGAAGGATTTTTCTTGAATCCCTCCCAAACAACATGAGGTGATGTAGGGGTTGTTTGATTTTTTTTTTTAGTCTTTCTGACCCCAAGACTCAACTAATCTCTGCGATTCTCCATCTGTGATCCTTGGAGAGTCTTTGGCCACTCAAACTTTCCTCCTCGCCGTGCATTAAGACAATATAGACACACGTCCTCTTCCAGGCAGATTCGTAACATCTTTAGTTGATTGGAACTTCTTAATTATTGCTCTGATGGTGGAAATGGGAATTTTCAATGCTTTAGCTATTTTCCTACAGCCACGTTCTATTTTGTGAAGCTCAACAATCTTTTGCTGCACATCAGAACTATATTCTTTGGCTTTACTCATTGTGATGAATGATTAAGAGAATTTGGCCTTTGTGTTTCCTCATATTTATACTCCTGTGGAACAAGACATCATAGCTGGACAAGTTCATGTTCCTAGTCACCCTGGTGTGCTAAAAAATTTAAATATTAATAGGAATATACAAACCCAATTCCAAAAAAGTTGGGACACTGTACAAATTGTGAATAAAAAAGGAATGCAATAATTTACAAATCTCATAAACTTATATTTTATTCACAATAGAATATAGATAACATATCAAATGTTGAAAGTGAGACATTTTGAAATGTCATGCCAAATATTGGCTCATTTTGGATTTCATGAGAGCTACACATTTCAAAAAAGTTGGGACAGGTAGCAATAAGAGGCCGGAAAAGTTAAATGTACATATAAGGAACACCTGGAGGACCAGTTTGCAACTTATTAGGTCAATTGGCAACATGATTGGGTATAAAAAGAGCCTCTCAGAGTGGCAGTGTCTCTCAGAAGTCAAGATGGGCAGAGGATCACCAATTCCCCCAATGCTGTGGCGAAACATAGTGGAGCAATATCAGAAAGGAGTTTCTCAGAGAAAAATTGCAAAGAGTTTGAAGTTATCATCATCTACAGTGCATAATATCATCCAAAGATTCAGAGAATCTGGAACAATCTCTGTGCGTAACGGTCAAGGCCGGAAAACCATACTGGATGCCCGTGATCTTCGGGCCCTTAGACGGCACTGCATCACATACAGGAATGCTACTGTAATGGAAATCACAACATGGGCTCAGGAATACTTCCAGAAAACATTGTCGGTGAACACAATCCACCGTGCCAAGGATCTGGAGAGATTCTGTATGGAGGAATGGTCTCTGATCTCTTGTCAGGTGTAAACTCATCAGGCGTTATAGAAGAAGACTCAGAGCTGTTATATTGGCAAAAGAAGGTTGCAAAAAGTATTTAATAAAAGGGTGCCAATAATTGTGGCCAACGTGTTTTGGAGAAAAGCATTTATTTCATAATGTGATTTACCCCCCACTTTCAATTCTTTTACTTCAATGAAAGTTTAGATTTTTGTGAATTTTTTGAATAAAAGATCAAAAGGATAAACAATGCAGATTTATTTTTTACAGCCCTATTTGATCATATTTACCAGGGGTGCCAATAATTCTGACCACCACTGTATAATATGTGTGTATATATATATAATATTATAAATATATATAATATCATAAATATTATTATTGTGTATTATTGTATTTAAATATATTATATGATATTATATTATATGTACATATTATAATGATCTAATGGCCCTATAAAAGGCTTTACTTTTTAAGGCAGATAACTTGCTGTAAACATCTTACTTCTTCAAGGTCAATTTGCATGACCCACAAAGCATGGCAAAAGGCAAACCAGCCATATTTCCCATTGACCCCATCTGTAAGAGCTATATCTAGGGCAGTCCTTGTCATTTTCTAACATTCTTGTTGGCTTTTTATCATTCAGCGTACACCACAATCCAGACTGAAACGAGATGAAATGTCCAATCTTTAGGTCAACCCATCACTCTGGGCGAAACGTGGGTTGAGTTCCACAGAGGGTAGTGGGGTTCACTTCACTCTGCCGTCTCCTTGTAATTTAATTGCTTAATTGAAGTCATTATCTTCGAGGGAAAGTAGTCTTTCTGGATTAATTCCCAGGATAAATCAGAATCTAATTGATAGGAGACAGATACAGACTGGTCCCTGCCCACTTCTCATCCACATGCTGATAATTACGGTCTACATTCCCTCCCACAAACACACACACTCATAACATCAGTGTGTGTTCAATATATGATCAGTAAGATGTCTATTCAGTCATCCACTGAAGAAATACATTTTATTTTATTTTATTTTATTTTATTTTTTCCTGGCCCCTTTTTCCATATAATGAAACTTACATTTTTTCTAAAAATGGTACATTTTCATACGAATCATGCAAAATCACCACCTCAAAATCACCTGTTGTCTCATAAGATCAGGATGGTGGTACCATAAAAGCAGTCTATATTACTACTGTATGTGCTATAAATGATTTAACATTTTAACATTTTCTGCACTGATTTTGGGGAACTTTGTGATAGATGTACATTCCCATTCTGTGAATTTTCCTGCAGGCACAGATTTCATGTGGGATTTCCACACTTCCACCGCTCTCAAATTTCATTCGCAAATTTCATTTCGGATCCCGTGACGGCTCTTGATGTGGCAAGTTTGAAAAATACATCTGCAAATGATGTTTGAGAGCTGCAATTGGAAGATTAACGACTTAAATTTTTGTCTGTTCCTTACGCAACGCTATCATGTGACCTCAGAAGACTTTGAATATAGCACATGAGTCATACTGTATGCACTACTGTACAATAAATACAGATTTAAAAATAAGAGTTAATAAGAACAAAATTTTATTTTTTGAGGTGAACTGTTCCATTAAAGGACCGATGGATCACTAAAACATTTCTCAAGCCCCCAGTTCCCTACAGCCCTGCCAGCTGCACTAATGTTTCTAACCGCTAACATTTCACCCCCAGCCCATGGATGGTCTCCATGGAGACGGACAACCCTCAAAACCTCTGACCTTTGACCTGAAAGGTTTAGATGCATTCAAGAACATCTTGATTGGAAGTGTATTGGTTTCTTGCCATCTTATCTAGTCCTGATTGAATGTTGAGGGTTGACCGTTAGCTCTTCTGCTGTGTTGCTGTGTTTTTTGTGCCTTTATGGTTATATTTGTACTTGTTGTATTTCGTCTCTCCAGTCACCTGTAACTTCCCCTTTGTAGTTTGACTCTCAGTATGGACCTGTGTGACACAGTTTCAGGAGTGTACAAAAAACATCTTCACATTGGAGGTCTGCTTCTTTTTTCTTTTTTCATTATTCTTTTCATAGTTGCTGTTTAATTAAGAGAGAGAATTTATTTTACAGGACATCATACTTATAGTCATCTTATATTTACTTAATTTTAGCCATATAAAATGTACTAGTAGAAGCATTTTTGTGTCTATTATTATGCTATTTTGTATAGATGCATTCACGCTGACAGTGAATAAATTGATAGAGGTCGCCCAGTTGCTGTACTGCAAACTAGCTAGTTATTTAGCATTACTGTGTATATTATAATATTTCTATTCTGCTTTTAATTTTTTTAATTTTTCTTCTTCATTTTTTTTACTTTCTAGTAATTTTTGTACTTGCCAATATTTCTATTTTGCTTTTTTAAAAAAAATTTTTCATCTAGTGTATATATATTTTAATTTATTTAATCTTTAATTCAATTAAGGAAAATGGTTTGGTTTTTAATAGTTTTAGTAAACAATAACTGGTGGAAACATGGGTAGTTTGCAGATCCCCTTACAGAGCACCAGTGGAAATTTTCCACCATTTCTGTGAAGAAAAAAGAAAAGAAAAAAAGATCTGATAACACTTTGGGCCCTATTTTAACGATCTAAGTGCATGGTCTGAAGCGCATGGCGCAGGTGCACTTAGGGCGTGTCCGAATCCACTTTTGCTAGTTTAATGACGGAAAAAACGGTAGGCGCGCCAGGCGCATGGTCCAAAAGGGTTGTACCTAGTCTCTTAATGAGTCATGGGAGTGTTTTGGGCGCAACGTGCAATAAACCAATCAGAGTCTCATCTCCCATTCCCTTTAAAAGCCAGTTGTGCTCGCACCATGGTGGATTCTCTATTTACATGGCAGAATTTGCGAGCAGAAAGACTGAACGCTTCTCCAGAGAGGAGTCCTTTTATTTTTAATATTTAAAAATGTTTGTGTGCTGCTGCGCATCCCTGTGTGTGTAATAAGCAGAGTGTACACGCGTTGTGCACCCGCCTATAGGCGCAAATTACTAATGTGCCCTTTAAATAACACAAAAAATACTGCAACTTTAGACCAGGTTTTTGTTGGTCAATGGCGCAGTCATTTTCAGTTGCCTGAAAATTGCAACGCTCCAACAATGCATCTGAATGCACCTCGTTTTCAGACCAGCACGCCCATGGGCGAACAGATGGGTGCGAGTGATAACTGCGTTGGGCTGAAACTAGCAAAAAACACTTGCGTCGCGCCTGGTGTCGCATTGCGCCGGGTGTATGATAGGGCGCTTTATTTTAAGGTGACATAGTTACACATTACTACAGGTACTTACTATAGTAATAACAGTAAATTATGTATAATTACAAGTAACTAACCCTAAACCAAGTACATGTAGTTAATTAATATTACACTTATTTGAGTAAGTACAATGTAACTATATCACCTTAAAATAAAGTTAAAACCAAAGATCTCATTGATGCTGACCAATCGCTGTCAGTGTGAACACCTTTAATAAGGAGATCTTTAAACACTATAGAATAAAAAGTGAAGAGATTAAGACACTACTTACAGCAGTCAGCAACCTTGCCATCTGCTTTAACAAATGTCAAGCCCCCTCTGTTTCTGTTCACCCCCTGAGGTTGATGCAAAAATGTTGCGTTATGGGTCAGGGTCATCTGTGTCTTAAGTGACTGTCGTCGATCTGTTGCCGTCTATGCTATTCACGACACCTGTGTTTGAAGTGTTAACCTTTAGTCTGTCTCTGCTGTCGCTGTGTAATCAGTTGTTCTGTCACTGTACTGTTCAGATCCAGTGAACATTAGTCACTGTCTCACTTTGAAGGGAAAGCAAGAATGATTAATACATGATGGGAAACACAATTTGATCCGGTGCCCGGTATCTCTTATACAGTGTACTGATAGAAATGAATGATGTCAAAATATGTATGTGATCAAGTTTAGTATTTTCCCAGTTATACATACAATACCTTTCAAAAGTTTGGGGTAGGTAAGATTTTTAAATATTTTTGAAAGTCTCTTCTGCTCACCAAGGCTGCATTTATTTAAACAAGTAAAAACAGAACAATTATGTAATAGTATTTCGATTTAAAATCATATTTTTAAAATTTTTAATATATTTTAAAATGTAATTTATTCCTGTGATGACAAAGCTGAATTTTCAGCATCATTACTCCAGTTTTCAGTGTCACATGATCCTTCAGAAATCATTCTAATAGCTGATTTGCTGCTCAAGAAACAGGTCTGATTATTATCCATGTTGAAAAACCTCGAGACTTATTTTTTCAGGATTCTTTGATGAATATACAGCTCAAAAGAACCACATTTATTTGAAATAGAAATCTATTCTAGATGTTTTTACTGTCAATTTTGATCAATTAAATGCATCCTTGTTGAATAAAAGTATTGCCCCCCTCCCCCAAAATAAATAGTGTGCATGCATTGAATATCATGTAGAAGTAGGGCTGCACGATTTGGTAAAAACATAATTATATTGCAATTATTTTGACAAATACTGTGATTTGAAAGCCAAAAGAAAAAGTCATAAAATGTCACTGAAACAGCTGCTCTCATGTTAAAAAGCATGTGCAAAACTGAAAACCAGCGCACAAAGGCTTTTGTCTGTAAATTAGGTTGTGTATTAAACACGCTCTGCTGATGATAGAACGAATTACTCTTCACACTGAAGTTCTCCTCTTCTCTCATTCAGTTGACCCAAAAGTGCATTGAATGAAATCCAGTTCAGCTTTCTTAGCATTCACACAGTTTTATGCTGGAAAAACATCAACCAACCTTAAACCAGCCTAAGCTGGTTAGCCTGGTCTGTTGGAAGGTTTTAAAAGGGTTTTGCTTTTCAGATGTCAGGCTAGCAGACCAGCTGGCTGCCCAGCTTAGCTCTGCATTATTTTAGTGTTATTTATAAACTATTATAGTATTTATTCATATTTTGAATTAGCTTTTTATTACTGTTATGTGATTTGTCATTTTTATCAGTCAGATAAAAAAATTTGACAGACGCGTTACCCTCGATTTCCGCTTCTACTTCCATAGAAACCATTGAAACACCAAAGATGCTTTAATATATTATGTTTTATTAGACAGGTAAGCAACTGTTTGGATACTTTATCGACAGAAAACTAATATATATATATAATAGTTTTGGGCGTACGTAAAGGCACAATATGTAAGATTTTTGGAATAAAATATCCAAAAACCACTAGAACAATGTTATATATTTTGTTGACATGTACTTACATTATTCCAAATGCTTCCAACCATGTTTAAATCCAGAGAAATAAGCCATTTTAACCAGGACACGGATCGTTTCATTGTGTCACCTCCTCGATTTCCGCTTCTACTTCCATAGAAACCATGGAAACACCAAAGACGCTTTAATATATTATGTGTTTTATTAGACAGGTGAGCAACTGTTTGCATACTTTATCGACAGAAAACTAATCATTGTTATATAGCTCAACACAGTTAGTCTTATTGTTTGAAACCTGTTTGTACCATGCCTCTTAGAAAATGCTATTTTGTCAAGTGGCTAGCATAATCAGAAAGAGCTTTATTTTTTAGTAACAGTAATATAGCATTTTCTCCACCATACAATATATTTTAAAATTAACTACATGTCATTTAGCAAGACATTATGATATTAATATGATATTCTAATATCGATCTAGCTTACTGCAATGTGCAACAATTGTCTCATACCAGCCACAGAGCGAACGCACAGAGTAACGTTAACATAACTTTCAACACACTTAAATGTATTTTTAGTATGACTGTTTTGACCAAGTAAAACAGCACTGCGTTACCCCACAATTTGAATTCGTCAGATAAACTGACCCGCCCTGCTTCATACCACAGTATCGTTAATAAAACTTGAATACATTATCACACCCATGAAAATCATTTCTGCCAGAGTCCCGTCGGATTGCGTTCCATCGGCTGTGGAGGTGAAGACGACAACTCCCATGATTCCACGTTCATTCATGCCATCATCAAGCTACGCCTTTGTTTTTGTTTTGAATTAGCGACCTCCAGTGGCGAAACTTACATACTGTGCCTTTAACAATAACTGGCTTGTCTACAGTATGCTGGGAGACTAGCTTAAACCAGATAAGACCAGCAAACTAGCCTAGGTTGGTTTATGCATTTGTATAGGGCAGTCCACTCTATATTTAATTGAATAAAATTATAAATAAGAAAAAAATCATACAGTAAAATTGGGGCAGGACACAATTATGAAAATGTTCATCCTTGCTCATGCATATTAATTACCATAGTCATAGTAGTCCTACCTGATTCACTAAAGGTCTGGATGTTGGTAAAAAGGTGTTTACTATAGTAGAATTGCAGCTTGCAGTCATTTGGCAGAGGCATGGTCTTAAAGCTATCCTTTTACATGGCCATTTTTAGTTTTTGTACTAAACTAACTATATTCTTTTATTAAATTGTAGCCTTAAGCTGTTTAATAATCACTCAGGGCCAAATCGTGCAGCGCTATATAGAACACTGAGGTGTACAATATTTTTTATTTTCTTTCAGACCAAGAAAAATAGATCTTTTAATCAAGTTCTCATTGTGTAATTTATTTGGCTTCTTGCAGGGACAGTCTATATATCAATATTACTTTTCTTAAGTGTGTGGCATAGCAAACAAATAGGATGCAATTCCAACAACATCTGCCTTCCTTTTACTGTCCGCCCATGTTCCCTGTAAATCAGACCCATCTGCTTGCTCTCTCAGCACCCGAGCGTCTGCCCCCTTCAGACCCTACCGTCTACGTTCCCGTCACACCTGCTTGGTTTACAGCTGGGGCTCCATTGGGATTGTTTTCTACCTCTGTTCCGTATTGCTTTGCCTGAAGGGTTCTGAACAATCTGTTTCTCTTCCTTCTGTCTGAATCTTTCATTCTTCTTCAAACTCTCCTGTCATTTCTGTTCTTGCATATCTCCTTATCTCTCTCTTCCCTCTTTCAGTGGATCGCTGGAGAAGGGGGAGGGTGGTGGGGGGGCAGTGGGGGGTCCCAGTCACAGTGACAGCTGCATAGGCGCAGGGACCAGCAAGTCCGGGAGGTGGCAAACTGTCCAGAGCCACCTGCACTCCGGCAGCTTGAGACCCAACAAGTGAGTGTTAGAGGATGACTTCTTTTTCTTTTGAGAAGTTTGGGGCAAGAAAGCAAGTGGTTGTGCAGAGCATAATGTTTTAGTTGTTGGTTTTTTGGGGGTGAAGTATTCCTTTGTCATTTTTAAGAGATTTTACCATGCTCTTTTTTCATACAATGACTGTGACCACAACTGTCAAGGACAAAAAAAGCACAATGATCAGTTGACATATTTCACCAGGTTTGATTAAATGTCATTGGCTCTCACATGTGTTTTGCGCTACACTTCAAAAGTTTAAGGTCACTTCTGCTCACCATTTGATCAAAATATGGCAAAACCGTAATATTGTAAAATATTTTTACAATTTAAAATAACTGTTTTTTTATTTGAATGTTTTTATTTTTTTAAATGTAATTTATTCCTGTGATTTAAAGCTGAATTTTCAGCATCATTACTCCAGTCTTCAGTGTCACATGATCCTTCAGAAATCATTCTAATATGCTGATTTACTACTCAAGAAACACACACACACACACACACACACACACACACACACACACATATATATATATATTCAGGATTCTTTATTAAACAGAAAGTTCAAATGATTAACATGAATTTTAAATAGAAATCTTTTGTAACATGCTGAATAAAAACATTCATTTCTTTCAAAAAATTTAATTTTTTACTGACCCCTAACTTTTCCTATTCCTTTAAATAGCAAGTGTAAGTTAAAATTTTGTTACATTTAGTTTAAAAAAGCAGGTAAATACACTTGAAGGAATTATCAAGTACATACAGTATATGGAATAAACCCAAGGTACTGTTAATTGGATATAACAAATAATGGAGTTGCACTGACTTGCATTGGGAAAACATCAGTGCTACAATAATATAGAGTAATAATTGTTGGTATATGTAAATATCATTACAATGGTCTTTTTTTTCTCAGTGTCACACACCATTAAATATAGTTTCATGTTTGACACACAGTAAATCAATGTCAGTTTTAAAATAATAGACCAATCAGAAAAATTTGGGGTTGTGATGATTACATTTCTATATGTATAATGATTTATATTAGCGACATTGTATGAGAGATGCGTCTATAGACATGCTTTCTATTCATTTGCATTACGCTCGTGTTACGCTATAGCTGTTTTTGAGTTGTGTGAACGGCCCCGATTGATGACATTTATGACATTAAGCTGTCAATCTTAATGTGTAGCTCTATTTGAAAACATTTGTTCTAAGATGTGTAGGAAGTGCAAGTAGGGAGTAGTTTTATATTTCCAAACATTCCTTTTGCAAATATAGTAATTAAAAGCACATTAAAACAATATTATATTCACATTGTTGCTTAATTTGATCATAATCATCATGAATATCATCTCGCCCATGCAGGCCTAATGTGACATCTAGTGGGCTTCATTGATCAAACAGAGCCTCACATCACCAAGCATTTTAACAATGGAGACACCTGAAATGTAGAACATTTTGTTTCACTGACTCTTAAAATCATTTGTTTATTTTGGTATTTTCTATTTAGTCGCATCTTTTTCAGTCCTCCAAAGCTGTTTATCTCATTTCATGTTTCCGTCCAATCCCTTGTTCAACCTATAAATGGTTTCTAGAGTTGCAACCCTTCCTCTCATATCTTTCTACTCCTCCTCTTGCCGTCTTATACACACATCCTCCATCAGCATTTCTATTACCTGATGTCTTGGAGCTCTGTAATAACAAGAAACTACAGATTTCTGCTAAAGCTTAAGGATTTACTGGAGGACTCAGAGAATCACCAACACTTCTCCTTCAACCCGTGTTTGGATGAGTGCAGATGAGAATGTCAGTGTTTGTCAGGATTGCTTTAGAGAGTCGCCCTGAGAAAGATTTTTCTTCAGACAACAGAGGTTAGGCATTTCCTCACTAATCAAATATTTATCACAGTGAAAGAGAACAGTTAAAGGAATAGTTCACACAAAAATTTTAATTGTTTAATCACCTTCATGTTTCATGCTGTTTGGCTTTCTTTCTTCCTTGGAACCCAATAGGTTTATTTATTTATTTATTTTTTTTACTTATTTTATTATTGTTTTATTATTTATTTATTTATTATTATTATTATTATTATTTAATATATATTTTATTATTATTATTATTTTAATTTGATTTAATTTAATTTAATTCTATTTTTTTAATAAAAAATATTATTATTATTATTATTTGTTATCATTATTATATCTGGCCACTATTTTCTTTTCTTTTTTTCTTTTATTATTGAACTATTCCTTTAAGGTGAGACTAGCAAGTACATTGATTTATTAAACTTAGTTTTAGCCATGAAAGGATAAGATCCTTTATAACTTTCCAATATGAAATTGCTCCTGCGTTACAGAGGATGTGACAGAAGCTTTATTAATGTGATTTGCGCTGTGCACTGTTAGCCACTGAATATTTAAAGTTCATCTGAGGAAGAACTGGTCTAAAATTGCATAAAATTGGTTTCTCGAGCCCGTCTTTAACAAAGCGGTTGTACTTTAATGTTGAATTTCACACAGTATTCATGTCTGGCAAGGGCTAGAGGCTAGATGAATCCAACAAGAAAAACCTTTCCTTTTTTCCCCTCTAAAATAACGACACTTCTTTTGGGGAGCTGTATTTTTTCATTCTTTGACGCTTTCTTTTGCTTCTGTGTTTTCTCACTTTGATCATTGTTTCGACTGAGTCTGCAACCCCACACACTTACTTTTCTTCCTTGCTTTCAAAACCTATTTATAACACACAGAACTGAAGCAGATATGAGAAAACGAGTAGATGAGGAATGTAAGTTCCTTAATGACAGCTCAAGCTGCATAATGGGTGCAAGTGCAGGGTGGTATATGCATTACATACATGCATATATACTTTGTATGTATGTATGGAATGGTATCTAAAAGTCATGTGTGAAACGAGTGCCGTCGTATCGCGCTTAATGTGATTTAAAATAGGACATGTTCATGGACCAACTTCCTTGTCAGAACTGGAACAAAATTTCAATCAATCAGATTTTAGCATAAGGGTTCATCTAAAGACACTTTGACATGACTCACGTCAGGGCTTCAGTTCAGCTCTTGAAACAAGCACCATGCGCTGCTTTGACATCCAGGTATTGTGCTATTTTACTATCAGTCTCAGAATATATCAGATAATTCTTCCAGTTTGTCAATAAGATAATTGTATCTTGTTGGCTAACATGGATAAAGTTTTGTCTTGGAAGCATCAGTATGAAAGTGCTGAACACTACAAATCAGTAATATTTTGCATCATATGCCCTTGTTTTCCAGCAAAGGTGTGTTTTTGAATTTATGGAACATTTTATTGTAAATATAAAAATGCAGTGCTAAAAATCAATATTGACTATTATTTTATGGCAGGGAGAGTAAAAATCATAACTACACCACAAATTGTCCTTATTTTGAGCCCTATGCTGTGTTGTACAACTCAATATCTGTTTTTGATTATTTGTGTTTTTGACTGATCGTACAAATTAGCCACTAATTCGCCAAAACGTAAAATGTTTTTATAGTTTGGCAAAGAATGACAAAGGATGTTGACCCAGGAATATGTCTTACTTGGCTAAATCATGTCATGCCCTATAGTAAGAAATGCCTACTCACCAAGTCTAACAATCATACTAGCTTTCCATTGTAACATTCGAAAGACAATCACAGTAGTAACTCCTTCATTTAACTCATCTACATGAGTTCATTAATGTGCCGCTGTTCCTTTTGCAACCTTGACATGTGTATAAAAAGCATAGCGCCAGAGTTTGAGTTATTGCTGACATTCATTCCCTTCACAAATACGTTCAGTAGGGACGCCTCCCTTGAGTACCGTGTAAGAATTACAGCACTGATAGGGTTGTGTGGCGCGTAACCCTGGTGCAGTAAATCCTCCAGCAGAGCATTAGCATCAAACAGAACAGCTCAATGGGACTTTACACTAATCAGACATGATGCAGAGCAAAGGAAGCTGTTGGGAAGGGTTGAATGGATAGAAACGATAATTGAATTAACATATTCAAGATATAGAAAAGAAGCAGATGTAGAGAGATCTTTAGCAGAAGGAAGTTGGGTCTACAAGACATACTCCTTCATCAGGTCATGCCAGAGGGGAAACAATTACCCCTTTTCCATTGAAACGGTGCAGGTGCTCATCCCGGATAAACTGAATGTTGTCAGAACTGGTGTGGCACAAGATCCTATCCTTCTTGAACTTTGTGGTTTTTGTTTACAAGTTTTGAGAGTTTTTAACAAACATATTTTAACACCCAAATTCAATGTCTTTATGACATCTGAAGTTGCTACTATCAGTAATTTAATTATGCAACAAATCAATCGAAAATTTTCTGTGGTAAAAATGGCTCTAGATTGTCCACAGGCTCTGGTACCAGCACCGTCATCCTGTCGATGGAAAATGGGCGAATGCGTGTGTAAGTGAATGTTGCACATTTTGCTAATGTTGCTGCCTAACTTTACTTTCTTTTTCTTCCCTCATTCCCTCATTGTGCCTTTGTCCCCCCAATGGACATCTTAAAATGTCTGTTCCTTCACGTTCTCTTACCCTTCCCTCCCTCAACTCAATGGTCTTGTTTGTTTCTCTTCTGTCGTCTTTTCATGTCTGGCTTCCTCTCCCTTGTCCTCTTCGGTCTCTTTGGTCTTCATTAATCGTGTTTACCTTCTCTTCCCTTTATCTTGTGACTTCCTTTCTGTCCCTGTTTCTCGTCTTCGTCTCGCCCCACAACTTGGCCCCTTTCGTATTATTTGGTGCCAGTTTTGGGGACCCCTCTCTTTCCACCACCTCCACTTTGGAGCATATCCCATCCTCAGCAGCCCGCCCCAGGCCCCTGGTCAGGCAGCAAAGCCTCCAGCAGCCCCTAACCCACCAGCCCCCGCCAGGCCCCAACGACCCCCCAGCCACCTCCCAGAGTCTGGGTCAACTGCACACTGGGCCCGGGGGTGGGGGCCACCGGGGGGGCCCGCGGGGGGTGCGTGGTAGCCCGGCTGGGGCAGGGGCGTCCCGCTACAGGTCGGGTGGAGGGGCACGATCGCGGTCCAATCCTGGAAGCTGGGACCACATGATGGGACAGATCCGGACCAGAGGCATGGACGTCAAGTCATTCCTGTGAGTATCAAATACCAATCTGAGCATTTTTGAAAATATTTTCTTACTGTTATTGTAATGTTAACTGTCGTTGTCCCGGTAACACTTTATTTATTGACTTTTTCCGGATCACATATTTTAGCAATCATCATAATCATTCGAAAGCTTATTCGCTCAAAATTCATCCTATGAAAACATTGGACATTGCATTACCATGGAAATGGTACTTTAAAACCTTTTAGCGGGCTCAATATTTGTGATATCAACTTCAAATTTGGAACACAACTTGATTAGACATATGGCTTTGATTTTCTAGCAATTATAGAACTATAACAATTTTAGATCAGACCCAGATAACAATTTTTGGTTCCCAGAACGTTCTGTGTTTACTGGGGATCTACCTATGCTCAAAAAGGGGGGTGACATTTAACACTAGTTAAGCGCTAGTAATAGCGCCACTGGTGGTATCAACTGGAATTGCAATTATAATGAGAGTTTCCAAACAGTCTGAAACAAACGGAGCTCTAGTAGTTGTCTCTCTTCACTAAACTGGGAATGGCGAAAGTATAAATTACACACTTCATGTTATGCATCTCTAATGCTCTAATAGTCGACTAATCGACTAGTCGCTGGCCTATAGAGGGCGCAACAGGATAAGCCATTTCCTGACACGCACGCTCCGTTTCAAACAGTTAAAATGACAAATAAATGCATACTCAAGAGAGCTCTCCACAAGACATGTTTGATTATGCCATCTGGATGCTCAAAATTGAAAGGGAGAATGCACGTTTTAAACCGCTTATTGTACAGGTAAGTTAATCACCGTTCTAAACTAATGCCTGCTGCATTGTAACGGACACACATAGCTCGCACATCACGCGGAGATCGCGCACCGCACACAGAATCATTCAGTAGCGCAGAAATGTATTGTCAACACTGTTTCTGTGATTTATCAATAAAATAGCTTAGAAACTGAAAAGTTCTAGCATATATTTCTTGATAACTAAAACTCACAGCTTCACTATTAGTAGAGAGACTCTGGCTGGTAGAATTAATTCACACACAATCGCTCTCTCTCTCTCACTAATGCATTCATATTCTTTATTGTGCTAATTTATCTGTATCTGATTCAGAACGGGCAGAAATCTGTGAGAAATATAACGACCCAAAGGCAAAAGAACAGATAAAAAAGATGGTATGTAGGAGCAATAACCTTGTGGGCAGCGCTATGTCATATGCCATAGCTGTCCTGTGCACAAGAAAACCCGCATTTGCGTCTCAGCTCAAGGTTCAGGCGTAATTAATGACGTCATCAGCGACTAGTCGACGTCGACTCGACTTTCAGCACATAAATGTCGACTTCAAAAAATCTGAAGTCGTTCAACCACTAGTTGCTACTGAATTTTACTTCATGCATGTGCTACTCCAGAGTATTGTACTGGATGCAGGGGTGTCGAACAGAGGATAATGGTGGACGGAGCTAATTTAATTATCCGCTATATTTTATACTGTAGGGAATCCTATGATTGAAACTGAAGTTGGGCATTCAAAGCCCATGCATGTGGTGCTGGTTGTGTGAATATTCACCATCTTTACTCTCATTTTATAATCTTAACGTCTGTCTGATGAACTGCGGGTTGCTACACCACTCACTTTATTAATGCTACCATAGTAACTTCTCCATTTCTAATGAATGCTGAATATGATTGATGTTTTTGCCCCCAAGCGAATCCTTTTAATATTCGTGTCTAGAATACCCTCATATCACTGGATCCATGTGTTTACTCTGCTGAAAAGACCAGTTTAAGCCAGAGTAGATTTAGATGATGGTTTGCAGTAGGTCTGTCTGGTGGGCCAGAATAGCCAGATTTCTCCAGAGCTGTTGATTAAATTTCTCCCTTGTGTTGGTTATGCTAGTTAAGAAGCCCGATGGAGACGCCAGCATCCAAAACACACCACATGTGTGTATTTTGAGCAGGACTGTGTCTCATCTGATCATGCGATGTGATTTCTTTACGCCCTGTCACTTGGTCATGCTTGATTCATGACTTCTCTTGCGCATTACTGCTTGCTCATGCCAGCCCAGGCACTTTGTTTCTCGTCGTGCTCTGTCACTTTACTCATGCCTGATTGCGTCCTGTCTCTCTCTGCGCCCTTCTGTCTCTCTCTCTGTTTGCCCATCTGTTTGGTTTGAGCGTCTTCTTCATGGCTGTCACCTGTGCACCGCAGGGTAGAAGTGCCAGAGGACGTGGATTATTCCACTGTGTCTATCTTTATCTTTAAGAGGACACATTTTAATCTGCGTCATAGAGGAGGGAACCTCTTTACATAATCAATGTGTGTTTATCCACGTCTGAGGCCCTGTTTACATCTGGTATTAAGATGCGTTTTGGTCGATCAGATCACAAGTAGACGAGGGAGACACATTACCGTTTACACCTGCTGTTTTAATCCGTCTCTTTTGTCCACTTTCAACCACTTCTGTCCCGATTTCTTTGAGGGGAGGGTCTATAGGTGGGTAAATAAGCTCACGCAATTTGCATATGAACGCGACGGAGATATGCTAATTAACTAATATTCAATTATTTTTTAAAGTATTATAGTATTAATTAATATTTTAATTAGCTTTATTATATTTTCCATTTTCATTTTAGTTTGCTTTAGTCATTTTGTTATGTGCTTTTGTCATTCTTATTAGCTTTTCTAATTCTATTTAGCTTTATTTTTATTTCAGTTTTAGGAATTTTAGTACTTCAACTTCAACTTATTTTATTTCAGCTAGCTGTACAATGTGGGGTTTTTTTTAGTTTTATATAATATTTACATTTTATTTGTTCAAGAATCTGACTACACATTGAATGTGACCAGAGAATAGATAAACAAATTGTTTCTTAGTAATATTTTGCAGCACCCACGCAGTCTTTCTCTCTCATCACATTCAATTCAGGCTGTATACGTCACAAATAAAATAAATCAACTTATAATTTCTTTGCCGCTGTGGAATAGTGGTGCAGTCAACACTGTATTGTTAGAAGAGCTGAACCGATGCAATGCCAAGAAATTCAGGTCTTAACAACTAAGGCTAAATCAAATATCCAATATCTTTCATGAAACCCATTCAGTGATGTGAAAACAGAGAAGAATGAATGAAAGAAGTACCTGCTTTTCTATTAACTCTAATAATTTCTATTAATTTGTTTACACAAATTCAATTGTTTGTGTGTATGTGTGTCTGCATTCTTACACACAAGCCTGTTTGAGTGTGTATCTGCACCAAGGTCATTTAGCAGTTCACAATCCCTATAGGTGATTGTGTGTGTTTGTGTGTGTGTGTGGTCAATGGCTTAGAAGTCACTATATGTTCTCTGCTGGCAGATCAACTCTACACAGCATTGATCTCCTGTCTACACCATCATTACTACCACGATTAACTGTCACAGAGAGAGCGAGAGTGAGAGAGTGAGAGTAAGAGAGAGAGAGAGATGGTTCACACTCAGTCTAAGGAAGCGAGTATGCTTTCCATTTGGTCATAGAAAACTTGCCATTTTTGTTGAGGGAACAGAACAGTGAAGTGCACAACTTGTACTCTACCTGCCAGACAATGTCTCCAACAGAAAGACATTCACACTACCAATTAAAAGTTTGGAAAAACTTGAGTAAATGTGTGTGTCTTATGATCTTAAAGGATTAGTTCACTTTAAAATTAAAATTACTCCATGATTTACTCACCCTCAAGCCATCCTAGGTGTATATGACTTTCTTCTTTCTGATGAACACAATCGGAGTTATATTAATAAATATCCTGACGCTTCCAAACTTTATAATGGCAGTGAACGGGGCTCACGAGTTTGAAGCTCAAAAAAGTGCGTCCATGCATCATAAACGTACTCCATACGGCTCCGGGGGGTTAACAAAGGCCTTCTGAAGCGAATCGATGGGGTTTTGTAAGAAAAATATCCATATTTAAAACTTTATAAAGTAAAATATCTAGCTTCCGCCAGAGCTTCCGTATTCAACTTACGAAGAAAGTGTTACGCCTCTCGCAGTTCAAAACGCTTATGCTACGTCTGATGTCATACATCGGGTCAGTTACGCTTTTTCCGTAAGTTGAATACGGAAGGCGGTCTGGCGGAAGCTAGATATTTTACTTTATAACGTGTTAAATATGGATATTTTTCTACGCAACGCATCGCTTCGCTTCAGAAGGCCTTTATTAACCCCGCAGAGTTTTCATTTTAAAGTGAACTAATCGTTTAAAAGCGTAAAGGTTTTTGCTTATTTAGTAGAATCATTTATTTATTTTTTTATTTTTTTATTTATTAAATTTTAATCTCCAAAGTTGAAAGTTTGGACACACTTTAGTAAATGTATGTTTCACATGATCTTAAAAGCATTTTGATGTAAAGGTTTTTGCCTATTTAGTAGAAATTGTGCATGATTTTATTTATTTTATTTTATTTTATTTTATTTGTGAGCAGAGCTGTAATCTATACAAACTATACAAACAAGAAGCCCAAATATATATATATATATAATCATCAACCCTCCATCAGCGTGATGGACAGTTGGTATGAGGTGTTTGTGTGTTTAGTTTAAGCCTAACTTGGCGCTGTGCATTATGGCCAAACATCTCCACTGTAGTCTCGTCTGTCCAAAGAGAGAGAAGAAGCTTTCTCCTGACAACCCTTCCAAACATGCCATACTTGTCCCTTGTACTGACATGAACTTTAACTGAGGCCTCTAGAGTCTGAGGTGTAGTTCTTGGGTGTTTTGTGATTTCAGCATTGCACGTTCTGACCTTGGGGTGAATTTTCTGGGATGTCCACTCCTGGGAAGATGTCTTGAATGGCAACTGTCTTGAATGTTTTCCACATATGAATAATCTTCCTTACTGTAAAATGATGGACTTCAAATTGTTTGGAAATGGCCGTATATACCCCTTCTCAGATTGATGGCAGCAACAATTGCTTCTCTAAGATCATCGCCGATGTCTTTCCTCCTTGGCATTGTGTTAACACACACCTGAATGCTACAGACCAGCAAACTGCCAACACTTCTGCTTTTATAGAGGTGATCACACTTGCTGATGATCAATCAATCAAAGGCATTTGATTAGCAGCGCCGGACTGCTATTTACACTCTTAATTCCTATGGAAGCGGTAAGGATACTTTTCCATTTTTCCTAAATGGCTTTATAATTTCTATACTTCAATTTGTATGGTCTAGTTTTGATGACTCTTATCCTAAAATGTTAAAAATGGTAATAAAATATGAATGGGTGGGTGTGTCCAAACTCTTTACTGGTAGTGTAAATACGTGAGGCGTGTAGATATAGTATTTGTGTGCCACAAATTTCGATTTTAATCTCCAGCACAGTTAATATCCTTAAGCACACTGGCAATAATCTTTCACTTTACAGGATTGTGTAACTGTAACCGGCTCCAGCTCTAATTCCCTGATACCATGATTGTCTGACAGGCAATTAAGCTCCTGCCTGCTCAGGGGACGTGAGTGATTTGTGCTGTAGCGCTGGAGCCGTGAAGCTCTGGGCTTATGAGCGCTGAGGTTTTACTCTAGTGGACCTTAGAAGTGCATGTGCTTTATTGATTTGAACGCACACAATAACAAATCAATGGTGAACAGATTCTGTGATACACAGTATAGACAAAAGGGAAGCTTAACATTACTATTTTTAAACAAAAAAAAGATATATGTATTTATATTAAAAATACAAATTTATAAAAAAAAAAATGTATTTGGTTGAATACATTTTCAAGTTTTCTTTCATAACAAAAAACATTTATTTAAAAATGGTTGAAAAATTAAATTTGAAAAAAAAAAACTTTCTTTTTCCCCACCAAGTTTTATTTTGAAACAAAAAATGACATTTCAAAAATATTTATAAAAATACTATGTAAAAAACATTTTAAAATGCATTTTAGCCTATATAAAAATGTATATTAAAATATTTTTTGAAAAATATTAACACTACTTTTCTGCAGTTTTTAGTTTTTTTTTTAAGTTTACCAAGAGCATTTTGTGTGCAGTTCTCAATCGATCCTTTGATATGATGCACACGGCCCTGCTGCAGATGAAATCAGAGAGGAAACACAAATCTCCCTTTAGGACCCTGCTGTGAATTTGAGCTGATGCCTCTTGTGAAGGCCATTTACAGCCCTTGTAAAGGTGATGTTTCAGACTCACCGTAATCGATAAACGAGTGTGTGTGGGCGTAATGCGTTCCTGCGTAACACTGATTCTGTCGTAGCCCCCAGCAAAGCATGTTTTACATGCCAGTCTGCCGATTCCTTTATGAGCATAAATCGGTATAAAACCTGTTGATTAATGGAGTCTGAGAGAAGGGGGGGAATTTGTCTTTAGAGAGAGATGGATAATGTATTGCTCAGAGGTTGCCCTTTTATAGTTCAGGAGATTTAATGGAGTTCTCAGTTATGTTTCATATTGGTGTCAACTGTTTCAGAGGTCTCTCTAAAGATTATTTCATAGAGCTCTATTTTTTTGACAAATCAGAGCACAGTTTGAGACATTATAGAGCTCTCGACTGAAGTTTTCCATTTGCTCTCCATTTAATCTAATTGCAGACTCATTTGTGATTTTTCTTTTCTACAAGATAGCTCTGCCATAATATATGGCATTATTATGCCATAATATAATAATGGTGTTCTCAATTGTGTTTCATTTAAGCATGAACTTTGTCTCAGTTGTTTCTTCTAAAGTTACTTGCATTTTATAGCAATAGAGCATTAAAGTAAATGTGGACAGAGGATCTCAGATAACTGAAAATTTGCTGTTAAAATCTCTGAGATTTGATTCCAGACTCTTTTTGTCTAGAAGAAGCAATCAAAGTACTAGAGAGAACTCATTTATAAATGACAAATCCATTGGATAGAAGGAAATAAAAAAAACCCAGGAAAAAAATTTTATTGTGAAATATTATTACAATTTAAAATAACTTTTATATTTGAATACATTTTAAAATATATTTATTTCTGTGATGACAAATTACTCCAGTCTTCAGTGTCATATGATCCTTCAGAAATCATTATAATATGCTGATTTGCTGCTCTAGATAGATGGATGGATGAATGGACAGACAGACAGATGGACAGATAGATGTTTGATTCTGCCTCTTTGTTTTGTGACAGAGAGGGGAAGATGGTTGTGCTGTCCCTCGCGATCGGATTGGCTGAGCAAGATGACTTCGCCAACCTTCCAGATCTACAGGAGGTTCCATCAAACAAGGAAACACCTCCCACTGACAAAAGGTAATGGCTTGTTTCTAAATGGGTGTCAAAATAAGGCATTTATTAGTGTTTGACAGTTTGCCCCTGCTGGTAGATGCTGTAACTACACCATTTGGGGAAAAAATATATATTTCCATTGCTGGACATTTAACCCTATAAATAATTTGACACACAAATTTCCTCTAAATTGCCTCGAAATTGTCAACATGATCAAACGTTGTGGAAGAACCTGTTGTACACAATCTATATGCCTTTTGTTGTCTGATTGATTATTCTTTTTCAAGTAAAAGGCCTTTTAGTATAATTGTAAAAAGGTCATGGTACACATGTAAACGTGACATTAGCTGTGATTTTTATAAAGTAAACATAAGAATACATTTTATATTATTATTAAGAAGCAACTTAGGTTTACTTGATTGTACAAAGACCATTTTCTGAAAAATCACATTAAAAATAGATGATCAAATATGGCTTCTGAGGAACGTTTATTTGTTTATCTCTCAATCGTCATTTATTGCATTGTTTTGCCCCCCACAGTAAAAAGTCATCTCCCATTCCCTTTAAAAGCCAGTTGCGCTTGCACCATGGCGGATTTCTATTTACATGGCAGAATTTGCGAGTGGAAGACTGAACGCTTCTCCAGAGAGGAATCCTTTTATTTTTAATATTTAAAAATGTTTGTGTGCGTCCCTGTGTGTGTAATAAGCAAAGTGTATGCGCGTTATGGACCCACCTGTAGGCGCATATTAACACGCTCTTTAAATAACAAAAAAAATATTGCGCCATTGACTTCAGACCAGGTTTCAGTTGGTCAATGCCTCAAAATAGCAACGCGCCAACAATGCGCCTGAACACCCCTGTTTTCAGACCAGCACACCCATGGGCGCACAAATGGGCTAAATGCATTTGCTATTTAAACAAAGTGGCACAGGACGTGAAAATGATAACTGCGTCGGGCTGAAACTAGCAAAAAACACTTGTGTCGCACCTGGTCGTGTGTATGATAGGGCCCATAGAGTGATAAGAGCGTTAAATGTATTTTATGTAATTAGTCTGCTATACTGTTAAAA
This sequence comes from Coreius guichenoti, assembly GCA_039654105.1. NCBI lineage: Eukaryota > Metazoa > Chordata > Actinopteri > Cypriniformes > Gobionidae > Coreius > Coreius guichenoti. The sequence continues at coordinate 44,735,931 of CM077168.1, forward strand.
ATCTTATTGATTTACATTTCATCTTACGTTTTCCCTGTATAAATATCAGCAACTGCAGTAAATTGCATGTTTTTACTCCGTTCGGGCCTCTGAATAAAATTGGGATTTTTTTCCTCCTTGAGTATGAGCTCTTCTATGAGTGTGAGTATGAGTATATGTTATTCTATATCATACTACTGTATATGGGCCATAAAAGCCATATTAGCTATAAAATCAGTTGTACAACAAAAACACATATGCAAACTTTTTTTCTAAAGATTTTGTCTTTTCAGACCATTGTTTCATATTTCAGGGTTAACAGGGTTAAGATCAGTGCATTCTGATGAAATAATTGTTTTGCAATGCCAAATATTTCATTATATTATAGTAGATGTTTAACAATTGACTATTCTTTTTAGAGGGCTTTTAAAGGTGTGAAATGGACTTATATTTGCATCTATCTGCTGCTGTCCTTGACGTCACATGTCAGCTTTTGGTTAGCGTCACCAAATCAACAGTTAGTCATTGGCAAGTTCTGAATTACGAGGTCTGTTCTTTGTCAATCAAGTGCTCAATCCACACAAGCTCATCACAAAATCAATGGTCGTCCTTGTGTAGCTTAGCCGTTTATCAATCACTATGTCAATGAGTCTTAACAGTGAGTTTACTCCCTCTGCTCGCAACGTTTGACTTTGTCTTAGTGTTAGAATGACTCTTGCCTTATTCAGAAATAAGCAACAAATGTGGCTTTCCTGGAATTTGTTGGTTAACATTACGGAGGTGCTATAAATATTCAAATGGGTTAATGCTAATGTTGTTTTTTTATTATTCATGTGAGTAATCCTATTGAGTTTTTTGGTTTGTTTGTTGTTGTATTCTCGTCTGGCTTATTTGGTCTGTCATTTTGAACTTTTTTGCTATCATCTTGCATTCCCTTTGGTAGCCCTCTCTCTCTCTCTCTCTCTCTCTCTCTCTCTCTCTCTCTCTCTCTCTCTCTCTCTCTCTCTCTCTCTCTCTCTCTCTGTCTCTCTCTCTCTGTCTCTCTCTCTCTCTCACTGTGATCTGTGTTTCAGCGAGGTGTTGGCATCGCAGTGGGGGTGTACTCATTATAAGAGAGTGTAGTCCCAACTAAAAATACACCCTCCTCCGTCTGGCTGAGACACGTATCATGCACACGCACACACAGTTCTGGCTTCTGCCGAGAGAATAAGTCTTGACTCTTTAAACACACATCAACCCACACAAATACACACACAGCACTTTATAATCAGACATACTCAGGAGTTCACAGTCTCTCAGCATCAGACTAGTTAAACTGGAGTGTAGAGGTCTACAACAGGACGGATTTTTCCTTCCAACTCAAGCAAGTTTCATTTCGAAGCCACCCAGGAATTTTACTTCGTGTCCATCTGCTCCCAATTTATAATCATTTTCGTCCCGTCTGCTCAAACGAGGTCCATTCCTGCAATTTGCTATGATCAGGGAAAACCTGGAAATATGAGGTTGTTTTTAAATGGTAATTTCCTGGAAAAATCTTAAATAATAATTGAATACTTTTTAAATATTAATAATTTATAATATTAAATAAACAATTATAAAATAATTTATAATTATTAAATGATAATAAATATTGTTATCAATGATAATAATAATAATAATTATTATTATTATTATTTTTTTGAATACAATTTTAAAACAGTTTTAATACAGTTTTTTGCTTCCAAAATGTTTTGAAACACCCCAGGCAAAGTGAGGTTTTTAGACAAAATCAGCATACATAATTTCTTGTATAAATAGAAAAATATTATGTGTTTTAATTAATCTTTTTAATGTTTTTTTTACTGCTGCTTAATCAGGGAAAACATGGAAATATGAGGTAGTTTTTAATTAGGTAATTTCCAGAAAAGGTCATAAATAATGAATTGATATTTTTTTTAAATAAAAATAACAAAATAATATTATATGATTTAAAATCATCGAAGTCTTGTAATGTCATAAAGTGCTCTTAAAATGTTTGGAAAAACCCAAGGCAAAGTTTTGGACATAATCAGCATTTTTTTTGGCATGAATGCATATATAAAGTATATTTTCCATTTTCTATTCATTCATTTTTTTATTCAATAAAATAAATAAATAATATTAAATATATAAATATAAAATAAATATAAATTTTTAATAGTTTTTCACCTTTCAAGGCAAATTGAAAAAAAGGATTTATGTTGATATTGTCCAAAACCTATAGAGTGTTTCAAAACTGTATTTGGAAGCATGTATATTTATGCATATTAGAGTATCGCGTTGTTCCTCTCACTTTACCTGTATTCAAATCAATTGTTATTGTTGTACACTGTATGTGTGGAGTTATATTTCTGTGATGCATAGAGTTGTTCCAAATCACTTTTAAGGTTCCATTTCAGGATGCTCCATTAGATGGCAGCTGTCTATGTAGACAGTAAGGCAGCTCACTAGGTTTAGGAGCAGAGCTTACATGTCATATTCTTCAAAAGGTAAACATAACAGTTTACATATAAAAAATATTGAATAATTTTAACAACCATCTGTAAACTCATGTTGTTCACTGAAGATTCCAGCACATTGACCGTCTCTGCTCCATAAACTCACCTCTTGTTGTTCCAAACCTGTAAGACTTTCTTTTATCAGTGGAATGCAATAGAAAGTGTGATATTTTAGATATTAATTGGGTCTAAAATAACATTGGACCCCACTGACTTTTTGTAAGAACAAAAAAAAAAAAAGCCTGAGACACTTTCCTCTTTTGCATTGCACAGAAGAAAGAGAGTCTTACAGGCTTGAAATGACATGAAGGTGAGTAAATTGTCAGACTGTTAATTTTTGGGTGCACTGTCCTTTTAAAAGAACTGAAACATACAGTTTGAAAGAGTTAATTCACAAAAATGTTTCCTAACACTACAGGCAACTAAGAACTGTGTTTCACGTGTGTTTTATTGAAAAACTAAACTAACTAAATAGCAAGTACTCTCAGACTGCTCTTTCCTGCCGACAACAGAATAACTTCCACATACGAATCATAAATCTAGTCCCACTGCAACAAATCTATTGTGGTTCCACGAGAATCGGTGAGTGTTTGGAAGTCTTGACTAACTCCATCCTGCATCCATCCTTCGTCACAACAGAGCGTGTGTTAGGAACCGACTGCCCTCAGCTATTGTGTTCCACAAACCTATTAACAAGCACAGTCATTTATCCTCGAAGGAAGTTTGCCTCTCAATGGCCTGTCTGTCTGCCTTATGTTGATGTATTAGACTCCTTAAAGGAGACACACTAGCACCACTGTAACACCCAGCGGCCTGTGGCGACACCGAGTGAGATGAGTCGGATGAGATCCACGAGAGCATCACTGGGACACGCCCGCTCTTCGTTTCTGTGTCCAATCACGCTGAAGAATGACTGCATGTGACATCTGCTCTGAGATTCTAAAGATTCTAATCTCTGCTTTGAGATTCTAAAGCTGCACTCAGACAAACTGAACTGTTCTGAACCCTATTGAGCTGCCTTGTTTCTTACTGTCTACTTTCTGACTGAATAGAACCTCATAACTGACTGATTTGGGCCACTCCATGGGAAGCAACCTTCACACTTACATGGTCAGTCAGTACTTATGTTATACACACTACAAAAGCTCCAAAGTTGGAGGTCAGTAAGATTTTTTTTTTAAAGAAATTAGTATTTTTATTCAGCAAGGACACATTAAATTGATCAAAAGTGACAGTAAAGGCATTTATGTTACAAAATATTTTTATTTCAAATAAATACTGTACTCTTGAGTTTGCATGCAAATATTAAGCAGAACACTTTTTCAAAATGGATAATAAGAAATATTACAAAATTTAGACTGGAGTAATGATGCTGAAAATTCAGCTTTGCCATCACAGGAATAAATTACATTTAAAAAAAATATTCAAATAGATAACCGTTATTTTCAATTGTAATACGAGGATTTCACAATATTAGCTGTTTTACTGTAATTTTGATCAAACAAATGCAGCCTTAGTGAGATTACGAGACTTCTTTCAAAAACATCTTAACAACCTCAATCTTTTCAGTGGTAGTGTATATTAGACTGATTATAAATGATAACATTTTATTTGAAATATAAAAAAAAAAAAAATCAATAAGCAAGCTCTGCTAAATATCTTGCAATCCACAAACACTGATATGCAATAAAACAGTCTCTCTTCCTGTCTTTCTCTTCCGCTGTCTCGCTCTCTGTTTGGGTTGGGAGCCTGTCAAAGCATCAGACTTTGATCAAAGCTCACCCTGGCCCTCCGGGGCCCGTCTAGAATGGTCGCCATGGAGAGTGTCCTTGCTCTCTACTAATAACTGCCTTCAATCATTCCACTCAGTAGCCAGTCCACTGTCACTAGGGCAACAGCAGGGTCACACCCACCCAGCCCCTGGCCTTTCAATGAGCTCCAGTGACAGAAGAACACAGATGATCATATAACACATAAACCACAAATGTCTTCTTTTTTTATGGGACCCTGCTCTTTGTTAATCGACACAGTAAAGCAGGATGGAAAAGTATTGGGAAGAAAATGGGATGCAATGTAGGTTAGAATCCTTCAGTTTATTTAGTTAGTTTCTCCTGAACCCTGGTATCCATTACAGTATTTCCTGCTGTCTCTCTCTCTCTAACACACAGCTCATAAAAGCCTACGTCATACAAAAAGAGAAATGCGAGCCGAACTCTGAGTCCTCTGAGGATAAAACCACAAAGGAAGAGTGAGTAACATCCGCTCAGACGGTGCCTTAACCTGCTCCCTTGATACCCGAGCTCTTCATCAAAGCGCTTGTACTCTCCGTGTTAAAATAATCATGCTTCTTTACGCTCTCATCCTTCGCTCTTTTTCCTCCGCCCTCCCGTGGCCCAGTTTGAAATGAATCACGGTGTAACAGCACCCCGAAGCCTCTCCATCGACCACCGCCACTCCCCAAGAGCCCCACCGAATCAATCTGTTTGAAAAACAAGCTATTCATCAACATAACGCCGTGGCCGTATCGCTCACACAATATGAGAAATGCATCTGTATCAATATCCACCTGCCACAGCTCAATTATATATTTCCATTATATTGTCCTGTGTGAGCCACTTATGAGTATGATTATAATAGCAGAAAGCACATTCGGATGATGTGTGCTCATGAGAGGAGAGCCATATTGCGTTTATGGATCGTCTTTGAGTAGCAAAGGCCATTTGGGTTTGTGAATCAAGCAGCATGGCATCAGATGCAGCCTGTACAGCCAGTGGCCCCTACTGAGTGTTCATGCATTTGGAGTTTATTAGAGAAATAGTTAAAGGGATAGTTCACCCAAAAATGAAAATTCTGTCATTATTTACTCACCCTCATGCCGTTCCAAACCCGTAAGACTTTCATTCATCTTCGGAACACAAATGAAGATATTTTTGATGAAATCTGAGAACTTTCTGTCAGCTACGCAACTGACACTTTGACGCTTCAAAAAGTTCATAAAGAGATCGCAAAACTAATCCATATGAATCAAGCGGTTTAGTCCAAATTTTCTGAAGAGATTTGATCGCTTTATATGATGAACAGATTAAATTTAGGCTTTTATTCACATATAAACATTGATTAGTGAACATAAACCGAAGCTCAACTGAACCTGCTTGATGTGCGAGAACAGAACTCTTGTGGAAGCTCAAACGTGTTGCGTAACACACGAGAACGAACCTCATTGGTTCTTGCAGAAGCTCAAACGTGTTTCATAACACACGAGAATGAACCTCATTGGTTCTTGCAGAAGCTCAAACGTGTTTCATAACACACGAGAATGAACCTCATTGGTTCTTGCAGAAGCTCAAACGTGCTGCGTAACACACGAGAATGAACCTCTGGTTCTTGCTGAAGCTCAAACGTGTTTCATAACACACGAGAATGAACCTCATTAGTTCTTGCAGAAGCTCAAACGTGCTGCGTAACACATGAGAATGAACCTCATTGGTTCTTGCAGAAGCTCAAACGTGCTGCGTAACACATGAGAATGAACCTCATTGGTTCTTGCAGAAGCTCAAACGTGCTGCGTAACACATGAGAATGAACCTCATTGGTTCTTGCAGAAGCTCAAACGTGCTGCGTAACACATGAGAATGAACCTCATTGGTTCTTGCTGAAGCTCAAACGTGTTGCGTAACACATGAGAATGAACCTCATTGGTTCTTGCAGAAGCTCAAACGTGCTGCGTAACACATGAGAATGAACCTCATTGGTTCTTGCGGAAGCTCAAACGTGCTGCGTAACACATGAGAATGAACCTCATTGGTTCTTGCAGAAGCTCAAACGTGCTGCGCAACACAAGAATGAACCTCATTGGTTCTTGCTGAAGCTCAAACGTGTTGCGTAACACACGAGAATGAACTTCATTGGTTCTTGCAGAAGCTCAAACGTGCTGCGTAACACACGAGAATGAACCTCATTGGTTCTTGCAGAAGCTTAAACGTGTTGCGTAACACACGAGAATGAACCTCATTGGTTCTTGCAGAAGCTCAAAAACGTGTTGCGTAACACACGAGAATGAACCTCATTGGTTCTTGCAGAAGCTCAAACGTGCTGCGTAACACACGAGAATGAACCTCATTGGTTTTTGCTGAAGCTCAAACGTGTTGCGCAACACAAGAATGAACCTCATTGGTTCTTGCTGAAGCTCAAACGTGTTGCGTAACACACGAGAATGAACCTCATTGGTTCTTGCAGAAGCTCAAACATGTTGCGTAACACACGAGAATGAACCTCATTGGTTCTTGCTGAAGCTTAAACGTGTTGCGTAACACACGAGAATGAACTTCGTTGGTTCTTGCAGAAGCTCAAACGTGTTGCGTATCACACGAGAATGAACCTCTGGTTCTTGCTGAAGCTCAAATGTGTTGCGTAACACACGAGAATGAACCTCATTGGTTCTTGCAGAAGCTCAAACATGTTGCGTAACACACAAGAATGAACCTCATTGGTTCTTGCAGAACCTCAAACGTGCTGCGTAACACGAGAATGAACCTCATTGGTTCTCGCACGTCAGGCGAGTTGATGAATGTTTATATGTGAATAAAAGCCTAAATTCAATCTGTTCATCATGTAAAGCGATCAAGTCTCTTCAGAAAATTTGGACTAAACCGCTCAATTCATATGGATTAGTTTTACGATCTCTTTATGAACTTTTTGAAGCGTCAAAGTGTCAGTTGCGTAGCTGTCAATGGACGGACAGAAAGCTCATTTTGATTTCATCAAAAATATCTTCATTTGTGCTCTGAAGATGAACAAAAGTCTTACGGGTTTGGAACAACATGAGGTTGAGTAAATGAGGGATAGTTCACCCTAAAATGAAAATTTTGTCATAAATTACTCACCCTGGTCTAATGCCGTATGCCCTTCTTTCTTTTATGGACCACAAAAGGAGAATTTTAAAAAAAGTAATGTCCCACTCACGCTTGTCCATATAACGGCAGTGAATAGCGACCAGCATAAATCTTTTTGAAAAAGACGCAAAAGTATTACAGATTAATCCTATGCAACATGTCGTATTTTGTGTCGTAAGTGTTCTCAGGTTATACAATATGAAATGTAATGTATTATTTAATGAAAATCCTGACCTTGGCCGTTGGTCTTCAGTGCACAGCTAGACAATGTGCATGTTCGTGTGACTCTATTAGCGCCATAGTTCACTCCGTCTCAGCCAAAAAAAAGCACACTGCGACATTGTGCAGTTCACACAATTGAGTGGCTCCTGTATGCGTATGCTTATGCAATTATAAATATATAATTTTTTTATTATTATTAGTAATATGCATTGCTAAGGACTTCATTTGGACAACTTTAAAGGCGATTTTTTTTGCACCCTCAGATTCCAGATTTTCAAATAGTATCTCGGCCAAATATTGCCCTATCCTAACCAACCATACATCAATGGAAAGCTTATTTATTCAGCTTCCATATGATGTATAAATCTCAATTTCAAAAAATTGACCCTTATAACTGGTTTTGTGGTCCAGGGTCACATATATAAAATATATAATATTTCTCTCTCTCTCTCTCTCTCTATATATATATATATATATATATATATATATTTGTCTTATTTTTAATTTTAGATTATAATAATAATAATTATTATTTAATATTTGTTTATTTTTCAGTATAGTAGTCATCCTAATATATTGTTTTATTTTTTAAGTAATAAATATTAACATTTATGTTAATATGTTATATTTTTGTTTAAATAATAATAATGCTAAAAATATTTAATGTATTACTAATATTTTACATATTATTATTATTATTATTATTAATAATAATAATATTGTTGAATATTTTAATTTACAGTATAATATTACAATAGTTGTATTTCTCTTATTTTTAATTTTATAATAATACTACTAACTATTATTTATTATTATTATTATTTATTTTACAGCACAATAGTAATCTTAAATTAATAACACATTTCTGTTTTTAAATAATAATATCAAAACTGCTAAACATAAAAATATTGTATTTATTACTAATATTTTACATTATTGTTGTTATTATTATTGTTATTATTAAACAGTGTGAATGTAAAGTGGACTGAGACAGCATCACAACTGAAGTGAACTAAAGAGATTTGAGTCTTTAAAGTCCAAGTACAGTGTTACTGTACTTACATTTTTGTTTTACTGTTCACTTTTTGCTTTCTGAAAGAGGCCAGCAGCAATATAAGATGTTAAATGTTTATGTGGCAAAATAATCGCACAACCTTTTAAATTATGATTAATAAACATATTGTAAAAGTTGATTTGATACTCATCCTGGCATTATAATACCATCTGTATTTATTTCATGTACATTCACCTAGTATGAAGTGATGCTGACACAATGATCTACAGAGTAGGTGTGTGCCTGTAGACGTGTGGTTATGCTCTGATGATGTAAGTAAAGGAAATGAGGAATTCTAGCCTGAAACCTGGGAGGCACAAGTCTTAGGCCCAGACAACCACCCCCGGACCACATGCAAAGTGTCCATGACAGCCGATTAAAGTCATTTGTACAGCAACAATCAGAAAGGGCAGCAAAAATTTCACAGAAAAAAGCTATTTTTTATGCCTTTAGTCAGAAGTGTGGCTTGTGAGAAAAGAGCTGCCTGGTTTAGCCTTGGTCTGTGTCTGTGGAGAGAACGAGGGAGAAAGAAACGAGATGTTTCCTCTTCAAGATGTCCCTGTAGTGGACCCCTTGACTGCATTGTGACATAATGGATTTGAAGTGTTTTAAGGTGTGTGTCGTTTTCCAGCTTGCTGTTCCTGTCATGTATTTTTGTTTTTCTGTGGTGCTGAAATCATTGCAGCGGAGACGCACTGATTTGTACACGGGAGGCTGGATACAAGTGAGTAGATATCCTGAGTAGAGCCATTGTTGAGTAAACTGCAGGTAGGATTTAGGAGGCAAAGGGTTGATAACACATCATTTTATTGTATTATTGAATAATAATTGATAATTGAATAGATAATTGAATAAAATGCTTTAAAACAACTCAAAGAATTGTTCTTTTGAGTTGGATCTTTTCAATTAATCTTTTGATTCATTTAAAAAGATTTCAATAAAATAATTAAAAAAAAAATGAATTTCAGTGAATAATGACTTATATTAACTAGGGTTACACAAATATTAAAAAATGTACATTATTGTTCAATATTTTTTATGCTCTTGAAAGAATGCTCTTATGCTCACCAAAGCTGCATTTATTTGATCAAAAATATTATGAAACATTATTACAATTTAAAATAACCGTTTTCTATTTGAATACATTTTAGAATTTTCAGCATCATTACTCCAGTCTTCCGTGTCGCATGATCTTTTCTAATATGCTGATTTGCTGTTCAAGAAACATGTCTTATTAATATCAATGTTGTTTTGTGATCAATGTATTTTTGTGAAAACTGATACATTTTTATTCAGGAGTCTTTGATGAATAGAAGGTTTAAAAAAAAAAAACTGCATTTATTTGAAATAGAAATCTTTTGTATGTGTGACAAAAGTGGCCAGAATATTCCTCGCATTTACCTTTTGTTTTACAGAAGAAAGAAAGTTATACAGGTTTGGAATGACATGAGGGTGAGTAAATGATGACAGAAAAATTGTTTCATTCCTTTAACACTGTGACAACTTTGGACTCTCACGGTTTTACCTTGTGATATTAAATGTCGACACTTTTGTCAGCTTTTGCAATCCGATCAGATTAATTAAAGGGATAGTTCACCCAAAAATGAAAATTCTGTCATCATTTACTCACCCTCAGGTTGTTCCAAACCTGTATACATTTCTTTGTTCTTTTGTACGCAAAGATATTTGGAAGAATGTTTGTAACCAAGCAGATCTCGACCCCCATTGACTACCATAGTAGGGGAAAAAAGACTATGGTAGTCAATGGGGGCCGAGATCTGCTTGGTTACAAACATTCTTCCAAATATCTTCCTTGCAACAGAACAAAGAAATGTATACAGGTTTGGAACAACTTGAGGGTGAGTAAATGATGACAGAATTTTCATTTTTGGGTGAACTATCCCTTTAAGGTCAAATATCCAGCTTACAGGAGATCAAACATGGGTTTCGAGAAAACTGCCCACACATATCCAGTCGGCCCCTCTCCAGGAATCTTCCTCACCGCTGTCCTCCTCATTGTTGCCAGATTCACTGCTGTGTGTCATTTCAGAGCAGAAGCATCATGCTGAGACGGACAGCTTAAGTCACTGTCAGACACACACACACTTTACACTATTTCCCTCTCGCGTTCACACATACACACACGTGCACAGATAGCGATGGAAGCACTCAGCCAGAGAGGCAGGGCCGGGCCGGCTCAATATCACCCTCCTAGTGATATGGAAATAAAGACCGGCCAAGCGTGACAGCATTGGGCTTAGCGAGCTTGTGCCTACAGACACGTGCACACAGGACATAAATACAGCTTTAACAGTAACACTCTCCTGCCTGTTTGGCGACAGGGTTCACGGAAGAAGACGGGTCACTAGGCTACATGGTTAAGAGCTCCTCCGGTGTGCGAAGCATATGTGTCCAACAGGCCATCGGCATCTTTAATAAGAGATCATGGTCTAGTGCACTGGACTGTATCAGTCTAGGATATACAATGAGCTCTGTTACATCATTCACAGCTTTAGTGCTTTAGATCAGGCATTTTCAAAATTTTCGATGTCTTTTTATGTATATACTGTGTAAGAAAAATTGCTGTCATTGTACTGAAGCCAAAACAAATGATTACAAAATGATCTGCAAGATATGTATATTGTTTTGTTGGCAGCATTTTTTGTACCTAATTTTAGAGTAATATTAGCTGTATAAACCTGACGAAAAACATGTTTAGCTTAATTCAAATGTGTATAGTACTTCTCACAATAAATATTGTTCCAAAGTACAGTGAGGAGAACAAGTATTTGATACACTGCCGATTTTGCAGGTTTTCCTACTTACAAAGCATGTAGAGGTCTGTAATTTTTATCATAGGTACACTTCAACTGTGAGTGACGGAATCTAAAACAAAAATCTAGAAAATCACATTGTATGATTTTTAAATAATTAATTTGCATTTTATTGCATGACATAAGTATTTGATCACCTACCAACCAGTAAGAATTCCGGCTCTCACAGACCTGTTAGTTTTTCTTTAAGAAGCCCTCCTGTTCTCCACTCATTACCTGTATTAACTGCACCTGTTTGAACTTGTTACCTGTATAAAAGACACCTGTCCACACACTCAATCAAACAGACTCCAGCCTCTCCACAAGACCAGAGAGCTGTGTAAGGACATCAGGGATAAAATTGTAGACATGCACAAGGCTGGGATGGGCTACAGGACAATAGGCAAGCAGCTTGGTGAGAAGGCAACAACTGTTGGCGCAATTATTAGAAAATGGAAAAAGTTCAAGATGACGGTCAATCTCCCTCGGTCTGGGGCACCATGCAAGATCTCACCTCGTGGGGCATCAGTGATCATGAGGAAGGTGAGGGATCAGCCCAGAACTACACGGCAGGACCTGGTCAATGACCTGAAGAGAGCTGGGACCACAGTCTCAAAGAAAACCATTAGTAACACGCTATGCCGTCATGGATTAAAATCTTGCAGCACACGCAAGGTCCCCCTGCTCAAGCCAGCGCATGTCCAGGCCCGTCTGAAGTTTGCCAATGACCATCTGGATGATCCAGAGGAGGAATGGGAGAAGGTCATGTGGTCTGATGAGACAAAAATAGAGCTTTTTGGTCTAAACTCCACTTGCCGTGTTTGGAGGAAGAAGAAGGATGAGTGTGTGCAAACCTGGTCAAGAACTACAGGAAACGTATGATCTCTGTAATTGCAAACAAAGGTTTCTGTACCAAATATTAAGTTCTGCTTTTCTGATGTATCAAATACTTATGTCATGCAATAAAATGCAAATTAATTACTTAAAAATTATACAGTGGGGAGAACAAGTATTTGATACACTGCCGATTTTGCAGGTTTGCCCACTTACAAAGCATGTAGAAGTCTGTAATTTTTATCATAGGTACTCTTCAACTGTGAGTAACACAATCTCAAAAATCCAGAAAATCACATTGTATGATTTTTAAGTAATTAATTAGCATTTTATTGCATGACATAAGTATTTGGTCTGTACAGGTCTGTGAGAGCCGGAATTCTTACTGGTTGGTAGGTGATCAAATACTTATGTCATGCAATAAAATGCAAATTAGTTATTTAAAAATCATACAATGTGATTTTCTGGATTTTTGTTTTAGATTCCGTCTCTCACAGTTGAAGTGTACCTATGATAAAAATTACAGACCTCTACATGCTTTGTAAGTAGGAAAACCTGCAAAATCGGCAGTGTATCAAGTACTTGTTCTCCCCACTGTACAATGTAATTTTCTGGATTTTTGTTTTAGATTCCATCACTCACAGTTGAAGTGTACCTATGATAAAAATTACAGACTTCTACATGCTTTGTAAGTGGGCAAACCTGCAAAATCGTCAGTGTATCAAATACTTGTTCTCCCCACTGTAATTTAACTGAGAATATTGCCGTAAAACCTGACTGTACAATTCTGAAAATATTTTTGTTAAACAGAACAAGTTAACTTTGACAGCCTATAAATTACATTTTGTAAAAAAAAAAATTTCTCTCTCAAAATTTTAAGGTTATTTATTACTGTATCCCACTTAATCTCAGGTTGCACCAGTGAGTGAGTGAGTGAGTGAATTGGTGAGTGAGTGAGTGAGTGAGTGAATTGGTGAGTGAGTGAGTGAGTGAGTGAGTGAGTGAGTGAATTGGTGAGTGAGTGAGTGATTTGGTGAGTGAGTGTGAGAGTGAGTGAGTGAATTGGTGAGTGAGTGAGTGAGTGAATTGGTGAGTGGGTGAGTGAGTGAGTGAATTGGTGAGTGGGTGAGTGAGTGAGTGAATTGGTGAGTGAGTGAATTGGTGGGTGGGTGAGTGAGTGAATTGGTGAGTGGGTGAGTGAGTGAATTGGTAAGTGAATGAGTGAATTGGTGAGTGAGTGAGTGAGTGAATTGGTGAGTGAATTGGTGAGTGAGTGAATTGGTGAATTGATGAGTGAGTGAATTGGTGAGTGGGTGAGTGAGTGAGTGAATTAGTGAGTGAGTGTATTGGTGAGTGAGTGAGTGAGTGAGTGAGTGAGTGAGTGAATTGGTGAGTGAGTGTATTGGTGAGTGAGTGAGTGTGTGTGGTCCTGGTATTCCCTACATTATGGGGACTAAGTGTCTCCACAAGTATAGTAATACCAGTAAATGTTGCCTTGTGGGGACATTTTTGGTCCCCATTAGAAAAACAGCTTATAAATCATACAGAATTATGTTTTTTGAAAATCTAAATCTATGTGTGTGTGTGTGTGCATGTGTGTTGGTGTCAGAGGGCGTTTAATTGTGGAGGAACATAGACGAATTGAATTTTAAATGAGATGTGCGGCGGCAGCTGTCCGGCTAACTAACAGTGACGCGTGATCAAATGAAAACAGCAGACGGGGAGATGTCAGTCAGTGGCGTCTGTAGCCGTACACCTGCACCTGCTCTCTCGACAATTTCATCCAACACCATTTAATAAATGAGATGGTGGCCACAGAATTATACATAAAATATGACACACAACAACAGCAGCACATGGATGTCACTTTTGATCGGTTCTGTTTCTAATATGTTCTTATTTTTTATCGATGATAGAAACTGCATATGTGAAAGGCCATTTAAATTACTGATATGTCATTTATGTATTTCACGTAATATGTGTGAAAACTCTAGAGTGTTGGTAGGGCATTGCTATGTGCTAGCAAGGGTGTTCTGGGCCATTGCTATGTGGTTGCTAGGGTGGATGCTACAGTGTTCTAGGTGGTTGCTAGGGTGTTATAGGTGGTTGCTAGAGTGTTCTAGGTGGTTGCTAGGGTGTTATAGGTGGTTTCTAGAGTTCTTTCTGGTTCTTTGTGGTTGCTTTGTGGTTTTTAGGGTGTGGTTGCTAGAGTGTTCTGGGTAGTTGCTCTGTGTTTGGTAGGGTGTTATAGGTGGTTGCTATGTGGTTGCTAGAGTTTTCTGGATGGTTGCTAGTGTGTTCTGTGTAGTTGCTCTGTGTTTGCTAGGGCGTTATAGGTGGTTGTTATGTGGTTGCTAGAGTTTTCTGGGTGGTTGCTTTGTGGTTTCTGGGGTGTGGTTGCTAGAGTTTTCTGAGGGGTTGCTTTGTGGTTTCTAAGGTGTGGTTGCTAGAGTGTTCTGGGTAGTTGCTCTTTGTCAGTGGCGTGGTGTGGAGAGTCAAACTCTCCACACATCATCCCATCATCAAGCAATAATGTGGTTTAGCACCAATGGATCCAACAGTTCACTCATATGTGTCTAGATTTCCACAGGCGGTTGGATTTTCATGGGAACATCATCCATCATGCACTGGCACTGGCGTCTCTGGCGTCTCTCCTCCAGTCTGTCCACATGTTGACAGTTGAGCTTCATGCATCATGCACGTGTGTATCAACACGCCTACACATTGTCATGCTCATCTCTCACTCCGTCCCTGCCTCATATGTTCACTGCTTTCATTTCCTCCCACCCCATTGCTCCAGCCTTCCTTCAGTCATTCATCCTGGTCTTCTCCTCTTCTTCTTCTAAATTTATATCATTTTCTCCCATCTCGCAGCACGTTGCTACTTGGTGCATTAATATAGAGTTCTGTTTATGTGTGTTGCGCACATCAGCTATTTTACGGCTTCAAATGTGACTCATTCAGTTAGAAAGTTATCTGGGTCATTCCGGGTCGTTCTTTCCCCGGCTCAAATTTTTGATTTTGTTAATATTTTTTTTCTGAAGAAAGACAAACATTAATGAAGAAGAAAGCCAAATTATTAAATGTAAGGGCTGTATATTACGGAGTAATCCACTGTAGAGTGGGGTCAAATTGACCATTTTCACCTGAGATTTGGAATCAGTTTACAGAGGGGTAAAAATGACTTTAGAAGGATGACATCATCATTATTTTATTTTTACACTGAGAATGGTAGGTCTATTAGTAAAATCTGCCAACGGTGACAGTTTTAAAATGGGAAAAAGCACTTCTTGTGCACTCTACAAAACAGTGGATTACTGTGTAAAAATACATCTATGACATTTAATATTTTGGCTTTCTTCTTATTTTGTATTTCTTTCACCAGAAAAAAAAAATCTAAATCAAACATTTAAGCCGGGGATCTGTGGTTTATTAGACACGGAATGACCCATCTGTTTTATAACATTTAGTTTTCCTATTTTGAATGTTTCGTTTTCGACTTTTGTTTCACAATGTGAAGTACTTTCAATTTTTGCACTGATGCCAATTGATATGGATTTGATGTGAATAATCTTTTATTTTGATTTTGGGTCTAAGTTCCAAAATAAAAAAGGATTTGGAAAGTATTTTACTTTTTAGGAGGCAAAGTCCTCAGTTTTTTTTTTAAATATTTTTTTATAAATCAAATGTAAATTCATGTCCCAGTTACACTTAATGTTGTTGCATTTTCTTGGTTAAATAAACACTAAATACAATTATATTTTGTATTTTTACATTAAAAATCTTGTTGTTCTATTTATTAAAACCAAGTATAAATCTCATCAAATGAGTGTTTTAAAGCATTTTTACATTTATTCCAAAATAACAACTAAAAGCAGTAATAATTTAAACAATGTATTTTATTTGTGAACTGAAGTTCAGCTGTTTTTTATAATTGGCAATTTATTGTACCTTTAATTTCACCAAGCTGATTGCTCACTAAAACCTGTCATTAAGAGTGCTCCTTCTATTTCTATTTTTAAGTCTAGACTTAAGACACATCTTTACTCTTTAGCCTTTCCTGATTATTAAATTATTGATTAGTAACTGTTATCTTTTTTTACTCTAATTTTTTTACTGTATTTTATGATTGTTTTGTACAGCACTTTGGTCAGTGTAAGCTGAATTTAAATGTGCTCTATAAATAAAATTGACTTACTTACTAAAACCCCCAGTCATATTTTCATATGCCATTTCAAGTTTGATTTTGACGTGACGACGCAATGATATCTAAGTGAGTTGTTTACTTACTTTTTAATTAGTCTTCCCAATTAACGCCATCATTTTGTTCATTCAGGCAGATTTGCAAACACGCACTTTTGCAATTTATCACACGAGCCAATCATATCCAATCATAACCGATCATATCCAATCATATCTAACCATAGCATAATGGAGGCATTGCCTCCTCTCACGTGACATTTGCCTATTCATTCTTACCAAAAACCCACCACACACTTTAGGGTCTGTTAAAAGTCAATGGGCTCAGGGGAGGCAAGAGAAATGTGGACTCCCGCTGTAACTGGTGTTGCTGTTGGACAGTGTTACTTTAGAAAAACAAGTGATTTATAGACTTTTTAATGTCAGATTCTGTAATATTTGCATTGTTTTATTTTTGTAATTTGGATTATTTTCTCATCCAATTTTTTGAGGAGGCACTGCTTCCTTTGCCTCCTCAGAGGAAATGTCCCTGATGCACAGTACTGTTCAAAAGCTTGGGGTCAGTAGAATGACTTTCTTTTTTAAAGAAATTAGTACTTTGATTCAGCAAAGATGCAATACCATTGATCAAGAGTGACAGTAAAGACTTTAACATTGTTTTAAAAAATGTTTGAAATAAATGTTGTTCTTTTTTTAATGTATCCCAAAAGTTTTAACAAAAATATTAAGCAGCACAACTGTTTTCAACATTGATAATAATAAGAAATGTTTCTTGAGCAGCAAATCATCATATTAGAATGATTTCTGAAGGATCATGTGACACTGAAGACTGGAGTAATGATGCTGAAAATTCAGCTTTTTCAAGAATTTGTTGAAATTCCAGCACGAATAACAATATATTGTGAAAAATAGAGTAATATAAAATTAGGTGTAGTGCTATAAGGTTTTCGTCTGTGCTGTACTGAAGTGCAGATCTTTCGAGGTGGCTGTTGGCACACTGAGTGGCAGCTGATGTCACAG
The DNA here is from genome assembly GCA_039654105.1 of Coreius guichenoti. NCBI lineage: Eukaryota > Metazoa > Chordata > Actinopteri > Cypriniformes > Gobionidae > Coreius > Coreius guichenoti. The sequence goes on from CM077168.1 coordinate 44,753,461, forward strand.
CGGCGGTGAGCTGTCAGGCCGCATGAGCGTCAGGCCCACGAGCTGAGGAGGGTTTCATCTGTATCTTCAGTTCAGAGCAGGATACTCAAACAGCTCTGAGGAAACAAACACACATATGTACACCGATGCAGTAAACACCTCATTAGTTTACGTGGTTCTTCTACTATGACAGTTACAAATAACCTACCTGAAGGCCACAAAAACAAACGGCCACAGGTTTATATACTCTGTGTAATCTGTATTACTAATTATAAACTACATGGGACTGTCATTGACTGTCATATACTTTAGTGATAGATTCTGGCCGTTTTACAGTAGATTATCACATCAGCTGATAACTGTGCCGGGGCTCGGAAAGACTTTTTTTAAGAAATACTTTTATTAATAATGATAATAATAATACTTTTATTCAGCAAGGGTGCATTAAATTGATCACAGTAAAGACATTTATAAACTTACAAAAGATTTTTATTTTAAAAAATGTTTTACTTTCTATTCATCAAAGAATCTTTAAAAAATATATAATGGTTTCCACAAAAATATTAAGCAGCACAACTTTTTTTAAAATTGATTATGATAAATGTTTCTTGAGCAGCAAATCAGCATATTAGAATGATTTCTGAAGGATCATGTGACACTGAAGACTGGAGTAATGATGCTGAAAATGCACTTTTGCATCATAGGAATAAATTATTTTTTTTGTTTTAAAAAGAATTTTTACAATATCAGTTTTTACTGTATTTTGATAGCATACATAAAGATTTTTTTAAATAATGCAGTGAATTAGGTACTTTACTAATAATAAGATATATTATATTTCTTTTAAGCTCTACCTATAAAAGTTATTTTTATAATTATTATATTTCTTTATTTTTCTTTTTTATTTGGAACTTGATGGACACAAAACCAGTTATTCATTTCAAATGATGACAGATCTTCTCGGTAACCATCACATCGCAAACTCTGGGCCGTTTGTTGTGTCCGGAACTAAAGAAACCCCCAAATTTGTTACAATGAAACACAGTTTGTCAGCTGGTTTTCATTAAGTAACACATGCATACTAAGTAGCCATATGCTTCTAATGCTGTCATACAGTGCAAAATGCACATTCGATTCCATGTCTGTCCAGGACTACATCCAAAATCATTCTGTAGTCCTGGAGGCTACATGCCAGCCCACCTTTTCACCTTCACAATGGTGTAGGTACGGTGAACAGAGACCCTGTTACATGGATTTAATAAGACAGCAGGGCCAGATTGGGCCACTGAGCATGTCCAAGCAATCCCACTGTGAACTGAGAGGAGAAAGTGTTATTGTAGAATAAAGCAAACACAACAGAATCTTTCTACGTTTAACTCTAGTAAAGAAAGCCATGCTGAAAGAGCAATAAAGATGTTTCTCTGGGGAGCAATAGAAGGCCGACCAGAAATACAAAGTCTAGTGTCCAATGAAACATCTCAGCGATTTTTACCTACAAAAGCCAGTGGGGATGTTTCTAGCCTGTTGCTAAAAATGTTGCTTTGATATTCTGGTCCAAAGACAAGAATGAATGCACTATTCCAAACGCCCATGTGCATATAAAGCTAGAATATTCTAAACTAAAAAAAAACAATGCTTCCTCCCACACACATCCTCGACACTTCTTCACCATCCTCACAATTATCAACACGATTTGCTGCTCAGAAGAGTGCTGGCTACTCTAATGATGCTCTACTGGGTTTGTTCCTCTGTTTGTCTCACCCACTCTCTCTGACATTTGTTTCAGAGAAATGATATCGCCTTTCTGCTGTGTGGCCGAATTGCCGGTAATGATGATGATAATTGCAGACTGATTTACTCCCTTGAATTAATGATTGGTGGGTACTTGGAAGTATTACTTCAAAGTAAATGTCAGGAAAACAACATTTGATGAGTTGCCAAATGTCCCTGGGATGGAACGACAACTTTCACAGCTCGGTTTTGGTATGTTTTTGGAACAGTCCTTAACAGGTGCAGACAGGCTCTGAAATGAACTGTCATACCAACCAATGGCAAAATTGTTTTTTTTTTGTTTTTTTCTATAATAGTGGGATTCCGCTGTTACTGTTGTAGTCTATATAAGTGACAAACACTGCAAGTCATTGTGAGATGATCTGTCAACCTGCACCTTTCACAAGAATGTCATGATTTTGTTCCTTTTTTTTGTTGAGGGATATTCCACATATGTCGTGTGAAGACATATGTATATGCAACGTTATCTATATTTTATACTACCGTTCAGAAGTCTTAAGGCTCAACAAGGCTGCACTTGTTTGATCAAAAATAGTGTAAAAACAGTAATATTATAACAATTTCAAATATATAAACGTTTTAAATATATTTTAAAATGTCATTTATTCCTGTGATGCAAAGCTGAATTTCCAGCATCATTACTCCAGTCTTCAGTGTCACATGATCCTTCAGAAATCATTCTAATATGATGATTTGCTGCTCAAGCAAAGCTTGATGCATTTTTGAGGACTCTTTGATAAACAGAAAGTTCAAAGAACAGCATTTAATTAAAATAAAAAAATCTTTGTGACATTATAAATATCTGTACTGTCACTTTTGATCAATTTAAAGTGTCCTTGTTGAATAAGTATTAATTTAATTTCTTTAAAAAAATCTCAAACCTTAGTAAATCACCTTGCATGATTTATTTAAATACTCTTTTTTTAAATGTACTCTTTTTTTGCGTCTGAAAGGAAAACTCCTACAAATGCATATGTAATAAGGTCAGCTGCAAAAATAACTGTGCCCACGCCTTTTCAGAGCTAATTTTTCACTGCATGTCTTTAGTAAATCCTGACAGTATTTTTTTTAACGCCGAAAGAGGGTTTGTGCTGGTGCAGGCTGTTAGTAAATCTGGCCCTAAGGATTTTACACATATATATGCACTTGCCTTAAAGGGATAGTTCACCCAAAAATGAAAATGATCCCATATTTTACTTACCCTCAAGCCATCATAGGTGTATATGAAATTCTTCTTTCAGACGAATACAATCAGAGTTATATTAAAAAATGTCCTGACTAATCCAAGCATTATAATGGCAGTATATGGCAGGCCAAAATTTGAAGCCCAAAAAAGTGCATCCATCCATTATGAAAGTAATCCACACGGCTCCGGGGGGTTAATAAATGCCTTCTGAAGTGAATTGATGGGTTTGTGGGTTTGTGTAAGAAAAATATACGTATTTAAAACTTTATAAAGTTAAATATCTAGCTTCCGCCAGACCGTCTTCCATATTCAACTTATGCAGAAAGTGTAACGCCTCTCGCAGATCAAAACGCTTACGCTACATCCGACGGCATATGTCGCGCCAGTTATGCTTTTTTCGTAAGTTGAATACGGAAGGCGGTTTTGGGTGAACTATCCCTTTAAAGAGACTTTTTGTCTAGAAGTTCTTGAAAATGCCTCCAGAAGCATCAGATCAATGTTATCTCAAAGATCCTGCATCTATCAGACACTAAAAGCTCAATCCGAGTTAATAGCAGTCATGCGTTGATGTTGATGTTGTTGTGTAGAGAGATTTAGTGCTCAGATTTTGATGGAAATGGTCCGAGGCGTGTTACGCGTGCATGTGTTTTATTTTTGTGATTCAGGCCTCAAAACCTAACCTTAACCATGAAATGAAAGGGCTAGTTCTGCAAAACCATTTACTATGCTTCATTTTGTTTCAAATCTGTATTATATAATTTTTCAGTGGAAAATATTTTCCAGTTATTGTTTTTATAGGGCTTATATACCTTTTAATTTGTAAATTTAGTACCTGAGGTTGATGATCAACATTTTCTTGACGGTTAAGTGCCTCCTTCACTGACCATTTGTTGAAAAAGAACAATTTAAATTTCTAACTGTATGTTTTCTATCTTTAAGAGTTACTATTTTATGTTCTATTCATTAAAGGTCTCTATCATTCTTTCAGTGTTAAGCATTTAAAAAATGGCACTGTCATAAGGTCAGGCTATTCCGGGCTGTTCTGTGTGCTTGTTTTTGCTTTTGAATTGTGCACAACACAGGTTATAAATAATCACCCAGCTGGCCATCTCCTGTCACCTAGAGAGGCATACGTCAATCTAGATCCGATTCCAGACTGTATTTTGGTACCTGATGTAATTGTCATGGTACAATATATTCCAATTCCTGTAGGTCACCAAGAAACCACCTGCCAAGAAACTAAATGCAAATGCAAATGCAATCATTTTGTTTTGCTTTTAGTCTAATGTTGACCTTGGTATCACAATAGAACCCCTGAAACACTCTCTCGAAGATTAAAACAACCTTAGCAGAGTGTGCTGGTTAAAATCGGATGCTTACACAATCTCCATCCAACCCTGCAGGAGACATTAATGCAGTGAAGGCTATGATGACCTCCTGAACTTCCACCGATGGAAGGAGTTTAGATATAAAAACCTTGAGTAATAAAGGCTGCATCTCTTCCAAGTTGCCCTACAGATACTCGTTTATGCTTATGTAAAAATCCACAGGAAACCTTGGATATTGCATAATTGATATGGTGGGAGGAAACATATAGGGGCTTGGGGCTTGTATACTGATGTGCAGCTTAATATATGTCTTGGAAAGTCTGACAGGAACATTGTCAGTGGTGTCTAGTAAGAAAAAAGTTGTATGAGATAGTAGACTCAATTTTACGTGATGGGTCGGTTTCACCAGGAAAATCCAAAGGATGTGACATTTACGTGCGCTCCCGAGAACCTCTTTTCCGTACCATGACACATGAAATGAATGCTTATACAATGTTCAGGATAATGCCGAATGAGCCATTCTGTACTGTAATGTCAATGTGTCATGCAAAGAAAAGAGATTAATTCAAACTATAGTCTCTCGCAACAGGTAGTTCTAGGAACTTATTTCTAGGAACTAGCCACCGAGAACTAAATGCTCCTACGGCCATTTTTCTGGTTGCATTCGCACCACCAGTAGGAACTCTGAACTGACGTAAGCCGTACTTGTTGTTATGACTTTTATTTTGACAACGCTGAGAACGCCAGAGCCTGAGCATGCAACGCTCCCATTCTCCGTCTTCATTAGTTTACAATCTGTTTAACAGTCCTGTCTAATATTAGATAGAACTGTTATACAAAGAAAGTACAGTATGTGAAAAAGTATTAGCGTTTGCCGTGTGGTTTATGCCCAATGTCGCTAGCTGAGCAGAAATACATCATCATGTTCCGCTTGGTCCCCTCATAGTTAGTGTAAAGGCAGTCTCAGCCTCAGACGTCACGCCCACGGACCGTTGGCTGAACGTCTGATGCATATGGCACACTTATCTGGAAACACTTCAGGAGTTTCGAAGTCGTCATCTGATTGGTTGAATTCTACAGGATGTCCGCGAGACGTGTGTGTTGTGTTCTTTAACGGTCCGCCTGGAAACAAATGCCCTGACGCCAACCTCTCGTGGAAGAAGAACGCCGTCCTGTGACAATGAACACTTACCAGGATCAACTAAACGCTGGATTTTCAAAAGTATGTGGAAATCGCGGCTCCATTGTTGCAGTAAACTTGCACAACATTCTCGAATGAATAATTCATAGATGCACGCCGGTCTGTTATTGCAGGGACATCGACTTTGCATTTTCACGCCCCTAAACATGTCCTTGGCCAATGAAAGCTCCGATAGAGTCCAGACCTTCTGCCGTCAGTCTGATGGTCTGGCTACGCGAGACTAGTGTAAAAGTTGAGAGGTCCATCTATCACTGTTTTCAATGTTCGTAGAGTTAGTTTGTGGAGTAAATATATAGACGGTAATATGTATATGTATGTACACGGCTTTTTTAAAAATGGCAGGTGCTGGTGTTTTGTGTGTGTTCGGCCAATCAGCGTACACTTAAGTCACTGGTAGTTCCTATTATGTTGGGTTAGACCCTACTCTGTAGTAGGAGCTAATTTAGTTCCCCCCAAAAGGCGCTTCTAGAACTAAAATTGTTCCCAGTTCCTGCGGTGTGAACACACCAAAAAGCGGATACTTGCGCCATTAGTTCCAGGAACTATGAAAAGATTCCTACGGTGCAAAAGCCCCTATAGCCAGATCTATTGTCTATAGTCTCAAATATACTTTATAATCAAAATATCATAACAGTGGGCAAATATCCACATTGCTATGATCAGATGCTTTCTTAACTGCTGCTTTTTCACCGCTGTCATTTTTGTTGTGTGTTTATTTTGTTATTGAGAGAAAATTGCGCAGCACATATTTACATATTCATCTAAACGTCGCTTTCATCACCGTGGACAGCTGATATCATCAATTCATTGCAGCCAACTGGTTAATGTTAACCAGTAGTCTAGTAGCTATTGAGGCAATGTTTTAGGCCAGGGGCCCATCTAACAAATATATGTTCTAAGAACATTTTGCTAACGTTCCCGTTAAGTTATGAAAACGTTATTTCTGAAGGTTCTCTGAATGTTCAAAACGTCAATTTTTTAAATGTTTTTTTGGTTATGTGCATGTTAAGGGAACATTCCATTTGATCATTTTGCAAATATTATGGGAACGTTACTTTTGAATGTTCTCTGAATGTTCTGAAACATTTAATAAATACATTAGACAACTGTCCAAATAAAACATTTCAGAAAAAATAATTTTATGACTAATGTATAAATAACGTTTTCATGCTAACATTTTAAGAACATTATTAAATACCAGATAACTCTGACCGAACATTCTGTTAATGTTACCAGAATAATGTTTGCTCATGAGATAACCTTGCCAGAATGTTTGCCAAATTTCTGAGAAAATTCCGTTAGCTGCAGCATGAAACAGAAATTGCGATCATCTTTTTTTCTCAATTTCGATGTAAGTTTGGAAAAACACGAGGGAGAGTAAATGAGAAAATTTTCTTTCTTTTTTTTCCTTTGACTTTTTCAATTTTCTTTAATATTGACTTTAAGAATCTAGATCAAGTTAACTACATGTGGGACTCATTGGTCTGAGACTTTTGAATGATTTTCTGTCATGTCACTCCGAACATAAGGAGATGGTTTCACAAGCAACTTTTGTGGTCACTATATAACCCCTCGGACACTGACCGTGTCATACCAGTCATCATTACAGGAAGAGGAAATGACTCTTGCAGGATTTCTGTGACGGAGACAAATTCAGACAGGGTGTTAAAAAAATGATGACTGTCGCTGTCTTTTGTGTATGTGTTTATGGCTGGGTGGATCATCACTCTTCAGACGGCGTGTCTGTCTTCCCCTCCATGAGTCTGCCTGTCACTCTCCAGCTAGCGACGAGCCATATCTCCCAGCATTCCACACACCTAGTGCACTTGCCATCTCTCCAGCCGTTGCCGTGCCAACAGCCCTTGTTTCTTCTCCCTTTCTTTCCCCGGGGACAAAAAGTCAAAGGCGGCTATTCGTCTCCCCCCACTGGCAGCCATATAACTACAAACTCATCATAGGTCTATTAGTGCTGGACTCTTTCAGTTCCACTGTGACTTGTAATAACTGGAGGGATGCCATTACTGTTAGCACACATTTGTGCACCGATTTTTCTGTATGGTGTGTCAGTAGGGTTGAAAATCAAGAACCGGTTCTTTTTTAAGAGCTGGTTTCAGGTTTTTTTATTATTTTTTTTTCTTGAATGTGAGCACTTATCCTTTTAAAGGAACATGACAGATGTTTCTAGCATTCATTTGGGAATGAATTGTTTGATTGCGTCTCATCTTTTATAGTTAATGAAGCATGAACGTACTGAATCGAAGGCCATTGTTTTATGATCACATCCAGCTAAAAATCAAACTACAACCATTAGTGTATTGGGTTTTTTAAGGCTTGTGACACTTGTGTAATTCAGTGTAATTTCTGACTAGTTCGTTATGACAGTATCTAGTTAAAGTTACACATTCAGAACAGCGTTTGTTTGTATAAATTAAGTAAGATAAAATAACTGTTGATGCATAGAATTGTTAAGAAACCAAAATTGAACCAGAATTGCTACATTTCTATTCATTGTTGGCTGCTGAGAACTTATTTTTATTCAGTAGTGATTTTACATGACATTCGGTGTTGTTAAAGGTGCAGTAAGCGATTTCTGGTAAACGCTGTTGATATTTGAAATCACCAAAACAAACACGCCTCTACCCAAAAGGATCACACCCCTATCTTGATGCCTCCGCCCTCACATTCCCATACACTCTATGCAACACAGGCAATGGCTACGGCGAAATCTGCTGTGCCTGCCACCCGAGGGTATGATGTCATCAATAAGTGAAAGCAATTTGTGTTACTATGACAATTCAGGCCGAATGTCTAATTGTTATCTAGCTCCTCTACTCCTTCAATGGCAAAGTCATCTTTTACATCCCAAAAACAAACACAGTTTTCATGAACAGCTCCCTACATAGAAGTAACTAATATATTACAAATATGACAAGATTAAGGGGTTATAGCGATCACTACAAGGGAAACCAAAAGAAAAGACATATATTAGGAGTATGTTATCTCACTTTTCGGACACACTTTGGGAGCCTGGCGGCGGATGGGGTTTAGACGTTCCAGACTTATAATAATAATAATAATAATAATAATGCAAATGAACAAACAAGAAGATGACACACGAGTATATTCAAGCAAAAGACAGCAAATCCTAGTTCTGTAAAACACAGCATAACCAACATTACTCGCGGATCGGGAAGAAATAAAGCAACCTCGGCATACAAAAGAGGAAAAGGGGGAATATAACTTAAAAATTAAGTGTTACGATCAGGCAAGAGGTAGGACCCGCGTTAATATCGGAGAAGCTTTCCAACGCTTGAGAGACTTTAGAGTGGGAAGGCCTGAAAACAAACGTCAAGGTTATTTTTTCTCAGTTTTGACTCAACATGAGTAACGTTGGTTTTGCCAACCCGATCTCACGGCAATTCGTACGTATTTTACGAGGTGGCTTATTCGTACGAATTTGTACAACCTCACTCGTACGATTTTTGACGATTTGACGAGTTGGTAAATTCGTATGATTTCGTACGAATGACCTACCCCTAACCCAGCCCCTAAAACCTACCCATCACTCCAGTATAGACAGATCGTACAAATCCATACGAGTGAGGTCGTACGAATTTGTACGAATTAGCCACCTCGCACAAATACATACGAATTGGTCGTGAGATAGCGTTGGTTTTGCTGTGTTTTACAGAACTAAGATATTCTGTCTTTTGCTTGAATATACTTGTGTGTCATCTTTATTTGCTCACTTGCATTATTATTATTATTATAAGGCTGGAATGTCTAAACCTCACTCGGCGCCTGTTTTAAGCATCGGCTCCCAAAGTGTGTCCGAAAAGGGAGATAACACTCCTTATATATGGTTTTTCTTTGGTTTCCCTTGTAGTGATCGCTATAATCCCCCTAATCTTGTCACATTTGTAATGTATTAGTTGTATCGTGTTGTAGCGTTTGTTTTTGGGATGTAAGAGATGACTTTGCCATTGAAGGAGTAGAGGAGCTAGATAACAATTAGATATTCGACCTGAATTATCATAGTAACACAAATTGCGGCAGGCACAGCAGATTTCGCCGTAGCCATTGTCTGTGTTGCATAGCGTGTACGTGAATATGAGGGCGGAGGCATCAAGATAGGGGTGTGATCCTTTCGGGTAGGGGCGTGTTTGTTTTGGTGATTTCAAATATCAACGGTGTTTACCAGAAATGCTTTCCACACCTTAAGGTCTCTCCAGCGCTGGAAAGCTTCTCCGATTTTATTGCGGGTCATACCTCTTGCCTGATCGTAATTTTAAAGTTATATCCCTCTGGCCTTTTTCTCTTTTGTATTTTCTCTGCCATCTCTCTCTTTCTATAGTTATTCTGCTAATGTCTGTCTTGTGCACTGTGCTCTCTCTCCTCCCCCATCATGAGTGGCCACGCCCCTTACTGCTGATTGGCTACAAGTGTGTTGTGGTGCTCGGTCCGATCCACTTTCAGCAATGTTTTTCAAAAATCGCTTACTGCACCTTTAACTCAAGGTTTCATTGTAATAAACTATGTAAATATTTAAGTGAGATAGATAGATAGACAGGCAGACAGACAGAAAGCGTGGTGTTTGTAGGAGCAATTCACTCTTGTTTTTGTTTAGTTATAGTTAGGGCCAGTTGTTTTTTCTCAATAGCACCAAAAAGATAATTAATTAAGTCATTAAGAACCCGGCAAGTTCCTTGAAGACAATTAAGAAATAAGTAGGCCCTAAGTAAAATTGGAATATGTAATAGAATCATTAAATTCATTACAATTCCCATCCTTTAAGAGTTTTCGGATGTGTTTGTTTATTGATCTATTAATCTGTCCATGTATCTGTTCAGTCTATACTTTAACACATGCTTTCAGTTTTAAGTGTTACATTCTGCTATACCATTTTTTCCCCTTTATTTTATGCATGGCCTTTTTGCCATTGATGGGCAAATAGAAAGGGCACAGGAAATGATGCAAACCAGATAAGCACCACGGCTCAACTTACCACCATGGCCATCCACTGCTGTTTTCTCTTCAAAATTCATATGTTAGACACTTTTGCTATGATTATATTCATGTTTATGCTTTGGCTTTCTTTTGATCTGAAAATTCTTTAATAGGAAAAGCACTGTTTTATCTCATTGTTTTCCCATCCTTTTATCTCCTCGTTGTTCTGAACTGAGTAAATACTGAATGTAATGCTTTATAGTGCTTGTCTCACAGCACCTTCTTTGTGTGTCCTTTCCTCATACACTTCATCTCAGTCATAAACATGTTGGCTTCACTCTATTATGTTCTTTGTCTTGCTTTTATTATTTATTCCAAATCTCCACAGAACTGTAATGTTCTTGTATTACAAATATGGAACCATTTTTTAACAAATGTCAGACTGTACCTCAATGTGACATCACTAAGGCTCTGTTCCAAAACCTAGTGAGCTGCCTTGCTGTCTACTGCCTACATAGGCAGCATTCTAACTGAAATGGAACCTCATCAGTGAGTGATTTGGGACACTATGGGCCCTATTTTAACGATCTGAGCGCATGGTCTGAAGCGCATGGCGCAGGTGCACTTAGGGCGTGTCCGAATCCACTTTTGCTAGTTTAAAGACGGAAAAAACGGTCGGCGTGCCATGCCCATGGTCCTAAAGGGTTGTACCTAGTCTCTTAATGAGCCATGGGTGGGCGTAACATGCAATAAACCAATCAGAGTCTCATCTCCCATTCCCTTTAAAAGCCAGTTGTGCTCGCACCATGGCGGATTCGCTATTTACATGGCGGAATTTGCGAGCGGAAAGACTGAACGCTTCTCCAGAGAGGAATCCTTTTATTTTTAATATTTAAAAATGTTTGTGTGCTGCTGCACGTCCCTGTGTGTGTAAGAGCGTTGTGCATCAGCCTATAGGCGCATATTACTAACGCGCCCTTTAAATAACACAAAAAAATACCGCATTTTTTTGAGCACACCTCGTTTTCAGACCAGCACGCCCGTGGGCAAACAGATGGGCGCGAGTGCATTTGCTATTTAAACAGCGTGCCGCTGAACAAGGAAAATAATAACTGCGTCGGGCTGAAACTAGCAAAAAACACTGGCGTCGCATTGTGCCGGGTGTATGATCAGTATATTAAAATTATTTCTGAAGAATCATGTAACACTGAAGACTGGAGTAATGATGCTGAAAATTCAGCTTTGCAACACAGGAATAAATTTGAAAATACTAAAATAGAAAAGAGATATTTTAAATTGTAATAATATTTCACAATATTATTGTTTTTACTGTATTTTTCATCAAATAAATTCAGCCTTGATGAGCATAAGAGACTTCTTTCAAAAACATAAAATCTTATTTACCCCAAACTTTAGAATGGTTGTGTATGTTGCTTGCGATACATTTTAGAATATTTTGAATTTATATAATACAAATATTTTGAATGGCTGACATGGTGGTATTGTTACAGCCTCTACCAGCACGGGCTAACAAGGCAATGTTTCTCAGCCGAAGCCTCTCATACAAATAATAGCACCACAGAGCTACACTTTAGCCAAGTGCCTTGCCTTGCCTTGCCTTGCCATATGAAGTAGTAAGATAGGAGAAAGTATTTTAATGCTACGTGCTATAAAAGTAACACTTTTCTCTTGTGGTTCTTCCCCAGATCTAACAAACCCGGCAGCAGCCCCAAAGGTCAGACCCCAGATGAGAGCAACCGCCGGACAGACGCTAACTCTTCCGTCTCAGACCTGGCCAACTCCGTCACAAGTGATATGGTGATGGTAATGTGAACCTGTGGCTGTGCTGTACTGTTTTCTTTTTGTTTTGCCTCTTTAAAGTAGCACTCGTTTTGATGGGAATCCTTTAAACACAGGGATGCATTGTGTGTAATTGGTGCGCTCCATTACTGCAGTCAGTCACACAGACAGATGTGTCAAAGGCAACTTACCTCTAAAAAGCCGGTAATTAGAACTGGTACAATGTGCTGCCGGGACTGCGGATGATGGCCTTCACAGGGTCTGTGTGTCATTACGTGGGTGGTAAGGCGTTTTTAAAGAGATGTGATGAGGGCTAATGATGGTGCTTCCTCTTTAAGACGGTGCCTCTCGCAGCTTTGAGTCCCACTGGGGGGGATCCAGGCACTGGGGCATGGCGTGTCAAATTAAGCCCAACTTTCAGCCAAGGTCCTGACACGGCTGAGAGTTCATTAATTCGATATGCCGCTGCTTGTCAGACCACTTCAAGTGATGGATTACTAAGGTGTTTGTAAAGACCACCAGCAGGTCCCCAACTTTTCGCCCTTCGCCACATATTAATGTTAAAATGTCAAAACTCATTCGAAAGTATCCCGGCATCATTTTTGTCTCAATGTTTTGTTAATCATGTTTAGACAGCAGGGTAGTCCGTTACATTAGTTAGCCTGATTCAAGCCATTAGCTAAGCTACTAACATATCAGTATTGTGAAGCACACAGGAAACTCGACTCGCAGTTGATTTTGATAGAGCACGTTAGCATGCTGTTAATCTAATTATGTGATATTCTCATAAGCAAAAAAATACATAACACAAATATTGAATTTATAATTAGAACTATTTTTATATATGTTTTAGTATATAAACTTGAACTTTAAAAATAACTGGTTCATAAGTGTCATGAATCAGATTCGGGGTACGTTTACATAACAAGAATGTACAAAAAATAGAAAAGGTTTTCCTTTGCATTTTTCTTGTACAGATGACACCATTGTCAAAACCGTAGACTGTAAAAAAAGATGGACGACGCATCTTCACTTTCTTCCGTTGACGTAAGTGAAGCCGTCAGTGTTCAAATATGGCGCTGACATCTTGGGTCTCGAGTCTGCGCAGTAGTGAGCGCGAAGTGGAGCTGCGATATCAACTTTTTGTAAAATAAACAGTTATGGAAATGTATAGATTAAAGTTACAGCTCCAATCTCCTCCCGAAGTTCCCGAAAAATGTCCGTTAGTGCCTCAGTGACTACTTCGCTCAGAGAAGCTGTCAATCTCAGCTGTCAATCATAACGTCACACTCCCGTCACACATTAAATAACTAACTAAAACCAAACTTATTTAAAGAACGAACACTTGAACTAATATCAGCGTGATTAAAAACAGCCTAAAATGACAGAAACCATCTTTGGAAAAAAAAATGTATTTGAAGTGTAATTTGATTGTTTAGTTTGTCTATGTCCCATTACATTTCATGGAGAGGGCGGGGTTTATGACCTATACTGCATCCAGCCACCTGGGGGCGATCGAGACGCTTTGGCTTCACTTTTCAGGACTCGTGTGGCTCACTTGGTCAAAACAATCCGCTTTCACACGGATCCGCGACAGTGACTAAAGACGCTGTATTATGCATGCCAGGCCAGTAGTTGGTGATGTCACTTTATAAAGAAACACTACATGCCTATAGACTGAACACGTAATACGCATGCGCCTGATGTCACCCTTTTCACAAATTCACGTTTTCAGGCCCCCAAAATGCCGTTGTTGTGTAAATGAAGTTTTTTTTTAATATTTTTAGTGTATTTATTTTTTATATTTTGTTTTTTAATATATTTCTATTTAGTATTTTCTGGACTTGCATAAGGCAACATTTCTAATTTTCTAAGTTACATTTTATTTTATTTCAGATTTATTTCAATTTACGAAAAAAAAATAATAGTTCTATTTTTAGTTTTAGTTAACAACACAACAAGACTTTTAGTTAACAATAATAAGACTTACACTGGTTGTTCTATGTTTGTTTTTTCACACAGCCAGCGAACACTAATATTTATATTCTATTTTGTTTCAGCTTTATTTTAAATAATGAAAACAATTTTTAACAGTTCTAGTTTTATTCAACAAAAATAAAACTTATTGGATTGCACTGGTTGCACTTCATGTTTGTTTTTTATGGAAGCTTGTTTCTGCCACAAAATAAAAAAGGTAATTGTGAATCACGCAATTCTGACTTTATAACTCGCAATTGCAAGTTTATATCTCACAATTCTGAGAAAAGAAGTCAGAATTGTGAGTTATAAAGTCAGAATTGCGTAATATTAAGTGAGAATTGTGAAATTTAAACTCGCAATTGCGAGAAAAAAAAGTCAGAATTGCGAGTTTATATCTTACAATTCTGACTTTATAACTCGCAATTCTGAGAAAAAAAGTCTGAATTGCGGAATGTAAATTCACAATTGTGAGATAAAAAGGTCGCAATTATCTTTTAAAATGTTTTATTTTGTGGCGGAAACAAGCTTCCATAGTTTTTTCACACATTCAGTTAACACACAATAGAAAGTGTGTGGTGTTAATTCATTTTTTCTATTATTTTGTGGTACCCATTCTTTTATTCCATTGTGAAGGTAATATATAATTTCTTTAGCTGTGCTTCTAGATACAGTTATGGTGCAGGACACACTGCAATGTGGTTTTGGTAATAATGATTTAACGTAAAGCGATTGGGCCGTTTAGTGACAATCTTGTCCACTTTGGTTTCTAAGTTGTCCCCAGGCTCTGAGGAAGAGGAACACGAAGGACCCGTGTGTGAGAAGTTGGGACGCATCCAGTTCAGCGTGGGATACAGTTTTCAGGACTCCACACTAACAGTAAAAATCCTGAAGGGTCAGGATCTACCTGCAAAAGACTTTTCTGGAACTTCAGATCCATTTGTCAAGCTCTACCTTCTGCCAGACAAAAAGCACAAACTTGAGACCAAGGTCAAAAGAAAGAACCTCAACCCTCATTGGAACGAGACCTTCCTATTTGAAGGTCAGCATGTTTTTACATCTCACTACGTTATTATGCATTTTGAGTTCCTAGTCTTTATGTAGCTTGAAGGTGGTTTCCCCTGTGTAGCCAAATTCACATCACAGCTAAATGTTCCCCAAGTCTGTTTATAAAAAATAAAAACGAAAAATGTACTGGTATTTTTCTGCCAGGACATTATCCTGTAATTTTATGGAAATTTCCGTTAACCCTAAAACACATCACAATGCAATGCGTCATTTAAAATACATGTAAAAAACAAAACAAAACAAAAAAAGAGTTTTTTTTTTACATGTATATTGTGTAAAAAGCCAAAAAATCTGAAGTTTTCAGTTAAGATTCAACCCATGCTGTTCAAAAGATTTTTTTAATGTTTTTGAAATATTATCTTATATGCTCACCAAGGCTGCCTTTAGTTAATCAAAAATACAGTAAAAACAGTGATATTGTGAAATAATATTACAATTGGCTGGTAAGCATTGGCTTTTTCACCCTGCTGTAACAACACCACCATGGCAGCCATTCAAAATTAGCAAATATTTGTACTGCATAAATTTTAAAATTTCTAAAATAAAATGTATTGCAAGCAACATACACTACCGTTCTAAAGTTTGGCTCACCAAGACATTTATTTGATCAAAAATACAGTAATATTGTGAAATATTATTATAATTTAAAATATATTAAAATATAATTTAATATATTTGAAAATGTAATTTATTTCTGTGAAGAAATAAATCATTACTTCCTGTCTTCAGTGTCACATGATCCTTAAGAAATCATTCTCATGCTGATTTGCTGCTCAAGAAACATTTCTTAATATATTTTCACTTCTTCAATTGGGTTTGCAACAATTACCTCAAACAAATGTGTTAAACCAAATTAAATAAATTATAGATTATATATTAGTTCTTCCTCGCAAGCGCTCATGTCAACCCAGCACCTTTTTAACATGATTTTGCTTCCCAGCAGAAACAAAAGGCTTTCCAGCGTTGTATGCAGTATGCATCAGATGGTCAATGAACACCCTGGGGCCGGTCCACAGTATTTTTGTAGCCCATATTGAGCTGTAAATAATTTTGGTAAGCTAAAATTATCTCCCTCTCATTTCTCTCACAGGGTTCCCCTTTGAGAAGGTGGTGCAACGCACACTGTACCTGCAAGTGCTAGATTATGACCGTTTTAGCAGAAATGACCCTATAGGAGAGGTGTCCATCCCCCTGAACAAGATCGAACTGGCCCACATGCAGACCTTCTGGAAGGAGCTGAAACCCTGCA
Organism: Coreius guichenoti; assembly: GCA_039654105.1. Lineage (NCBI taxonomy): Eukaryota > Metazoa > Chordata > Actinopteri > Cypriniformes > Gobionidae > Coreius > Coreius guichenoti. Next base: position 44,769,987 of record CM077168.1, read on the forward strand.
GCGATGGCAGCGTGAGTAGATCAGTGTGTTTCTGTACTCAGTTAGCATTTCTAGCATTATGAACTTTGAAGAGTTTTTGCAGAGTTCTGCACGGGCAGGAGAAAGGAGCCAAAGACACCAATGCAGGAACAACAGATGCCAATAATAGTCAAAGAAAAGCAGAGATGAAGTGACGGAATGGGGTCGGCTAGGGACAGGGACAATACAACATTAATTGTGCAGTAGGTTGATTATGATGTGCAGAGCTTGTCATGCCTCAAGTAATGGCACGCTGGTTGCTGTCAAATGTTTTAGCCCTTTTACTCAAGAACAAAAGGGGCACAAATTTGTCGTTAGCACAGAGAGTCTTTGTTCTCCTGGAAGGGTTTTCTGACATGGGGTGTCCAAAAGATCGCCCACAGATTCATTGATTCTGTAGTTAGTGTTTGAAGCTGAACTAAAACTTTGGTTTTAGTTCAGCTTCAAACTAAAGAACTATGAACTAAAACTTCATAGTTCAATGAAATGGTCCTGCCGTGTGACAAATCAGTCACTCAATTAGTATGAGGTGAATAGAACTGCATGCGTGATCAATATGAGAAGTTGGAATTGGAAGAATTTTATTTAAAACACTTTTTAGTAATAGACAATATATGGTTCAGATTGATTAATCAGCTGATATATGATGATTTTTAGGTTTTTTTTTTTTTCCAGCCAATGCTTGGCCAAATGTCACAGTGCACATTTTCATTTTCACATTATTGTGTAAAAACGTAATTTAAGCTATTATGTGCTGTCATTAACTTGTACAGTATATGTGTATATGGGCCTTCGAATGGGTGTCATTTGCTTCTTGTAACTCTTCCAAATAAAACTTTTCTTTTTTAAAACTGAATCTAATAATACATATATTCAGCTATTCAAAATATTTCTCAGGTAACTTTATTTCATCTTTTACAAGGTTTTTAAGATGGATGCATTTTTCTCAGTCCTGTTACCATACAAAACTCATGTGTCTTTTAAAAAGCATGTTTAAAATCATGTCAACTGATTTCTTTGTTTTCCCCCTAAAGGAGATGCTTATTTTAAAGAAATTGTTAGTTTCATGTTCAAATAATTGATATTTGTCATAAAAATTACACTATACATAAATGTATTTACATATTTATTTATTCTAACACGTAGGCACAAAAAGAGATGGTAACAGAATAATAATAAATCAGAGATATTAATATAATTTAATAGAATTATGAAACACGCAATACATTGTGTGAAATAGATATATGATATATGAAATAGATAATGTAATGAGTGGAATAACAACCAGAAAACAAATTAAATATCCTGTGAAATATACATTATTATGTACAATTAAATATATTTAATATGGTGTTTATGATATACCATATAAATGTAATTAAATTGCATACCATATAGTGAGATACAACAATGTAAAGTTAAATAAAATATTTAATGTTTTTAATTAAAATTAAATAAATAAATTATTGAATAAAATAAAAATATATGATTCAACAAGATATTAGCAAATTGGAAATCCAGTATAGGTTTACCACTATTGAAAAAATACTGAAAAATACAAACATTTAAAAAATAAAATAAAAAGAGGTTTGGGTTTGCCTGGTTATTTTCTCAAAAATTGTGACCTCATGAACCATACACTTGCGTGACAGTGAAGTTTGAACCAATGAACCGGCCCCGTACTGACCTTACTGTGTTCATTTTCTTCAGGGGAGTCGAGGAGACCTCCTTGTGTCTCTGTGTTACAATCCCACTGCCAACACCATCACTGTGAGCATCATCAAGGCACGCAATCTCAAAGCCATGGACATCGGGGGAACATCCGGTATGAATATACACCCATAAAACCTCATAGATGAATCTTAAATATAACCTCATGTGTTATGGTCATATTCCTTTAGCTCAGCTGGTAGAATATGGCACTAGCACATCATCATGGGTTAAATTCCCACAGGACACACTATATATGTGTTTACCTTGAATGCACTATAAGTTATTTTGCAAAGCATCTGCTAAATGAATAAATGCAAATGTAATAAGTTCTATTGTGTGCACTGAGTGCTTGGGATTTCTGTGGAAAATAAGTGTCCTTGTCAAGGTGCCATCTGCACAGTAATCATCTCGAATGTAATTTAGAATTCATCACAGGAATTCGGATTCCCTGGACGCAACTCACTGTGGACTGTTGCCTGTTTCAGACCCCTACGTCAAAGTGTGGCTGATGAACAAAGATAAACGAGTGGAGAAGAAGAAGACGGTGGTGATGAAGAGGTGTTTGAACCCCGTATTTAATGAGTCCTTCCCCTTTGATGTCCCCGCTCACGTCCTCAGAGAGACCACCATCGTCATCACAGTCATGGATAAGGACAGACTGAGCCGCAATGATGTCATAGGCAAGGTACGATGTCACAGGGACATAAAATATATATACAGTCAAAACAAAATTATTCAGACACCAGATATAATTTTTTACTAGTGGGTACAGGACACTATAGTTCATTTATGTAAGTGAGGATAGCAAAATAAAGTAAACTGTGACATATTATACCCAAAAATTCTTCATACAGTGGACTACCAGTAAAATTGATAAAAATTTGGGACCAAAATTATTCAGACACTTTGACCTGACCATGTTTTGCTTAAGTTTTTTTTCTTTAATTGCTAATGCGACCTTTTACACCACAGACTGAACAAAATGAAGCATTGCTTGGTAATTGGTTGACCTAAATTGGTATTATCTAATTGTGTACTTAAATTTGACAGCTGATTGGTTGATTGTAATCCATTACATACCTTTCTATCAAAGCTATCTGACATTATAAAGATGAATTTCTTCTGACACAGTTCTTGTCATATTTTATTACCATTTTCTAAACTATAGCGAATAAACTGTGATAATGTGAGAAAATGTTGAAGGTGTCTGAATACATTTTGGTTTGACTGTATATATAGTATTGCGGTTTGTAATTTTATTGGTAAATTTAATGGAAAACATAATTTTTTCCTGTTCTTGTTTTTTCCACCTTCTTTTTCTCCTTCTCTTCTTTTCATGCCATATTTCTAGATCTATCTCTCATGGAAGAGTGGCCCAGCAGAGGTAAAACATTGGAAAGACATGATGAGTCATCCGCGCACTGCTGTTGCCCAATGGCACGCTCTCAAAGCTTGAAGGACCCGCCCACCAAAAGTAAACACCTTCAAAACCCTGTTGATATGCACAAGTTTAAACACGGGTACCAAAAGCCATCCAACTATCTTTCTTTCTCTCTCTCTCTCTCTCTCTGTCTCTCTCTTTCTCCCTTCTCAATTTTTTTTCCTGCAGTTTGTTATGGAGACCCTTCCTTTATTCACTGCTTTTATTTTTTCCCCACCAAAAAGAGGCTAAGCACTGCCAAGAAGACTGGGAGAGAAAGTCTTGCATAACCAAGAGAGGTAAACAGACTCGTCTTCCTTGAGAAAAAGTTTGATAACTCGACTGTTCTCTGAACAGCTGGACCGTGGAACAGGGTGACTTCTATCATCGAACTTCAATCGCTGAACTTGAAACGGCTGAAACAATCTCCCGAACAGACCCTTCTATTGCCATGTTTGTGTCTCACCTCCCTCATGCCGTCCCTCTGAGCGTACGGAAAGATCCGGAAGGATCGCAACCACAGTGCAATACCTAGTTGAAGGAGGGATGAACTTGTTATGTGTTGGACTTCGTCACCTCTTGATGTTTTTCTCGGAACAGTGTAGAAATTCGCTGGACCTCTTTGTCGTCTGTATGTACTGTGGGTGCTGTTATGTGACAGAAAAAAAGGGTCTTGTTAAAAGAAAAAACAGAAAAACTGAAAAATTTAAGCTCACTTTAATTGACTGGATCAGTTTAAACAATTTTAGAACATTCCAATAAGTGTATAAAACAAAATAGGGACAAAAATGAGAATTGTTAGTGGGTCTACGCAAGTACTTGAATGCTTGTTGTTGCTTGCCATGTGAGCTTGATTTCATGCGTTGTTGCGTCGGAGTACAATTAGGCCCAATTTCCACCTAGGTATTATTTTATGATGTATATTTTGCAACAGAACTTAAGGAACATCCAAAACAATGCTGTGTGCTGGGCTAAATTCGCTCATTGTATGTGTGTACATATGATGGTATTTTTACCAGAAGATCTGAACCGAACTGTAGTGGGCAACGTAGCTCCTCCGACAAGAAGAACCTGGTATTCTTGAGCATTCTTTCCTTTTTAGGGTCACATCTTGTGACAGTTCGTTTGGAAGCGGACTGAGACCCAGATTTTCAGGGTGTGTTCACACTTGGCATGTTTGGTTCGATTAAAACGAAACCTGGTGCGATTGCTCTGTTAGTGTGGTTTATTTGAATAAGTGTGAACGCTGCCATCCGAACCCTGGTGCGCACTAAACAAGCGGACCAAGACCAGTGAAAAGATGGGTCTCGGTCCACTTCCAAACAAACTCTGGTGCGGTTCGAATGATATATGAACGCAACACGGACCAAAGACATGTAAACAAACCAAAAACGGGACATGATGTCACAAAATGCGACCCTAGAAAGGACAGAATGCAGATGTTGCCCATTACAGTTCGGTACAGGCATCAGAACCACTCTTCTCGCAGCAGATTTGTATGTGTGACGGAGGGATTCCTGCCGCTGTTTTGACTTTACACATTTTATAAGCTCTTCACGAGTTCTCAGCTGGTCAAAATACCATCATATGCAAGCTACGCACATACATCGAGCGCGTTTAGCTCAGCGCACAGCATTGTTTTTGATGTTCTGTAAGTTCAGTCGCGAAATATACGTAATAAAAGCCGACCACTCAGGTTGTGAACGTATCCCTATGCCTTCAGGTATCTTTAGGTGCGGTGTTAAAATGCCAATGTGAACGTTAAGCGGACTAGGACTAAATGTTTTTTGGTCTGGACCAAACAAACCAAGCGAACCAAACTACAAGTGTGAACACACCCTCAGGGGTCTCAGTTCGCCTGTTTGGTGCGCACCAGGGTTTGGATGGCAGCGTTCACACTTATTCAAATGAACTGCACTAAAAGAGCAAGTGCACCAGAGTTCATTTTAATCGAACCAAACCTGCCAAATGTGAACACATCCTAAGTATATACATCAGGACAGCACGCTTGCAATGCACTGGCCAAAGCATTTGTGTACTTGCATAGACTACAGTACGTTGCTAAATTTCTTCCAAAGCAAATAAGACAAGATAGGAGTGAGTGTTTGAAGCGTGTGTCGACATATGCGCCTTTGTGGTAGAAGCAGAACCACAGAAATCCTTTTATCTAAACTAGCATTCCTCATGTAATGTACACATCTTGCAGAGGATTGCATCAACCACTTAACCAGTATGCAATGACACTGCCTATGTGAGTTCAACGCTGCCAAAACGCTGTTCATTTCTTTTCATTTCCAAAAGGGCTTAGAGTTCTTAGAGTCCCTCCAAAATAAGATGTGCAATTTAGAACTTAACTAAAGAAAAAGAGCGGAAGCAGAAAATATAATGTAAGTCATGTGATTGTTTGTGCGTCTTTGACTTGGTGTGTGTGTTTGTATGCGTTTGTTGCTGTCTTTATTTGTGTATGTGTTGATGGTTGGATCACAGCGATCATACGATTGATTCCCTACAGTACTTATGCTGCCTTCAAGTCCTAATGCAAAGTTTGAGAAATCAGAATTACAGCAGAATTTTGGCTGGAATAAAATAGATACAAATGTATTCAATAAGTTTTTGCAACAACATAACGAGCACTTCACTCAGAAATTTTTAGTAAATTTCACTAATAATTACAAAGAAACAGCAAGTAACATTAAATTAAACATGATGTATGAAAGACTGAAATCCTATTTTCTTGAAAAATGTACTCCAGTAATTGTTTTTATTTACAACTTCGAAATATATATTCGAAATATATATATATATATATATATATTAATTTTTTTTTTTTTTTTTTTTTTTTTTTTTTTTTATTAACAATGTTGCAGTGTTTCCATCCACATATTCTACGCAAAATTTGGGATATTGCATTACATTTTTGATTGGAAACAGCAGGAAATTGGCTCATTTGAGGAGGATACATTTTTATTTGTTTCGAAGATATGCTTAAATTATAAATTATTATTTAATAAGACTATTTACTAACATTTACTTATTTCTTAGATATGCATCAGGAAATTCATCTAGTATTTATTTTAATTTATTACATTTAAGAAAACAGCCATATTATTGTTGTGTCTTTTTCCTCGGAAGAGGTGATTTTGTTCTCCACTATTTTTGTTAAATTATTTTTGCAATGTTTACTTTTTTGGCAAAAATTAACTTGGATAAAAATTTGTGTAATTGATTCTTTTGAGCAGGATTTCTCAAACTTGGGTAACTTCATGGAGTATGTGTATTGATGAAGACCTAATAACTAATTCAGTAAATCAAATTGAAATAAATTATTAATAATTAAAATAATGATCAAATAAAAAAAAAAACACTTAATATACACTAATATAAAATATATTATTTGTTTACCTGCATATCATGTGAAAATTAACCGGCATCAGAGAAACTGTGAACATGCAAATGTGTTGTTAAATTATTAAATATTAAGTTAAAATCTGAGGGGGTACTTCATGTAAATATTTTAGGTAAATGGTTTCGGCTGACTAAAAAAGTTTGGGAATCTTTGCTTTAGAGAATGACGGGCTATGTAGTTTAGTTCCACAAGCTTGTCATCTCATAAACTGGCTAAATAGGTTGTATTTTGTAGCAAGCTTTTTGGTTATTCCTCATGAACAGTACACAAAATGTGTACAAACTAAATTGTGCCATCAACATTCACAATTACAGCTTATTATGATAGCAATTAGCTTCAGGCATAATTCTTGAATCAACATGCCCTCAACTCACAAAGTCTGTGCTCAATGAAAATAATTACACTAATTGCGACATTGCGATCTTGTTCATGCGGTCTCATCTTTTAAACACGATCGTTCCAACATGACTTGAAGGCAGCATTAGCCTGCCGTTGAGGAGGGTATAATGTGAGTTATAAATGGCAAGTCTGCAGGATATAATAGCAATACTATCACATTTTGTTTTCTGAATAACATTTTGTATGCTGCGTTTGCTTGGGATTTCTGTCGCCTCTTAATGTGTTACTTATGTAACAGAGAAAAGGCAAATATAGAAAGGGAAGGTTTCAAATTGTTACCATGTCAACAGTTAAATTAGGAGAAATATCTAATATACCAGACTACAAAACTTCATTGAAGAAGCGAACTCCTTACTTGAAATAATAAGGCAATGTACTGTAGATAAGCAATATTTATGTACAACAGTGAAAACATTTCTAGGTCAATGTAAGGGTTAACTTCAGGGTTAGGACATCCGTTCATATTCGTTCGACTTGAAGCACACATGCAAACACACACGCAGTCCTTCAGGAAGTGAAACATCTATCACCTTTCTCCCCTCATATGCATGTGCTCTTAGTGTCAAACCAGACGTTAGACGTGAATATCACTGCCAGACGTTTCTCGCAGCTTGTCCTCCCCCCCAAATAACACGCTGTGACAGACGAGTCCTCAAAGACACAAAGAGAGTGAGGGAAGAGTTCAAAGGCCAAAAAACAGACCAAAGTGAGAGCAAGACCTAAAAAAATATTCAAAACGTAGTGTACTTTCTCAGTCGTTGAAGTTGGTTTAAAGAGAAGTAACTAAATGGATGGATGGATGGATGGATGAAAATGAGTGTGGATTCTTTTATTTGGACTTGTAAGCAGGGCCGTTGCTTGAATTCATGGTTGAATTCGACCTGATGAAGCATCAAATGATAAAAGCGTTATTCTGAATTTTTGTCATTTTGTTTTCCTCATACTGTGAAGTCCTGCTCACAGTGCAAACTTATTGGTCCAAATCTCAACTTTTTATTTAAGGAATGTTCTGGATACAGTATAGGTCACACTTTATATTAGGTGTCTTTAACTATGTACCTACATCAAAAATGTATTTATTGTGTTCATATTGTATTGCAATATTGTGGTGGGATATGGGTAAGGTTAGGGACAGGTTTGGTGGTGTGGGTTAAAAGATAAGGTAAAGGTAATTATAGATGTAATTTCAGCTGTAATTGCATGCATTTTTAAAAATATAAGTACAATATAAAAACATGTATGTACACAATAAGTGCATTGTATCAAATGATTAAATTAAATGTTAGTACATATAGTTAAAGACACCTAATGTAAAATGGGACCCATTTAATACAATACAATTAAAGGGATAGTTCACCCAAAAATGAAAATTCTGTCATCATTTACTCACCCTCAAGTCGTTCCAAACCTGTATGAATTTATTTCTTGTGCTGAACACAATAGAATATATTTGAGGAATATGGGTAACCAGGGCTTGACATTAACACCTGCCAACCCACCAAATGCGGGTGTATTTCAGCAGTGGAGTGTAATGCAGTCACTCCTACTAGCCACTTTGGCGGGTTAAATTTTATAATAGGCTATATAAATTTTTCAATTGTAGACTTTTAACTAAGTGCAATGTAGTGTTGTCAAAAATATAGATTTTTCGATACATATTGATACTGAAATTTCTGAAACAGCTTCTAATAGCCTACTCATTTCCCGCAGAATAGATACATTTCTCTCTGTCTCTCATTTCTCTTACAGTGAGCTACACACAAACCATTCCTTTACTCACTCGTTTCGTTTGCTCCGGATGAATATTGTTGGTGTTACAGGACTTGAATTTCGTCGTGTGATTGCGCGTATTGCGCTTAAGTTTACTTATTCCCGCAGATTTTGTGCTCACACCCAAAGTGCGCACACAGTAGGCTATGGGTCCATGTGTCAGGTCTTAAGGGACAGCAGCCTAATATACCGGTGGCTGCCAAATTATATTGGAATCATGAGATAATATTAAAAATATCTATATGGCAGTTTTTCCCCATGGTATCAATGTCAAAATTGTGGCTAGAGAAAATGCTGAGTGGCTAGTAACTTTGGGAAACAACTAGCCACAGTGGCTGGTGAGGAAAAAAAGTCAATGTCAAGCCCTGTGGGTAACCAACATTTGATGGACCCCACTGACTTCCATAGTATGGGAAAAAATATTATGGAAGTCAATGGGGTCCATCAAATGTTTGGTTACCGACATTGTTCAAAATATCTTCTTTTGTATTCAGCAGAGGAAAGAAACTCATACAGGTTTGGAACGACTTGAGGGTGAGTAAATGATGACAGAATTTTCATTTTTGGGTGAACTATCCCTTTAATTTCTATTGACAGCACTTGTGGCATAATGTCAGTTACAATAACACTTACTATGGAAGTATAAAGGGCTAGACAATAAATGTAAAAATACACATTATTTTAATAACCAGACGTTCATCCACCTAGAAAAGTAGTCCCACTTTAAAAAGACCAATTTAGACAACTTTGCAGATTTTAATAATTAATATTCTTAAATTAAAAAGTCTAGTGCTTTTAACAAAAATACAATCACATTTTAAAACCTCAAAATTATTATTTTTTTAATTAATTAAAAAAAATATTAAAGATGATTTAAAGATGATTTTGCCACATTATATACTAAATGTTGTTAACAGTGTTAACTTTGTTACTGAACTCCTAACATGTCTTTAAACACCAAATATTTTCTAACTGGTTATGATTGTGTCTTGTAACTGTGATTTATTATTATTTATCATTATCATTATTACTATTATTTTATTTATTTTTTTATAATAATAATAAACGTAAAGATGACTAAATTAAAACAAAAAAAAAAATTCACATTATGCCCCAAATTGATTTTAACTTATACTGAACCCATAACATCAGATATTTTCTGATTGGCTGAGATTTATGTCTCATCTCTTAACTTTTTCTTTTGTGAAAACAGATTGTTCCCAGGTTTCAACGGTCCTGCTTTTAGGATCCAAATCTCAGTGAGTTTTGCTTTGCGAGATGAAAACGACAAGCACCTGATGTGAAAATGAACCGGTGAAGCGGCATGCTTTGTTTTGTCTTGTCTAGTTCTGTGACACCGCGGTGAGGCGGCTAATGTGAGCTTGTCTGTTATACTGTCGTATCCACAAATTTCCATTTGAATTAGTTCCTCAGCTGTTGGATTGCAGATGTTTTGACCTTACGAAACAAAATGCCAAACCAGGTTTGAAACAACCAGCATTTGAATGGTCACGTCTGTCATCACAGAGGTAGTTGCGGACATCAGAATGAGGAGTCGGAACTGAACTTTGATGTGTGTGACGACAACCCACCTAAAGACGTTGTGTGAACTTGTGTGTGTGCTTGTAAAAATTAATGTTACCTGGGGAGTTTTGACGAAGATCCCCTGTTTCTCAGCATCTCTGTGGTGTGCACAATATGATTTGACATACTGATGATTTATTTTGGCATAAATGTACAGTGTAAATAGATGTAAACCTGTATATAAAAAGGAAACTGACACGTTTCTTGGAGTCTCTTGATTTATAAGTTGAGAGAATGAGTTCACTTTGCTTAAAAAGGCAGTTACGATAGTAATTCTATGATAGAATGTTTTTTGCTTTTCCTTTAACTTGTTTTTGTTATATTGTGTGATTTGATTTTGTCTTTGCACAGATCTAATGTTCTATTGGGTTTTTATAGCAAAAAAAACTAAAACATTGTTCGGTTTAAGAAATTCTGTGTGTGTGTGTGTTCTGACTCAACAAAGTAAGACAATTGTTGCAATGTTGCACCACCTTTTTCCGTAAATTGAGTTCTTCTGATTAATTTACAATGACCCAAACTGTAACCCCTCAACAGTGCTACCAGCATCCGAAATGAATGTTGAGTTTTTGTCTGTCTTTTGTTGAAAGAGAATAAAATTGATACTAATAAACGGAAATTGGTGGAAAACACACATACTCTTTTAGTTTGTGAGGAATGGCTTTCATCTCATGATGGTCATCCAGGGCACTGCACCTGTCCTCGCTGACGCACATCAGAAGTAGAAAATAACCTCAATAGGAAAGCTTTATTGCTCAGAGGTTGCTCTTTCATAACTCAAGAGACATACTGGAGTTTCAAATTGACACTAGTATTTTCTTAATACATGTTCCTGTGCAATTTATCCGTACACATTATTACAAATAAAAAAGTCTTCCTAATCTTTTATCAAAATTAAATAACTTACTTTGCAACTGAAACAACTTGCCCTTTCATGTGACATCACAAATGCTTAGTTTTAAACTACTCTTCTTCTTCAACCATCTGACGTCATTCTGGTATTGTAACAGTCACTTATCTCAATTCAATCGATGGGTAGATGGATAAAATCAAGTTCCATCTTACATTTGGATGTAAAATGGTTTGTGAAAAGCATTTCACATTGACTGTCTAAGATGTTTCTCCTAAAATTCCTTGGGAGACATTCAGTAAAAGTAGGCACAAATGAGACATAGTTGACTGAGTAAGGGGCCGTTAACACAGAATGCGTTCTCAGAAGTGGAAGTCATCATAGTTGGGTAAACTTTTGTAGTGGCAAACTGGAACAACAACAACACGTGTAAAAAAAAAAAAAAAAAATTCCACTGCAGCATTTATATGACTTTCCAAAAGCGGAAAAGATTATCAAGAGATTGATTATATTGGTCAGAAGAGAGAAAGATGACAAATTTGCTGTCACTCCCTCAGCCGTTGTATTACAAACACAGCAGTGTTAACCAATTTTCTGTAATTTAATGCCAAGGTAAGAAAACACAAAGTATAGCATTATAAAAGTACATTAAAGTTTAAATCAAAGCACAGGCAAAGAAGTAGAAACAACCAAGGCTACGTTCAGACTGTCAGTCCAAATCCGATTTTTGTGCGTATCCGATTGAAATCCGATCAGATTTAGCTAGTGTGAATGGCCAAAAATCACATGAAATGCGATTTTTAAAAATCCGTTTCGAGCTACATTCATATGTGGTTTGAAATCCTATTCAAATCACATTTCTGGAAATCCATTTCTGACCGCTATGATCGGACTTTGCGTGGTTTATGTGACTTTCTCACGCCACGTAAAAAGTAAACGTCAGACGTTGTTATAGGAAACATACTGAAAGTCACTGCAGAAACAAGGTTGTGTTGTTGCAAAGTGGCAGACAAGCAGAAGATGACAATACAATGGAGAAATTTGAAACCGGCAGAGACGACAGTGTGAAAAAAAGCCGCTCATACCAGCCTCCTTACTGTTCTGCCGCTGCCTCATAAGACGCAGTATTCCAGTGCGCGGCGGCTACACATTGTCATGTTGTAAAATGTAAATAAGACAATATCTCTATTGCAAACCCCTCCATATTGTGGTTTTTGTCGTTGTTTTTGGCATATGCCTATGCAACGTCATTGACATAGAAACCAATGCAGATATTCCGGAAAACGAAAGAGCTGCATGGACACACAAATCGGATCTGAACAGTTGCGATACACAATGTGGACGTCGGATACACAAATAATCGGATTTGGACCGACAGTGTGAACGTGGCCCAAGTAGGTGCATCCTGCGGTGGACATCCAACCCCGCCCACATCCAAAACATCACCTTGTGACTCTCCATCCCTGTTTTGCCCCCGAAAACCTGATTTGTTGTATGTAGGTTTCCGATTGAAAGGGTTTTTAGATGTAAGGGCAGGTTTTAAATGGGTTTCAGGCGAATGAGTAGGTTTTGAGAGGGTTTCAGGCGTAATGGTAGGTTTTAGGTGGGTTTCCGTATGTAGGTTCCAGATTAAAAGGTTTTTTAGGTGTAAGGGTAGGTTTTGAGTGGGTTTCAGTGTGTTCTGTCATAAAAAGAGAAATATAAGAAGTAAATGAAAAAGAATTAGGTGTTTTCTCGATGCTTCTTGATTCAAAGTTAATGATTTTTTCCAAACCACTTCATCAGAAATCCCACCCTGCAGCTAATTTCATTGGTTAAAGGGTACATAACACACACAGTTTCTGCCAATCTCATGTTAATCTTGAGTATCTATAGAGTAGTATTGCATCCTTCATATCTCCGAAGAGTCATTAGTTTTATCATATTTGTAAAAGACATACACTGTACCGATTCTTTCCGAAAACAGCCAAGCTCATGGAGGCGTGCAGTGGGCGGAGCTAAAGAGTCACGAGCACACACACACACACACACAGACACAATACGTCATGGCATTATCACTGGATAACTTTCGATTTACTATACGTTTGTGTTGTTTACATTATATGCACTTATGTGCCGATTGCCAACAAAACACAGACATTTGATGCAGTTTCACTCACCGCCTGCGGTTTCGACTCATGATTGAATGAGTGCACTCAATAACGTCCACTATGGTTTCGGACACCACTACAAATGGCTGTCCCCTCAAATAGTGCCCTATTTAAAGGTATAGGGGGCAATTTTGGATTCAGCCAGTGTTTTGGTATAGGCAGTCAGTATTGACATGACCAATAAAATTTGCTGCATGCTGGAGTTTCCGCTGAACTGGTTTGTTGTATTTGGACATGGGCATGGCTTCTGACATCACACTTGGATGTGGGCCGGGTTGGATCAGTTTTGTCAAGTCCGCGGTTTTCCCACGGAATTGGGCTACATTTAAGTTGTTGCCACGGGTAAAACTTTTTTACACTGGTTGATTTCCACCCCGTAAGTACGAAAGAGTAGGATGAACTTGATTTTATCCATCAAGAATTGATTGGATCATGAAAATTGGGTGTCCAAAACAGACTGGAGGCAGGTTTGAAAAGTATGAACAATTCATGATTTCAGTCAAAAAGGAAAGCCGTTTAAGAGTTAAACAAGTGCATGTTATTCCAAAGCCATTTTTTCTTTCTTTGAAATAACGTGGACTGATGAATTTTGCACAATAAGACCAAGAACATTTTGTCCATTTTGATTTCATGTTGATTTTAGGTGTGAAACACAGCTTTGCACATGGAGATGAAATTGACAAAAGCCTGCGTTTGCCCATGCGAGCACTCACGTCTGACACTGTTGCATGTTTTGTGAGCGCTAGAGGAGCATTAACACAGTTTACACCAGTAAAACAGGCAAAGAGTGCTGCATATTTGTGGATAGAGAGGAAAAGAGGAGCAATTTTGAGAGAGACAAGGGCAAGCGATGAAATACACGGCTGTCACGACTCAAACACAGACCACGCACATGCTCGCCGCTGTGGAGGATGACAGGAACATGTCAGAGAGATGTGTGGGCGAACGGCAGATCCACACACCAAACAAGCTGGCTTTCTCCATGGATACTGAACATTTATGTAAAGAGTTTGCGCACAAGATTGTGTTAAGTTTGTTAGTGCAGAAGTCTAACTCGTCTTGAGTAGACGCCCACCAGCTGATGTCTACAGCTCCATGAAGACGGCTGCCTGAGACACCGTTCAAATCGGAAGTTGTTATTGGTGCTCGCTGTTATTATTGCTCATATGTGGGTTTAGTCATTTGTATAACCCTTTAACCGGATAGTTTACCCAAAAATAAACATTCTGTCACAATTTACTCATCTTTATGTTGTTCCAAGTCTGTATGAATTTCTTTCGAAAGAAGATATTTTGAGAAAAGAACGTAAATGGGGTCCAATGTTGTTTGAACATCAAAATTTTGCAAAATTTCATTTTGCAAAGAAAGAAAGTCATAGCTTACATGTTTGGAACGACATAAGGTTGAGTAAATGATGACAGAATTTTCATTTTTGGGTGAACTGTCCCTTTAAGTATTACAATCATATGGCTTTTCAAATTAATCTGATCTGTATTTATATTCTGTTTTAATATTTATTAATATTTGTAATTAGTTTTAATTTAAAAAAAACATTTTAATTCTGAGTTGTAGTCATGTTATGTGCTTTTTGTCATTTTTACAACTGTTTTTATTTTTTTAATTTTTATATATAGCTTTAAGTTATTTTTCAGTTTTAGTAATTTTTAGACTTTTATTTATTTTAGCTAGTTCCAAAGGCAACATTTCTAAGTTTTTATATATTTTAAGTTGACATTTTTCATCTAATATATATATATATATATATATATATATATATATATATATATATATATATATATATATATATATATTATATATATATATATATATATATATATATATATATATTATATATATATATATATATATATATATATATATATTATATATTGATTTTATTTCAGTTAACAAAAATTAGTTTAATAGTTTTAGTTAACAATAACATCATTGGATCTGATATGTCATTTTTGTTGGCAGACGATGAAACTACTTTGACAATAGGACAAAATCCTTTATGTATTTTTGTCTAATAAAAATCTGTAGAATGAAAGCAGTCTCCAATAGCATTCACTCAAAAAAAAAAAAAAAAAAAAAAAATTGTTCAATAAGTCATGGCAACATGTTTTTCCATTTCTTTAACTCATCAAAATAATTTATTTCAACTTCATTTTTAAGTTATATTAGATTCAACTAGGTTTTAAATAATGAGATGAAATGTCCTGTACAGATTTGATTATACTTAAAAATTTAAGGCAGCAACTGAACTTAAGTTAAAGTAGGTAAAAATTTTGGCAGCGTGTCCTACAATGTTGCAAACTACTCTCTATTTGAATCCCACGCATGTCATTATGTTAGTTGTATACAACTTTTATAGAAAAGTTAGTTTGTCAACATGAGGTCTCCATCACTCAATGTTACAGCATTACAGAGTATCAGAAGTATAACTTCACACAAAACACTTCTTATGATGAGGTTCACTAACAAGAACAATCATCGCTCAAAGCTTCAAGAAACCATCAGTCAGGTCTTGCGATGGCTGGCACGTCAGCGGCAGGTCTCACAGGTAATGAAGCAGCTGAGCACATCATGATTGAAAGCAATTTCACATCAATTCAAACTAAGAAAGCTCAAATAGATCCCTAGTTTTACTCTTAAGTCATCTTAATGCAGGGTCAAATGAAAGCCACCCATTCTTTATTACATGCAACTTATTAAATATTTTGTTGTGTTTGTCATTTTTATTAGTTTTTTATGTCTATATAGTTTTTATAAATTTGTATTATCTGTGATTTTATTTTAGTACTTCAAGTTAAACTAATGAAAATGAATTACCTTGGTTACCTTGTTTGTTCATATATTTTATTTCAGTTAATGTTTATTTTGTTTCAAGTAACACATTTTTTTTTATGGTTTTATTTTTAGTTAATGATAATAATCCAGTATCTGTCACATGTATGTTCTGTTTTGGTTTAGTTTCATTGTGTAATTAGTTCTACGTGCCTGTTTCTGTTCAGTTTATTACTCTCCCTTGTATTTAAGCCCTCAGTTTCCTTTGTTTCATGTATTGTTTGTTAAGTGTGGTTATTTCCTGAGCTTCTTCCCTGTGATTCTCCTACATGGAATTTATTATTAAAGACTCCTTTGCCGGTTCCACAGACAAGACTTAAGCCTAGTACTGGACTAAAATGCATGTTTGAGCTGTCTTAACTGAAAGAAACTTGCATTGACATATCTTAAAATATGTCGGTGCCATTGTTTTGTCTCAAGATGCACGCCAGTAATGTTTTTTTCTAAGGCACGTTTCTAAAAGCTACTAAAATGTTCTAATTTAACTAAGGCCTAATCCTTTCCCCAAAACTAATCTTTAAACCTTTTATATAACACTTTTTTTTCTTTCAAAGTTTCTGTACGGTTAGTCAGGTGGGCTGCAGTGTATATGTCTTCAGTGGTTATAATGGGAATGCTTGCAGTGTTGGACTTGTTATGCAGCAGCTCTGGCCGGCTCCATTTCTCCTCATCTCCATAGAGACAGATGGCAGAGGTCAGTGAGATCACGCAGCAGGCTCTTTCAATGCTATATAAAGGCAGAGCTCACCTGTGAGCCAGGTATCACACAGTCTCTCTGTCTGAGAGGTGTGTGTGTGTGTGTGTGTGTGTGTGTGTGTGGCCTGGTAAACCCTATGGGGACAAAATGTACCCACAAGGACAAGTATTTTAGATATTTCCATCCATAATGTAGGGTTTACCAGGCCACACACACACATTTTTGGTCCCCATCACAAAAACAAACCGCTTATAAATCATACTAAGTGATGTTTTTTGAAAATGTAAAAATGTAGAAAGTTTTCTGTGATGGGTAGGTTTAGGGGTAGGGTTAGTGTAGGGGGATAAAATAGTTTGTACAGTATAAAAATCAATATGTCTACAGAAAGTCAACATTGCAAAACACAAGGTCTGTGTTTGTGTGTGTCTGTATCTGTGAAAGCATGCAGGTCTAACAATCTGAGCAAATCTGAATATGTCCTTTAAAAGACAAATAAGTCTCAGATCATGTTCATGTTAAAGACAAGCAAATATGATATTACACCATGCAGTAGTGGTCAACTGACAGGTCAGGACCAAAGGCTCAAAGATATGTTGATTATAGCATTTGTCCAATCAAACTTTACAGCCAATTCATCAGTCACTTGTTTGCTATGCAAATTATCAAAATGGTTTTGACACTGAGCAAAATGAACCCATATTGCAGCAGTCATTAGATGCACTGAATCTCATTGATGTTTATGTTTGGCTGGTAAATCGCACTACTTCTGTTCTTTCTGCGTTTACAATGGTCAGCTTTCTGTCCCTCCATTGACAGCTACACAACTGAACACTTTAGTTCATAAAGTGATTGTGTCTCTTCAGAAAATTTGGACTAAACCGTTCAATTCATATGGATTAGTTTTAAGATCTCTTTATGAACGTTTTGCAGTGTCAATGTTTTAGTTGTGTTGCTGTCAGTGAAGGACCAGAAATTTCATCAAAAAGATGATCATTTGTATTCCGAAAATGAACGAAAGTCTTACAGGTTTGGAACAACATGAGGGTGAGTATGACAGAATTTTCATTTTTTGGGTGAACTAACCCTTCAAAGACATTTACATTGTTACAGAAGATTTCTATATATTAATATTAAGCAGCACAACTGTTTTCAACATTGATAATAATAAGAAATGTTTCTTGAGCAGCAAATCAGCATATTAGAATGATTTCTGAAGGATCATGTGACACTGAAGACTGGAGGAAGGATGCTAAAAACTCAGCTTTTCATTTGAAAACGTATTAACATAGAAAACAGTTATTTTAAATTGTAAAAACATTTCACAACATTACTGTGTTTTGGTCAAATAAATGCAGCCTTAATTTTTTAAGAGACTTCTTTCAAAACTATAAGTTTTGAAAGGCAGTAGGCTATGTCTGCCTTTGAAATTCAGAAACTCTATCATTTTCCTTTATGTTTCCTTTTCCTTTATATCCTGCTTCATTTCCTCTTCCTTGTCTGTGGTTCTATATTTGGCAACAGTTCTGTAGGTTCCTTTTTAATGACAATTTTACCCTCCCTTCATGTTCTTGTAGAGGATTCAGGATGTGTACAGCATGCATTATTTCAGAATTACAGCAAAACAGAAAGTAAGTTACTTTGCCTGTTGCTTGCATATTTTCAGTGCTATAGTGAATGTTTGCAGTTGCTGAGGTTTTCAGAGTGGTTTCTATAGACCTTAGTGAGGGTAGTGCCATGAAAGAGGCTCTGAGGGATAGAAGCCTAGTGTGTTCAATGGATTGGAGTAACTGATGAAACATCTTTGCCGAAAAAAAGTTTCAGTAGACAAAAACTCCAAAAATAAGTTTCCCTCACAACCTTGTTTTCATCCGCGTTAAATTCAATATGGCGCCTAACCTAGCTAAGGTCTATAGGGGTGTGTTTCAATCAACTCCATGTTCACCTTGTTCACATTTCTAGAGAACCGAGCATGTGAATGAAAGCGCGGCCCAGCGGCATCTGTGCTTTTTAGCAGTGAGAGCGTCTGTGTTTAGTCATTTTCAAAAATGCAGTTACACACATATCTGGGACATTGCTCGCTTTAAGGAGAAAACTGTCATGACTAAAAGCTCACTGCCATCAAATCGCATGCCCTTTGACATCTGTGTACCTCCGCATTCAGGACAGTGTCGGTTCTGTTTTGGTGCAAAGTGCACTCATTCCTGCGGAGAACAACCGTTTGTTTGATTATGATGTTAAAGGACTCGATTAGTCACAATACTTGGATGCATTTCAACAGTGTGGAAACGGCACGAGTCGCTGCACATCGCTTTACACTCATCTAATCTTATTAGCAAGGAAAAGTCTGCCATCTTCTGGCTGAGATCTTTCGAAATGCATGTTATGCTTTAGTCCCAAAACATATTTGGACAAACATAAGAAATAAATGGATGTCATTGCAATGATATTTATACACGTTTAAATGTGACCTAAATGTCCAAATACATCTTGGGGTTAAAATGACTGACCAGCCACATTTAAGCACATCTTGTGTATGGACAAATCAATATTATTTTAAATTACAAATATACAAATAGAAGCAATCAGTCTATTCTATTCAGCTATATCAGACCTGAATGGTGCATTAGCACATCATGGGGTTATTTTCATTTTAAAGTGAGCTACTCCTTTAAGCTTTGAATACACACTAATTTGTTGTTAGCCAAGCTACTTAAGAAAATCATGATTCACTCTGTGAGCTTTTCAATACCTGTAGCAAAATATTGTAAAACCTCTTACTGGATGAACTCATGACACAAATTGGTTCCATACCATCTCATGTCCGAAAGACAATCAGAAATAATGTATTTAATTGGAAATAATCTTTAGAAATATTCTTCCTGTGGTTGTTATAAACCTGTTGAGAAAAACACTACAGTCATCGATTAGAACAAACTTTAATACAACTGGTATTTTCACATCACAGTCACTGTACAACGTTTATTCATCAGAATTGCAGTTTATGTGTATAATTTATATTATATATACAGCTCTGGAAAAAATTAAGAGACCACTTAACATTGAGAAATCAATTGCGTGTGTGTGTGTATATACAGTAATCATTTTTTGTATATATATATCATATATATGAAATCTGTTGAGTCTCAGGTGCTTGTATGAGCTCAGTTCTGCTTTGCTATGACAGTCTCTGGCAGAAGGGTAAGTTTTAACTGCTCTTGTCCAGATATTCAAGATTGGGGGCATCTAGACGCTGCTCCATGTCCTTATTCTTGGCGAACTCTTTGAGCATGTCCATCACCTCACCCTGGTACACATCAGGTGTCGGCTGAGCCTCTGACGGGAGGAAGACAGTGTTTAGAAATGTGTGCAAACTCATTTTCTTTATACATGTTTCTGGTCTTACTGTGCACAATACACCACTACTGTTTCTATTTATATATAATTTTTTCTTCTTCAATGGATAAAATCAAGTCAATTTAATGCATGAGCAGAGCTCTACACCACTGGACATCTATTTTATTTGTCTGTTCATACCTGTTGCCCAGTAGTAGATGTCCCAGTCATTGCTGGGTTCATTGATGAGTCTGTCATACTGCTTTAGCTGTGGTTCACTCATTGTACTCAGGTACTGCTTTGCAAAAAGGCTGGTAACAAAAACAAAAAAAGTACAGTCAGTGTAGCTGCCCCTTGATTTTGATTTTATTTCTAAGTATTCTATCTTAGAAACATTCTAACTGACATAATATGGAATGTGTTATTTTAGTATCATTTAAATACTATTAAAGTTTTTATTAATTTGAATGAGTTTTTTTATATGTTGTTTTCATTTTAATTTTATTAAAGTTTTAGTAATTTTATTGTGTTTTTGTCTTATTCAGCAGCTTCTGTGTTTTAAAGTTTCATATGTTTTAAAGGTGTTTTTGTCAGCCTCAGCAGCTTCTGTGTGAACATAAAGCCCGCCTACTCTGATTTGATTGGTTTTCTCAAATATTTTGACATTGACGAGCGGTGACAGACCAATGAGGCTCAGATGAACGCACACACCTCTGCTACTGACGTGCGCTCTGCTCGGCGCCGCTGCGGATTGAAGAACACGCTGACTAAAAGACGGGAGGAAGCCGAAGCCTCCCGCCAGTTTCATATGTTTTAAAGGTTAATCACATATTTTAGGGGGGCTGGGCAGAAGTTTAGGGGTTTAGGCTGAAGCCCCCCTAAAAGGGCCTAGTGATGCCAATGGTCCTCATTTTTGTAGAATACCGTGGCCGAAGATGCCCTTTGAAGTGAAGCAATCTGATTTCTGACTTTTTTTTTAATCATAATGACACTGTGTTCGTTCATTGGCCAGAGGAGAACTGGACCCCCGACTGAGCCTGGTTTCTCCCAAGGATTCTTCTCTATTCTGTCACCTGATGGAGTTTGGGTTCCTTGCCACTGTCTGGATTGCTTAGTAAAGGACACTTAATATTCAGTAATATTTTAGGGATGCGCCGATCCGATACTCAGTATCGGCTCCGATACCGCCATTATTTATCGGATCGGGTATCGGTCAGACGGGACCGTTCTGTTATTTTTAAGCCCCAGTGCCCCACAAAAGGTACAAAACATTATAAAACATCATCAACGCTTCTTGCACTATATTAAGTGTTCTGTAGCCATTCCATAGTTTAATGTGAGATACAAATGAATATTTAAGTCATTAAATTCAAGTTCAAGTGAATGCTTCCCTCCGCTGCGTGTCAGTCATTCTCCATTCAGCTTTCAAACTGCGTGTTGTTCGGTTACGACAGTCAACGCGATGAAACTCTCTCCAAGATGATTCATGTTCCTGTTATTATGCTTGATCTGTAGATAACACTCTATGGTTTCGCATAAAATGACTTTATCTGGCTGGAGTTAATTGCTGTTTCTAAATCGTGTTACTTTCTACCGGGTGTCTGTTAGATCACAACACTGGACTAGAGATTGTATTGTTCTTCACACGCACGGTAACTGAATTTTTAAACTGTTCAAAGAAAAGGCTCAATAAAATATTGCATAGATAGATACACTACGCATCGATATATCTTCCCTTTGTGTTTTGAACTTTTCAATGCGGACTGAGCGCTGAGACTCCATGTTGCTTCAAGTGCATCATCCTGCGCCGCTCTGTATTGGAGCCTTTCCTATTATAATACTTTTGCGCAATGAAAGATTATTAATAGCCTTTCTTGTTCTGCCCTATCTATAATATGTTGCTACCTCATTAAAAATGCTGCGCTATACATTTAAAATAAATGTCTTTTAATTTCTTAGTATATAGGCCCTATTTCTATAAATATATTTACTTGTTTTTCATGAATGTATTTTACAACAATGTGTAACATTTTACCAGATTCAGTGCTACACTTATTTACTTTTATTTGTTCCCCACTAAATGTTTTTTTTTTTTCACTAAATGTTTAGATTTTATACAATTATGCACTCATGATTTTTCTAGAGTAACTTTTGCTGCTGAATTATCCACTAATCTAGTTTATCCATAGTATTTTTGTCATAGATTGTGATTTATATATTTTTTTAATTTGTTGTTTTTCTTTATAATGAAGTTGATTGTGTTTAACACACAAAAGAGTGATTATCAGTTCAACACACTGAGGTATAGAAAAATTCTACATTGAATTTTTAAACAAAACTGCACTGGTATTGGATTGGTATCGGTATCGGCCGATACTCAGAATTTTTGGTATCGGATCAGATCGGTTCTGAAAAAATGGTATCGGTGCATCCCTAGTAATATTACTGATTTGACTGTACTGACACTATTGGATGAGAACTGAACTGAGCTGGATGATGACATCACTGTTTTCTGCAGAGCTGCTTTATAGACTAGAATGAACTAATTTAATAATTGATGATATTGACAACGGAGCTGAATCAACACTGAACTGACTTCAGCTGAACAACAGCCAAAATCCATAATTTTTTTGTTATCACTGTAAAGTTGCTTTGAAACAATCTGTATTGTATAAAGCGCTGAATAAATAAAGGTGACTTGACTAAAAATAGACGTTTATGGTGGCAAGTCATTAAATGGACAGACTGGACTAATGAAACCTGCAATGATTAGCCTACTATTAAAGCATGAATTTGATGTAAACATAATATATACTGCATAGTATTCACATATGCAGTTCATGGGGGGGATAATGCCATAATTTGCCCTACAGTTACAGCATGAAATAATACTTAAACCTATAACCTTTAGCATAGATAACATTTAAACCAGTAACATTTTTATTGTAACTTTTTTTGTAAATTTATATCACAATTCTGAGAAAAAAATCAGAATTGCAAGATATAAACAATTCTGAGGAAAAAAGGCAGAATATCGAGTTTGTATCTGATTTTCTTCTCAGAATTGTGAGATATAAACTCAAAATGACCTTTTTTACTCTTTTATTCCCACCAGGTAGGCTCCGCCCACAAATCACATCAGCGCTGTTTGCAAACACCCAAATGGCAAATGACTTCCCAACTCGTAAATACAAAATTCCCAGCAGGACTTGAACGTACTGTTAGACACCATAGACAGTATTATATGTTGTTTTCCTTGAGATTAAATTTTTTTTTGAATATCCAATCCAAGAATTTGCCTGCTAGAATGTTGAGTGTGATTTGGCATGCTAACCTCAGAAGGATGCAGTTCTCCAGCATGCCTCTCTTGCGGCTCTCATACAGGAGTCTTTTCTTCTTGATCTCCAGGGACTCGCCTGTCCTCTCCTGCCACGGCGGCAGCGGGATCTCAATGATGGTTGGTTCTGGGGCATCACCTCGGTAACCCCGAGAAATCCCTGTGCCAACAGCTGGACGCAGTGATGCTCGGCAAACCGAACTAACAACCTGGGAATAGATCAAAAGCAGACAATGTTGAAATTAAATCTCCTCTGCCCTTGCCTCTAATCAGCATACACTTTTATATAGCTGTGTAGGATTTATCTGACATAAAAGAAATCATCATTCTGTGTATGTATTATATTAAATATGCAATTATGAATGCCAATTAAAAATGTCAAAATAATAAACATACTGGGAAAAAAAAAATCTTTATAGGGTTTTGTCACAAGACACATGACATCATATATTTTTGTACAAAATAATTAAATTTATAAAATTAAAATATTTACTATGACCAGGACTTCATACAGTAGCATGTATGATATAGTGTTATTTTAGTATCACAGAGATTATAGTATTATAATGTGTTTTTATCATTTTCTTTTTTTATTTGATTTTTAGTTAAAGGTTTAGTTATTTAAGTTGTCACTTCTATTTATTTATTTTTTTGTCTATATAGTTGATTAATTTTTATTTCAGTTTTAGATACATCAAGTTAAACTAAATGAAAAAAAATGAGAAATGTTAACTTAGAAACTAGTTGAAATGAAAATATATTTATAATAAAAAATATAATTTTATTGTAGTAATGTTTATTTTATTTCTAGTTAAGTAGCCAAGATATATATTTTTTAATTAATTATAATAACCCTGGTATGATCAACAAGAAAAACGTCCAATATAGTGAGCAAAATTCACTACTAAATTTCAAGAGGTGAAGAGTCTATAACATTTCTGAAGGAAACTATTATAATAAAATCATTAAATTAGTCTGAATTCAGAGGACGATAAAGACGTTAGTATCCTCATTTGCCCTTGCTCAGACACTCAAAACAAGACGACAGGATAAATATCCAACACTTTACAAACCCCTGCTTTAATTTGAATGTTATATATTAGTTGTATGATATTGGTCTGAGATGGGCTGCAAAAAGACGTTCTTGTTATCTCACTTCAGACACGTGAGGTCAAATGAGCTCTTTAAAACATGTCGCCACATATGTATGCAAAACAAATAAACATACCTTTCTTGCAATAGCTGCTGAAAACATGTTGTCGAGAAGTATCTTTAGTAATGACTCTGATCAGGTACTTGGCTGACAATGTTTTATTTTGAAGGAGAGTTTATGCAACTGTTACACAACAAGAGCAGAAAACGCAGTGGAGCGGGCGCCATGTTAGTAAGGTCAATATCATTTTCTTATTTGAATATAATTTGAATGTTGCTTTGAATAGTTCTTTGTTTTATATGCCGTGTAGACATGACAAGTGTGTATTTCAATCTTGAGTTTGTCCTTGACCACTGGGCGGACACGTATAAGTTTAAAAGGTAAAACCGAATTAAAGCTAGTATTTGTTTCCTAGGGACTGTATTTTAGTGAACACTTGTCAAAGCGGATGGAAGTTTTCAGCTTTACATAATTTTTTTTTTTTAAAGGGACAGTGTTACTAATTATGAACAGTGATTCTACCGTATATTAATTTACCCTTTTTTTTACTTTTATTAATCCCAAAATAAGGACAAAACCTGAATCCCAATGTGTAACAAAAAAAGAAAGTTATTTTTACTTGTAAACGTACAAGTAGGCTAAACATGGATTTTTCTTTTTTTTAATGTCCAGATGTTGTCAGCAACAGTAGTGTTACTTTAGAATTATTTATAAATTGTTATAGTTCTTAATATTATGAATTAGCTTTTTATAAATTTAGTCTTTATATAGTTTTCATTTTAATTCTTAGTAATTTCTATGCACTTTTGTCATTTTAACTTGTTTCCAGTTAGTTTTTATTTATTTCCAGTTAGTCATTTTAGTGATTCAACTTATTTCAGTGAGTAGCCAAAGGCAATATTACTCATTTTTGTTAAGTTTAGGTTTTTCATCTGATATTATATTTTTTATTTCTGCTTTATTTCAATATAGCGATAAATGTTTTTAACAGTTTTAGTGTTAGTTAACGATATTAAGAGTAGAAAAATCACCATAAAGTGGAAATAAGAAGTCTACAACTCCCTGATAAACGTTTTTTTTGTGATGTAAAAAAAATGAAACAAAGATAAATCACCTTCAGAACTGTAAAAATGACAACCAATGTCACTGAAAACCAAAGTGATACACAGAAAGAAAAAAACTCTTAATAGGGATGTGTAGACTTCGTATATCAACTTATATCATCAGTGAATGCCTTGGTATTTTCAACAAGTGCTTATTATATGAGATTTCATATGAAGTATCAGTGAAAAATTACTTAAATTCTAGTCTGTTCTCTACTTGACATTCTAACTAGTGTTGGGGAAAGTTACTTTTAAAAAGTAATGCATTTACAATATTGAGCTACTTGCAAGACAACAGGATAAATATGTTTTATGGAAATGTTACTTTTTCTCATCTGTGCTGGGCTTGCTTGTTTTTTTGATAACAAAAAAAAGTTCTGTTTGGCAAATGTACAGGTCCTTTCACAGAATTCACACCAAAAGTGAAATGAATAAGCCTCAGGCTGAAGGAAATGCAAATTCAAGCCTGTACAGTAGAGGGCGCTGCACAAACAAACCTTTCCTGCCATTCTGGATTGCAGAAGAATATGACAGGAGAAGAAAGTTCCACACTCTTCAACAATAAAAGGAAACACAATCGTGATGTTTATTTAAAGTCATTTTGCTTATTAGTGCGGTTGAATTGGATCACCGAAAGTCAGCAGCAAAGACACTGGTGAGAGGTAAATGCTCGCATTTTGTCTAGAACTACAATCATGTCTACACGCAGCACGTCAGGCAATTAATGGGAAAACAATGTAACTTGCGTTACGTATTTGAAAAAGTAATGCGTTACTTTACTAGTTACTTGAAAAAAGTAAACTTGATTACATAACTTGAGTTACTTGTAATCATTACCCCTAACACTGGTTAGTTTAAATAATGACAACTTCCATTTTAGAACTAATTTCTTTTTTTTCGTACAAACAAACATGTACACTATCTCACATATCAAGAGTCACTCTACATTGAGAAAGCTTCACTTTTTTGATTCCCTCAATATTTTAAAAACACAGTTTCAGTTTGAAATGTAATGAACTGTACAACAGATATATTTCAATCTTTATTTAACAAAATGCAAGTAAACAAAATGCTAATAAACATTCAACATCATAAGCTTCTTCAGATGTAGTCTAATGAACCAGCCGTGTTTGTGTCAAAGCCCACGCCTGGATTTTCATTAGGATCAAGTCTTTGAAAATATGAGAGGCAGAGTGGGATTTTCATCTTCAATTGCACAGAAAGCTCCTCATTTCTCCAGCGGTGCATAATTCAACAACTTCTCAATAAGATCCACGTGGGCCAGAAGCATCCGGCGACAGCAGTATCTCTTCAAACCCAGTGCATCAAGAGCATCACTGTGAAAATGAGCAGAGAGTGAGATTCAATTCAACTCCACTGTAAGATATGCAGAGAAATCAAACACTGATGGAAATGTCATGCACTCACCCCTCTGTATACTCTGCTTGAAGAAGACCTAAATACGCCTCCCATTTGTTCCCAACGATTTTCCCACAAGTGAAGCAGCGAACAGGGATGATCATGGTGAAGGACGAGAGGCCTGAGAAGAAAAAGTACGTTTATTAGAAAACACACACAGGGTTTCCACTGTTCTTAGACCTTGATTTTCTATGATATGACTAGACAATTTCAGTCATATGGACTCCTGTTTACACCACATAAGAAAAAAAAAATCATGCTTTTGTAAATCACAAGTCATTATGACAATTATGACACTGACACACACACACACACACACACACACACACACACACACACACACACACTCACACACTCACTCACTCACTCTCACTCTCTCTCTCGATTGAATTATGCAAGAAACGATACAGAACTGCCCAGATAAACATGTATCACAGTAACGCAGATATAAATGTCATGTATTGCTACTAATACAAGCATTTAATAAAATCAGTAAACTTACAGTATTAGAAAAAATATATAATAGCGAGGTTCAGCTCGAGATAATTTAATTAAAATTAAATTATTAAAAACCCACAACTAAACCTTTACAATTAGTTTCTGTTATTATTATTCAAGATTGATGAAAATGTAAAAAATATTACCAAAATAATCTCACACGCTACACACGTTCCTCTTGCGCCGCTTAAAACAAACGCATTTCAAATGCGTAATTTCCGCGTTGCGTTTGTCAAATACGCACGGGCGGAAACAAATTTATGAGACGCGTTCCGCGCCATT
Source organism: Coreius guichenoti (assembly GCA_039654105.1). Taxonomy (NCBI): domain Eukaryota; kingdom Metazoa; phylum Chordata; class Actinopteri; order Cypriniformes; family Gobionidae; genus Coreius; species Coreius guichenoti. The sequence goes on from CM077168.1 coordinate 44,797,966, forward strand.
CTAAAGCAAGTGAGCAAAATTAGAACATTCCTTCATTCCTTGTCCTTGTTCTTCTTCTTCGGGGTTTAACAGCAGCTTGCATCCAGAAGTGTTGCACTACTATAAAAGTTATAAAGCTATAAAAGGCTATAAAAGACGCCATATGGTTTGTAAGAGCTTGTAGAAGTGACACTTCCGAGGCAATGAAGACAGCATGTTTATAGGAGATATTAATATACTTATACTGTTGTATATTTAAACAGAAAGAACAGATGACAGAAAGACAAAAAAGAAGAAGTGTTGCACTATCTTCTGGGTTTTATTACATCATATTATCCTCATAAGACCTGTCCTTGTTGAAAAAAACAACAACAACTGCAAATACATCTTCTGCCTTGTTCATTCACACAACTTTTCAGTTTGCCTTCATTCTTGTCCCTATTAATCCAACTTTTTCTTCCATCATGTTTTTCCTCTGTTCTTCATATAGTCTGCAAATCATAAGCACATGCACCTGACAATAATCACAAAAACCAGTTGGGTGCTTCCCTATAATGTATAGTATACTATTCAAATAACTTGCATTTTCTTAATTTGGTCATAATTCTTTCTTTCTTTTCCAGTCCCTCCCCTATTCTTCACGGCACCAACTTTATTTTGAATGGTATATAAATCTCCCCCATTAGTCTCCCAGTCCCACTGCTGTTGCCTTTCTCCAATGCTTTTTTTTTCCATATTATGCTCTCTAACTTAATATTTACTTCAGTGTGTTATTTTTTTTCCAGTCAAACTCCAAACCACCAAATCTCTGAAATAACACAAATGAATGTATAAGAATTATGTAATTCCCAAAAATGTAAAACAAATAAAAACTCTCTTACATAATATAAGACTGGCCTCAAATATGATCAATATGATGCAACCTTCATTGGACACTTCAAAATAAATAAGTTGTTATTATTATTACCTGTAGTAGAAGTAGTAATTGTGTTTTACTGTTAAAGGGATAGTTCACCCAAAAAGGAAAATTCTGTCATTATTTACTCACCCTCATGTCGTTCCAAACCCGTAAGACCTTCGTTCATCTTCGGAACAAAAATAAGATATTTTTGATGAAATCTGAGAGCTGTCTGACCCCACATAGACTGCAACACAACGACCACTTTCAAGGTCCAAAAAGGTAGTAAAGACATCGTTAAAATAGTCCATGTGACTACAGTGGTTCAACCTTAATGTTATGAAGCGACGAGAATGAAGCGACGAGAAAACAAACAAAAATAACTACTTTATTCAACAATCTCTTCTCTTTCGTGTCACTGTCCTACGTGATTCACTTAAGCACCACAACGCATGCATGTGGTGCTCAGCCAATAGTGAGCCGGCGTTCTGCCGTAGAACCCGGAAGCGTTGCGCCGTGAATAGCCCAACAACGTGAATAGCGACAGGGAAGAGAAGACATTGTTGAATAAAATTGTTATTTTTGTTTGTTTTTTTGAGCACGAAAACCGTTCTCATCGCTTCATAACGTTAAGGTTGAACCACTGTAGTCACATGGACTATTTTAACAATCTCTTCACTACCTTTCTGGGCCTTGAAAGTGGTCGTTGTGTTGCTTGGATTTCATCAAAAATATCTTAATTTGTGTTCCAAAGATGTGTTCCAACGAAGGTCTTACGGGTTTGGAACGACATGAGGGTGAGTAATTAATGACAGAATTTTCATTTTTGGGTGAACTAACCCTTAAAAAAACTATGGCTGTCAATAGAATAAAATAATCACAAATCATTTCATAACTTTAGAAAGTAGATGAATCAGTAATAATGTAGAATTCAGTGAATACTAACTTTACTTGAAAAACGAAAAAAAATTGTACAATTGCAGCACCACAGCTATCAAAATCATCCATCAAATCCCTTGATATTCTTTTTCCTTTGATTATTGATTTTTAACTTTTTGATGAAGTATTTTTGCATCACCATGACCTTTGTATGTTTTTGATGTTGTTTTGTTTTATTTTTTCCAGTGATAGACACGTCTACATTACCAGATTTACTAATTCCGTTAAAAGTCACTGCTACATTTAGTAAATACAAGAAAGGAAAAATAGCAAAGAAATCCTTTGCAAGAATGAAAAAAAAAGGCTTTAAGTAATGAATTCAGCCTTCAGAAATGAACAAAAATAACTAACGGGGGGGAAAAAACACACTGAGTCTGGGAAAATATAGTTCATTGTCCTTTAATAAGGCCATCAAGTCACAGGGGAGCCATCTTATTTTATTTCACACGAGGAACAGCAGAAAGGCAGCGGGCGAGGGTGTGTGTAAATTACATATGGCAGGAGGAAAGGGACACATTAGAGGGATAGATAAACTTCATTAGAAGCTACAAATAAAATCATAATCATTCATCATCATCATCACCACCACCAAGACAACCACCATGTTGCCGCATCATAATCAACATCATTACCGTCAGTATCACAACTAATAAATGGTCTTCTTTCTTTTAAATACAGAGTTCTATTTGAATTATTGCATTATATACGCACTTTAAAGAAAATGTAATTTTCTGTAACAGTATGTCATGTGACGTGTGAGTGTATATTGTTTGTGTCTGCATGCATTTAGGGATTGTTTCTGTTGTGTAAGGCGCTCGTCATAGTGTAACTGTGAAATTGAAGCTGTTGGCCGAGAGCCGTCATAATCTACGTTGCAACTATATTGCATCACACATCTATTTCCATTGGCCCACTTCAGAAAATCGTCAACATCGTTCAAACAAAAGAAACTAAGATTTTCAAATGGTACTATGCAATTCACAGGCAAGGTAACTGAATTATTGAATGACTTATTTTCGGTTTGGGGATGATGACAGGTGATGACAAATACAAATTGAACACAGATAATATTACAACTGAGATTTTCTTTACATTTCTACACCATTTCTCAACAATACAGGCCTAACTACAATAGATGTCAGAGCCATGTACTTATGGATTTGCATTAGTATTTGAATATGAAACCAACTGCTTTATATAAATAGTATTTCATTTCCATAAATGAGTAGCTCCAGAAAACTGCTGTATTGTTAAATGAATCATGCATTTTAATATTGTCTTGTCTTATCTTACAATTGGCAGTTATGGGTTTAAGACCAGCTTGGAAAAACTCAAAAAATGTTGGGATAATTGTATTCACATCAGCATTATGGCATGGGTGATGATTTAATTTGAGCATTGAACCAGCAGGCATAGTGACTATGAAAGTTGAGGTGTGGATATGCAAAGTGTTTGGCCTAAATGCATCTCTAGCTTGCTTTAATAGCTGGCGGGAATGTCACCACAAGCACTGAAATTAAAGTACAGCATAAAATTAAGACGCCTAGTGACTCCGCCCCCCCCCCCTTATATAAACTTTAATAGTCTGTGAACTAATCAGCCCCGCCGTTTAACAACCAATCACAGGCCTCGGGTCAGTTTTTCTTGGCTAATAAGATTACGCCCACCAATATAGCTCCAAGGGCGATGACAGCTCCTCCAATCAGGAAAGGCTTCAAACTTTCTAAGGTTTCACAGCTACTTCCTGCAGACTCCGCCGCCCCCTGTTGGTCGGTGGCTCCATCTTCCACTGGCTTCTCGGGTTCAGCGGGTTCAGCAGAGACGGGGTCTGGCTTTGGCGGTGGGGCTGCCTCCTTCTTCTCTGCTTTGGAGGCAGACTTCGGCACTCCTTTAGCTTTTGCTTCCATGTGGGATCAAGGGGGTCAAGGAATCCGGCAGGTTTTCTTGGGCTTTCTTTTAGGAATACAATTATAAAGAAGAAAGAGAGATTTAGGTGCAAAATTTCTACATGTACACTACCATACAAAAGTTTGGGGTCGGTAATATTTTTTTATGTTTCTGAAAGACGTTTTACCAAAAATGCTCACCAAGTCTAAAAATACAGTAAAAACAGTAATATTGTAAAAATATTATTTCAATTTAAAATAACTGTTTTCTAGTTGAATATATTTAAAAATGTAACTTATTCCTGTGATGCAAAGCTGAATTTTCAGCATCATTACTTCAGTCTTCAGTGTCACATGATCCTTCAGAAATCATTCTAATATGCTGATTTGCTGCTCAAGAAATGTCTTATTATTGTTATTACTACTACTACTATTATCAATGATAAAAACGGTGGTGCTGCATAATATTTTTGTTGAAATTGTGATACTTTTTTTCAGGATTCAGGATAATGAATAGAAAGTTTAAAAAACAGCATGTATTTGAAATAGGAATCTTTTGTATCATTATCATTATCTTTTCTGTCACTTTTGATCAATGTAATGCATCCTTGCTGAATAAAAGTATTAATTTCTTTCAAAAATAATCTTACTGACCCCAATCTCATTTGTAAATTAAATTTAGGAGCTTTGGTGGTGAGGAAGATATTAACTGTTTCTAGCACAAAGTATGATAAATATAGTCGTAATTAGTTTTCATTATATATTTATTTATTTTATTATTTATTTATTGGACTGAACTGTCATTATATGAAAAAAAAAAAAAAATGCCAAAGAGTCTTAAAATATTTAAAAACCAGTCAAGGCCTCATATGGGTTTGGAATGCAAACAATAGTGAGATAATTGTCATATTTTGGATGAACTATTCATTTTATTTTTGTCGCCCAAACAGAATTACATCACATGATACATTTGAATCTTTGACCTTGATATGACAATGACATTATATGCAGTGGCCTACTGACTGAGTCTGTCACATGCTATAATTGCTTGTATTAGACAGCCAAAGGGCAGCATCCATTAGTCGTTGCTTCCTTAAAAAGCATGCAAGTCTTTTGTGTGTAAAAGCTCTTTTTATAGTATCTGAGACAAAAGTGACAAGTAACTCTTAACATCAGTCAAGCATCATCCTTGCACCCACCAACCATAATGAACAATGTTTCCAAGGCATTAAACATCAGAATGACGTACTAGTTAATCTGCATGCAGAAATATCCCTGTGAATCTGCATGAGTCATACAAGGGAGGGAAGCAATGTACATTAAAAATAAATGAATGCTATAAAGAGGTCTGAAACTGACTAAGCCATGCAGAACCATGCAGAGAATGTATAACCTTGAAAGAAAGACTGAAAGTGGGCTTATCGAGCATGTGATGGATGTGATTTGTGTAGTGATGCAGTTATAATGGCTGCACAGGCCACAGCAGCGCATCACATTCTCTCCCAGTTTTGATGGATATACTATACATCTACTCAGAAAGATCATGATGAATGGAGCTTACCTTCTTTATGTTGCCTTCTAATACTTGCTCACCTCTTCTTCTTTTCAAAGAAGGGTGGAGAGATGGAGGATGAGAGACCAAGAGATACACTCTGCAAGAAGGCCTGAATCCGTCCTCAAGGAGAAGTAGAATCAAAGGAAATGGAGTGATGGAGGACACAGCAGCAAGAGGAGGAGGAGGAGGAGAGGCACTGGGATGTACCACTCCATCTGTGAAAACGGGGGCGTAATGCAGCTAGGGTGTGTGTGTGTGCTTTCGTTCCGCTTCGTTCATAAAGATGCTATACAGTCTAAAACAAAAACAGACAGGTATTATCCTGGGGCAATCATTAATTTATCAAAACAGATGGTGCAGTTTTGGGGAGTGCTAGAACAGGTTTCTGCAAACCTTCAGCCCACTTGCATTGCAATGTCAGTCAAGATGCATTACGTCAAATTCCTGTCAGTCAAGTTGCATTACGTCAAATTCCCACACACCTCAAAGAATGTTTGGTTGACATTAAATATATCTATCTATCTATAGCCAATATATATATATATATATATATATATATATATATATATATATATATATATATTCAGGGTGATTGGGACACTTTTTCCAAGTCATCTCAATGGCAAAAAGTGTCCCAATCACCCTGAATTCACCCTATATATATACAAAGGTGAAAGAGACGTATTATAGTATATTTGTATTGTACTAAAACATACTCAAGTACATTTTTAATGCATTTAATAGTACGTTTTTTTTCACCTGGGTAGCCCTATATACTATGCAATGAAATGTTTTATAAATTTATTTATTGATTAATTGATTTGTTCTCTTCCATTGGCACTCCCTACTGGTTACAAAGGCTTAAGAAATTCAGGAAATTACGTCGTTCCAGTCCACGCCCCGCATACTATTTCGGAGTCTCCTCTATGTATTCACTAAGCCCGTCCCAGCAGTGTGCCAGTGGTTCCTAAGCAGCGGAAAATTGCAGCGTCGTACGTCAGTAGCGCAGCGCCTCTTACGACAACCAATGGATGACGTGAGAGGCGCCAGGAGCGCAAGCGGGAAACGGGATGCGGCGTCAACCAGCGCAACTGGGATTGAGAATCGCAACGACGTTGCTTATATGGAAAAACGATCGTAGGGAAGATATACAGCAATCAATCTGACTGGGACCTGCTGCAGACAGTGCGGGATCTGGAATTACCGAACGATTTTACTACGCCGAGAGGGAATGTCACGACCAAGCCTGGGGAATAAATGATAGATTCGTGTGTACTTGAATATTCTGCGGAATATGGAGCGGCTTCTAACGCGACGCGACGCGCGCTTGGAAAGGCGTGAAAAATATCAGTGACGTTACGGCGGAGTTCAATGAAACTGAGGCGATCGATAACAAATGAAAAATCCGTTTCTGGACCGCCGGAACAACCCGAATTAAACACATCTTCACTCCTACATGTGCATGTGCATGTGAATGCAAACGGGACGCCGCATTAACCGAACTGTTGCTGTTCTGAGACCTGTGGCTGGTTCAGAACCGTGATCTGGGTCGGTTGGTTGGTTCTGCGGTTCTGTGTGCGTGTATTTGCGGAGGATGGGAGATTTAAGAGAGTCCATGCAGAAGAAGGTATCGGGAAGACGCGTACATACTACAGGTGAGTCTCTGTACGGGCGACCCATATGAAAATTTACCATGGTAACCGCAGTTTCCGCCAGAAAACCATATAGTTACTTAGTGCGCTAACGAAAAAAAATTTTGTGGTTATGGTACATTTATTGTGTGTGGTATTGCCATCAGTCCGATGTTTTTTTTTTTTGTTTTGTTTGTTTGTTTTTGTAAAATACAACATTTGACCACGATATTGCAAGAAAGAAAAAGTATCATGTTTTTGCACATATAGCATGGTAGCACTATGGTATTATTTTAAGTACTGCAAATATGGTAATCATTCTGTATCATGATATTTTCACTTTCAAAAAGTCCTGTGGTGTATCATTTGATGACATAGTACTTTTGAGTCATGTCAGAGTATTATGGTATTACCATTTTTTTATACATGTCCCGCGGTACTACCACGGTATTCTAGGAAGTACATTGAAGCCTTAAATAGTGCATGAATATGGTAACCATTAATGAAACTTTTTTTTTTAATGAAACGGTTTTTCCGCCATATATCATTTCCATTGCAGTTATTGCACAAAATGTACCATAGTATCCCCAAGGTTATTTGAACGTGGTACCGTAGCTGCCCCGAGGTTTTCTTTGAATACTGATGAATTCTTTGAATATATAAATATACATTGATGTTTGTAGCTATGGCATTTTGGTATGACCTATGGTAACCATTGTACATTTTTAAGGTCATACCTTTTACAACCTGTATGAAGGGAGAGTTTTGCATTACTGCAGGCATGTGAGCACACCCATCATTTCTGGTACATGCCCAAGTGCCTACAGTATACTGTGGTGTATAGGATGTTACTTCGTTTCATTTCCGGTGTATATCATTATGCCACTTATTAAGGATATCTGAGCTTCTTTTGTATATGATAGCAGTAATGCAGATCTTTTTGTCTACAGCACACACACATAGTGTGAAAGGACAGGGAAGTTCAGAACCAGAGGCTTTTAATTCATAATGGAGAGGTTGTGGTTGTATCTTCAATCTTCAAGCCCATCAGTGGTTTGAAGGGGCCAGCAAATGCAAGAGGAAATTGCTGTTAATTATGAAGTGCAGCTTTTAGTATATGGACAAAGAGCATGTTTTAGGATCATTTTATTCTTTTAGCTGATTTAACCCTTGAGCTGTTGAACAGATTATTGACCAATATGGGATCCTTAGTGGCCGATGTCATTATTGAGCAGGATGGCTGATGACCGATAATGAGAAGTGAGAAATAAGTTACAAATAAGAACTTAAAAATATTTGAAAAAAGACGATGAACACTATCCATTGATAATTAAGACAACTGTTGGAACTATGCAGAATGCTAATGTGCATTTAAAGTCAACAGGTAATCAAATTTGACCTTACATTTTTAATACACATTCCTGGTCTTCTTGTGCACGATTCTCAATATACCTGTGCATAATTCCAAAAAGGTTTTCTTCAAAAAATTTTTTTCCAAAAACTCTTTCAGGTCTCCATTCTGATATGAAGCACCCACTTTTAATACCCGATGGATAAAATCATATCTGACCATATTGTTTTTTGTTGTTGTTTTTTCACTCAGACATAAATCACATTATGCAAGAAAATGGGTTTCGAACATTGTTTCATGTACCAAAACCCAAGGCTTCATTTTACCTGCAAGTCTGCTAGACTGAGATTGTTCAAACATGTTTGTTTTGAATCAGATACTCTCTGCTTGGGCTGCATGATTAATTGTATTTTAATCGTGATTGCAGTCTCTGTTTGTCTCAATTAATTAATCGTAATCATATGCGATTTCGCTGATTTATCCTGGTTAATGTTGTTTTTTTTTTGGTTTTTTTTCATTTGACATTTGCGTTATCTTGCATTGGTAACACCTCACAAGCGTTCATGCTTGGGGTTGCCAGATGTTAAGAGTTAAAATCCCCCAATCAGAGCTTTTCTCTTAAATGGATATATTTTCTGCCCATTAAAGGGATAGTTTGCCCAAAAATGAAAATTTGCTGTTAATTTACTCCCCCTCAGGCCATCCAAGATGTAGGTGACTTTTTTTCTTCAGTTGGTAAAACAGTAAAGAAGATTTTTATCTGAAACCGTGGTCCTTGGTGATTTGTATAATGCAAGTCAATGGCTACCGTCACTTTGAGGGTAAAAAAAAACATATACAGACAAAACTAAATTAATACCTGTGGCTACTGATGATACATTAAGGTCTTATGAAGCGAAACGATCGGTCTGTGCAAGAAACTGAACATTATTACCTGTAATCCACAGCCTCGACAAGCGGTCCTGAGCGCATTCACAAGCTTCCTGTTGCATAATGACGTATGTGCAGAAAGCTCAAATGTTGGGAATCTGTGAAAAGTCAATCTTCCCGAATTTCTCATAAGAACAATTGCGATGATTAATAATTGGAAATTCGCAATTATAATTTTTGTGCAAATAGTAATGACTAAGTTTAACTATTATTGTGAAAAACACTATTTTTCGCCATCCTCCTTGACTTACAAACAAAACAACACTATTCTCCAGTCAGATGCTGAACATCTTGTGTGGTATGTTGAGGTGTAGTTGGGGTCTTGGAATGGCCTGGAGGCTTCACTTGACCTTTTAAAGCAGGCTTACCTCTAATGTAATCCCCAACATTGGGCGTGTGACCATCTACTCAGGCCTCTCACAGCATAAACATTCATCCAAATCAAAGGATGTCCTCTGTGGGATAATACAGTTCATGTTGAGTCTTTCCAGTCTTTGCTCACAGTGATGCAACAGACAGACATGATAAATGATTGCAGTGCACTTCCTCTGGTGCGTCCTGTACAGTGATTTGCAGAAATAGCGATTAAGGCAATACAGTGCCTTAATGCATTTGATTTGTTTTTTTTTTGTTTACCGATATCTGTAGATCTGTTGAGTGTTGTGAGGTGTACTTGTTTAACTATACTTGTGAGAGCCAAATGTCTTCACTTATAAAGTGAAATATTATGACAATCGACTAATGAGGACATTTTACTGGTCCTTACTAGTTAAAAAGGCTTATAATTTTTATTTAAATCTAGAGGTTTCTGTGATGGGTAGGTTTAGGGGTAGGGGTTGATTTTAGGCCATAGAAAATATAATTAACCTGATATAAAATCGCTGGAATTCTATGCAGTGTATAACTAATATAGTGAAACAAACATGTATGTGTGTGTGTGTGTGTATACATGCATGCATACATACATACATACATACATTTATGGATTGATAGTAAATGAGAGAGACTAAATGTACATAATAAAATAATAAAAAATATTAAATTGTTAAATTATTATTTATCTTTAAATTCATTCAACTATTCAAAGCATAAACATTTATTAAACTCAAATTTTTATTAAAGTTTTACTAAAAATAAAACAACCTACATTTTGATATATAATAAAATAAACTGTAATATCTTTTTTTACAACAGATGAAAGAGGAGGAAAAATCACAGTATTTGTAATTATTGCCATTGGGCCTCATTAATGAAAGTCAAGTAGAATGAATTTCTGCGTAAAAAAAAAAAATGTGTAAAACAATAGATTGAGTGCAACCATTTACATGAGACTGGTTTATGAACAATTCATACATAAATTTGTTTGGCTGAAGTTTCATGAATAAAATCCAATGTCAGTGTTTGATCTTAATTTTAACGGTTTACAACCTTTTCCACATTTGCGGTAATGTATTTTTGCCTTTACACTTTGCGGTCAAAAAGATTTGTTTTCTGATAAAACATTGATAGTACAGAATATGTTGTGTGTAAATGATATCCAGTCTCTGCTATAGAAATGTAGGCGAATGTTCTCCAAAATACAGCTCTCTGTGAGAACAACAGGGAACATCTGTAATCTGTCACAAAAAAAGAAAGAATATCAAGAGATTGTGGCCTAGAGAAATATAGCTGTTTTGTTTAAAATTGTATTAGTTTCTGTAATACATAATTGAGCAATGCATAGATCTTCAGGGCGCTTCAGGGCGCTCGTCATAAAGCTCAGATAACTTTAATCACAGATCTTCCTTTTCTTCGTTTATGGCACTGTGAAAAATGTGCCTTTTTTAAAATTTGCAGAACCATGCAAAAGTAGTCTGATAAAGATCTAAAAACAACTAGGTTTATTAAAATAATTGATTGCATCCTATATTCCTTCCAGTGGTTGACTGACCGATATGGGTCCTTTAAGTGGGTCATTGTCATCTGTTCAACAGGTTGAATAATCATTCTGTTTCAGCACACGGTTCCTGTTGAGGCAAATCTGTGTTTTATGTTAAACTAATTCACTCTGGGAGTTAATCATCACCTCACATTGATTATAATGGGCTCAGATTATTTCGGATTCCCATCGGTGCTGGCTCTTCCATCTCTGGTCAGGCTTTTCAGTCAATGTCTTGAGTTATAAAGTGATTCATGTATGAATCAGTCCATTGATTGACGTTTTCTTTGGTGCTATCGTCGTCATGCATGTGTGAAAGTGCGTTCATGATCAATACAGCTTCTAATAATAGTTGCAAAAAATATTCTTGTGCAATGAGTAGAACAAGAGACCATGCATTTTTACATTCTGTCTGCACTACTTTTTTAATTGTTTGCAATTTTTTGTTTACATACATGTCAGACAGACATCACCAATCACCAGTTGTGTTGCATCTTGCTGTTTTTCTTATCTAGCGTAATAAGTGTAACATTTTTATGACACTGTATTTGAAGGTTAATTTGTGCCACCTGCATTTCTATTTTCTAACAGTTTATGCAGCATTATTTTACCAAAAAATGGACCCAGAAGCAATTGCTACTTCATTTAATATAAAAAAAAATTGTATATACGTATATACACCGATCAGGCATAACATTATAACCACTGACAGGTGAAGTGAATAACACTGATTATCTCTTCATCACAGCACCTGTTAGTGGGTGGGATATATTAGGCAGCAAGTGAACATTTTGTCCTCAAATTTGATGTGTTAGAAGCAGGAAAAATGGGCAAGCGTAAGGATTTGAGCGAGTTTGACAAGGGCCAAATTGTGATGGCTCGACGACTGGGTCAGAGCATCTCCAAAACTGCAGCTCCTGTGGGGTGTTCCTGGTCTGCAGTGGTCAGTATCTATCAAAAGTGGTCCAAGGAAGGAACAGTGGTAAACCGGCGACAGGGTCATGCCTCATTGATGCACGTGGGGAGCGAAGGCTGGCCCGTGTGGTCCGATCAAACAGACAAGCTACTGTAGCTCAAATTGCTCAAGAAGTTAATGCTGGTTCTGATGGAAAGGTGTCAGAATACACAGTGCATCGCAGTTTGTTGCGTTTGGGGCTGCATAGCCGCAGACCAGTCAGGGTGCCCATGCTGACCCCTGTCCACCACTGAAAGCGCCAACAGTGGGCACGTGAGCATCAGAACTGGACCACGGAGCATTGTAAGAAGGTGGTCTGGTCCGATGAATCACGTTTTCTTTTACATCACGTGGATGGCCGGGTGCGTGTTCGTCGCCTACCTGGGGAACACATGGCACCAGTATGCACTATGGGAAGAAGGCAAGCCGGTGGAGGCAGTGTGATGCTTTGGGCAATGTTCTTCTGGGAAACCTTGGGTCCTGCCATCCATGTGGATGTTACTTTGACACGTACCACCTACCTAAGCATTGTTGCAGACCATGTACATCTTTTCATGGAAACACTATTTCCTGGTGGCTGTGGCCTCTTTCAGCAGGAAAATGCGCCCTGCCACAAAGCAAAAATGGTTCAGGAATGGTTTGAGGAGCACAACAACGAGTTTGAGGTGTTGGCTTGGCCTCCAAATTCCCCAGATCTCAATTCAATCGAGCATCTGGGGGATGTGCTGAACAAACAAGTCCAATCCATGGAGGCCCCATCTCGCAACTTACAGGACACCTTCAGGGGTCTAGTGGAGTCCATGCCTCGACGGGTCAGGGCTGTTTTGTCAGCAAAAGGGGGAGCAACACAATATTAGGAAGGTGGTCATAATGACCATGGTCATCTCCTTGTTAACTGCTACCAGAGGAAAAAAAAAAAGTAAAATATTGTCGCTTCACTTCAGGCTGCTTTCATTTATGACTCATTGGGATGAGGTGTTATGGATGTACAATCTCATAATACAAGCATTAGCATATCATTCATATTAATAAGGCCACTGAATGAGGCTGCATGTACTTCTACAAGCATTTTTCAAGCTATTATTTTGCTATCCAACGCAATGACATTCAGATGTTTTCGAGTGTGGCTCAAGTACTTTTCAGGGCCTCTGTAAGTGGGCGTCATGATATCCCACCAATACCTAACTAAAGCTTTATCAGAACTGCATGATATTGAAGTCATCTGAAACATCGTTTTACAACAGGATGGTTGTGTGAAATATGTGTCATCTGTCTAAACAAGCTAGTCTTGAGATTTTCTAATCATAAGTGAAGTTAAACCACAGTAGCAGTAGATGATTTGATGACGGCACATACTTTGCATGGTCATGAGGCAAATATTTTTTTGAGGCGTAGCAGTCTGAAGGTAACTGACAGGCCACAAGACTTGTTCTTTTGTTACAAAGTTACACACTGTTGGCAATTTACACACTCACTAGAGCGCAGTGGCTGCCACATTTTTTTTTGTTGCTTTGCTTCTAGAATTATATTTCCTGTTTATTTTCTCCATAGGAATTTCTAACCCAACCAGCTAGCTCGGAGATAAATCATAATGTTACAACCTTTCATAAGAAGCACAAGTATTCAAGCTTGATCATGTTTGAAAATCAGACAAAAGACAAAGGTACATTAGTAAGGTATGTGCACTTAAATGAGGTAATCATCCCATAAAGCGTTGAATGACGTAATTGAAACTGGAATGGCACTACAATGTGTGATATAGGCCCATTATACTATGCTATACTATACTATACTACACTACACTATACCAAAGTCCCTTTAAGACAAGTCATTTCACTTGGCGACCATCTTTGAAATGCCTCTCGGGCATGCAAGTGCAGCTCCTATCTCTTTGAATGGGGAAACATCAAATTCTCCAAAACTGTTCACCAAGCTTATGATTAAATTTCATATTTGAAATCACCAATGAAACCTGACAACAACTGTCTCATAAATTTTGTTTCTAAACGCTCGAATCATGACAAAAAGCTGCATTTTTCAGGCTGGACCAAGCTAATGCGCATTCACAGTCCTAAGTGCGCGTCTCAGAACACTGCCTGTTTCTATAGCAACTGGAATGATGCGATGACTTTACTAATCAACAATTGGCTCTTTCATTTAGAAGGCTTATTCGCCATATTCGGCGTTGCACTTTCTCCCATTCATAAGTAATCAGAGTGCACCGTTTTCCTATATGTAAGTCTTTGACTATACCGGGGTGGCGAACTCCGGTCCTGGAGAGCCACGGTACTGCAGAGTTTTGCTTCAACCCAAATTGAACACACCTGAACAAGTTAATCAAGGTCTGAAGGGTTACTAGGAAGCTACAGGCAGGTGAGTTTTATCAGGGTTCGAGCTGAACTCTGCAGGACTGAGGCTCTCCAGGACCGGAGTTCGCCACCCCTGGATTATACTATACTATACTATTCTTGTACTTATAACCACTGATAAACATTAAAAAACAATATATTTTATGTTGTTGAATATTTCAAATTTAAATCTGTTATTTAAGTCACTTATAATATATTAAATAAAAGCATATATATATACTGTATATATATATAATTAAATGTGTTATTAATAAATCATTATATATTAAGAACGTTTAATTATAGAAAATACTTTTTATTACATTTTTATTTTAATAAATTTTAAAATTAAAGTTTTATTTTTAATTTAAATGGTTAAATGAATGTATAAGAGAGAAAATTTTTAATCGTGTATCATTTTGGCATCTTGTTTGGTGTATATACAGCCTTTTTTTATTATTTTGTTATTGTATAGAAAGAATACATACTGTATATCGATGCTTACCAGCCTCAACAAAGATCATATTAGGTGTCTCTTGAAAGATTTATACATTACTGTTAAAAGCAGTTTCTCTATGCATAATGCAGATGTTTTGGAGATGTTTATCATGCCCCATTTGCTGCACCCCCAAATTGAAATGATGCTCTGGTTGTCCCTAGTTTAAGTATTTTTAAATTGATGTGACGTGCTTATGTCGGGAGACATTGAAAAAACAGCCAAAGACGTTTGCAAAATAGCTCAGACAGAACGTGTCCCGTGTAAATGTCTCCAGAGTGCGCATAGGCAAATGTTCAGTCCTACAGCAAGTACAGTGTTGATACAAGGAACCAGCATGAGAGCAGCTGACTATATCCTGCTCTGTGCTATCTTTCTGTTCTCCCTGCAACACGCTCAACACTTTTTTTCCCCTGTCATGCCCTATTTATTTTTCAACACGCTGCGTTCCACCCCTACTCATTCCTCGGCATGCCAATACGTAATCCCTCTTTTCCATTATGAAGTCAACACTTAATTTGATGCATTTCAGGGCCAAACACTGAATGTGTTTCCACTTTATAACCATCTTCCCTTACTGTTATCTTTTTTTTTGCCCAGCGTGAATTATTGACCAGATTCGACCCTATGTCAATTTTTTCCTCACCTGCCTCTTAGTTCTAATAGTGTTTTGCATGCAGTCTTTCCCCTTATAAATCACATTGACTTTCATTGAGAGTTAATCACAAACAATGATTTTGTTCTTCATAACTTTTGGCTTCTAAGATAAACTTCTGATAGCACATTTTCCAGAGTCAGGACAGATGTTTTACCAGTTTTTTGAGTTGTTGATCCCACTTACATCATTCTTATAATTTGATTTATGACAGCCACTGTTTAAATGTTTATATTTCAACAGTGAATTTGAGTAAAAACCTAATTATATCTGGCCATAATTATTTTTTTCCAGCCATGAACTGTTTTTGCAAAAACAGGCAGTTATGACACCAACATTTTAGATACCAGTGAAAATTCACAATTTTCAGGTACAGAAATTTAATAAAGTAATCAAATGTAAAATAACACTGCATAGTCTTCATTGTATAAATAAACATATTAATCCTGATTAAGGTTACAAAAGTTATTAATTCAAGAGCAGAAAGTGATTTTTCTTTGTCTTTTGTTGTTTGATTAACATTAAGGACACAGACGGCAGCAGGTTTATTAGGCTGCTGTTACTTTAAGAGCTGCACGGATCCAATATACTGTTACACATGCGTTTTCTTTCTCAACTGTTTACGGTCAATTAAGACATAACTGACTGCAGTATGTTTATGTGGATTCACGCCAATATAGGCATTTTCAAGCGCAAGACGACGTGAAAGAGAGTTCAATTCAGCATTTGCACACTGTCTGAGACGCGGATTTCTGGGTGCGCGCTCCGGATGCTTCCCACACAATGATTAATTAATTGAGCTCACTTTCTCGTCTTCTTGAGCTTGAATATTTAAATTTGCAAGACTTAAACTTTCGTGGCGATGCAGCACTGGCCCGTCAACTGTCCCGAGCGTCGTTCATGTTTGTTCACGTTCATGTTCTCACAGCATTGAATTGCTAGAATTCATAAAAATATTACCGGCTGGTGATTGACACCGTTTCACATACTTGCCAACACCGCTTGGCGAGTGTTAATTTTAGGCCCTGATTATATCATTACAAAGTTGATGTTCTTTTTTATTATTATATCTAAAAAATAATTAGCAATTGAATTTAATCGTTTTAATCATTTAATTGTTAATTTGACCATTTTAATAATATATTAAAGTGAGAAGGTTCTCCTTTTAGTTTACAACATTAGTTGAATTTTTTTCCTTAAGAAATATCAACATGTAAGGTATCTGTAATATTTCTAAATGAACTGATATCAAATCAAAAGCTTGTGAATCGGAATCTGTGTCAATACCCAGCCTTATAAAATTCGAGATCAGAGCTTTAATGTGAAGGTGGAAAGGTTACCATCTGATTTATAATATCGACCAGATTTAAATATCATCGGGGTTCATCCCTACTTGACTCATTTTCCTTCCCTTTCATTTCTTGAAATGTCCTTGCTGTTTTCACCATCTCTATAGCTGCAGCTCTCTTTCTCTGTCTTTTCTCCTTTTCATCTCGCTCATCCATACTCCGAGTTTAGCTTCTACCGCTCTTATCCTTTTTTTAGATTGAGGACCATGTGCTACACACACCCACTCTCCCCTGCATCTCCTCTCATCTCTTGCTCCAGATTCTTCCTTCCCTCCTTCTCTCTCTCTCTTCCTCCTTCACTCACCCTTGCTCTCTCTTGCCTTCTGTCTTTTTTTCCTCCTAATTTTCATGCTAGTCCTTCTTTTCCCTGCATCCTCATCATGTTTCACTTTCACTGCCTCCCACTCAGTCCTTTCAACATCTTCCAGCTCCACCTGCAGTGTGTGTGTGTGTCTTTGTGTTTGTGGATTTATGTCTGCTTTGAATGAGTGTGTTATGAGTAAGTGTGAACACGCTGTTTTTTTTCTGAAATGGATATAACATGTAACTTTTTTCATGTTTTCTACACTGATTTTGGGGTGAAATCTTCAAAATGTGTTACCCTTTATGCTTTGGAAAATAAAGTTTCTGCAAATTCTAAAAGACTTTGCAGACTTGAATGGGCACTATAACAACCGCATAGTCTTTGTGGTTTAAGATGTCTTTTTATTGCCTGTGTCTATTAGGTGATGTCTCAGTTTACACAAATTAATGATAAGAGCCATTCTATTTAGAGGACCCATCAAAATGGAATGATGAACAGATTGTATTGTATTTTCAATTGAAGCAAGAAATAGTGGCAGGACTTACCAAAGGGCCACATTTTTCAATAGCCTTTATTTTATGTCACAGTCTGACAAAACTAAGGGGTGCGTCTCAATCAGCTCCCTAGTTCAGTAGTCAGGGCACTAGTCAGGGAGCCGGCCACATTCATGTACATGATATACTGATTCACGACCTAGGAAACTAGGGAGCTGATTGAGACGCACCCTAAGTTTAGCTACTTGGATTTGTTAGGCTCTGGCTGGTGGTATTAGGGGGAGGGACATTTAATGTTCTAGAGAGCATGTGATTGGACCAAAAGAATTTGATGATGTCATCAGTACTGTATTTTGGTTAATTTTCCTGCAATAGAAAGACTACATTTTAAACGCATTTACACAGGTTACGAAGGCTCCATTTATTTAATCAAGAATAGAATAAAAACAGCGATATTCTGAAATATTGAATTTTAACATAACACATCATATATTTTAAAATGTAGTTTATTGATGGAAAAGTAGAATTTTCAGCATCATTATTCCAGTCTTCAGTATCACATGATCACTCAAAAACTACTACAGTGCCTGCAGTAGTTGTGACAAAAATAGGAATGGGGCACCAAATGCTTTGTTGACTATAATGGGAGTGTCTTAAGGCCCATTCACACCAAGGACAATAACTATAACGATAAAGATACAGTTCTAGAAATCGGTCTAAATATAAAAGAATAGCAGAGTCCACACCACAACTATAACGATAAAAACACAGAGAAACAATATCATTTAAATCACTTTCAGAACGTTTTTTTTTTTTAGCTGATGAACGATAAAAAAACATTGACAGGCAATAAGAATCCAACCTGCTTTAAAGAGCTCAAGCATTTAAAGCAGCAGATGATGTAACTGCAGCATGTGATCAGACTTTCATAGCAGAATACAAGATCTCTGTTGCCCCATGGGTTTATTTTTACCTTCCTGAGGATGTGAGCAGGATGTTTATATGATGAGAATGAATGTCGTTTTTTATTTACTTAAAGTTAACAAGTGTTTTAGCCGTCTGTGTTGTCCTCCAGACTGGCTTAATATTTGTGTTTGGTTTTAGGGATGTGTCTCCATGGATAGATGGATGGTAGGAAAGAGAGAAACAGAGAGATGCAGGTGTGAAGAGAAATAGGAAGATTGAGAACTGATGAACAGCTAACAGTGATATAGACTGCTTGTGTTCTTGTACAGCTGCTGTGAAACCATTTGCAATCTGTCGCTTTATCAGGCAGGTCTGTTGGGAAGGAGAATGATTAACTAGTATCTTAAAGCCACAAAATGTAATTTTTCGCCGCTAGAGGTCACTTATTCAAAACAAAGGCGTCTTGATTTCGTGGAACTTTTATTATGCCGCAGATGACCACTTCCGCTTCTTCCGGTTATGAGTATGTGGGGTAACCATAGACTGTAAAAAAAATATGGACGTAGTGTCCGTGACGTCACCCGTAGGTTTCTGAAGAGTGTTTTTGAAGCCTAAAGTCAGCCGTTGCCATCTTGGCAGCGCGTCACTCCCAGATAACAGAAAATGGGCAAAGAGGTGGGACGTGGCTGGAGCTGAGGTGACATGACATGATGACTAACAGACAGCAGACAAACGGCAATTCACCTGTCACTCAAAGTGGCCACGCCCTTAATTATGCAGAACTTTAAGGCTTAATATAATTTAAACAAATGAGTTATAAAGGGCAAAATTTCGCCGTATAGACCAAAACCACAATTTGTACGAGGCTGTAAACATGTTTTTTTTTTCTGCTGTAAAGTTTGGCATTTTAACATGGGGCTCAATGAGATTCTGCTCCCTTTTGGAGCCTGTCTCTAGCGGCCAGTCGATGAATTGCAGTTTAAGTCACTTCCGTGTTGGCTTCAAGAGAAACTGGGGGAGGTTGCTGCTTAGGGGTAACACAGTGCTGTTTTATCATATTAGATACATTTAAGTGTGTTGAAAGTTGTTATAATGCTACTCTGTGTGTTCGCTCTGTGGCTACTATGAGACACGTTTTGCACTTACTGCAGTAAGCTTGATCGATATTAGGCATGGTAAAACATGGTACTCGCGGTAAATCAGGAAAACGAGATTTAAACAATAAGACTAACTGTGTTGAGATATATAACAATGATTAGCCTCGTTTTCTGTCGATGAATGTATCCAAACAGTTGCTCACCTGTCTAATAAAACACATACTATATTAAAGCGTCTTTGGTGTTTCCATGTTTTCTACAAAATAAAACCAGAAAACGAGGGCAACGCGGGTATGATGTTATTGATAGGCGATGCACGGACACGGTCTGTGTCCTGGTTAAAATTGCTTATTTCTCTGGATTTAAACATTCTTGGAAACATTTGGTATAATGTAAGTACACAAGTCAACAAAATATATAACATTGTTATAGTGGTTTTTGGATATTTGAATCCAAAAATCTTACATATTGTGCCTTTAAGATTGTTGGTTTAAATCTAAAGTGTCTTTTTTATTTTTTATATATATCAAAAAGTCTGCAATTCATGTTGATTTTCCAAAAGAGAGCTTTCTAATTATTGCTGTATTTGTTTAAGGGGTTTGCCATGTCAACTTCTGGAGTTTGGGGTGGAACTGTTTGTTTAAACAAATGATGACAAAAGTCATTGGTAAACCTGTTTAAAAATGACCATTATCAGTGGTCAAAGCATCACTGTTACTATTGTGCATACTTAGGGTTTACGATTTTAACAAACTTGAATGATGAAATTAATGAACCATTAATATGGAAGTAAATGTTGACTTTAATCTCTACTCCACACCACCAACAAAAAAGCACAAATGTTTTGGGGAAGTGCTTTGCCAGGGCGTATTCCTTTACCCCGATCCATAAAAAGATCAACAAAACACATGGCTGTCACATCCTGTATTATTGTCATACATCAGCCATCTAGTTTTGACTCCGGTCTCCACAACACAGTCAAACAAGGACATCATCTGTGTACTCTGAAAGTACCGGTTGATCGATGAAATGTTTTGAGTTAGATTTGCGTTGAAAATAGAGCGATTTTGCCACACAATGAAAGTTTGCTGGGTCAGAGCATTACAGTGTCTGGACTGGAAGTGGTATCCATGGAAACCATCAGTAGCCCTCACTCTGTTTGTTATCGTCTTGTAGTTAATGGTGATTGCTGAGGCAAGCATTACTACAATTGCTCACACAAGGTTTGAGATTTTAAGAAATCCTTAAAGGTAGGGTAGGCTGTTTTATGAACACTTTTTTGTAATACTGGTTGAAACTCTCTTCACATCCTGATAGCAATCGATAATAGAATGTCTAAATATTAAAACATGTACATACTGTATATAGCTTATTTATATACAGTGGGGAGAACAAATATTTGATACACTGCCGATTTTGCAGGTTTGCCCACTTACAAAGCATGTAGAAGTCTGTCATTTTTATCATAGGTACACTTCAACTGTGAGTGACGGAATCTAAAACAAAAATCCAGAAAATCACATTGTATGATTTTTAAATAATTAATTTGCATTTTATTGCATGACATAAGTATTTGATCACCTACCAACCAGTAAGAATTCCAGCTCTCACAGACCTGTTAGTTTTTCTTTAAGAAGCCCTCCTGTTCTCCACTCATTACCTGTATTAACTGCACCTGTTTGAACTCGTTACCTGTATAAAAGACACTTGTCCACACACTCAATCAAACAGACTCCAACCTCTCCACAATGGCCAAGACCAGAGAGCTGTGTAAGGACATCAGGGATAAAAGTGTAGACCTGCACAAGGCTGGGATGGGCTACAGGACAATAGGCAAGCAGCTTGGTGAGAAGGCAACAACTGTTGGCGCAATTATTAGAAAATGGAAGAAGTTCAAGATGACGGTCAATCTCCCTCGGTCTGGGGCTCCATGCAAGATCTCACCTCGTGGGGCATCAATGATCATGAGGAAGGTGAGGGATCAGCCCAGAACTATACGGCAGGACCTGGTCAATGACCTGAAGAGAGCTGGGACCACAGTCTCAAAGAAAACCATTAGTAACACACTACGCCGTCATGGATTAAAATCCTGCAGCGCACGCAAGGTCCTCCTGCTCAATCCAGCGCATGTCCAGGCCCGTCTGAAGTTTTCCAGTGACCATCTGGATGATCCAGAGGAGGAATGGGAGAAGGTCATGTGGTCTGATGAGACAAAAATAGAGCTTTTTGCTCTAAACTCCACTCGCCGTGTTTGGAGGAAGAAGAAGGATGAGTACAACCCCAAGAACACCATCCCAACCGTGAAGCATGGAGGTGGAAACATCATTCTTTGGGGATGCTTTTCTGCAAAGGGGAGAGGACGACTGCACCGTATTGAGGGGAGGATGGATGGGGCCATGTATCGCAAGATCTTGGCCAACAACCTCCTTCCCTCAGTTAGAGCATTGAAGATGGGTCGTGGCTGGGTCTTCCAGGCATGACAACGACCTGAAACACACAGCCAGGGCAACTAAGGAGTGGCTCCGTAAGAAGCATCTCAAGGTTCTGGAGTGGCCTAGCCAGTCTCCAGACCTGAACTCAATAGAAAATCTTTGGAGGGAGCTGAAAGTCCGTATTGCCCAGCGACAGCCCCGAAACCTGAAGGATCTGGAGAAGGTCTGTATGGAGGAGTGAGCCAAAATATAATAAAATATCAAAATATTCGTTATTTGCAATCCTATACTTAAGAAGCAACCACACACACCCTAGCAACTGCATAGCAATACCCTGGAAACCACCCAGAATGCCTGGAAACCACCCAGAATGCCTAGCAACCAGACAAACACCTAAACAACCTAGCAACTGTATAGCAATGCACTGACCACAAAGTACATCCTAGCAACAGCATAACGATTCCCTGGCAACCACCTAAACATCATTATCTTTGTTTTATTTACAACTTTGATAAATATTTTTTACAGTGTTTGAACAATGCACTCAAAACCACACTCAACAGTTAAAAAAATAGTAGGCAAGTATGGTTTAGGATACACTTACCAAATATTGGTTTCTTTTCCTGTTAATATTCTCCTGGGTCACTTCCTCTTTGCATTTCTTTTCCTCTTTAATAATGTTATCCACTCTCGCTATCTTTCTAGTGTCTTATTCCTATCAGACCAGAAGCAGTTTCAATCTCTGATGCACAATTATAGAAATAGTTAACCCAAAAATGAACTACTTTATAATACTTATATTGATGGTGAGAGTGAGTAAATAGCAGAATTTTCCTTTTTTCTCCCATTTATTTAAAGTCACTGACTGATTACAAGAATATTGTCCTAATCTGTGTGGAAGAGCTGTTGTTCTGTGTTTTCAATGTAAGGCAAAGCTGAGGACCACAACAGCTGTAGTGTGTGCATGTGTTGTTTTCTTCTCCTTTGGCCTTGTTTCTCTCGTCTTTAATGCAGAAATGAAGAAGTGGTGAATGAGAAGTCTTTCTGTACGTGTGTCAGGCGGTCTGTAACTGGAGTGTGTTTGTGTGTGTTTCAGGGCAGTGATGCCGGGCATGGTACTGTTTCGGCGACGCTGGTCAGTGGGCAGTGATGACCTGGTGCTGCCGGCTTTCTTCCTGTTTGTACTACACTGCATATGGTGAGTCTGTGTTTGTCTGCACAGTTTGTTCTTCTATATTTGTGCATAAATAAAACAATCAAATCAGTACGAAAATGAGCTTATATAACCAGACCTGATGTCAACAGAAGTCTTAAGAGGTGAATTTAGAGATTCAGTCATGCAATATTACAGCAGTTCCCGAACATTTTTATGAGTTGTATTATGATGTAACTTATTTATTTGAAGAAGTACACCAAAATTTTAAGTAATGTTAAAGGGATAGTTCACCCAAATGATTAGCCCATGATTTACTCACCCTCTAGCCATCCTAGGTGTATATGACATTCTTCTTTCAGAGTTATATTAAAAAATGTCCTGGCTAATCCAAGCATTATAATGGCAGTGAATGGCAGCCAAAAGTTTTAAAGAAAAAAAAAGTGCATACATCCATCATAAACGTACTCCACACGGCTCCGGGGGGTTAATAAAGACCTTCTAAAGCGAATCGATGGGTTTGTGTGCCTTTTTCTAAGGCACGTTTATAAAAGCTACTTAAATGCCCTAATTGAACTAAGGCCTAATCTAAGTCCTGTCTGTGAAACCGGGCCTATATTTTTATTTAAATCCTGACTTTCCTGAGTTGAGTCGTTTTTTAATTGTTGGTACTGAACAATATAAGTTGTAATTGTTATTGACAGTACTGTTTATTTCATACACATTTTGTGCATGAATTGTTATTGTGTTAATGAATAATAATGATAAAGCTTGCCAGAAAATTACACTCATTTTGCCTGTTTTGAAGCAACAGACTTGTGCAACCAAACTTCATTTTAGGGCTGGGTAAAAATATTGATTTTCTTAATTTTAATCGATTCTCATTTTTATGAAA
Source organism: Coreius guichenoti (assembly GCA_039654105.1). Lineage (NCBI taxonomy): Eukaryota > Metazoa > Chordata > Actinopteri > Cypriniformes > Gobionidae > Coreius > Coreius guichenoti. Next base: position 44,822,137 of record CM077168.1, read on the forward strand.
AGATATCAATTCTTAAATCCCAAGAATTAACTAAATAAACTATTGTTTATGTTCAGCATGCCTAACACATTCAGCTGTATTCCGAAAATCACTTTAAAGGGCTAGTTCACCCAAAAATGAAAATTCAAAAACTGTTGATGGGCCCTATTGACTTCTGTAGTATTTTTTTCCATACTATGGAAGTCAATGGGGCCCATCAACTGTTTGGTTACTGACATTCTTCAAAATATCTTGTTTTGTGTTCAGAAGAAGAAAGAAATTCATATAGGTGGGTGAGTAAATGATGACAGAATTTTCATTTTTGCCTGAACTATCCCTTTAACGCACATGATGTCATCATAAATATCACATTTCTGAGGTGTGTGGGATCATTTGTATGTTTATGTGATGTTGTGGCTGTGGTCTTTTGGCAGGCTGGTGGTTCTGTCCATGGTTCTCTTTGGGCTGCCGTACAGTTCAGAGCAGTCATGCTCGGTCACGCTGGTGGATCACGGTCGTGGTTACCTTGGCATCCTGGTCAGCTGTCTGATCTGCGAGAGCGCCATCATGTGGCTGAGCATGAGAGGCAGCATTCTGTACACACAACCCAGAGAGGCGGTGCAGTATGTGCTCTATATACGGCTGGGTAAGACACACACTTGCACTTTTACCATAAAGACAACCACAAAAAAATTTTCCATTAGTTCTCTCAGTACGTTGGATCTCATATGTCACCTCTGTTGAAGTTGGTATGAAATGGAAAGTTGCGCTATCTTTTCTTCCCTATTGTGACCTATATCCGAGTGAAACGGCTTCTCAAACAAGAACAAATGTAGGACTTGATTTTGTCCATGGGGAATTGATTGGATGGTTGTGGTTTGCTATTGGTCGATCTCATGCCAGTAAACACATCATCAGAGAAGAGAAGAGATGTTGCTGCAAGATGGAGGGGAAGTTATTTTGATTAAAGATTATGAGGGCACATGAAATGAAAAAAATAAAATAATGATGTACACAGATAAATCGTTTATGATAAATAATGCAATATTCCATAAAAAATAAGAATTGTCAATTTTTTACTTAATTTGCATATGCAACATTCTGAATTCAACATTCATTGCTTCTGAAGCAAATGCTATTCCAAATTTTAAGGCGGCATTGCATATATCCTTTGTGGAGAAAGCAATCCCATAAAATCCTGTTTTATACAGTAATTGTGTACATTTGCGCTTTTTCCTGATACACACATGGTTTAACTGTAAAGGATTATAGGTTTGAAAATTATAAGGAATAATATTACTCATGCTTGACATAAGAAGATTGTTTTGGGTAGTTGCATTGTTTTATTATAAAATCCTATTGCACTGAAAATGAAACTCATACTCCGTGTGATTAGGGCTTAAATCAACACTTTGCATTAATTGCTCCTCCTCTCTGCAGCCATCCTGCTGGTGGAGCTGGTGTACGCGGTGGTGGGCATCGTCTGGTTGGTGCAGTACTACCAGCCCTGCTCTGACATCACCGCCAAGAACCTCGCCCTGGGTAAGACATGAGTAAAAATGTTGGGGTGTGAAATATATTTTGACATTATGAGTAATTGTATATTATTGTAATGTTATATACCACAATATAGTTAGATTTTCTGTAAATTAAATTAATAATTTGTTTATATTTTAATGCATGGTAATGGCTATTTTTTTATTTAATCCAATAAATTCAAAGGTATTCGATGTAACTTTTGGCCCTCTAGCGGTTAAAAAAAAAAGTGTTTGCATTTTGTTGAAGAACATTGCTTTGGTTCTTCTGCTCTACGTGTGTCTGTGCGGATGAATATGGTTCTTTCCTATAACTAAAAAGAGAGAGAGAGAGAGAGATTATCCTACTGCTCATAAAACATTCACTACTAACTACTATTAGATGGAAAGGATCTCAAGCTGACTAGCTGAAGATGTTACTGTGGCTATACCCATTAATAGACACGGTACGTACTTGAAAATAAATTCCAGCACAGCACTATAATGAAATGATAACCCATAATGAAATGACCCTTCACAATAGATAATGCTTTGCAATGAACTCTGTTAGAGAGCTACATATGGCAATTTATCTGTTCAATAAAATACCTTACTCACCTGTTGAGTACTAAAATTGCCATCTCCGCATCACCTTTGCGACATTTCAAATCTCTCAATTCTTGCGTTCTCTGAAAAGCCAATGTTGATTCTTGTTTTATTACAAGCTCTGACGCGTTCTCTTTTCGCCAGCATGCGTTTTTTTTTTTTAAACGGGTGATTCCCCAGAGTTTCAAGATTTAGTGTGATCCATGTCAACCTTTCTCGCTCATTGTTGTGACAACTATGCCACTCCCACACCATCCATGCATCAAAGTAGCCGGAGCAACTTTTCTCTATTTATGGATATGACGAGACATGCACGGGCAAGTGACGCATGTACGTAATTTCCCATGAAAACCACCCTGCCTGGTCTAAAATATAGACACTTATAAATATAATAGGCTTACCATAGTGTTTTGGAAGAAGGATTGATGATGTATTGACATTATTTTAATGGTTAATTTTGAAAAAAAAGTTACATAGTGTACCTTTTAAAGGTGCAGTGTGTAGTATTTATGAGGATCTATTGACAGAAATGCAATATAATATACATAACTATGTTTTCAGTGGTCTATAAAGACCTTACATAATGAACCATTGTTGTATGTTTTTATTACCTTAGAATGAGCCATTTCTATCTACATACACTGCGGGTCCCCTTACAGTGAAGTCACCATTTTGCGCCATGTTTCTAAAGTAGCCCTAAATGGACAAACTGCTCTACAGAGCGCTAGCTACTCTCTACTCTCTCAGATGACGACATCTTTGTCCTGTGTCGTAGTGATGTCCGGTTCGTGAACGAATCGTTCTTTTGAACCTGTTCTTTTTAGTGAACCGGTCGAACCAGTTCACCAAATTGGACTGAATCGTTCTAAACAGTTTGCGTCTCGAGTCAGCGCTGATCCACAAGTTACTCAATCAAACCCGGCTCATTGAAACGAACTGTTCGAAAGAATTGGTTCACGGAAAAGAACCGGACTTCCCATCACTACTGTGTCGGCCACCGTAGCTTCTCTATGTTCTTCGAAAGGGAGGGGTGAGCGGTGGGCGGTTGCAATTCGCAACCTCACCACCAAATGCTGCTAAAATTTACACAGTGCACCTTTAAATACTTGAAAAATTAGAGTATTTTCTCTCTTTTTACTCGGATTGTTATAAACCAAAAGATAAGACTATTCGTAACAAACGTATAAGCCGTTTTAAATTCTGTATTAATGTGGCAAATTGCATCATCGATCAGCAACAGTAAACAGCTTGACTGGGACATGACCTGCTCTACATTGTCATGCTACCCTCACCTGTCAGTCCTATTTGTTAATATGGAACAGCAGACCTGTGTGCAAATAGCAACACAAGCATATCTACCACTGTATAGAAAAATCTCCACATTTCTACTGTTGCACGGTACTGCATATACAGCCATAACACCGCTGTCAGCACCAAGATCAAAAACAGAGAGAGTGTGATGTCCTTGCGGCAGGAGACAGTCCAGGCATGTTAAAATCTCATGAAACCTCCCCTTGTTAATCTCAGCAGATTCTTGTGAAATTAGAAAGCCATTTATAGCTATTTATGCCCTGGAAACGCACACTTTCTAACAATACGCCTAGTGTAGCTTTGCACGTCTGTGCTGACCATGAATCAGTGTCGCTCATTGTCCACCCCCATTCCATAATAGCACACTTCACTTCCATGCTGATCATCTGTCTATACAAGACACGTACTGACAAAGAGACAGTTGGTTTGTTTTACTGTGAATAGCTTCCAGCTGAACTCAGTGTAAAACAACAAGTGAAGATGTCTACAGCACATTTAAAATAAAAATAAAAATGTATTTATTTATTTTTAACAGGAATTGTGGTGTGTAACTGGTTGGTCATCTTCAGCGTGTGTTTCACCATGATGTGTACCTTTGACCCCACCGGACGGACCTTTGTGAAGCTGAAAGCAACTCGCCGCCGTCAGCGTAACCTCACCACATACACCCTCAGGTACAGCGCTTTATTGTTTTCTCGCTACACTCTTAAAAATAAAGGTACTTTGTTGGCATCAATGGTTCCATGAAGAACCTTTAACATCCATGGAATATTTCCATTGCACAAAAGATTCTTTATAGTGATAAAGGTTCTTCAGCTTATTAAAATGTTCTTCACACTATGAAAAAAATGGTTCTTTCAAGAACTATTCACTTAAAGGTTCTTTGTGGAACCTTAAATGGATCTTCTATGGCATTGCTGTGAAAAAAAATCTCCTTTATGAACCTTTATTTTTAAAAGTGTATCTTATTTCGTGATACCCCCATCAGTTGATGAATTCAATCTTAATCTGAGTGTACTAAAAACTGCATTTTTAGTTCTATCATGAACAGTCAAGTGATTTAGTCATGGAATGATAAAAAATATGCAAAATATGCTTTCATTACCCTGACTAACAAAACCCCAAATAAATAACCCCATAATAATACAATAAAACAGTATAATAAAATACCTAACAATAAAGAAACAAACAGAACAACATAATACATAAAAAGAAATACATAATAGAAAAAGATATTGAATAGAATAATTTAAATTTTAAAAATTAGGGGGGGGGGGGGGTGTTATTGTTAACTAAAACTTAAACTTTTAAAAACTTTTTTCTCAATTAAAATAAAGCTAAAATAAAATATAAAAATTAGCTGAAAACCTTAACTAACTGAAATATAATAGGTTGATGTACTGAAATTAACTAAAACTGAAATAAATTAAAGCTAAATAGAAATAGAAAAAAGCTAATAAAAATGACAAAAGCACATAACAAAATTTACTAAAACTTATGAAAGTGAAAATAAAAGCTAATTCAAAATATTAATAAATATGTAGATGTATAATAGCATATAAATGTGTGTAATTTATATAATCGTACATAAATAATACTAAATTAACACTGAATTGTATGCATATTTTATGCTTTATATTTTTTACAAATAAATTAAGTAAATATTATTAAGTAAATTAAGTGTTGTTTAATTTCAACAATATTGTGCACATCCCATTAACTGGTATTGCGTATATATATTGCCATTATGTCGGATGTCAACTAGTTTGGTTCCTATCAGGGTATGCAACACAAAATTTGCACAGATTTTTGTTTTGCTCGCTGTTATGATTTTAACACGCCCCTTCTATTGTGTTTGCGTCATTGCCATTCCAGTATCTCTTGGCCTATAATTCCCAAGTCTTCTCATGATATTTGCTCAGTTGGGTTGCATTTGTCTCTTTCAGACACAGGCTAGAAGAGGGTCAAGCCAGCAGCTGGAGCAGGAGACTAAAATTCTTCATGTGCTGCACTAGAGCAAAAGACACACAATCTGTAAGACTCAAGCACTAACTCAAACACACACATGCCAGTTACTGTGAGAGCACACACAGCATTCTCAGTAGAAGATTTTCTCTCTCAGGACGCTTACTCTGAGGTGGCCAGCTTGTTTGCCGAGTTTTTCCGGGATCTGGACATTGTGCCGAGTGACATCATCGCTGGCTTGGTGCTCCTCCGACAGAGACAACGAGCTAAGAGATCAGCCATCTTGGATCAGGTTTGCAGAATCATGGCATTACCTTATCAGTAACATTACTCTTGATTGGACAAATATTCCTCACTGTCCAAATAATACAAAATGTTTGTTTTTCTGTTTGTTTGTTTGTAGGCAAACAATGACGTTTTAGCCTTTCTGTCCGGGATGCCTGTAACTCGCAACACTAAATACTTGGACCTCAAGAACTCGGTATTTCAAGAATACAGTAAAGGTGTGTGCTTGTGTTGATATATGTTTTTTATTTATAATGCTCCCCTTCTGTTTACAGTCTGAGATGGCCATGTATAAGGAAGTGTGTTACTACATGCTGTTTGCCATGGCGGCGTATGGCTGGCCCGTATATCTTTTAAGAAAGCCAGCGTGTGGACTCTGCAGACTCATCAGTACCTGCTCGTAAGTAAAAACGGATGCGAACGTTCCACACAGGTGGCAAGAAGTGAGATAAGAGCAAATAATTGAGGGTCCTATAGTGATATAGTTTCCATCATGTTTTGGTAGACTTGCCTCTTCAGTAAACTTAATGCGAATCAATCAAACTGAAGTTTAAGCCAACTACCAAGTGTGAGCGGCATCCAGAGTTTAACTGTGAATACTTCCCTTGTCAAAAATACTTAATATCTTAACACTTATACTGTCGGTCAAAAGTTTGGAATAATTACGATTTTTTAATGTTTTTGAGAGAGAAAGGCTGCATTTATTTAATCAAAAATACATTATTATTATTTTTTTTTTTTTCTATTTAAATATATTTTAAAATGCATATTCCTGTGATGGCAATGCAAAAGATTTAAAAATGAAAGAAATTAATACTTTTATTCAGCAAGGATGCATTCAGTTGATCAAAATTGACAGTAAAGACATGTATAATTCTACAGAAGATTAATATTTCAAATAAATGCTTTCTGAAGGATCATGTGACACTAAAGACTAGAGTAATGATGCTGAAAATTCAGCTTTGCATCACAGGAATAAATAATATATTATAAATGTATTATAATAAAAAAAAAACAGTTCTTTTAAATTGTAATAAGTTATTTATCTTTTTTATTATTTTTTTATTAAATTATTTTTCTATTTTTTTTTTTTTTTTTTTTATATTTCTTGCATTTTTATTGATAATAACTAATTTATGTGCATAAATATGTAATTTTTTTATCAATAAGAACACATAAAAATGTATGTTTGTGTGCATGTGTGTTTACAGTGCATCCGGAAAGTGTTCACAGCGCTTCACTTTTTCCACATTTTGTTATGGTACAGCCTTATTCCAAAATGGATTAAATTCATTATTTTCCATTAAATTCTACAAACAATGCCCCATAATGACAACGTCAAAGAAGTTTGTTTGAAATCTTTGCAAATAAATAAAACAAATAAAAATAAAAAACAAAAATCACATAAGTATTCACAGCCTTTGCTCAATACTTCGTTGAAGTATTCAGCAAGTACTTTGGCACCAATTACAGCATCAAGTCTTCGAGTATGATCCTACAGGCTTGGCACACCTATTTTTGGGCAGTTTCTCCCATTCTTCTTTGCAGGACCTCTCAAGCTCCATCTGGTTGGATGGGAAGCGTTGGTGCACAGCCATTTCCAGATCTCTCCAGAGATGTTCAATCGGGTTCAAGTCTGGGCTCTGGCTGGGCCACTTAAGGACATTTACAGAGTTGTCCTGTAGCCACTCCTTTGTTATCTTGGCTGTGTGCTTAGGGTCATTGTCCTGTTGGAAGATGAACCTTCATCAAGGATGTCTCTGTACATTTCTGCATTCATCTTTCCCTCGATCCTGACTAGTCTCCCAGTTCCTGCCGCTGAAAAACATCCCCACAGCATGATGCTGCCACCACCATGCTTCACTGTATGGTATTGGCCAGGTGATGAGCGGTGCCTGGTTTCCTCCAGACATGACACTTGCCATTCAGGCCAAAGAGTTCAATCTTTGTTTCATCAGACCATGGTCTGAGAGTCCTTCAGGTGCCTTTTGGCAAACTCCAGGCGGGCTGTCATGTGCCTTTTACTGAGGAGTGGCTTCCGTCTGGCCACTCTACCATACAGGCCTGATTGGTGGAGTGCCGCAGAGATGGTTGTTCTTCTGGAAGGTTCCCCTCTCTCCACAGAGAAAAGCTGGAGCTCTGTCAGAGTGACCATCGGGTTTTTGGTCACCTCCCTGACTATGTCCCTTCTCCCCCGATCGCTCAGTTTGGCCGGGTGGCCAGTTCTAGGAAGAGTCCTGGTGGTTCCAAACTTCTTCCGTTTACGGATGATGGAGGCCACTGTGCTCAATGGGACCTTCAGTGCTGCAGAAATTTTTCTGTACCCTTTCCCATATCTGTGCCTCGATACAATCCTGTCTCGGAGGTCTGCAGACAGTTCCTTTTGACTTCATGGCTTGGTTTGTGCTCTGACATGCACTGTTAACTGTGGGACCTTATATAGGCAGGTGTGTGCCTTTCCAAATCATGTCCAATCAACTGAATTTACCACAGGTGGACTCCAATCAAGTTGTAGAAACATTTCATGGATGATCAGTGGAAACATGATGCACCTGAGCTCAATTTTGAGTGTCATGACAAAGGCTGTGAATACTTATGTACTTATTATTGTTTGGGTATTGTTTGTAGAATTTTTAGGAAAATAATGAATTTAATCCATTTTGGATTAAATAAGGCTGTAACAAAATGTGGAAAAGACGTGTGAATATAAAAATAAATAAATAAATAAATAAATAAATACACACACATACACACACATAAATATAAACAATTTTATAATACAAAAACAAATATATATATATATATATATATACATATAGTTTTTCTTGTTTTTGCATTATAAAATTGTTTATATGTATGTGTGTGTATGTGTATATGTGTGTGTGTGTGTGTGTGTGTGTATATATTTATTATTATTATTATTATTATTATTTATTTATTTATTTTTTATTTATTTTTTTTCTACCTTTCTTTTTTGCATTTTCTCATGGTAAATAAATGTCTGTTTAGGACACATGGATGAAATTGAATGTTATTATGGACATGGATGAAATGAAATTAATTTTTCCCTTTTTGTGTCTCTTCCTTTTTTCTCTCTCGTCAGCTGTAATACTTCAGTTTCAGGTTCTCGTCTCTCTCAGTCTGTCACCGTTGAGGAGGATAACTGCTGTGGCTGTAATGTTCTTGCCATTCGACGGCAATTCCTGGACCGAGACCTTAAAGAAGTCCAGATTGTCTACACATCCTGCCATGACGCAGTACGACATCTTACAATAATTCTTTAACTCCCGACCTCTGAAATCCTGAGGTGTAATGTCTTGTGTGATAATCTGTGTGATGTCTTTTTACATCAATGAGTCATCGCCTGACTAAAATGTTTTAGAAGCCGTAACTGATGTGATAAGTGTGAAATGTGTGATTTAAGACAAATTATTGTCCATATTTTTGATGTGATTTGTAGGTTTATGAGACACCCTTCTTTGTAGCAGTGGATCATGCAAAGAAAAAAGTCGTGATCAGCATCAGAGGGACATTGTCCCCTAAGGTGAGTCAACCACATGTGTACTGTAACAGCTCTTTGTCTTTTTACAGTGAAGCCGTCCTCATGTGCTTATGTGTATGTTCAGAGAATTAAAATCATGGTTATTATTAACTAAAACTATTAGGAACATTTCTGTTAATTGAAATAAAGCTGCAATAAAATAAAATATAAATATTCATTGAAAAACTTAAACACTGTGTATCAATTGCTGAGGAAGATCTGGAACTGAAATTCAGATATTGTAATGGGAGTTTCGTTTCTGACACGCGCTGTAAGCAGTAAACCAATCACAACAGAATGGGCCATCTAACCAATCAGAGTAGAGTAGACTCTCGGAAAGGAGGGTTTAGAGATACTGAATCCTTTATCGAACTGTTTCAGACACTGTGTAAACGGCTGCTACAATTTATATAATTGACCTTGGATGCATGCAAACTTATTGTAGGAGACTTTCAAAACAAAATTAGGAGCCTTTAAAATGGCATAATACATATATATACTATAATATACATAACAGAAAGTACTTTACCCATACAAGAGCATTTTAAGGACAAAAATAATAAATTAATGGTCTGGAATCAGTAAACCCTTTTAAAATGACACTAAACTGTACATCCGACTATAGCACCAGGCTATTCGTACAAAGCTTTGCTAGTTTCATGTTTCTTGTATCACTCTGTTGTCTCTTTCTTTTCACATAATAGAACAACTTATGCCGAGTTCACACTGCCCGATTTTAACCCCGATTTTGACTCGCCGACAGGTTTTACGAAATCGCAGACAAATGCCCGAAATCATAGGCAAATCCGTGCTCGTGCACGTGAGTGACAATCACACAGTGTGAATGAACAAAGACGCGATCAGAGAGAGTCGCCGATGCCCGTGAGATATTTGGCATGCTAAATATCTGGACCTGTCGGCGATTCAAAATCCTGCTGTGTGAATGAGTTCTGATTGAAAATGACATCGGCGATGACCGACTGCCAATTAGAGAGCAAGATACAGGGCAGCGAGAAGTTCGGGGAGGAGTTATAGACCAGAATATCAGTATTTTAATAGATATATTTACAATTATATAAAACAGAAACAAAGCACAAACATTTGCTTGACCAGCCACAACAGCAGCACATTGCAAAATGATTTATTTACCTCAAACTCTCTTTGCAGAACACGATCCTTGCTCCCTATGTCTCCCCAACCATTTCCTCCGCCATAATCTTTTTTCTTTTTCTCCTTTTCGCTGTAAATCGGCGCACAAATGATTTGGATCGCAAACTTTCTGCAGTCCATCATTTTTAATAACAATTCCAGTCTCGCGCGAGAACTCTGGTCTGACGCACATGTGATCTCGTGTTGTTTCCTTGTCACTTCTTGCGTGTGTTTGCTTGTGAAACGTAGTTTGCGCACCGGACCGAGTTGTCGGCGATTCTTCCTCTTGAATAGTCATGCAGTGTGAAACCCCTTGTCACCGACTCATCGTGCAGTGTGAACACAGCAGCAACTGGATGCTACCCCAGATAGTCATGCAGTGTGAAAAGAGCAGTGATCCGACGAGTTTGAAAATCATTAGACTCATTAGACTCGAATCAATATTTCATGTCCATTTATTTATTTATTTATTTATTTATTTATTAGTAGCCATATAGCCATGTAATTAGTGGGCTAATGTATAGAGAGCCAACATTCAACAGTCAGCATTGCAAAATAAACCCAATAGTTTTTTTGCGATAATGGCTGGCTTGCTGTACATTATCCCTTACATGAGTCTATGGTTTACCATTTAACAAGTTTATCTTTCTCCGTCTTTCTCAGGACGCTTTAACAGATCTCACAGGCGATTCTGAGCGTTTGCCTCTAGAGGAGCAGCACGGCACGTGGCTCGGACACAAGGTTCTACATAAACACATGCATATAGACACAAACACTCACAAACGATACATATTGACAGATATGAACACAAACTCATTCTTTCTTTTTCTGAATCCTTTATTTAGGGAATGGTTTATTCAGCTGAATACATAAAAAAGAAACTAGAGCAAGAAATGATTCTCTCTCAAGCCTTTGGGAGGGATTTGGTAAGTATAAACATTTGTCATGTTTTAAACACATACATATGGTTGATTCTATGCTTTATGCCATTCATATTTTATACATTACAAAAGCTTAATCATATTAATTCATTTTCCCCGCCCAATTTTCCAAAACTTTTGCTCACATGATGGAGCGTCACTTTCACAAACACTTGCAGTTTTCCTCTATGTGCGTGCAGCACATAGTCCCCAATGAAATAATGTCTGATGCAACTCTAATGTGGTGGCAACTTAAGATACAGAATATTGTATACAGCATCAGGGTTCCTTTGGGTCATTTAAAAAGTCTTAAATGTATTAAATGGTACAAAAAACTCTTAATTATCATTCAGTCTTAAATTGGAAGACCGAAAAACAGGAATTGCGATATGATATAATGTGATTAAATTTCAAAGGTTATGATTGAATTAAATAAATGTGAGTGCAGCACGTTCAAAGTAAAAAGACAATTTACAGGCTGACGCTTTCAGAGCAGTTCACAATCAGTGAATACTATTTATACCAAGCGATTGCTTATGATCTACGTTTCATGAATTATGTTTACTTTATGGTGTTTATATCGAAATATGTTGTAGAGGGGTGTAAGAGTGCATCTTTCTGAATGAGCATCTGGGTGTAGTAGAAGCATATACATTTCACACGCTTGTTTATAATAAAAGTCTGCATTATGCATAAAATCTTTTATTTTGAATATTATTGGTTTTTTGGTTACACAGTAAACTGTATACAGAAACACAGTAAACGGTGTTATTTATCACATTCAGTATACATTCAGTATATAGCTTTTACCAGTCTCACTCAATGATCTGTTTATTGCCTTTCTTTAAACACATTATTATCGTATGAGCAAAATCGAATAGCAATCCACCTCTAATTTGTATGTATTGCTATATCAGTACATAAACCAACTTCAATACATGTATATATTGATTAAAACGTATCTTGAGTATTTTGATCGTGCAGTTTTCCTGTTTTGCAGTTGAGTGTGTGCCTGTTTAATTAAGTAAAAGAATTTGAGATGCATGTTATTTGTGCGAGTCTTAAAAAGGTCTTAAAATTGATTTTAATAACCGATGGCCTGAGTGATTCTCTCCAGTATCTTCAGACAACACTTGCATGTTGCATGCAAACATTTTCATTGTGCATGCTATCATGTGACACAAAAAGATCTAGATTGCTGTGTTTGTGCATGTCCATGTCTCAGGGTAAAGGGACGATGCACTACGGGCTGGTGATTGTGGGTCACTCTCTGGGTGCGGGTACGGCCGCCATCCTGTCCTTCCTCCTCCGGCCGCAGTATCCTTCACTGCATTGCTATTCCTACTCCCCTCCTGGCGGCCTCCTCAGGTCAGTGTGACCTTGCCATTGTCGCATTGTTACTGGGTAGTATCAATGTAGTGCAGTATCTTTTTTGCACTACATTTATAGAGAAAGCTGAAAACTGATCTCCTCTGAGAGTAAGAGTGTGTTTAGCAGTCACTGAGGCATGATGACATTAGATCAGACTCATGTGCAGAGATTAATTTGGTGTTAAAGGTTTAAATAAAAAAATTTGTCATTTATTTTCTCAACCTCATGTTTTTCCAAAATTATATAAGAGATTTTAAAAAGCACCATTCTTTGGATGCCATAGTTGAATTATAAATTTATATGAGGAACAAAGCATTTTTCAGCATTTTTCATATTCTAATGTTCCTTTAAATAAAATTAGCTAGCAGTGTTGTGATCCGTGATGTCACACCTGCCAATTTTCTAATAGTGTGACTGAGATTTAAAGCTCCGGCAAATGACTGGAATGTCAGTGAATTATTTAATTATCTTAAAATAAATTTTTATGTACACTACCGTTCAAAGGTTTGGGGTCCAAATAATTTTTTTGACGGAAATTAATACTTTTATTCTGCAACAATGCATTAAATGGATCAAAAGAATGAAGATATTTCACAATATTACTGTTTTACTGTCTTTTTGATCAAATAATTGCAGCCGTGGTGAGCATAAGAGACTTCATTCAAAAACATTAATAAAATCTTACCGACCTTACCAAATGTTTCAACGGTAGTGTAACTTTCAGCTTCATACATTTAAAAAAAACTCTCATGAGGATGGTCACAAACTACAGTTCTCCTCTGTAATGCAAGAGGTTGTGGGAAATATTAGTCCAAAAAACATACATGGATGCACAAATCTACCACATGCACTAATCTTTTGGAAGGATGTTATTTGAATTGAGATTCGCCCCAAAGCCTTTTTTCTGAAACACAGAGTTATTGGTTTAATTCGGTAGGTAGTGTGTCTCACAACTACTCTTTCATGTTTATGATGTCAGTTACGGATTAGAGAAATTCTTGCCTGCCATGCTTGAAATATACTTTACACTGTTAGCGCAGTTTGTTTTGTAAAAGATTGGAACGCTAAGATGAACAACATATACCTTTATATTTAAAGTCAGTTAAATCGATTGTTGAATATCACATTTCAATCTGAAATCTGTCACATAAAGGCAGTAAAACAGGTTTTGAACACTTTTCATGTTGACATTTATAGAACGTGTTTAACCACAAACTTCTGTTTCTGTTTAATTCACAGTGAGGATGCAATGGTGTACTCGAAAGAGTTCGTCACCTCAGTCGTGTTGGGAAAAGATCTGGTCCCCAGGTAAATGAGTGTTGTATATATTTGTAAGTCTAAGCAGATGAACGTTTATTTTACGCTTTTATGTTCATTCAGGATTGGCCTCTCTCAGCTTGAGGGCTTCCGTCGCCACCTACTTGAAGTCTTACAGAAGAGTGATAAACCAAAGGTGAGCTGCTTTCACTTGATTCCCTGAGTTACAACACAGTCTCGATGTGCCATCTTTAGCATCGTTGAAATTAACCGTTTACTGTTTACAAACACTATTACATTGATTCACTTTCTGACACATTTGTACACAGTATGTAACTGTCACAAACTGCTCTGACACACACGGGTTGAAGATCTAAATGCAGCTTTATATGGGTAATCCGTAATCGTAGTCCAAAATACATGTGAAGGGTAGTGATGGGTGTTTTCGAAACACTGCTTCATAAAGCTTCAAAATCGTTTGTTTCGAATCAGCGGTTCGGAGCGTGTATCAAACTGCCAAAGTCACGTGATTTCAGTAAACGAGGCTTCGTTACGTCATAACTGTTTTGAAATGTTTCGAAATTTTAAAGGGTTAGTTCACCCAAAAATGAAAATTACCCCATGATTTACTCACCCTCAAGTCGTCCTAGGTGTATATGACATTCTTCTTTCAGACGAATACAATCAGAGTTATATTAAAAAATGTCCTGGCTCTTCCAAGCTTTATAATGGCAGTGAAAGGGAAGTTCTGTTTTGAAGTCTATAAAAGTGCATCTATCCATCATATAACTGCTCCACACGGCTCCGAAGCGAAGTGATGCATTTGTGTAAGAAAAATTTCCATATTTAAAATTTTATAAACTAAAATAACTAACTTCCAGTGGACTGCAGTACGCATCGATTTACGGCGAAAGAGTAACCCTTGACCCTTGAACCCTTGACGCATGCGTATTCACGAATACGGGAGGATAGAGCAAAACAAAACCCCGGTCATGAATTAGAAGTCTAAAACGAGAATTTTTAAAGAGAAATGCTGAAGGATTTCGATATAAGAGAAGAGGGGCTTGAGTTTGTTGCCCAGCCCTATCCGCGAGAGGTGTCAAAGCTTGCGATGCTCCTGTACATCGCGTCAGGGGTTACTCTTTTTCCGTAAGTTGACTTGCGTACGGCTCTCCGCCGGAAGCTAGTTATTTTAGTTTATAAAGTTTTAAATATGGATATTTTTCTTACACAAACGCATCACTTCGCTTCAGAAGGCCTTTATTAACCCCCCGGAGCCGTGTGGTACACTTTTATGGACTTCAAAACAGAACTTCCTATTCACTGCCATTATAAAGCTTGGAAGAGCCAGGACATTTTTTTTAATATAATTGTATTCGTCTGAAAGAAGAATGTCATATACACCTAGGATGACATGAGGGTGAGTAAATCATGGGCTAATTTTCATTTTTGGGTGAACTATCCCTTTAATGGTTCACCACTGGGGAGTGTCTGTGGTTTTTACCTGTTCTCTGATTAGTTTTATACATTTTTTAATGAGACATTTGTATAATTAAAAGGAATAATAGTAGTTAATAGTTTCTTATTGGCCTGTTTAGCTGAGCCATCCATGGAAAAAACAAAACAAGCCCTGAAGATTGATGAAAGAACACATTACACAGATACTTGATATTTAATTTAATTACATTTTATAGATTTTACTTTCAATAAAACATTTGCAATGGGTTTGTAAAAGGTTTTTTTATGCATGTTTGGCCTGAGTTTTTGTTGCATTTACACTGTTTTGACCAGTAGGCGTCACCAGCATGTGACGTTTCGAATGCTTCATTTCTCCCGTCACTAGCGAAGGATCAAAACCACGGGGCAAACAATAACAGGACAGAAAACACAGGCAAATGGGGAAATCCAGGAAACCAGAAAGTCAGAACCATTACACTGGGGAATCAGAAAGAGCGCTCAGAAATGCAGTGGTGACATAAACAAGACTTTGCAAAGAAAGAGTGAAAACACAGGGCTTATATAGGCAGGGCTTAACAAGCTAATGACACACAGCTGAACCTAATCACAACATAATGAATCCAGGCAATGGGTTATGGGAATTGAAGTTCATGATGGGATAGCCCAGGAGTCGGGAGGAGTGCCCTCTGGTGGAGATTATGATTTCAGATTATTATTGCAAAATAAATAAGATCACAACCCTAACAAGAAGTGGTTTATTTTGACCAGCTCTTAAAAAAATGGAAGTTCATTTGAGTTGAAATTATTTTATTATGTGAGAGGAAAGATGTGAAGTGTGAAGTGAATTGAAACTAGCACAGCTGTGCAGGAAATCATTTGCCTGTGACAGCGGTCGATTATGCAGTTTAGCGTCATTCTAAAATAACATTTGGCTGCAGAATGTAGACTGACCAATCAGAATCAAGCATTCTAGAGCGTTCATGCATGTGGGTGCTGGAGCAGTAGCATTTGTTGTTATTGAATTGTGCTAGTAATTAACTGCCCTCATTATACGTCACATTGTGCTGTCCCCATGCCCTTTTCCTCTGGGCAAACAAAGTAAAAGATAAATTGTTATGTTACTAATTATAACCGCAGCTGTGGGGGGTTTTATGCAATGAATCTATTCTAGTTCAGTTAGTGGAACTCTTATTCTCAAGGTTGTGGCTTCGAGCCTCACATTTGGTGTTTACTTTCTGCAGTTAAAAAAAAATACACTACTGTTCAAAGGTTTAGGGATTGATAAAAATGTTTTTGAAAGAAGTCTCTTATGCTCATCAAGCCTGCATTTATTTGATCAAAAATACAGTAAAAACTGATATTGTGAAATATTACAATTTAAAATAACTGTTTTCTATATCTATATATTTTAAAATCTGATTTATTCCTATGATCAAAGCTGAATTTTTTTGCATAATTTTACCCCAGTCTTCAGTGTCACATGATCCTTCAGAAATCATTCTAATATGATGATTTGCTGCTCAAGAGACATTTCTTATCAATTTTGAAAACCGCTGTGCTGCTTTATATGATACATTTTATTCAGAATTCTTTGATGAATAGAAAGTTCAAAAGAACAGCATTTTGTAAAATATTTTGTAATATTATTACAAATGTCTTTACTGTCACTTTTGATCAATTTAGTGCACCCTTGATAAAATAATTTATTTATTTAAAAAAAAAATCTTACTGACCCCAAACGTTTTAATGGAAGTGTACTCTCTATTAGGGCTTGCATGGCTTAACTTGTAACACTTTACAATAAGGTCTCGATAGTTAACAGCAGTTAATGCATTAACATTAATAAACAATGAGCAATACATTTGTTACAGTATTTATTAATCTTGGTAAACAGTAGTTGATAAAAAATACCACTGTTTATTTTTAGTTCATGTTAGCTCTGGTCTATTAAGTAATATTAAGAGATGCAGCTTTTGATTTCATTAATGTATTAGTAAATGTTGAAATTAAAATCCGGAAAAGTAGTTACCTAGTCAATGTTTCGCTTATATAAATGACTCCCCATTCACCGCACAACATCATTGATTTTTGCTGTTTCTATCAAGTCCAATACTGCACCAGGTAACACTTTTATTTTGATTATCCACTTTAGACATTCTACTAACTGCAAGTAACTTTGCAATTACATGTCAACTATCAGTCATTAATTAGTAGACTGTCACTTTATTTTGATGCTCCCCCAACAGACTGTTCTACTTACTATAAGTAACTTTGCAAGTACGTCAACTTATTCTCCTAACCCGAACCCTAACCTAACAGTCTACTAATACTCTCGTGAGAGTCGGTTGACATGCAGTTTCAAATTAATGAGAGTTAGATGACATGTAGTTGCAAAGTTAGAGTACTTGTAGTTAGTAGTATGTCCAAAGTGGACTGTCGAAATGAAGTGTAACCCTGCATTGTGCAGCTGAGATGATGCATGTAAGAAATAAGTGTGCACACCTTCATTGTCAGATTAATGCTGCTTGCATCATGAACCGTATCGCATGTCTCACTTTTTGACAGCCTTTGATTAGTTTTGGCCTTAATATGAAGTACCTCCAGCACAGTTGGCTTGTTAATAAGCATAATCACGCTGCCTACTTTGGTGGTTAGCTGCTCTCAGCAGGAACTGATGATTTGAAATGCTGCCTGCGTAGGCAGCTCACTAGGTTTTGGAACAGAGCCTGTATGTTTCTCTCTTTCTGTTTCCATCAGTGGCGGATCATTGCTGGGGGTACAAAGTGCATCCCTAAATCAGAGCTGCCTCTGGATGACGAAGCCCCTGTTTCTCAGGGCGTGACCCCCTCTAACTCTCGCCTGTGGCTGCACCCTAGTGATCTGAGCATCGCCCTGTCAGCCTCCACACCGCTGTATCCACCGGGACGAGTCATTCATGTGGTGCACAACCACCCGCCCGAGATGTGGTAAGTGTGAGGAAGTAAATTGAATGGATTAATGGATTAAGGCAATGGGCATCTGCGCTTTAAATATTAATATATTTACAAATGTCATTTATTCCTGTGATGGCAAAGCTGAATTTTCAGCATCATTACTCCAGTCTTCAGTGTCACATGATCCTTCAGAAATCATTATAATATGCTGATTTGCTGCTCAAGAAACATTTCTTATTATTTTCAATGTTGACTGCTACATTTTTTTCATGGTTCTTTGATATAAATATTTTGTAACATTATTATTGTCTTTCCTTTGACTATTGATCAATTGAATGTGTCCTTGCTGAATAAAATTATTTATTTAAAAAACAAATCTTACTGACCTTAAACTTTTGAATAGTAGTGCAATTGTTTATCAATGTATTATGAATACATAACATAATTTAAGATGAATATAGAAAGTGTGCTTTACAAAAAGGAAAAGACAAAGTACAATGACTGAATACTGTCAATAATATAGCAAATAAAAACAAAATTAAAACAAACTATACAGGTTTTTAAGACTTCTGGAAAGAGGAATATATTACTTTAGGTCATGAATCTATGATCCTTGTCTTTTATTTGAAATGTCCTGGAAAATAATCTCTGAAAAAGAGTGGGAACCCTGACAATCAAATGATCAATATTTCCTCAATTTGTAAAACATTTCATTTGCAGTTTACAAAAAAAAAGTCTTGTTCTTTACAAAGACGTTTTATAAAAATTAAATGTAATGTCTTCCTTTATATGTTCTTTGACATTTTTCAATTCTATTTTGTGCCTCTATGAAGTCTGGGACTTTTTTATTTCAAGTAATGAATACTGTGTCATTTCCAATAATGAAATCTGAATGTGAGTCAAAGTTGTGCAAGTGTCTGTACAGAGTTATTTTAAGTCTGAGATTTCTCTTACCATCTTTCTCTCACCTTGTCTGTAGTTGTGGTCAGGAAGAGCCCACTTACTCTGCTCTGTGGGGGGATAACAAGGCCTTTGATGAGGTCATCATTTCTCCAGCCATGCTGAATGAACACATGCCCCATGTGGTGATGGATGGCCTCAACAAGGTGTGTTTGTGTTTGTGTGTGTGTGTGTGTGTGTGTGTGTGTGTGTGTGCGCGCATTTGTATGCACGCTTATCTGTCTAACTCTTTCAAAATGCAAAGTCAGTGATTGGGTAGCTGATGAAATTCCATTCTGGGCAAATCTGAGTAAAGGCCCGTTCACACCAAGGACGATAACTATAACAACAATAAAGATATAGTTCTAAAAGTCATTCTAAGTAATAAAGAATAGCAGAGTCCACACCACAACTGTAATGATAATGACACAGAGAAACAATATCGTTGGAGTCACTTTTTAGAATGATTTTTTTTTTCCAGCTGATGAATGATACAAACATTGACAGCCAATAAGAATCCAACCTGCTTTAAAAGAGCTCGAGTATTTAAAGGGGTGGTTTATTATGATTTCATTTTTTTTTTTACTTTAGTTAGTGTGTAATGTTGCTGTTTGAGCATAAACAACATCTGCAAAGTTACGACACTCAAAGTTCAAAGCAAAGGGAGATGTTTTCTTTTAAAGAAATCGCTCTTCAAGGACTACAACAAACGGCTGGTAGGGACTACAACAAGCTTATTCACAGGTTAGTGACACACTAAAATTTACATAAAATTTACATAAAACCTGCCCCCGGGAGCACGCAACAAAGGGGGTGAGGCCATGTTGAGAAGAGGAAGAGTTGTTATAATAGAGCACATTTAGGAGACTGCTCAAGCTGTCGCATCCGTCTTTTCACTTTTATTACAATACAGTGCCTAACACAAATACAGTAGCATGTCATAAAAGCAAGATGACAACATAAGTTATAACTGTAATTAAACTAAACTATGCGTGTTCTATCTTCATGCAGCATATATTCTCTGGCTCAGTAGGCATTTTACAACAGTTCCCACACAAGCGATTTATAGATTATCATGACAGAAAATGCTAATCGATGACTTGAAGATAGTTAACTCCATATCAGCTACATAAATTCATCAGCTAACCATTCAGAAACGTCCTGTTGCATTCTACATGTTGTCACTTCTTCTTGAGTTTCTCCATTATTGTCGAACTTCGGTTTGAACATAAAAGGCTGAACAGTTTCTGACATTTTCAGTGCGTGTCTGCGTGAGGTAATCTGAGCTGCTAACATGAGCTCTTGAAGCTCCGCCCTCTTCTTGAAAGGGAGCAGTGAGCAGCAGCTCATTTGCACTTAAAGGGACACGCAAAAATGGCGCGTTTTTGCTTACCCTCAAAAAGTGACAATTTTAACATGCTATAAAAAAATGATCTGTGGGGTATTTTGAGCTAAAACTTCACATACACACAATGGGGACATTAGAGACTTATTTTACATCTTGTAAAAAGGGGCATTATAAGACCCCTTTAAAGCAGCAGACGATGTTACTCCGGTGCTCGCTTCGAACGAACAGAACGAATAGTCCGCTGGTGCTAATATAGTTATTGTTATAGTTATATAGTTATAGTTATCATCCTTGGTGTGAACTGTCCTTTACACTGGATCCAGCATCTATACATAAATTAGTGCAATATTAAGAACAACCATGAATGTCCCACTAGGGCTGGACAATATTTTGAATATTTGTAATATATATGCAATGATTTTCTGGTGATATAAAAATACACAGTCATAAATATTGTGTATTGTGTACTTTTTATTTGGCCATTCATTTTCCATAAAGCTTAATAGACTAGTTTCACAATCCTTCCTTGTCTTACGCCTGTGATCATAAGAGCATTAAGACCAAGATATTTTAATAATGCTTACGTTTAAACATCAGTAACAAAAATGGAATTGATCAGTTTGATTGACTTCCGTGAATTAGACTGTCCATTTTAGTCATTTGATTCATAACTCTGATTCAGTGATTAATTTGCATCACTCAAAACTCTCTGAATGGCTTATTATTTATAAAATATCACTAAAATAAGTGCATAATAAAAGCATTTTCAAATGTTATTAAATTCTGTGATGGCAAAGCCAGAATTCTTCAGAATTCATTCTGTCACTTTTGATCAATTCATTGCATCCTTGTTGAATAAATGTATTACTTTCTTTCCAAAAAAGAAAAACTTTTGAACTGTAGTGTACGTATATTGCCCAGCCCTGTAACATAATGCATAACATAAGTACCAAAGGATTCTGGTGTTCCCAGATCTGCCATGGTTATTGTAATGGCTTTTGGGTTTGTGACTACTGGCTCAAGAATCAATTGCTTATAATGCTTTTGTAATGCTTCAGTGGACTTCAGGTATATGTGTTCCAGGTCTGTTGCAACATCTAAGCCATAATGTGTCTTTTGTCTGTTTTTTGTCTGTACGTAAAGGTCTGTATTTGTATTTGTCCCCCTGAAACTATCGTCATCGGAATTACATGTGCATTTCTGGCATAGCTGTTTCTTCTTCTTTGTGGTGCTTGCTAAGGCAGTTCGGTCCCTAAACCTAAGTATTAAACTTTGGGTGCATAACTGCTACAATGGAATAATATCTCAAATCACTACATCAAATCTACACTCTTAAAAATAAAGATTCTTTATTGCCATCAATGGTTCCATGAAAAAGAACCTTAAACATCCTTGGAAACTTTCCAAAAGGTTCTTTATATTGGAAAATGGTTCTTCAGATGATTAAGTTCTGCACACTGAGAAGAAATTGGTTCTTTTAAGAACTGTTACATGAAAGGTTCTTTGGGGAACTCAAAAAAACTTTTGGAAACTTTTTTGGAGTGTAGTTGCTCTTAAACTGTGCTGTCATTCTGTCTTGTCTTGTTTCCTTTCTTTTGAATGTATGTTCTTTTGTTCATATTGAAAGTCTGTTGTATGGTAATGTGTTGGTTTGTTTTCACAGGTGCTGGAAACCCCATATTTAATTTCAGAACTGATTGCTGCACAGTTTGGAAGCCAGAGAACTAGCATCCTAACGCATGTATCTGTCCCTAATGCACTCCCAGATCTCTCTCTTACGCCTCTCCATTCAGATGAATGTTTTATGCTTCCAGAAACATACTCTGTTTCTCGAAATCCCAGTGAAACAGTTTCTGTCCAACCACAAGGTTCAGATACTCACAGGAATGGTTTATCACTTGATAATACTGTCAGTCTTTTAACGGCAACTTCCAGCAGTGCTGTTGAGACATCAAAAACTCAAAATACAGGAACTCTCAGTCCAATCCCATCACCTACAATGTCTGTTACTATAGATACATCTTCCATTAGGTCAGATACAAAGCCAGGAGATATTTCTTTTGCCCTTGAACAAACATCAACATCTCAGCCTGAAACTTCAACGGTTGCATGTGATCCCAAAAACATTGCCCCGTTGAACATTACATTGACTTCTACGAAGTTGGACTTGCCAACATTTGAAATACCCTCATCTGTCCAAGACTCAACCATCACCTTTGATGGCTCTTTATCTTCCAAAATGTCAAATACCTCACCTGATGTGTCTGTTCCTGAGTCCCACTCTCAATTCCATAAGATAGCTTCCACAAGTAGCACTCTATTCCCAAACACATCAGATTGTACTTCTTCACAAGAGTTCCTGTTAAATACTAGTGTAAATCCAGTCTTTTCAGAGATCCCCTCAACCAGTCTAATGGGTGAAGGCACATCAGCTGAGCTCTCGATGGAGAACCGTTTTACAAAACTCTCAATCTTTGATAACACACCTTTAACTTCTCCCCAGGACAGACTGAGTTCCTCTACTGCCCAATCTGAAGAGACCACTTCTAGTGCCACATGTTATGTCTCAAGCCTTTGATATACACTACCGCTCAAAAGTTTGGGGTCAGTAAGATTTATTTAGAAAGAAATTAATACTTTTATACAGCACAGGCACATTACATTGATCAAAAGTGACAGTAAAGACATATACACTCACCTAAAGGATTATTAGGAACACCATACTAATACTGTGTTTGACCCCCTTTCGCCTTCAGAACTGCCTTAATTCTACGTGGCATTGATTCAACAAGGTGCTGAAAGCATTCTTTAGAAATGTTGGCCCATATTGATAGGATAGGGTCTTGCAGTTGATGGAGATTTGTGGGATGCACATCCAGGGCACGAAGCTCCCGTTCCACCACATCCCAAAGATGCTCTATTGGGTTGAGATCTGGTGACTGTGGGGGCCATTTTAGTACAGTGAACTCATTGTCATGTTCAAGAAACCAATTTGAAATGATTCGAGCTTTGTGACATGGTGCATTATCCTGCTGGACGTAGCCATCAGAGGATGGGTACATGGTGGTCATAAAGGGATGGACATGGTCAGAAACAATGCTCAGGTAGGCCGTGGCATTTAAACGATGCCCAATTGGCACTAAGGGGCCTAAAGTGTGCCAAGAAAACATCCCCCACACCATTACACCACCACCACCAGCCTGCACAGTGGTAACAAGGCATGATGGATCCATGTTCTCATTCTGTTTACGCCAAATTCTGACTCTACCATCTGAATGTTTCAACAGAAATCGAGACTCATCAGACCAGGCAACATTTTTCCAGTCTTCAACTGTCCAATTTTGGTGAGCTCGTGCAAATTGTAGCCTCTTTTTCCTATTTGTAGTGGAGATGAGTGGTACCCGGTGGGGTCTTCTGCTGTTGTAGCCCATCCGCCTCAAGGTTGTGCGTGTTGTGGCTTCACAAATGCTTTGCTGCATACCTCGGTTGTAACGAGTGGTTATTTCAGTCAAAGTTGCTCTTCTATCAGCTTGAATCAGTCGGCCCATTCTCCTCTGACCTCTAGCATCAACAAGGCATTTTCGCCCACAGGACTGCCGCATACTGGATGTTTTTCCCTTTTCACACCATTCTTTGTAAACTCTAGAAATGGTTGTGCGTGAAAATCCCAGTAACTGAGCAGATTGTGAAATACTCAGACCGGCCCGTCTGGCACCAACAACCATGCCACGCTCAAAATTGCTTAAATCACCTTTCTTTCCCATTCTGACATTCAGTTTGGAGTTCAGGAGATTGTCTTGACCAGGACCACACCCCTAAATGCATTGAAGCAACTGCCATGTGATTGGTTGATTAGATAATTGCATTAATGAGAAATTGAACAGGTGTTTCTAATAATCCTTTAGGTGAGTGTATAATGTTATAAAAGATTTCTATTTTAAATGAATTCTGCCCTTTTGAACTTTCTATTCTACTATTCTAACTATTCTATTCAAAAAATGCATCGGAGTTTTCACAAAAATATCAAGCAGCACAACAGCTTTCAACACTGATAATAGTAAGGAATGTTTCTTGAATCATCATATTAGAATGATTTCTGAAGGATCATGTGACACTGAAGACTGGAGCATGATGCTGAAAATTCAGCTTTGCGTCACAGGAATGAATTACATTTTAAAATGATTCAATTAAAATCTTATTTTAAATTTAATAATGTATAATATTCATAATATTACTCTTTTTACTGTATTTTCGATTAAATACATGCCTCCTTGCTGAGCATAGGAGACTTCTTTCAAAAACATTCAAAAATGCTTACAGACCCCAAATTTTTTATTGGTAGTATATTTTACACAATGTACAACCAAATGCATGTGCCTTCTTCCTTTGCAGCTAATAATCTATGTTCCTCACTACCAGAAACATCCGTCAGCTCGAGCTTTGGGCATCTGTGGTGTCATTCTCTTTCTTTCTGCAGGTTCCTGGTCTCTCTGTCAGTTTTTCTTAACTTCCTGTTTTGATGTCTGGTTTAAGCTTCAGCAGTTTGCAGCAGGATTTTCATTGCAGCTTCTGTCCCTCTGCATGTGCCTTGAGTTTGTCACCTGGGTGCTTTGGAAAAGAACCGTCTTTTATGCGTCTTTTTATGCTTTGTGTTTTACTCTTGGAGGTGGATTTAGCCCGGTTCTTGTGGTGGGCATCAGTGTTTATTTACCCTGCGTGTTGGTGGTGGTAGTTTTAAGGGTACATTCAGAGGGTACATTTAAAGGAACAGTGAGCACTGTTGCAATGAATGACCTGGATTAAAATCTCCTTTTGTGTTCCATAGAAGAATGTGGAATGACTTTTTTCCACTAATATTGGGGAGAAATCTGTGATTTACTGCAGAAAATGTGCTAACCATTGGACTAGAGACCATGTTTACTCACCAGTCATTTAGTGCCAAAATGACCTAACATGCAGTTCGTTGTTCATTCAAGATGCTTTATATACATATATTATATGTTAACACTTACATTTGTATCTAATTGCCTGTACTATAAGGCTCAAATTGACTGAAGTTTATATAATTGCTCATTTCAAGTAAATGGTTTTGTGTAATTGTATAATTACTTTGTCGTTTGTGGTATATGGTTTGTATTATTTGTTTTTTTGCATGTTACTTGTACATCATTGTTTGTTTTACACCATTTCGTCCATTGCATTTCATTGCATCCATTTACTAATATCTTTGTGATTTTATTGTCTCTAACTTTATCCATACTCATATGTTTACGTACATTAATAAAGAAATCCGCATCATCACCTTGTGGTTGTGTAATTGGACTTTTTACCTTGATTGTTTCCACTCAATTTTGTCCTTGGTGATTTGAAACTATGAATTATTCTTATGTAAAGCAACTACATTTTGGGTAAAATATGACATCTGTGCCATGCTTGAGGCTCAATTTCAATTTCACAACAAAAATGAATAAAAAGTGAAAAAAACTTAACGAGCGCTTACAAGAAGATCTACAGCATGGAATCTTCCTAGTATGTGTACAAATTTTTACTAGTGTTTTATTTAAAGAAAATTATGCTTAATCTGCATGTTAATATGACAACTAATAAATATGTAATCAAAATATATATCTTGACATTTCACTTGAAATTTTCACTTTGCACACTGTACCTTGCAAACTTGTATATAAATAATGTTTTTCACAATGTCAAGTAGGCTGTGAGACCTGCTTGTTTTTGTCTATTCATATATTCATGTACATTTTATTCTTATTTGTGTTTTTATATCTTCACACTTGCGTTCTATCTCTCTCTGTCCCTCTGTCATGTAGGTGTTGGAAAACTATAATAAAGGGAAGACAGCTTTACTGTCTGCTGCTAAGATAATGGTTAGTCCTACAGAAGTGGACCTGAATCCAGAAACGATCTTCCTCGATGCCAATAATTCACCGCAACCCACGCCTGCCACACATCACCGCCGAAACAGTAGTGTCCGGTGAGTTCTGCAAGGGCCAGTTGGTGTTTGAAACAAGCTGACTGACCAATCAGACCATGCCATGAGTGATAAATGATGTCGATCTTCTTTAGGTGTTTTTAAGCATTTCTCATCGTTTGATTTTAACACTATTGCCTGTCCTTCTCACTCATGCTGACTGCAGAGGTACTGTGTATGGTAGTATACAGTTCCCCCCTCGTCCTCTCTGGTTCAGTAGAACAGCACAGCCTAGATGTTACTCACATTAGTGTTGCCTAACCATAATCCTCCCTTTCTTCCCCTCTTTCTGTTTTTTTCCCTTCTTTCCCGTTCTCTGCTCAATTTTTTTTTAATTTTTACTATTATTATTATTTGTTTTCACCCTTACACCACACATTTTTATTTACTCTATATTATTTGTCATTCTCTCTCTCTCTCTCTCTCTCTATATATCTATCTATCTATCTATCTATCTATATATATATATATATATATATATATTGTTTATTGATATATTGATTAATTTGATATAAATAATTGTAAACCATATAATTATGTAATGTTTACATATAAAATAATATGTAAATATTATATATATAATTTATATCATTTTTGATATGTTGAATTTTTTTCATCCATATTTTTATGTTTTTTTTGTCTCTCATAACACTTGTTATTTTCCCTCTATTTATGGCATCTTTTAAATATTCTAATTACTTATGGATTTTTTTTCTCCTATTTTCCTTTTTTTCCCCCATCAAACCTTTTTTTATTCCCCCATTTTATTTGTCTTCAAACTTCTCTTCCCCCTCCATGCTGTCTGTTTATTTTCTCCACATGCTACTCCTGTGCCCACTTCCTGTCCTGCTGTAGTTCCTGTGCCCGCTCTGAGATCTCACTGGATGGCTTCTCGGAGTGTCCGCCTCCTCCTGTGCCTGTGGTGCTCACCGGAGCCCGTGAGCGATTGGCTGTGGAGCTGCGGGAGCGAAAAGCCCCCCTGGCCATCATGGAAAGTCTATCTGATGCTGAATCCGTCTACAGCTTGGACTCCCGGCGTTCATCTGCTGCCCTGAGGGGCTCACCCTGTCTGGGGAGTCTACCTTTCCCCTTGGATGCTCCCATCCCAGAAGAGAATCCTTCACTGAGCTCCCGCACAGAGCTGCTGGCCGCAGATGGCTTGAGCCAGGGCGCAGTAGACCTTGAGCTGGGGGAAGCCGGCCCGTACTGCCCTACTCCTCCGGAACTGGAAGTACCCTCCAATGACGCCCATCATCTCCCTGTCAACAACCGCAACGGCAGGCACTTCTCTTCACACTCGCTTGGACAAATTACCGTAGATCAGTCGACCAGCCAGGGCAAGAACTTCCGGCGGTCTTCAGAAACATCTGTGGCTTACCAGCCATCAGCTGTTCGTAACAGTCAAGAATCCTGCCCTGTAGCACCCTGGACTGGTTCTACGCCAGAAAAGCTCAGCGAAATGCCCAAGGATAGAGAGCTTGAAGAGGAAGAAGTCAAAGTCGAGCTTGAGAGTGGCCGGTCCCAGACTCTTCCATCAGTTTCGCCACTGTCCAATGGCACTCCCAGTCAGGCGGTCCTGGAGTTCGCCCAATACCTGGACTCTCTGTTTAGGCTCGATGGCAGCAGCTCTCCACCTCTCGAGCTGTCCGATGCAGAGTCCGAGTCTGGACGGGGATCTTACAGTCAGGCGGAAGGACACCAATTGGATCAGCACGTGAAAAATGCAGACAAGGACAGGCAACTACTGGCCAGAGCAACTCTAGAGCCCAACTTGGTTCCCAAGCCCCCTCGTACCTTTGCCGGGTCGGCTGACCCTTCCTCCGGCATCTCTCTTTCTCCATCCTTCCCACTCTCATCCTCCGGAGAACTCAACGATTTCTCTCCTGCTGATGGAGCGCTACCCACCAACCATATGTCAATGCTACGAACTTCCGTTGGTAGTCCCAACCCCAAGGAAACTGCATTGTCGTCTATGGTGTAGTGGCCCACTCTTGAACCTCAATGCATTCTGTTTATTTATTTTACCCTACAGTTACCCCACGGTTTCCTTTCCTGACACTCAGTGGGACCACTTTCTTTGCTCTTTCTGAATCGATTGTAGAAACGTGCATGCGTAGCAACGCGGCCAGTCCAAGACTTCCAGACTTATGGACCGTTAAGGATTCATCAAGAACAGAAGACCTCATTTTGTACTATTGTAAGACATGTCTTTGCTGAATGCATTGTGTCTTGTTCATCACCATTATGAAGTGTCCTAATTTCTGACTACAACACATTAGGTGCTGAGAGGCTCCTCTGAACACGAAAGATGTTGCTAGCATATAAAGAAGCTTGCACAATGACCATACGTTCACATTGTAACTAATGTTACGGTAATGTTTACATAGACGCCACAGAACACCAAGCTATCACAAAGGTTGGCAGTTCCATATAAGGGAAGAGCTGGAAAAGGCAAAAAGGCAAGACTAAGTTACAGGGAGGGGAGCACACAACAAGCTGTGGGGTACATTTCCTCAGGACTTTCAAGAATGAAGAATGGGACAAAGATGTCTCAGGCAAAGGATAATAATTTTTTTTTTGGATTCTACTTTTTCATTTTTTTAATTGAAGATTGTGTGGAATGTCCTGCTGAGTATGTGTAATTGGTGGCACTGACGGTTGGTGGACATCTATGAGTTCTCAATGTGCATGAGAAAATACTGTATGCTCGTGTAAAACGTTTCATTTTGCTAACTTTTGTCATCTCTAATTTACATAAATCCACTTGAATTTACGCATGCAAGTTTTATATCATTTTTTTTCCACCCGATTGCCAAAAAGCCAACTTCATACAAGTCAAATGTTTGAATCTGTGAAATTAATATATAATGATAATTACTATTATTTATTTTTACAAGCCACTGCCCATAAATGCAAATGACATCAGGAGGAGTTGAATGGTACAGGACGTGCACTAGTCACAAAATGCGCCCTTTAAATGGTTTGCCTGAATCTGCGATGCAGTACATGTGCAAAAAAAAAAAAAAAAAGTACAAATGAGAAAAGTCTCATTCGGTATGGGTATGGAGTGCAATCAGTAGCAAAATAAGCATAGAGAGATTTCTTCTCATCTGCTTTTTTTAAAAATCATTTCTACTGTTGTTGCTATATTACAATAAATAGTGGTTTATCTCAACGGCAAAATATTTTAATAACTTAGACTTGCTTTTTATATATCGTTTCAGGATGAAGTGTTTGAGTTTTTGGGTGGTTGTGTGAAGAAGTACAGCGGTTTGTCACAATGGTTTCGCAAGTCACAAATGTGTCAAGTGACAAGTATTTTATTTTGTATGCTATTGATTGTTTCAAAAAATGTTTTATAGCACAATTCCCATGCTTTGATCGCATGTAATAATTTGTTCTATGGTTATAGGTTCAGTTCTTGCTTTTTTGCTAATTTTGCTTTTTTATGATGTAAATGTAATATAAATGATCAAAAGTCTGGCATATTCAGTACTTATTTTCCTGTTCTCTAATTGCTGCTTTACTAAATAACTCATTACTTTATAAACTGTGACTGCTGTACTTTTTCACAAAAAAGTTGTGTAGAGCACTGCCTTTTCACGTGAGTGTAAATACTGTCTTGTTTCCAGTTGTTGTGTTCAAAAAATAGATATGAAATCAATGGGACTTATCAATAAAAAAAAAAACTCTATCATGTACCATAGTGATGACTTTATCACAAATGTATAGTTATATTGATATATCTATAGTATAAATTATAAATAGAGAAAAATTATGACTATTCAGGAACAAAACTCTGATACTGTGGCCATATGTTTACTTCAAAAAATATATAAAGATTGAACCATCATTCCAAAAAAAAGAAAAGAAAAGAAAAGAAAAGAGAACTCTTTTCATGTTTGTCACTATACCCTGCCAGTCTTTTAACTTTTAAGAATGAGAATGTATTTAAATGCACACACTTACACTGCCCTGCCTGTAATAGAATAAAACATATGGATCTCAGACTGACTTTGTTTCTCTTTATTAAGCTGTCAATGACACTCGACGGGGTTTGTGCTTGATACTAGTTAACTTAAAGTTTACTAGATAATGGCAATACAAAATTGTTTAATTCACTAAAAAAAATTACAAATTTCAAGGGCCATAAGCACAGTGTCCCAGCTGACTTTCTCCTTTTTTTTAAAAAAAAAAAATGTAATAAGTAAAGAATACAAAAATATTACAAAAATATTGCATAATGTGAAGTAATTTCTTTCTCGAATTTATGAGAAATATAAGAATATAAACGTCTACTAAAAAACAATTAATCCTGTAGGTTAAGCACTTCCTTTCACTGACCATTTGTTACTGGCACCCCCCTGTCTTGGTTTAGATCACATCTATCTGGTCGCACTCAGTTCGTTCAACTTAAAAATTTCCAATCAAAATCATCTAAAGTTACCACTGGTGTTCCTCAGGGTTCTGTCTTGGGCCCTCTTCTATTCATTATTTACTTCCGCCTAGTTATATTTTTAAGTAAATATGATATCCATTTTCATTGCTATGCTGATGACTCCCAGCTCTTGTCTTCCAAGCCCTCGGGTTCCTTTCCTCCACCTTCTCTGTCCAGCTGTTTTGCTGAAATTAAAGATTGGCTTTTGAGCTAATTTTCTAAAACTCAATAGCGGTAAAACTGAAGTCCTCCTTGTTGGCAGTGCTGGGTAGATTACTTACAAATTGTACTGATTCCAAATTACATGAGAAAAATTGTAGTTAGTAATGTAATCTAAATTACTAATTTGGGTAATGTATTCTGACTACTTGATTACTTTTTAGATTACTTTTCATCTGACTCGTTTATCATTGATTTGAATAGGATAACCTTGTACCATATTGATATAAAAATACAAAGAGAAAGAAAATATATTACGTTCTTTGTTATCAGCAACATGAAGTGCACAAAATATTACATTACGTCAGGGTTTCCCATGGGGTTCGTGAAGGAACTGCAGTGGGTTTGTGAGTTTAATGAAAAGCTATTAAGTAATTAAATCGTAATTAATAAATAAATATAATCAATAAATAATTTTAAAATAAAAACAACCAAAATAAAACATTTTCTAAAAAATATATATATATTTGTTTACATGTCATGTGACCATTAACCGACATCAGAGAACCGTGAACCGTTTTATTATTGGCTTAATTTTATTATTGTTTAGTGAAGACCAAGTTTGGTAACCATACTCGGAATTTGTCCTTTGCATATAACCCATCCAAGTTAGTGCACACACATTAGGAGCAGTGAGTAGTGAACACACACACACTGCAAACCGTGGACAGCCATTTTTGCTGTGGCGCCCGAGGAGGTGCCTTACTTAAGGGCACCTCAGTCATTTCCTGGCGGTATTGAGAATCGCACCTGCATACATGCTCATTTACTACCCAGCTCTGCTTGTAGGCACAAAATCTATTCTGACAAAATCTGATTGTTTTTCTGTGGCTATTGATAACACTACAATTTTTCCTTTACCGCAGGTTAAGAGTCTGCATCATCCTCGATAGCACTCGATTCTTCAAAGCCATTAATACTTTTAAATTTATACATTAATACCAAATGTGTTCAGTATGGAGCCAAAATAAATGAATGACAGTTTCTGTGTGAATTTGGCACAATGAACATCTTGTATCAATATCAGTTTTATATTTCTTCATGAAATATTTGACAGGGTAAAATGTATTCATTCATTTCAAAGATACTTCTTGTACTATATTAGTCAGAAAATATTTCTGCCGCATGAAGGACCACACTTTAGATTTTTAAATAAATTATTGTAGTAAAAGAGACTAGACACAGAACTGAAATTTTCAATAAAATGGGTCATTTTTCAATCATTTTTACCCTTTTGCAGAAAAACATTTTACTGTCTGCTGGCTCAGGAAAATAATCGGAGTATGCATTATTATTATTATTATTAATATTATTGAAACAAATCAGATAACGCAAGTACATTTTAAAAAAATATTGAATAATTAAGTAGACTACAATAACAATGGATGACAGCATAAAAGACAAATGGATGGAAGACAAAAATATATATGTAAATATATATATATATGTAAATACAGTTATACGAAATTAAATATAAGGAGGCAATTAATCAAATGCTTATCATACAATTTCACAAATTTGACACTTTTATTGTTAATTGTTTTTAGTGTCATGGTAATTAAAGTCATGAAGGAAATTATTAAACTTGGGTACTGTTAAGGAAGCAATTACATTTATGAATAAAATATTTTGCCAAAAAAAATTAAATTTCCTTTATGTTATTCTATATTTTAATTACAATGAGAGAAAAAATAACATATATCACACAATGTTAAGGCAATTCGGTTTTTGCAGCAAGAAATTTTGATAGATCATACCAAAATTCTTTGACAAGGGACATTTGAAAGAAAAGATAATCAATTATCAATTGACTCAAGACTGTTCTTGCAGAAATTACAATTCAGAATCGGAGTATGCATTATGTATTGGTCAGACCGTCGTGAGTGACGCAGCAGTGACGCGGCGGGTCTCTAATAAGGATCCGCTCAGTCAGTAAAGCGCAGGTCAAACAGCAATACACACTCACACACACACTGACACTTTATTATATTCACCCTATACAACACTGAGACATGGACTCGGACGAGGGTTACAATTATGAGTTTGATGATGAAGAGGAGGAGGAAGAAGAGGAGGAGGAGTGCAGCGAGGACAGCGGCGAGGAGGAGGCCGAGGATGATACGCTGGACCTGGGCGAGGTGGAGCTGCTGGACCCCGCCGTGGCCGGAGGAGAGCCCGACGATTGCGTTGACACCGGCGGCGGCGGCGGCCTGGGGCCCGGCCAGGAGGACGAGGACTACCGCTTCGAGGTGCTGACCACCGAGCAGATCCTCCAGCACATGGTGGAGTGCATCAGGGAGGTCAACGAGGTCATACAGGTATACAACAAACAGTTTTATTGTGATTTTTCTACGAGTTTATAAGTTTGTTTATATGGAGGACTGATGCTGTTAGCATTAGCATTAGCGATTAACTGATACGAGAGGCCAGATGATGCGAAAATAAGCGTTTATGTTTTTTTACCTCAGTGGTGTTGCATTCATTCTTTTATGTTTGCGTTTTGGTGTTTTTGTGTTATTTTTGGTGAATTCAAGTGATTTTTCATGAGCTAGATTTAGCTAGTTCTGCTAGCTTGACCCAGTTTACAGACTAAACTTTATTTGACAGCTTTTATGCATATGTAAACGCATCGTATTTCTTAAGTCGTATTAAAATTGTGTTATGACTCAAATATCACTGTGTTTATATGTGATTTGTTGTTGTTTTAAGCAGACTAAAGTTTAGCGCTGTCACTTCAGCTAATGCTACTTGTCATATTTTTGTTTACAATTGGACCGTTTTTGAAACATGTTTGGTTCTCCAAACACCAACACAAATACACTTTAAAAGGGATTTCTGGGGTTAACAAAATCTGTTGAACATTCATCAAGCATACTAGCATGCAACAACCACTGGTGCCTGTTGTGTATTTTGTAAGTGTTTAGATCATGTCCAGCAATATATGAAAAACTCGTGAGATTGAATGGCTTTCCTACATAAATAGAAAGCTGCATCGGTTTCTGGCAACATGTTATTTAAAATAATGTAATATTGGACATTGATGTTGAGATACTTATTCATTTGTATAGCTTATGAACAAACCATAAGTATTAGTGTTGTATTGGGAGATACAACCTGGTTTATTAAGATAAACCTGACAAAACATCTTACAATATCAGACAGTCTTCTTGATTTCTTGTATCACCCCTAAGTTGAGCTGTTAAAGGCTCCATGGTGCAATAGTGAAAATAAAATGTGGCATTGTTTTAGATGGGCACCCATTCGGTCTCAGGTTGGCACTTGAATGATAAATTGGCCTTTAGATTTTTTTAGCAGTTTGTTTCTGCTACTGAATAAAAAATAAAAAAGGTAATTCTTGCTATTGCTGTTTTTTTTATTCCGTGGTAGAAACAATCTTACATAAAACATGGTGTTGTTTCCGAACACAGGTAAAAATACATGTATATGTGCATCCCTTGAAAATATCTATCAAAAATAAGTACAGATAAATCTGGGTTTCTTGTAACTAAGTTTCTCTTACAAAACTCTGAATATCTTTCATTGATTTAATGCCAAAAACCTAAACTTTGATAGATCAAGTTCTTAGCTCTTCCTCAAAAGCACAGACTGTCAAGTTGGTACCTTGAAATCACAACAGGAAAAACCTCTGCAGAAGCCCAGAAAGTTGCATAAAGTCAGCCAGGTTAAAGATAACTGTATCAAACTAAACTGAGACTTGGTTTAACTAGGTCTGTCACTCGTGAATCACACTGAATTGTCTTTTTCAGAACCCAGCTACGATAACCAGAATACTCCTTAGTCACTTCAACTGGGACAAAGAGAAGCTTATGGAGAGGCATGTCATTTTACTTAATTTATTTTACTATATTTATTTATTTATTTTAACCTTGTCATAAATTTGCATAGCTTGGTTAAATGACATTATGATTAGGGATGCACCGAAATGAAAATTCTGGGCTGAGACCGAATATTCAGGATGCACTTGGCCGAAAACCGAAAATAAAAAATTAATTAATTATCAATGAATTATTCAAAATAGCTAAAACTGAGTTGTATAAACATTTAAATTGCACATATGGCAGTTTTTATATCAACTTTTTATTTTTTGCTACAAATGTTTAGTGAAGTTCATTCTTTGCATCAACAGAAAACAGCACAGACTAAATGATTTTAGATTTTAAAAAATGTATATTGTCTGTCAATCCAAAGCTAGTGTCCACATTTGTGCACGAAACAGATGCTGAACACAGTCAAGACCATCGGAGAAGCACTAATTACACGTCTGTTTCAGTCACTGATTTTGGCCAAAATTTTCGGTAGCTGAAATTTCAGTGCATCCCTAGTTATGATAACTCTTAATTTATCTGTTTTCTGTTTGAAAGAGTTCTCTTGTTCTTCCTCTCAACATTTAAATGGTGCAGGTACTTTGATGGAAATCTGGATAAGTTGTTTACAGAGTGCCACGTCATAAACCCCAGTAAAAAGGCCAAAACACGACCAATGAGCACACGGTCCTCCAGTCAGGATTTGCCTTGCCAGATCTGCTATCTCAACTATCCAAACTCGGTCAGTGTCAGTTAGAGCCTGTGATACCAAAACTGTGAAGTCCATTGAAGTGACTCAGGTTGCACAACTTGATGACTTATTTGGTAGGAATGTGTGTTTCCTTTCCTAGTATTTCACAGGTCTAGAGTGTGGACACAAGTTCTGCGTGCAGTGCTGGGGTGACTATTTAACTACCAAAATCATTGAGGAAGGGATGGGACAGGTGGGTTCCTGTTCAGCTCATTGTAACCTGATGTAATCAGATCCTACAATTTTGTAATTTTTTTTTTTTCTGTGGAATTTTGTTTTTCCAGACCATCTCGTGTCCTGCTCACAACTGTGACATTTTGGTTGACGATAACACTGTAATGTGAGTGCTTTTGTAAATTTAGCCTATTTATTTATATTTAAAATGATTTTTTAAAAATATTTATTTGTTTGTTTTTTTGGTAGGCGACTGATCACAGATTCTAAAGTGAAATTGAAGTATCAGCATTTAATCACAAATAGTTTTGTAGAGGTAAGATGTTCTTTGTTGGTTGCAAAAAGAATGACATTGTGCAAATAGCACATTTGCAACTCCCTGGATAATCTGGGATAGAGATACCAAATACTAATATCAAATCAGTATTTAAATTTTAATTGAGAAACAATCAATCTTTGTGTGTCCAATGCTTATCAAACTAGTATAAATAAGCTATAATAGCAATAAACTATTTCCTCGCTGTCGGGTGGAAACCTTGCATGTCCAAGACTGCTGCTTTTCTAGAAAATGGAAAAAACACAATTTTTTTTAAAGAATTAAACTCTGTGATGATATTGTGGCGTTATATATGTTTAGACACTTGCATGTGTCATTATATTGTTAACATTGCAAGGACTTTGACCAGCAAATTGACCAAGTTTCGTACATACATGTTTTACTGTAGCTACGTGAGTGCTCAATATTTTCTGTCATTTGGCCAAAATCTCATGTTAATAAAGATAAAGTGCTTCACACAGGCTGTTTAAGACCGTTTTGGCTGTGACTCTGCAACAAATTCTAGACTAAGACACACTTTTTCTATGGAAATAAAATAATGCCAAATGTTTTTGAAACAAAAAACTTAAAAAAATATGCATTGTATTAACCATGCTTGCATTTTAATGCATTGTATTTCTAGGGCTTGCATTTTTATGGGCTGAAATTCAACATGGTTGTATATTTAAGCTGTGAATATTTCAATTCAAAACATTTCACACACATTTTCATTATTAAAAATTCAATAATCCATATTCACCTTTCAGATTTCACTTCCAAAATATTCATTCTGTTTAAAAATACAACCTATAATATTCAACAGGCAAATTTTGGTCCATTTTATTTCGCTTTACAAATTCGCTTCCACAAATTCTGTGGTTTAAATTCGACAGAAAATTCAACAGTTCACATCTGGGAACTGCAGGAATAGCAGTAGATTACCGATTCATGATCTCCATCTGCTGTTAGTCGGCCTCACCAGCAGGTGGTGCAAGCGGCTGTTGATGAAGACTAGAGCAATGGGTAATGAGAGTCATTCATTCATTCAACGGATTTACAGAAATGGAGCAAGCGATATGACACAAAAGCTGTGTTTACATTTAAGTCTTCACGGTTACTTTTGTACATGTAAGCAGCTTTCTGTACCGTGAACGAGATTATAATGTTATTCCCTGATGCTGACGTACAGATCAAACGTTACATCTGAGCTAGACATATATTTCTACACCGTTAATGCAATGCATATTTTTTCAAGTAGTGCAATTTAACAAGCTTTTTTGTTTCAAAAACATTTGGCATTATTTTACTTCCATATTTTTCGCTCCTCAAATACATTAGCATTTATATATTTAGTGCTTCTTGAGTAAAGTAAATACTGTACTTATTCAAACAAACAGGTCTTTATTTACTGTTGCATTGCAAACAAGATGGTCCAAAATGCGTCCGGCATGTCATTTAAAATAGGGATGCATCGATACCATTTTTTTAGAACCGATCCGATCTGATACCAAAAATTCTGAATATCGGCCGATATCGATACCAATCCGATACCAGCGCAGTTTTGTTTAAAAATTCAATGTACAATTTCTATACCTCAGTGTGTTGAACTGATAATCACTCTTTTGTGTGTTGAACACAATCTACTAAATACAGACAACTTCATTATAAAGAAAAACAACACAATCACAATCTATTACAAAAATACTACTATAAAATAGATGGTGGA
Organism: Coreius guichenoti; assembly: GCA_039654105.1. Lineage (NCBI taxonomy): Eukaryota > Metazoa > Chordata > Actinopteri > Cypriniformes > Gobionidae > Coreius > Coreius guichenoti. The sequence goes on from CM077168.1 coordinate 44,860,150, forward strand.
TAAACTAGATTAGTGGATAATTCAGCAGCAAAAGTTACTCTAGAAAAACCATGAGTGCACAATAATTGTATAAAATCTAAACATTTAGTAGAAAAAAAAACATTTAGTGGGGAACAAATAAAAGTGAATAAGGGCGTGTTCACACTTGACGTCTTTTTTGAAGCTGCCAGCGTCTGTTTTACATTATAATCCTATCGAGTAAACCGTGTTTTCAAAAAAGTTAAGCGCTTTTTTAAACGCCAACGCCGTCTTTTCAAGTTTAAAAAAAGTTAAACTTTTCTGATTTTTGACAGCAGACCAATGACAAGCGAGTAGCAAGACCTGACTCGTTTCCATAAAAACAAGAAAAATGGAGAAGGTGCCGGTAGATCGACTAATTGTGCTAGTGTCGTAGCACAAAGAGATATATGATATGACTTTTGTTAAGTCTAAAATATGCCGCAAACCGCGCATCATCCAACCGGAGCTCCTGGATTAAATTATTGTAGCTGTTATTGCATACTGTTTTCTTCCCCGTATAATGTCGCGCACCCACAAACGTCGTTGTAAACCGACATTCTCCTCCCCGTTAACTTCAAAAGCCAACGCAAGGGCCAACTTTCTCTTTCTCGACATTTTGTATCTCTGCACCACACAGCACTCTTGTTGTAGCTGTTGTTATAGCAACAAAAGGCGCCCTCGGCTGCTGTTTGGAACCAAACGCTGCCAGCTTTTTTTTTTTTCTTTTTTTTTTTTCTTTTTTTTCTTTTTTTTTTTTTTTTTTTACTAAAAGAGCGCTCTTGTCAACTTTTTCTTGTCAAAAAAGACATCAAGTGTGAACACAGCCTAAGTCTGAAAAATGTTACCCATTGTTGTAAAATACATTCATGAAAAACAAGTAAATATATTTATAGAAATAGGGCCTATATACTAAGAAATTAAAAGACATTTCTTTTAAATGTACAGCGCAGCTTTTTAATGAGGCAGCAACATATTATAGATAGGGCAGAACAAGAAAGGCTATTAATAATCTTTCATTGCGCAAAAGTATTATAATACGAAAGGCTCCAATACAGAGCGGCACAAAGCGCATATGCGCATCCCGTGTGCAGGATGATGCGCTTGAAGCAACATAGTCACAGCGCGCCACGCTCCGTCCGCATTGAAAAGTTCAAAACACAAAGATAGATTTATCTATCTATGCAATATTTTATTGAGCCTTTTCAGTTTACGTGCGTGTGAAGAACAATACAATCTCTACATAAGTGTTGTGATCTAACAGACACCCGATAGAAAGTAACACGATAGAAACAGCAATAAACTCCAGCCAGATAAAGTCATTTTATGCGAAACCATAGAGCGTTATCTACAGATCAAGCATAATAACAGGGACATTGAATCATCTTGGAGAGAGTTTTATCATGTTGACTGTCGTAACCGAACACGACACGCAGTTTGAAAGCTGAATGACTGACACGCAGCGGAGGGAAGCATTCACGTGAACTTGAATTTAATGACTTAAATATTCATTTGTATCTCACATTAAACTATGGAATGACTTCAGAACACTTAATATAGTGCACGAAGCGTTGATGATGCTTTATAATATTTTTGTGCCTTTTGTGGGGCTTAACAATAACACAGAATATTATACGCACAGTATCAGATTTGGATCGGTCCTGTCTGACCGATACCTGATCCGGCAAATAATGGCGGTATCGGAGCCGATACCGATACAGATACAGAGTATCGGATTGGCGCATCCCTAATTTAAAATAGAGGTGGGGTGGAGCTAGAGGTTTGACTGACAGTTTGAGGATCCAGTGGAGTTACGAGGTTTAGTCACAAGCTCTTTTGAATACTTTTCATTGGTTAAATAATTGCAAAAACCCACAGACACACATAAAGGGTGACCAACAGTAATGATTTATGAAAAAAATTAAAATGACGAAATACGGAGATACAAGGTTTCCGCCTGACAGCGATGATATATTAACCGATCTGATGGTAAACCTCTAACTGATGCTAAATCTATAAAATGTATGTGGTTTATTTGTAGTTAAGCTTTTTAATGGCATGAATGTGACATCTGTATGCATGCAGTACTGTCTACCTGCAGTGAACTGTTCTGTATTCTCTATCACTGGTTGACTCACTGTCTGCTCTTCTACAGTGTAACAGACTGTTGAAATGGTGTCCGGCTCCTGACTGCCACCATGTGGTCAAAGTTCAGTATCCTGATGCCAAACCAGTTCGCTGCAAATGTGGGAGACAGTTCTGGTAAGAGTCTGATGCAGAATGCAATGCAGCGCTTCAGTGGATTTGCAGCATCCCGTGGCTTTATATGTCAATGCTGCAATAATATAACCGCATAAGTGATCAAGCAGTTAACAATTTCATTCAATTATGTTAGTATACACATTTTTTTTTCTGCTTTTAATATGTAAAATATGGCTTTGAAACAGGATTTTCATTTTTGGGTGAACTACTCCCTTTAATTTCTTTTCTTTTTTCAATAACTAGTTTCAATTGTGGAGAGAACTGGCATGACCCTGTTAAATGCAAGGTATGTTAGCACTCATATTAGGTTAGATTATTTCCATTGTTGATATTGACATTAGATTAGATTTGTCTTGAGAGGTTTTTATTTTCTTAAATAATATTGATACTCTTCTCTTCAAGTGGTTGAGGAAGTGGATAAAGAAGTGTGATGACGACAGTGAAACATCCAACTGGATTGCAGCAAATACCAAGGTACAAGGACCCCTGATGTGTGTACTCTTACCATATTGAGTTCACATACTATTTTGAGTCCGTACTTTGTCCAAAAAGAAAAGGATCTTTCTGTTAAACAGGTCAAATTCATTTACATTTATTTGACTGGCAATAACAAACAGATACACAGGACAAAAGAGTGAAAAAAAGTTTCACTTTGAAAACTGTACTGCTGGCTGTTGTAATCTGCAGCATGCCACAAATGCTCAATAAAGATGTCAGTAAACCTAACTTGTATTTAACCCAGAATATTCCTTTCATTTCATTTGGGTATTCACGTTTTTCTTAGGAATGTCCCAAATGTCATGTGACCATTGAAAAAGATGGCGGCTGTAATCACATGGTGTGTCGAAACCAGAATTGTAAAGCAGAGTTCTGCTGGGTTTGTCTCGGCCCTTGGGAGCCCCATGGCTCTGCTTGGTGAGTCTACTTCACCTCTTATAAATGCTTATGTTTTTATATACATTTGATACATTGAAAAACATGTACATTGATTATAGGTACAACTGCAATCGCTACAATGAAGATGATGCAAAGGCAGCCAGAGATGCTCAGGAGGTACTTTTAGTCATCATTTGACACAGAATCTCCAATATACAGCACTCAGATGTCATTCTTTATCAATCCTATTAGACTAAAATTAGCTTTTGCTGGAAAGCATAACTAGGGACTTCAAGCAACAGTTGCTGATGGAATGGCATGCGCGACTTTAACTGCTACTTCGTGACGTTCTAAAGCAACTGTCTACTACAGGAGAGTAGTTCGTTTGCCGTAGTCGTGGCATTTTAATTGTATCTGTATTAGAGCTGGTCGCGATCTCGATTCAAACACCCACGCGATCTTATTTCTAAATGACAACGATTCCGCTATGTCTATTACTATGGCTGTTTCACGTCACAAGCGCCAGCGGAGCGTGAGCAGCACGTATTTTTCTGCTGCCCATGTTAATGAATGAGAGGGTCGCCCGTCACGCTTCCGATGTGAATGCTCTCATTCATTGATATGGGCAGGCGCTGCTCACGCTCCGCTGACACTTGTAACGTGAAACAGGCTTTAAACCAAAGACTTTAGGGACTTTGGTTACCCTTTTAAAGTACGATCATCGCACTGCAACATTCAAATCTGCGTTCGTGCTGCTGCTGATCCGGAGAGAGCAGCTGCCATGTAAATGTACAGATAAGCAGCTTCACAGTCTTTTCAACCACACGTTTCGTTATTTATGTGCTACAAACATTTAGATAGCAGGGGACAAATGTGTACTGGGATAAAATTTATAGTTTGGGTATGAACATTGAGATCAAAATAGAGCAAATCACCTTTTTGAAAGTGTTTTGACGCTTGTATGTATTATATCGCTTAATACGGCAGGAGGTGGCGACAAGAGACTGTTTAAAAAAAGTGTTTGTCATTGAATCATTCATTCAAGAGAATCATTCACAAATGCTGATTCATCCAATTATGAAACAAGTGGTTATGATGAGACATGAATTATTTAGTTCAAATTAATGTATTTTTTAAAAAGACTGAAGCAATGAACGTTTTGTCAGAACCTCTAGTAAATTGTTATTTTGTTTTTATTTTCTAATGTTTTTTTTCTTCAGAATCATGGGAGAATCGCTATCACAATTTTAAACAAAAAAATAAATAAATAAATCGCAATTCTCAATTTATCCAGAATCGTGCCGCTCTAATCTGTATATAATTTAATGCCAAAAGCAACCATTTTCTTGTTTTTTTTTAAATGGCCTTTTTTTGTACAAACCCGATTCCAAAAAAGTTGGGACACTGTACACATTGGGAATAAAAACAGAATGCAATGATGTGGAAGTTTCAAATTTCAATATTTTATTCAGAATACAACATAGATGACATATCAAATGTTTAAACTGAGAAAATGTATCTTTTTAAGGGAAAAATAAGTTGATTTTAAATTTCATGGCATCAACACATCTCAAAAAAGTTGGGACAAGGCCATGTTTACCACTGTGTGGCATCCCCTCTTCTTTTTATAACAGTCTGCAAACGTCTGGGGACTGAGGAGACAAGTTGCTCAAGTTTAGGAATAGGAATGTTGTCCCATTCTTGTCTAATACAGGCTTCTAGTTGCTCAACTGTCTTAGGTCTTCTTTGTCGCATCTTCCTCTTTATGATGCGCCAAATGTTTTCTATGGGTGAAAGATCTGGACTGCAGGCTGATCATTTCAGTACCCGGATCCTTCTTCTACGCAGCCATGATGTTGTAATTGATGCAGTATGTGGTCTGGCATTGTCATGTTGGAAAATGCAAGGTCTTCTCTGAAAGAGACGACGTCTGGATGGGAACATATGTTGTTCTAGAACTTGGATATACCTTTCAGCATTGATGGTGCCTTTCCAGATGTGTAAGCTGCCCATGCCACACGCACTCATGCAACCCCATACCATCAGAGATGCAGGCTTCTGAACTGAGCGCTGATAACAACTTCGGTTGTCCTGGTCCTCTTTAGTCCGGATGACACGGCGTCCCAGTTTTCCAAAAAGAACTTCAAATTGATTCGTCTGACCACAGAACAGTTTTCCACTTTGCCACAGTCCATTTTAAATGAGCCTTGGCCCAGAGAAAACGCCTGCGCTTCTGGATCATGTTTAGATATGGCTTCTTTTTTTGACCTATAGAGTTTTAGCCGGCAACTGCGAATGGCACGGTGGATTGTGTTCACCTACAATGTTTTCTGGAAGTATTCCTGAGCCCATGTTGTGATTTCCATTACAGTAGCATTCCTGTATGTGATGCAGTGCCGTCTAAGGGCCCGAAGATCACGGGCATCCAGCATGGTTTTCCGGCCTTGACCCTTACGCACAGAGATTGTTTCAGATTCTCTGAATCTTTGGATGATATAATGCACTGTAGATAATGATAACTTCAAACTCTTTGCAATTTTTCTCTGAGAAACTCCTTTCTGATATTGCTCCACTGTTTTTCGCCGCAGCATTGGGGGAATTGGTGATCCTCTGCCCATCTTGACTTCTGAGAGACACTGCCACTCTGAGAGGCTCTTTTTATACCCAATCATGTTGCCAATTGACCTAATAAGTTGCAAATTGGTCCTCCAGCTGTTCCTTATATGTACATTTAACTTTTCCGGCCTCTTATTGCTACCTGTCCCAACTTTTTTGGAATGTGTAGCTCTCATGAAATCCAAAATGAGCCAATATTTGGCATGACATTTCAAAATGTCTCACTTTCAACATTTGATATGTAATCTATATTCTATTGTGAATAAAATATAAGTTTGAGATTTGTAAATTATTGCATTCTTTTTTATTCACAATTTGTACAGTGTCCCAACTTTTTTGGAATCGGGTTTGTATTTTGTTAAATGATTAAATTATCATTGTTGCTTAGTGATTTTTGTGTTCTTTGGCTACGGCAGTTAACTGTTTACTTCCGGTCACTGTTGCAGTTCCATCTGTAGCTGTTGCTTAAAGTCCCTACTTATTTTGTGGTGGTGAGGTGTATATGCTTGTTCGATCTCTGTTCAGAGTGATCCATGACCTATAACTTGTTTTCTTTTGGAATGAGTGTATTTGTATCCATTTTGCAGCGTTCCCGTGCAGCTCTGCAGCGCTACCTCTTCTACTGCAACCGCTACATGAACCACATGCAGAGTCTGCGCTTCGAGCACAAGTTGTATGCGCAGGTGAAGCAGAAGATGGAGGAGATGCAGCAACACAATATGTCATGGATCGAGGTGCAGTTCCTGAAGAAGGCTGTGGACGTGCTGTGCCAGTGTCGGTCCACGCTTATGTTCACCTACGTCTTCGCCTTCTACCTCAAAAAGAACAACCAATCCATTATCTTTGAGGTGAGAAGGAAATAGTGTTTCATTTGAATTTCACAAAACCATGTGGTAGACTGTTTTATAGATGCAAAAATAATGACTGTTTCAGACAGGTTTCCCGAACACTCCACCTGTCTGCCATTGGTGGGATTAACATTCAGACTATATTTTAATAGCATCACATTGTTTACACTTCATAGAAATCAACATACCGATGTCTAACTACTTGGGGTTTTTTTTGTTTTTGTTGTTGTAAAGAACAATCAGGCGGATTTGGAGAACGCTACAGAGGTGCTTTCGGGTTATCTAGAGCGAGATATCTCCCAGGATTCATTGCAAGATATTAAACAGAAAGTTCAGGATAAGTATAGGTGAGACATTTTTCCAAATGCACAATATTGTGTCTCTTGTGTTTGTTTTATTTTGTAAATGCATGACATTATTGTATTGTTGACTGCTGCTTGTATTTTAGTATTATTTAATATTTTTAATTAGCTTTTATTTCTGTATTTTCAGATTTCGTTTTAGTAATTTTATGTGCTTTTGTCTTTTTTTTATTATTATTATTTTTTTTTATATATTCCCCTCCATGAAGCTGTGAAAAAGCACCATTTCTTTAATCTAACACATTGGGCAGGTTTGATGTCATTGATGGCAAAACGCCATTGATTCTTTCTTGTATTGCAGGAAAAAATGTAAAGAACAAGTTTGAATATGTGGAAAATGAGATTTGAGATTTGCAGCAGAGGGGAGGGTATCAGTTAATAATGCATGGACACATGATGATTTGGAGACTTATTACACAGTGAATGTTATGAAATGTACACACTAGTGATGAACTGAAATGAAAATTCTTGGTTGAAAAAGAAACTGGTGAATTCTGGAGACAGTGGGTTGAAAATTCTAATCATAAATTGCCATTTATTTGAAATAACTACCAATTCTAATCATGTAGTAGTATTGAAATCTTTATTTTTATAATATACTCTGTGTGTGTGTGTGTGTGTGTGTGTGTGTGTGTGTATGTGTGTGTATATATATATATATATATATATTTATATATATATATTTATTGTTAAAATAAATTGACAGCGGTATAGAAAATATTTCTTATTGTATTTTACACAGAGATCAAATTTTTTTTTGCATTGCGATGTGCAGAAAGTGGAAGGCAATGACCTCAAAATAACTCGCAAACAGATTTTATGTAATGCAAACACATCTGTACTTGTTGCCTCCAACATCTGTTACAATGTATTACGTGAGATGTTGGTTGATCTCTGTCATGTGCACAGTCTGTTTGAGAACACAAAACTATTTATATTTTCTGCCTATTGTCTCTTTTCGCTGAAAATGTTTTATTCATTCATTCATTCAATGAATGAATGAATGAATGAAATGTTTTATGGCATTTCCAACGGCTAAACTTTTGGCTTATCACTAGTACAGACCCATTTGAACTCTGTATTCTCCAATGAAACGCCCTTATAGAAAACAGTCTGCACTGTAATGATTTCCACTACAAATCCAAATATTATAACGCAATCGCAAATAGGGGACGTTATTAAAACATCCCTATCAAAAATGTGTTAAGAGCTTCTCATATTTAAGGACTTTTCTGCGTTTCTCCTCCCATGTAGATACTGTGAGAGTCGGCGACGAGTGCTGCTACAGCACGTTCATGAGGGCTATGAGAAAGACTTGTGGGAGTACATTGAAGACTGAGCAAAACTGCTGCATCACAAGCATATTGGAGCATATAAAAGCAGTGAAGTGCTGCGGTCTCCAGTCACAGCTTTGGTGTCGGCCATCACTGCAGCCCCTCTCCATGTTGCATCCTTTTTATGTGGCATCTGGATTTTTGTCATTATTTAGAGTTTAAGTTAATTTTACTGAAAAGGTAGAATATTCAAATAAAACTCCTACGTCAGTATTGCAGTCTGTAAGAGTTGATTGTCGACATGGCACGGAAATGTATTCCATTCTCCATGCTTTCCGTGGAGATTCTTCAGTAGTCCGTTTTTATTTTTTAAGTGCTTTTTGTCTGAAGTTGTTTTTATAGTTCAGATTGGCTTGTTTTAAGCATAGCTTTACAGGTCTGAGCCATGCGGAGTGTGTTGGTGTTTTGGGAATGCTTGGCTGGGTGGCTTTGTGTTTTGGGGCAGAAGTGTGTATTTCATGCTGTAAATAGCACACTTGCATGGAACATGGAGTGGGATGCATCTTTTGTTTGTTTGTTTGTTTGTTTTTTTGAAAAATATTTATTCTTTACAGATATTCAAGAATGTGTTTAAACAACAGTTTTGCCTCGTGTTTTTTTTTTTTTTTTCTTCTGGAGGTTAATAACTTTCCAGAACGTTGCACACCCAAATCGGAGGCATAGTAACAGCAGGGTAACTGTAGCCTTAATTACATGCATATATACAATGGATAAAAAGTAGAATTAGGTGAATCTCACAGAAATATCTGGGTCATATTTAACCCTGAAATCAAAAGGAAAAAAATAATTATATTTTGCATAAAGAAAATATTGCCTAATTTTAGAACCAGTAGGATATATATTTTTTTTAATACATTATAACAATTATGCCCCATTAAATTCATGAAAATGAAACCTCAAATTCTCATTACCTAAATGCAAAACAACTCCTTAATTTAGGTATTACAGTAATGATTATTTTTTTAAATATCCGCAAAAATTCAGTACATCAGATCTACTATGATCTACTAATTAATATTCTCCTAAAATATTTTTAATTTTCTTTATTCAAAATGTAGTTGTTTTTTGACATTGTAATGCGAATTTGAGGTTTAATTGTCATGAAAATGTCAGTGCAACAAATATGATTTAATATTCACTGAAAATCTGTATTCAAAATGTAATGTCTCATTAGTTTTTGTGGTGAAATATGACCCAGAAATGTTCTTGACCGTTTACATGAGATTCAACAAATTGCTCTCATTGTTAAATGCAGTTCTGAACATTTTAGATGTTTGGTTTGAGCTAAGATCGACTGGAACATCCACTCATACCTTTTTATGAACCATCTCATCTTAGTTTATGTTTGGCTGAACATGTATCTCTTTTAAAACAGCTGTATTATCGAACACACACACTACCAGATGTTCCATGAGAGCAAACTTGAGTGACATTCACTCACTAACAACTGAAGTCTCAAATGCTTTTACCTGTTTTTCTTTTCATTTTCTTTTTAAATGTATGCACCTTTTGTAGTGTGAGAGGAGGCTGATGGTATATTGAAAGCACTGTTGTATTTCTTTACATGACTGCCAAGTGGTTATGAGGCTTACAGGTACTGAATATCAAGCACTATGTGGAGTAGATATAACTGAAGCCTTGCATAGTCAAGCCTGGCTGTTAAGAACAAAAAGTTGGCCTTTTCTGTTAAACTTATAGGGCAAATATGAGCGCTGTGTTTACACTAATGTCAGAAATGGCAAGAGGCATCAAGTTCAGTACAGAACGTGAGCAGATGTGACACTCGTTGTTTTTATTTTTTATTCTGTAAGAGCTTACCGGCAAGTCACTGTTTGTACTTCCTTTAGGTCATTACTACACACCGTTTGAATGCATGTTATTCATTCTCAGTGCATCAAACATGTTTGCATCTGAATTCGGTTTGTATGGAAGTTTACAGCAGCTTATACTAAATCTAATGTCACATTTTATGGACTCCATGATTGGCACCTGGAGTTTGTGCTCATGTTTTATTAAACCCTCATTGGGGGGAAAAAATTGAGGAACAGCAATGTTCCCTGTGCTGACAGATGAGATTTCTTCACCAAAGTGTGAATATATGAATTAAAAATGAACACTCTCTAATTTAGAGAAATGTTCATCTACGGTGGCTTTCCTGTGTTATAACCATTCTTATAAAAATGTCCTATTTAAATAAATCACATTCAAAAGTATTTGAGTAGAATCATTGTTTTATTTGCTACTACCTAGAATTGTTCAGTCTGTCATGCATTATATATTTATTACTACTTTTATATATTTATTTAGTAACACTTTACAATAAGGTTTCATTAGTTAACTACTTAGTTAACATGAGCTGAGAAAGAACAATACTTTTCTTTCATCCAAAAAGGTTTTCATTCATTCAATTAAAAAAATTTAGGGTAATGGTTCACATCTATATTTTATAACTTGAGCCAATGAAAAATAAATAACTTGCCCTAAACAATATTTTCTATATCTGTGAAAACTATTTTATTAAAACTGGCACAAAGTATATTTTTCTTGTTGAAAAGAAATTTAAATTCTATTTTTGATCTAAACAAAAAGATATTATTTCTTAAATGAGAATTTTTGTTTTTTGATTAAATCTATATGTATATGTCCCATAACAAATGTGTTTTATATACACCGTTACAGCAGCCAGAGAAAAACTAATGTTAAAGAGTCAAGAGCCCAACTAAAGCAAACACTGATCACCATAATGGTAACTACAAATGAAACACAATAAAACATCAACATCTAAACCCCTGTGTTAATTCTCAATAAGAGCTTCTGTAGACGTCTGACAGAAATCTGGTTAGTAATGCGTGAAGCTGGTAATGCTGTTTGTGGAGTTGTTTAATCCTCTGCTGAGATCTTCAGAGATGTAATGTCGTCTTTTATCTTTAGTTGATTTTATCTAAGGCTGTGGCTGAAGTCAGTTGTTGTTCTTGTGTTTCTCTTTCCTTCAGTGATTATGCTTGTTAACAGCAGGTGTTCATCATTAATACTAAATCATCTCTTAATTATCTCATTAACTTCAACACTGCTTCAATGAAACTTTAACTCAGTAGTGAGCACACACATGAAAACTAGGCAGTGTTAATTTAACATGGGCGTTTTGCTGTGTACTTTTACATAAAACTTACCTTTTATTTATGTTTTTTATTTTTTGTATATTATTTGTTGTAATTTTATTTACGTATGATTGACAAATATGAATCACATTATGTTCCTTAATGGGAAACATGTTTTATTAAGTCCATATATTTTTGTTTGTTTAAAACAAATAATTTGTATTAACTTGTATTTTTAAAAATTAGAAATAATTGTTTAATTGAATTTGTCTATTTGATTGGATAAAGCAAATAATTTCTAATACATATTATTCCTTAAATGAGAATTTTTGTTTTGATTAAATCTATATAGATATAGAAAATATTGTTTAGGGCAAGTTATTTATTTTTCATTTGCTCAAGTTATAAAATATAAATGTGAACCATTACCCTAAAAAAATTTTAATTGAATGAATGAAAACTTTTTTTCAGTGTAGTTTCTCTGAAAAACAAGGCTACAGCCAGTTATTTTACTTTGAAATGTGTGTTCCATGTCAGAATGTCTGTTTTTGTTTTGGTGATAACGCACGTTGCCAATCTACCCAATAGAGATAGAGAGATCATAGATTCTACCAGACCTAAAAAGCCTTGGAATCCATCTAAAATCTCTATGAACGAAAGCACATTAAAATGCGGATAAATCAACTCATCAACTTGCAGTGTGGCTTTCACTGTCAATTGCTCTTGCTCCTGCTCCTGTTGCGTGTCCTTAAACTGGCAACCTGCGTGAGCGTTGAGTCTGAGGAGGAGGGGCGGGGTAAACAATATTTTTAATTTGGACTGCAGTACCCATTTCAACCACTAGCTGTCATACCTACATACAGCACCTTTAACATTAATGCACTAACATGAACAATGAATGACTATTTTTATTAACTAACATTAACAGATTAATAAACACTGTAACAATTGCATTGCTCATTGTTAGCTCATGTTAGTTAATACTATAACGTGTTCAAAATGTTGCTGTGTTGCAGATAAGGAGGTGTTAATGCTGACGTAGGGCTATTTTATTAATTTGCCGTTGGGGAACTGTTATTAAATGTTCAAGTTTAATATGGGAAGGTGTTGTGGTGAGGGGGGACCGGGAGAAGGGGAGTACTTCACTGGTTCAAGTGCGGTTCTTTCTGAATAAGTCGGGGTGTGTGCAGTGTGGGCTGTAGCCGACAATAGCCTTTAATAAACACTTTTTGCCTTCGAAACGCCTCGTCCTTGTCTTGAGAATGCTACAATACATTAACTAATGTTAACAAATGAAACCTTATTGTAAAGTGTTACCATTTATACCATTTACCCCAAAATAAAAATTCTGTCATTTACATACCCTCAAGTTGTTCCAAACCTGTATAAATTTCTTTCTTCTGCTAAACATAAAATATATTTTGAAGAATATGGGTAACCAAACAGTTGACTGTTGGTGGGGGGGGAACAATGAGTAAATGATGACAGAATTTTCATTTTTGGGTGAATGAATCATGAACAGATTATAAGTACCAGTAGGGGGCGCAATATGCTTCATAAACTCGAGCCAGAAAAAAAAAGGAGGGTCTTTGTCTGCTTCCCCTGTCCTCTCACTGCGGATGGGTGCGGCTTCACATCAGTGCAAGATTCACCGCATATAATTTTAACGCATGCATGCTCACGTTTATCAAACCGTATGGAATAGTTAAAAGCAGTGTGTTATTTCCACACTATAACTGTAGAGTGTTAAAAATGCATTCCTCATGAGGATGGATGGTTAATAAATGAGTCTGGGAAATTTGTAAAAGCTAAATATACATGTAAAGATATTAAAATGTCTTTTTTGAGGTATAATAAGCACTTCTTTGAAGATCCTCCATTCATTGTGTTGTTGAAATGTTAATAACTGCTGTGTTTTTGTGTGAAACAGGAACTAATCCTTCACACACTCTACAAGTGAAGCCACATAGCATGTTACTAAAATATTAACTTCAACCTGTGCACTAGTTGACAATCATCTACCATGCTATTACTTCCTCTTTTGTGGTACTCCAGTCCAAATGCATTAAACAATGTTGAGAATGGGCAAGGATGCATTTAAAAAAGACCTACAGTAGCCTACCTGATAGCCCTCCATCAGAGAAACGCTGACACACTTCAAGAAAAAAAAAGCCTGAGGGTGAAAACAGAGCTCTGTGGTTTTAGACGCAGCGTAAATGCTCATCTCAATGGGAAGAGTGTGTGGTTTGAGTGGTGTGGCTCAATGCTGTATAGGGGAAAAACATGGTATTGAATACAAAGCAACAAAAGCTTTGTATTGAAGTAAAGACGGTGTAAATATTCCATGCCGTTTGATTTTAGCAAGCTTAAGTTGATTTTGCAGACAGAATGTTGCATAGATTGCAAAATGGGGTATAGCTACTTCTATCACAAGACAGACTTGTAAGAGTGAAGTGTATACTATTTGAGTGAAGGCCCGTTTTGGTTTGATGACATTTGTAAACCAGAATGTGACTTCTGAAAAAAAGGTACATTCTCAAAATTAATATCCCAGCTTGTACAAAGAAATAATTTTATTTTCACCTTGTACCCAGAACAGAAACTAAGTGGCCATCTTTAAAAATATCAGAAGACGTGGGTAAGTAAAGAATGCTGGTTGGCACAAGAAAATTTCCAGTGTTCACTGGGGGTTACATCCTTTCACTAAAAGGGTACTTATTCACATTATCTGTCATTGTGTTTGTTATGTGATGTGTGATGATTAGGAAACTGGTTGCATCCTCTTCTTATTCAGTTATGACACATTATGACGTGCTCCACACCCCCATGAAGTGCAACATCTCTGCGGATATATTCTTTGGCCTGCTTGTGCAATCATGGGGAAATATAAATTAAGGTTTTTGTTAACTTCATACTGTTTGTGCATCATAAAAATGTTTTTTGCACTTTTTTTTTATTTGGATAGTATATTTATATTTATACTGCATATGTAGTTATACTAGTTATGCTAGCTTACAGTTGCATTTGCATCATGCAAACACAATTATGCTTCGGTGAGAGTACTATTTGCAACTTTCTTTTGTTACCAGTGACACTTGTTTTGTTTTTTATGACACTAGTTTATTCATAGCTTCCTATATTTCCCTAATCTGTCTGTGAGTTCAAATTAAAGGTCTTAAGCGAATGCAAACATGAACATTTATAATAATATTTATTTAATGAATTGATACACGCACACAAAAAAAAGATCCTCCAGCAACCTTGTCAAATTTGTATGTCTGTCTAGAGTTAGTGTGCTTCCTAAAGACAGCATCTTTGGGCATTATAGCTTAGCAAGTTGTTTGGAGGCCCTAATTTGAGGTCCGAGAAAGCCGTCAAAAACATAAAACTGGAAAGTTTATTTTATGTATAAATTTATATTCACTTTAAAGGGTTTTTTGTAACATTTCAGCAACCACAAAAGTTGTTTCACAAGTCAATCAGAGCAAGAGTGTGTTTTCTCTTAGCAGTAGCCTACTAAAAATCGCTTGACTGAGGAAGTAACCATTACAGTAGACAACTCCAGCACTTGGTGCGTTAACGCCATGTCGTAATTACCGTAAGGACAATTAAGTAAATGAGAACTGTAAAAAGCCTTCACATGCTTGCAGAACTTGTAATACAACATTAACTCAACTTGTCATTTTCTGAGAGCTACGACTTATACCACGTGGCTGCTGTACCACCTGACCACTGCAGATTTAAAGGTGCAGTGTGTAATATTTATGAGGATCTATTGACAGAAATGCAATATAATATACATAACTCACTGATTCCTGAGATAAGGGACAAAACATGTTTTAGATGTAAAAAAATAAAAACTAACACTACATTATTAAAAATTGGTATTTTTGTAGACAAAGGTCTCAGATAATGAACCATGTAAGGGAACAGGCTTATTTCTAAATATGTTTTCTAAAAATTAATATTTATTCACTCCATAACTTATTGTGTGTCAACTCTGTCAGACACACTTAAAAGCATGCTAATTTAATTTTATCTATCCAAAAACAGTGTGAAGTCTTCAGTTATGTAATACTGGTGTTCAGTAAAGGAGCTAAGTCATAAAATACATCCTCTGTTTTTTGTTTTTTGTTTTTTCACACTATTATGAACAACCCGGTTTCTAAATTTCTTAATTCTCCTCCCTCCTTTTAATATTAAACATATATCACCAATGTTCTTAGGTAATTAAGACACAATATCATGTAGTTCCATTGATGTTTTAACATTTTTACACAATAAATTGAAAAAAGAATAAGACATTTCTTTCAAAATGAACAAAAACCTTCACCTGATGGTGTAAAATACTGATGGAGTTGACAAATACTGACGGTGTTGTCAAAAGGGGCCAAATATACAGTACTATATGTAAGTAGAATCATAAAAACAGCATTAGAAGAATTCCCCATACACAAAAAACATTAAATCACATTATACAGTTTTTTGAGAGCACTTGTCAACCATCAATCATAAAACCTGACGGAGTTGACATCTGACGGAGTTGACAAAATTTTTTCCACCTTAACCACGTTGTACAGTGGAGCAATTTTGTTTTTTTTCCTCAGTTGTAGCTGCCTAAATAAACATATCAAAATGGCAAGATTTATCCCACAACTATTTACAGAAACTATTACACTGCGATGACGGAGTTGACATGTTAATGCTGTGACCACAGAGACATCAATATTGTTTGTTTAAAATATTAAAAAATCTATAACTTCCAGGACTTTGTGTCCTACTGTGAGATCCACAATGAGCAGGAAATAGTAAGTGCTCCTCAGAGTTGAAGCTGCCCATGACACTGCCTGATTTATTCAGAATTATAAAAAAAAAATCCTGACGGAGTTGACGCAAAGTGAGGACACAACTTTTATAGCCATTTTTTAATGGAAATATAATTCATTATTTACTTTTTGTATCGTTTGATATCTTAAAGATCTCCGCCTTTTAATGTAACTGTGTATTTTTTTAATCTGTTGCATTTTTAAACACTTTGTTTGGCAGTTTTACATTGTGACCTCATGCTGAGGTTTAAATTAAATTACATGTGTTTCCAAGTATAGTGAGTGATTTTAAAATAATACTGAAGAAATTATTTAAAAGTATAAGCCATGAATGTCCTGAGCATACAAATTTCCCTTAGATGTAACTTTTTAAGTATTTTTAGTGTGTTGATATTCTTACTTTTTAACAAAAAGGGCTTTTGTGTTTGGGACATGTTTTGTCCCTTGTCTCAAGAATCAGTGAACTCTGTTTTCAGTGGTGTATAAAGACCTTACATAATGAACCTTTTTTATTTTTATTACCTTAGAATGAGCCATTTCTATCTACGTACACGGCGGGTCCCCTTACAGTGAAGTCACGTTTCTACAGTAGCCCTAAACGGACAAACTGCTCTACAGAGCACTAGCTACTCTCAGCTGTCTCAGACGACAACATCTTTGTCCTGTGTCGGCCACCGTAGCTTCTCTGTGCTTCGAAAGGGAGGGGTGAGCGCTGGACGGTTGCAATCCGCTACCTCACCGCTAGATGCAGCTAAAATTTACACAGTGCACCTTTAAAGGGTTAGTTCGCCCAAAACTTATGTCATTAATTACTCACCCTCATGTCGTTCCAAACCTGTAGGACCTTCGTTCATCTTCGGAACACAAATGAAGATATTTTGATGAAATCCACGGAAATCCCTTTTTCTGACCCCCGATAAACTGCAATGTTAGATCACTTTCAAGGCCCAGAAAGGTAGTAAAGAAATTGTTAAAATGTCCTGGTTAAAATTGCTTATTTCTCTGGATTTAAACATTGTTGGAAACATTTGGGATAATGTAAGTACACAAGTCACCAAAATATACATTGTTCTAGTGGTTTTAATATCTTTACTAAAAATCTTACATATTAATTTCAGGAGGGTACAACACTGATCTAATGTTTAAATTAAACTGACTAAACATAAATACTGTCATTATTTATCACATCGTTGTCAATTTTAAATATTATTAATAGCGCAAAAAAGACTTTGGTGTTGTGTTTAAAACATCTTTAAAATAGTTTGGGGCGCCAAATGGTGCGAGAGATGAATCGAAATAGTTCAATACAAATGTAAAAGTTTGTCCCCCTCAAAAAATATCATTTTATACTTCGCACACTACGTCTGTCAAAGCAGTTTTGTAAGAGAGTAAGCACTCAGAGATCGAATTCTTGGCGTTCCAAGGCTATCTAGATAAGCAGCTCACTGTGTTGTGAGACGCGGCCGTGGTGTCTCTTGGCAGCGGCAGAGGCTTTTGGGGACTTACCGGAAACCAAACTTTTTTTTCAAGCCTCAAACTTGTAACTGCTTAAGTCGAAAGAGGAAAAGAGCAGCTGAGTCCCGTTACATTTCATCCTCATACACAGTTCCTTGTTTTTCATCGTCATGTTGGATGTGAGAAAGTTGAGACGAAGAGAGATCAACAGTTTTAACCCGAGATAAAGTCCTGCGTCGAGCGTTTTCTTTTGCGCATAACAGGATCTTTGTTTTTATATCATGGAAGATGTGAGTATTTCATATAGCTTTCTTTTTTCGATATACATATGGTGTTTTACAATTGAAACTTAAAAATGCATGACAAACTTTATTTAAAATAAACAATCTTTGTCACAACTTTTTAACCCTCATTATTGGCGACGTGAAGTAAAACTCACTTTGACTTAGTGCTGATACTGTTATTCTCTCTCGGAAACTAAGTGTTAAAATGGTGGGTTGCATCACTTGTTTATTTGAAGCGTCTTTGTGCAATGGAGAAAAAAACTCATCGTATAATGATCCAACAGAATCAGTGTCAGTTAAGAAGTATTAATATTCTGTTCGTCAGATCGAGGTGATGTAGCTTTAGATCGGTACCAGGAAGTGAAGTACTTTAGCAGCATCCAACGCCCCTCTTAAGTCAAAGCTGGTTTGTTAATAGATAGATAGATATATAGATATATAGATAGATAGATAGATAGATAGATAGACAGATAGACCAACAGGCAGATAGATAGACATATATGATAGATAGATATATAGTATTGACATGTTTTTGTTGTCTGTCTGTCTATCTATCTATCTATCTATCTATCTATCTATCTATCTATCTATCTATCTATCTATCTGTCTGTCTGTCAGTCTGTATATTTATCATCTATCTATCTGTTTGTCTGTCTATTTATCATATATCTATCTATCTATCTATCTGTCTTTTGATCTATCTATCTATCTATCTATCTATCTATCTGTCTATCTCTCTGTCTGTCTGTTTGTCTGTCTGTCTGTCTCTATATTTTGTTTTAAACTAACAATAAGTGAAACAAAAGCGTAGATTTCTGCCAAAAGATCCTCTTATGTGAAGTAGTTTCAGGAAATGTTTACTGAAATGAGGAAGTAACATGGTGGTCAGTGGTGCTGGAAGACAAAGCTGAACCCACATTGTTAATATGTAGTGTACACAGACATAGCTTGAATCTTTATTTAGCTTTGATAAGATGACACAGCATTATGACATTAGTATGCCGTCTTGGTCATCATTTATTAGAGCAGATGTGTCCTAAGTTGAAATGTGAATCAAGATGAATAGTGACAGATGTTTGTGTCAAGGAATCCATTTGTGTCTTCATGGCAGCCTGAATGGCATTTGTGTAAATCACAGCCAAGTTTATGCCATATTTATCTGAACATAATGACAGCATGGAAAAACATTCCCAATTTAATGTGATGTTAAGACAAAGACCAGCTGTTGTGGTCAAAGTACATTTTGGTTGTTGTGGGACTTCATCTGATTCTCTGGTTTATATACTTCAGAAATACTTTTAACTGTTTACTGTTTTTTTTTTTTTTTAATGAAGATCACCCAGTGTTTGCCTCTTAATGAGGCTGCCCTCTTCTTTTTCAGCTTGTCATATACATTTAAAAGCAGCAGCAGTAAAAGAGCACTTGTATATTATTATTAGTTATTTAGATTTTCACTATCAGCATAATGTCTGCATCACTTTGCAGCTTTTTTTGGTCAAGAACCACCCATTTACCATTATATAGAGGGACCAACCACAGTTAATTTTGTTTTTATGTGCTATTTAGGGGCTGGTAAATATGATATGGTGGATACCACAATAAAAGGTCATTTGCACATCAGTTTAAAAAAAAAATAGCAGAAATATTTGTAGAATATTCATAATTTCTGTCGATCCAAAAATAATTGGAGTCAGTATGTTTTTTTTTAATACTTTTATTCAGCCAGGATACATTAAATTGATTAAAAGTGACAGTAAAGACATAATGTTACAAAAGATTTATGTTTCATATAAATGCTATTCTTTTGAACTTTCTATTCATCAAAGAATTCTGAAATAAAAAAGTACCATGGTTTTCACAAAATTGTTTTCAACATTGATAATAATAAGAAATGTTTCTTGAGCAGCAAATCAGCATATTAGAATAATTTCTGAAGGATCATGTGAGACTGAAGACTGAAGTAATGATGCCGAAAATTCAGCTTTAAATCACAGGAATAAATTGCATTTTAAAATATATTCGTATAGAAAACAGTTATTTTAAATTGTAATAATATTTCACAATATTTCTATATTTTATACTATATTTTTGATTAAATAAATGAAGACTTGGTGAGCATAAGGGACTTCTTTCAAAAACATTAAAACATTTTACCAACTCCAAACTTTTGAATGGTGTATATGTAATGGTAGTTTTTCAGCCATAAAAATATTTGAATACGCAATTCTGCTAATGCATGTATCTAGTTTATTTGCTACTATGTGTTTCAAACAAAACCCTTTAAATGTTTGTGTGCAAAATGCATCAGATGTTCAGTGAATGGACTGTCTGAAGCTGAGAGCGTCCTGGGATTTGGTGTCTTGCTCAAGGTTAATGGTCGTAGCTCTTGGCTATTTCCTTGCAGGGCTGAAACCAGCAGCCTTTTACGTTCTGGCCCTGAGTTTGAGCCACTACGCCACACCATGCACCCTTTAAAAGCAGTAAGATGCAAAAGCACTTGCGCATTCCAATTGATTCCTTCTTTGTTAGGATTGACCTGGTTTCACGCTGACAGTTGTCCCTGCTGTACCCTTTTGTTAAGCTATTGGTAAGAACTAGTTTAGCGAGAATACTTTATTCCTGTAAAATCTGTAACGTTGGTTACTATTTCCTCTTTTATACTTCTCTGATTGGCATTCATGTTTTACACTTCCCTGATCGAGATTTTGCAAATATGCTACAACGATACTGCAACAGTTGTTTGAGTGGACAGATTTCCATTTGTCTTTAGACAACTATTATTGGTCCATGGAAAGTTATATGTTCGCCAAAATTTGCAGTGTGAGTCTTTGAACAAGTTCAGTCGCTCTAGTCTCGATTGCAATGAGGTCTTGAGAAGAACCGCACAGATGATTCAGATGATTCATATTTAGACGTGTGGTGAGTTGACACCGGCCAGGTCAGCACACAGCATAAGGCTCTGATATTTGACCCAGATGGAGCTTTGTGCATGCATGGCCTTTTGTATGTATATGAAACACATGATTGCTAAGGTGTGCTGCACCATACAATCATCCAAAGTAGTAGTTTATGAATTTTTCATGGAACTTCTTGCATATTCTACATTAGAAACCAGTTTTAAAGCTTTTTCATTTAGGAACATTTTGGAAGTGTAGATTTCAATGTCTGAAAGTGTCTTTGTCTTATGTTTACTGCTATAAGAAGCTACTTTTAAAGTACTACTTTTAAATAATTATTATTTTACTTTTATATTATTATACTATATACTGTGTGTTGTTTTTTGTCATCATGACTTATGTAAACTGCCTTAAGAATCTACCTTTAAAGAAGCTTTATAAAATTATTATTAATTACTTGTATTATATAAATCGGGGGTGAGGCCAGAAGTGTTCAAGGGGGTGGGCCTTCAAAAATACTCTGCAAAGCAGAGTATGAAAACTGGATGCCAAATTAACAAGAAAAAATATAATGCAGCACAGTTTAAAGTTCAAAACGGCAAACAACAACAACCTCTAAAGAATTTCCACTTAACTTAAGTTCTGTTGCTTCTTTAATTCAAATAATCAAATTGGCTGTGCAAGTAATTTCAACTTAAATTATATTAAAACTGACTTAAAAAGTCGAAAGTTGAATCTTGTATAACTTATAAAACAAAAAAGTCAAAATTGCTTATATTATTTAGTAAAAAGTATGTTGCCATGACTTATTGAACATAAAATGGCTCTTCCTATTTTCTATCTAGTTTTCAATATAAACGTTATATGTCAGAAGAGCCCAAACCTAAGGCTCTATGATATTCTGATTCCTTAATAGGGCTGGCTAATTTTATCGCCCCCCACGTGAAAATCATATTTCACATTTAGCACGAATGTGTGGGACAAGTTACACTGCAAAATACACCGGGTGTTAATGATCTGAACAAACAAGCCTCAGCAGACACCACTAATGAAACCTCTTGCTTTCTTAAATTATCTCATCTAGTACTGTGAGTTCCTGTTTGACTAAAGTGAGGTTAACGCATGTCTTGGCTTATTTCGTGCTTTATTATGCACTTTAAAACACTGTATGCTCTGTTTCACTCTGTTTTCAAATGCGCTCCGCTTTGTAGGTCCAAATTGGCTCCACTCTGTTTTTTCACAATATAGATTTTTCCGTCCCACCCAAAGACTCTCTCTCTCTCTCTCTCTCTCTCTCTCTCTCTCTCTCTCTCTCTCTCTCTCTCTCTCTCTCTCTCTCTCGCTCTCTCTCTCGCTCTCTCTCTCTCCCTCCCCTCTCTCTCTCTCCCCTCTCTCTCTCCAGCCAGCATGTTGTGATGGGATGTACCGTGCGCTCTGCTCTAATTTACACACAAACAGAATGAGAGAAACAAAGGGGCGCCCTCACACTCCATTCTCCTCCCTCAGCACAGACAGTGTGAGGGCATGAGTGGCCTGTTGCCCATGTTGGTTTCCGGGACAGAGCAGTGTGAGAAAGCCATCCCCCTGGCCCCATGGCACTGTGCTGCTCCTATTATTCTCCACCTGTACCTTCTGTAGCACACGCTGCTCTTTCCAAAGGCCCAGTGAAAGTGGAAAAACAGCTCAATGACCCTCTAAAGAAACATCCTGAGGAATTTCCTCACATTGAAAATTCCTGGGAATGCCAAATACAGCTGCAGTATGGTGTATTTGATTTCTTAATTTAATAATATATGCAAAACTTTATTCAAAAGGCGTACAACTATATTTGCCTGTATCTTTTTGCTCTTATAATCAGCAAGATTTGGCTTGATAAACTGACAGTGTTGGGAAGGTTACTTTGGAAATGTAATAGGTTACAGATTACAAGTTACCCTATTTAAAATGTAATAAGTAGTGTAACTATTTCAATGACTTTATTAAAGTAATGTAACTGATTACATTTGATTACTTTTTGATTACTTTTCTATTTTCCAGCACCGAAACACATTTTTATCACTCGCTATGGTGGCAACTCTCAGACAGGTTGTAGCCTAAAGCTTTTTTAGCGGCAATGTGGATTGATGTAATTAGCAGACGTGGTGCGCTGCAAATTCAAACAAGAGCCAATCAAAAGCATCAGAATAGCATTGCTTCACTAAACGGCCTTTAAATGGCAGGAGGCATTATGCACATCAAAAACAGGCAAAACAACAAATTAATATTATTCAACATATCCTAGCTTTTTACAGAAAATATTCAGATGTATCCCCCTTTGTAATCATTAACATTTTCATAAGTAACTGTAATTTAATTACTAATTTTTTCACAGTAACTGTAACTGATTACAGTTACATTTATTTTGTAATTAAATTACGTAATCTAGTTACATGTAACTAGTTGCTCCTCAACACTGTAAACTAAGAATGGCTTGCTTTCCACAAATGAAAAGTTATCTAAAGAGGAATGACCGGATGTAATTTTTCAACAAGACAACGCTCCTGTCCAAATTGTAAAGACAACCAAGAAGTGGCTTGAGAACAAGTCCATCAGGCCCATGTTTTGGCCTGGTCAGAGTCCAGGGGTCCGTTCTTCGTACGTCGCTAACTCAGTTAGCTGGACTTGATTGTTGACGATTTGGCATGACCTTGGATTGTTTGGTTCTTCGAAGCTCATCCTGGACTTGCTGTCATAGCAACAGGTCCGTAAGCTTAAACCTGCTCGGGAGCGGTTTTTAAGCGGCGTTGATACTTAAAATTTGTCCCAACCACTGCTACTTTATTACAAGAGTTCCTTACTGAACCAGGGGCAATAATAATTTTAAATAATAATAATATAAAAATGTATTTGAAAATAATATTATAATGTTGTGTATAATACTATAGACACAGGCACTTGATTGAGAGATTTATTTGTGATGGAATAATTACTTTATAATTTTATTGGAGGTTTACACACGTTGTACAGTTATTCTTAGCCCTGCACTAATTTGAGTGATGACAGATAATATGGGAGTGGCACTGATGCAGCGCAAGAGATGCAGATAACTTTATCTTGACTCTTAAGAAACTTTAATACGGTCACGTAACAAATCTGCTTCAAATTGAATAAAAAAATTAAATGAATTGCTAATTACAACATTGAAATAAAAATTTTAAGGGTGTACAAATACTATAAAATCGTGAATATAAATAATTGGGAATCATGTTTAAAAAATAGTGCACATTTCATTTATCTTTTTATAACTTTTATGTTGGTTTGATCGTGGTTTCGAGTATCGATGCATCTGTCCTCTTCAGGGAACACAGGAATGCGCAGTAATCTCAGATAACTTAATCCAGATATTTTAATCCAATCCGCAAATTCGTTTGAAGAACCAAATTAGCCAGAGATCAGTTATCACGATTAAAAGATCTGGGATCTGTCAAATCATCTCAGATGTATTAAGCGAGGTACGAAGAACGGACCCCAGATTTGAACCCTATAGTGAATGTTTGGTCTCACATTAAACTCAAACGAACTGGGAGACATTTTTCAACTACTCATGAACAGTTTGAAGCCATTAAGATTGAATGGAAAACACTGACAATATTTGTGTAATTCTTGCTAATTTCCTGACCAGTGATTTGTGATTTAAAATTGTTAAGACTGTTAAAATACCACTAAATATTTTGCCATTTTTGGCTTGGCCCATTTTTGCCCAGGATTGTATTTTCAGTTTTTGTTTTAATTTCAGATAATTTTATAGTAAATTTGTTATTTTGTTTCGTCATTTTTATATAATTCTTTTAATTATTCTATTTTATTTATTTATTTATTTCCAATTAGTAAATTTTAGTGATTTAACATTCAACAAGGCAACATTTTTAACTGTCAATTAGTCTTCATTTAGTTTTTAATCTAATATTTTTTCCCCCAGATGTATTTCAATTAACAAAAAGTTTAAATAGTTTTTAGTTAATGATAAACCTGCTTCAATTTAATTTTTTAAGGGTGATCAAATTTTTAAGGCTGTTATCATAAGTAATATTGTAATAAGTAATAATCAAAATTTTATTTTAAAGGTTAGAAGTATATTTAAATCCTTAACCCTAAACTATGAAAAATAATAATAGTTGCCTTAGCAAACACCAGTAATTACATGCTGAATAGGTGTGTAAATCGGACGGTTCATCACGATTCGATACGATATCGATTCTCATAGCCAGCGATACAATATTTTCCGATACCTCAAAAAGTTCTGTGATACGATTACGATACGATTTGATGATATGATATTATGTGCCTATTTTACACAACCAGTTACATTTTTATTAACTCACAACTGCAACCAAAATATATAACATAAACATTTATTTCAAAATTTCACATCCTGCACCCTGATTGGGACATCCACAAATAAAAAATTCACACAGTAATCTAATGGCAGCTTATGACGACAACAGACAAGAAAGTATTTTAGGCTTCTGTGCTAAAATGTGTAATGTCAAAAAACTGATAAACAAGGGGGAAAAAATAATATATAAATACTATAAAATTAAAAGACATTTCTTTTAAATGTATAGCGCAGATTTTAGTGAAGCAACAACATATTATAGGAAAGAACAAGATATGCTATTTATATTCTTTCATTGTGCAAAAGTATTATAATATGAAAGAGCAATACAGAGCGGCTCAAAGCATTTATGTGCATCCCGTGTGCAGAATGATGCGCTTGAAGCAACACTTACAGTTACTGTGTGTGTGTGTGTGTGTGTGTGAAGAACAATTCATAGTGCTCTATTCTCCTTATATGCAAAACCATAGATCTTTATCTGCTGAAGCACAAAAATAAGTAAAAGAAGACTCAATTTAGTGGCCTATTTGTGCACTGTTTGAGATGAGTGTGCGCTGCTTTATGCAAGGCTTTAAACACGAGCAAATGATAAACTTTCGTGAAGATTCAGCACTGGCCCGATCGGGACACTGACAGTTCCATCGACTGTCCCGAGCGTCTTTCACAAGCTCTGAAAGGTAGTTTAAACGAGATTGCATGCGTTAGTGATAATACATAGACTGACATAGTGTGAAAATGTTGAGAGTGTTAAAACAAATGTGCCTCTTAAATATTTAAATAGCCTACAGGTATCGATTTTTAACGCGTTGCATCGATGCATCGTATCGTTAGACATTAGATTGATGTATTGATCTATATCGATGTATTGTTACACCCCTAATGCTGAATGATAAAATCAGATAAGATCCTCAAAAGTCATGAGAAGGCTGTGAAAAATGAAACACAACAGATGTGGAAATAAGGCGTCATCTTTTATTAAGTCTGAAAAGGTGTTGAAGGTCACATGAAACCCAGACTGGCCAAAAATGATAATCAAGCTGCTACATACTTTGTCCTCCCATTTCAGGAATGCTCTCGCTGGACTCAGATCTCAATGCATGCCAAGTCAAACTAAGAAATGCTGATTCCTTCTTCCTTGTGAAAACAGGGTGTGAAAGAGGAGCCAGCCACACCCAAAGAGGTGAGGAGCACTGGGAAGGCAGGTTGGTTGAAGAAGTCTTCAGGGAAGTTTTTGAGCAGCTATAAGGACCGGTACATTCAGCTGGACCGAGCAGTCATTGAGGTCTATGAGAATGAGGTAAGTCTGCTAAATCATGGTGAAATCTAGACTATAACGTCAACATAAAAACAACCCTGTTGTACTTCCATAATGTGATGTATAAAATATAATATTGCACAAGAAAAAAGCCTGGGACTTGATTGTATATCCTTTGGGAATGGATTGGATTGTAAAGTTTTCATTCCTTTTGCTACAACAATTTTTATTTGTAGCTATTTGGCTGTTGGTTATCATTAAGCACACCACTGGCTAACAATAGCCTCCTGTGTCAACGGAAATGGGAAATGGAAATGGATTTTGTCCCCATAAGAATAATGGGCTCTAATTTTCTAGAAAGCTAGTTTTTGTTTTGGGATGGATCATTACTGATTTCCATTCCAAATGCAAAGGAGAACGAATTTAGATTCATCATTAGCCTTCTATGCTTTATCAAGTCATTTAAATAGATTTCTTTTCTCTGCCAAGTTTTGAGTTGATTTTGGGGAAAGAAATAGTTTCACAGAATAAATCAATCACAACAGTGTACTAAAACATCTACCTTCACATGAAGAATGAAGCCATAAAAAAGAAATCAAAATCACAAATTAAATCACTTAAATGTCTTATTTTTTTCTTAGACTGAATTTTATAGCTCAGTACTCTTATGTGACGATGAACAAATTTTTGTACTTTTTCCATTTTGTCTATAAGGAATTTTATTTGACTAATTATGTTTAATTTATTTTTATTTCAGTTTTATTTTTTATTTATTTTTTAATTTAATTTAGTAATTTTAGTGCCTAAACTTAAACTTATTTAATTTAGCTGCCAAGGCAACAGACTTATTTTCATCAAATATTTATGTTACTTTATATTAGCTTTTGTTTAAAAAATGAACAAAAAATGTTTTTAATAGTTTAATTTTTAGTTAACGATAATAATGAGACACAAAGATAATGCGGGGGTGAAAAAACCCATGAAAATTCTGTCATTTATTCACCACCATCTTTTTAAATCCGAATGACTCTCCTTCATCTGTATAACACTCAAGTTATTTTTAGCAGAATGCTCAGGCTTCTTTTTTTCATACAGTGAAAGCGAATGATGACCACAGTGGTCAGATTTTTGGATCTGTTTCTAACTCTCTCACACACACAAAATAGGACAAGTTATGATTATTTTTAGTCTTTATGCAGTGTAAACATTGCTAACTGTTCTTCTCTGGAAGAAAGTCAGTCATACAGGTTTGAAACAACATAAGGGTGAGTAAATCACTCTGTCTCCTCTCCACCAATAAGCTGGTGTGTGGTGGGCGTTCTGGCGCAATATGGCTGCCGTCGCATCATCCAGGTGGATGCTGCACATTGGTGGTGGTTGAGGAGATTCCCCCCCCCCCAATATGTAATGCGCTTTGAGTACCCAGAAAAGCGCTATATAAATGTAACAAATTATTAATTAATTATAAATAACAGAATTATTATTTTTGGATGAACTATCCCTTTAAATGAAAAATGTCCTGCTGTCGGTCGCAATCCTCATATGACCAAAACTGCTGCTTTTCAGGAAATATAAAGAAAAACACTGTAATTTTTAAATGATAAAACACTGTGTTGTCAAAGTGTTGGTATTGTGGCTTTATACAGTGGGGAGAACAAGTATTTGATACACTGCCGATTTTGCAGGTTTGCCCACTTACAAAGCATGTAGAAGTCTGTAATTTTTATCATAGGTACTCTTCAACTGTGAGAGACGGAATCTAAAACAAAAATCCAGAAAATCACATTGTACAAACCCGATTCCAAAAAAGTTGGGACACTGTACAAATTGTGAATAAAAAAGGAATGCAATAATTTACAAATCTCATAAACTTATATTTTATTCACAATATAATATAGATAACACATCAAATGTTGAAAGTGAGACATTTTGAAATGTCATGCCAAATATTGGCTCATTTTGGATTTCATGAGAGCTACACATTCCAAAAAAGTTGGGACAGGTAACAATAAGAGGCCGGAAAAGTTAAATGTACATATAAGGAACAGCTGGAGGACCAATTTGTAACTTATTAGGTCAGTTGGAAACATGATTGGGTATAAAAAGAGCCTCTCAGAGTGGCAGTGTCTCTCAGAAGTCAAGATGGGTAGAGGATCACCAATTCCCCCAATGCTGCGGCGAAAAATAGTGGAGAAATATCAGAAAGGAGTTTCTCAGAGAAAAATTGCAAAGAGTTTGAAGTTATCATCATCTACAGTGCATAATATCATCCAAAGATTCAGAGAATCTGGAACAATCTCTGTGCGTAAGGGTCAAGGCCGGAAAACCATGCTGGATGCCCGTGATCTTCGGGCCCTTAGACGGCACTGCATCACATACAGGAATGCTACTGTAATGGAAATCACAACATGGGCTCAGGAATACTTCCAGAAAACATTGTCGGTGAACACAATCCACCGTGCCATTCGCCGTTGCCGGCTAAAACTCTATAGGTCAAAAAAGAAGCCATATCTAAACATGATCCAGAAGCGCAGGCGTTTTCTCTGGGCCAAGGCTCATTTAAAATGGACTGTGGCAAAGTGGAAAACTGTTCTGTGGTCAGACGAATCAAAATTTGAAGTTCTTTTTGGAAAACTGGGACGCCATGTCATCCGGACTAAAGAGGACAAGGACAACCCAAGTTGTCATCAGCGCTCAGTTCAGAAGCCTGCATCTCTGATGGTATGGAGTTGCATGAGTGCGTGTGGCATGGGCAGCTTACACATCTGGAAAGGCACCATCAATGCTGAAAGGTATATCCAAGTTCTAGAACAACATATGCTCCCATCCAGACGTCGTCTCTTTCAGGGAAGACCTTGCATTTTCCAACATGACAATGCCAGACCACATATTGCATCAATTACAACATCATGGCTGCGTAGAAGAAGGATCCGGGTACTGAAATGGCCAGCCTGCAGTCCAGATCTTTCACCCATAGAAAACATTTGGCGCATCATAAAGAGGAAGATGCGACAAAGAAGACCTAAGACAGTTGAGCAACTAGAAGCCTGTATTAGACAAGAATGGGACAACATTCCTATTCCTAAACTTGAGCAACTTGTCTCCTCAGTCCCCAGACGTTTGCAGACTGTTATAAAAAGAAGAGGGGATGCCACACAGTGGTAAACATGGCCTTGTCCCAACTTTTTTGAGATGTGTTGATGCCATGAAATTTAAAATCAACTTATTTTTCCCTTAAAATGATACATTTTCTCAGTTTAAACATTTGATATGTCATTTATGTTGTATTCTGAATAAAATATTGAAATTTGAAACTTCCACATCATTGCATTCTGTTTTTATTTACAATTTGTACAGTGTCCCAACTTTTTTGGAATCGGGTTTGTATGATTTTTAAGTAATTAATTTGCATTTTATTGCATGACATAAGTATTTTATACATCAGAAAAACAGAACTTAATATTTGGTACAGAAACCTTTGTTTGCAATTACAGAGATCATACGTTTCCTCTAGTTCTTGACCAGGTTTGCACACACTTCAGCAGGGATTTTGGCCCACTCCTCCATACAGACCTTCTCCAGATCCTTCAGGTTTCAGGGCTGTCGCTGGGCAATACGGACTTTCAGCTCCCTCCAAAGATTTTCTATTGGGTTCAGGTCTGGAGACTGGCTAGGCCACTCCAGGACCTTGAGATGCTTCTTACGGAGCCACTCCTTAGTTGCCCTGGCTGTGTGTTTTGGGTCGTTGTCATGCTGGAAGACCCAGCCACGACCCATCTTCAATGCTCTTACTGAGGGAAGGAGGTTGTTGGCCAAGATCTCGCGATACATGGCCCCATCCATCCTCCCCTCAATACGGTGCAGTCGTCCTGTCCCCTTTGCAGAAAAGCATCCCAAAAGAATGATGTTTCCACCTCCATGCTTCACGGTTTGGATGGTGTTCTTGGGGTTGTACTCATCCTTCTTCTTCCTCCAAACACGGCGAGTGGAGTTTAGACCAAAAAGCTCTATTTTTGTCTCATCAGACCACATGACCTTCTCCCATTCCTCCTCTGGATCATCCAGATGGTCATTGGCAAACTTCAGACAGGCCTGGACATGCGCTGGCTTGAGCAGGGGGACCTTGCGTGCGCTGCAGGATTTTAATCCACGACGGCGTAGTGTGTTACTAATGGTTTTCTTTGAGACTGTGGTCCCAGCTCTCTTCAGGTCATTGACCAGGTCCTTCCGTGTAGTTCTGGGCTGATCCCTCACCTTCCTCATGATCGTTGATGCCCCACGAGGTGAGATCTTGCATGGTGCCCCAGACCGAGGGAGATTGACCGTCGTCTTGAACTTCTTCCATTTTCTAATAATTGCGCCAACAGTTGTTGCCTTCTCACCAAGCTGCTTGCCTATTGTCCTGTAGCCCATCCCAGCCTTGTGCAGGTCTACAATTTTATCCCTGATGTCCTTACACAGCTCTCTGGTCTTGGCCATTGTCGAGAGGTTGGAGTCTGTTTGATTGAGTGTGTGGACAGGTGTCTTTTATACAGGTAACAAGTTCAAACAGGTGCAGTTAATACAGGTAATGAGTGGAGAACAGGAGGGCTTCTTAAAGAAAAACTAACAGGTCTGTGAGAGCCGGAATTCTTACTGGTTGGTAGGTGATCAAATACTTATGTCATGCAATAAAATGCAAATGAATTATTTAAAAATCATACAATGTGATTTTCTGGATTTTTGTTTTAGATTCCGTCACTCACAGTTGAAGAGTACCTATGATAAAAATTACAGACTTCTACATGCTTTGTAAGTGGGCAAACCTGCAAAATCGGCAGTGTATCAAATACTTGTTCTCCCCACTGTATATGATCATATAATTGCATATGTCATTATATTATTAACATTTTCCCAAAATCAAACTTAAATGAAGTTACAAAGCTTCTGACCAGCAAATGTTGTTGTTTTTTTCTGTCATTAGAACGGCCGCATCTGAGGCAGTAAGTGCATCGTTTCATCAGCTTACAGATTATAAAGTTTACTGTAGCTATGTGAGTGCTCAGTTTTTTTTTTCTGTCATTTGGCCAAAATCTCATGTTAATAAAGATAAAGTGGTTCACACAGGCTGTTTAAGACTTTATTGGCTATGACTCGACAACAAATTCTAGACTAAGACACTCTTCTCTGCTTCTCAAATACATAAAACATTAGCCATTATATATAGTGTTTTTTGAGTAAAGAAAATGCTTATTCAACTTATACTTATTCAAAGAACCAGTTCTTGCATTGCCAACGAGCAGAGATGGTCCAAATTGTCTGTGGCACTTCATTCACAATAAAGGTGGGTGACCGACAGTTTGAGGATCCAATGGAGTAACGAGGTTTAGTCACACAGACGTAAAGGGTGACAAATAGTAAGGATTTTTAACAAAAAAGATAAAGAATGATAAAATATTTCTCCTTATTGTAATTGAGCCCCCCGGACGTCCAAGAATGCCAATGCATAAATCCGGGCCTGCGAATAAAAACACTTTTTCCTGTCGTGCAGGAATTAACAACTTGCCTGGAGAAACTGGACTTGGACAACTACGTAACTTGTCACGAGTTAAAGAGTCCTTTCAAGAAGAAACACAGGCTGGTACTAATACGAAGCCCCAAGAGCGGTAACAAGGTAATAATTAACATTTCAGCACAGTACCATGTCAAATACATCAGTCTACCATTCCTTTTGTATGTGATATAAAGACTGGCTCACATTAGGATGACAATGCAATACACAGTTGTCGATGGCTGGCTTGCAGTCGTGACGTCAGTAGTTCAATATGGCACGCACTAGAGGCACACTAGGTCATTGTACTGAGTCTAATGAAACAGACACATATCTGAACGGACACATGACCAATGATGAGCCAGTTACTCATGCCTCATGCTTGACTGTCACTTCACTGATTTCAAAGTTACTGTAAATAATGGCAGAAAGCGTATGTAAAATGTTCAAAATAGCTGAGTGGTGCTTGTCCCTGTGCTTGGTGTCAAATATTGCTACACTTATAAAATGTAAGATAAAAAATGATAAACATCCTGTGGTACAGGACTTCACCCAGGGTTATCTTGTTCCATGTTTCACATTTTACCTTGGGTTAGCAATTCATACAGTATGTTTTTTGGCACTGTACTTTACGATTAGCACCACAAAGGTTTCATAGCCCAAGTTTATAAGTTTCCACATGTGTCCAACTCTTTGTTAAAAGTCTTCTTAACTCAGGTTTAAAAAAAGTTAACCCAGTCATCATGTGAAAAGCTAGTCAACCTTTAGCAGAGCATCATTTCCTGTCCTAGTCTTTATGTATTCAAAAGGCAGAGGCAAGATTTCCTGTATAACCTTGCAAATACTTGTGGTATGTCAAAACAGCCGCAAACCATCGTTTTTCACTTTCTAGTGGATTTTCCTCCATGTATGTAGTGTGTATGTATGTGAGATGGATTTTATGAAATCTCAATCTTAAAATGCATGTACTATACCAAGTTCTTTGAAAAGTAATCTTTTGATTTAATATCTCAAAAAATGGCAAATGAAATATGTAATATTATTTTTCTTACACTTTAAATACCAATGTTATTATTATTCATATAATTTTAAATTATTTTGAATTAGCTTTTATTTTTATATTTTCAATTTTAGTAAGTTTATGTGCTTTTGTTATTTTTATTAGTTTTTGTTTTTAAATATTTGTATTTATATTTATTTTTATTTGTTTTATTTGTTTCAATAATTTTGGTACTTCTACTTAAACTTATTTTTATTTCAGTTAGTTGGCAACATTTCTAATTTTTTAATTTTTATTTTTAAGTTTTCACTTAATACTGTATTTATATTTTATTCAGCTTTATTTAATAAAAACTGTTTTAAATAATGTAAATAATTATAAATATAATTGTAAATATTGTAAATAATAATAATGTAAATAATTCTTTTACAAAGAGTTCCATATGGTTTTTACCAATTTATAATTTAATGTTAAGCCCCACAGAAATGCATTTTAATTCTGAAATTGAAAGCATGTTAATAATAGAAGAGATGTATTAAAGTCATTGTTTGTATGAATTGCATTATTAATGTATTTTTGAATAAATTAATAGACGCGTGAAAAAGAATGTCACGTAATTGACCCAGATACAGTTTTAAGGGCATTAAATGTTTTAAAAAATGCTTAAGCATTCAGAGACTTTTTGTTTTGACAAAAATATATGATTTTTTTTTTTTTTTTAAGATTAGATTAGATTTCACTTTATGCTTGCAGACTGCTGGATTGTGTTTCTGTGTGTCAGACTGTTGTTTCCTGGCACATTATGGTAAATGATGACTTCATCCTAAGGGGAGTGAAATGCACATGATATGTCATAACGTTTGGACACACACAGTATGTGTCATACTGGTCTATGAGCTCATATTAATTACAAAAAGATCTAATTTGTTCTGTAAATATTGGTGTAATTCTTTAGCATATTCTGTATAGTCAGTGTTTACTATACGTGAATCCATGTGCACTGAATCCAGGGAGCCTTGGAGGTGGGGAGAGGACTTTAGAAATGCGGAAGATACCTAACAGGCGAAATATGCTTTATTACTAACAGATGACAAGAGCGAAGCGTTGGCGAACTGCAAAGAGCTCAGCAGATGTCAAGAGACTTCTCTAGAAGAGAAAATGTGTGTGTGCGTGTGTTTAAAGAGTAGCCAGACCAGCATGTCACTTTTTCCTCTCCTGAATACTGTGACCAGCCAGCTGAATGAGTCAGACACCACAGCCTAGTGTTTTATTTTATAATTAAACCTCACATACTGTAGTTCTTGAAAAGAGTTTAAAGATTTAAGAGATTCCAAACCCTCCTGTTTCACGTTTTTATGAATATTTTAGGCACACCCTACTCTAAGAACATAAATCTTTTCATTTTTATTTTTTCTTAAGGGTGAAGAGCACTTCAGAGGCTCATGCTGAGCCTGGCAAAATACAGGATGCTAGACACACTTCATATAAAGCTAACACAGCTCAACAATGGGACATAAAAACAAACATTCTATGGACAAATCACTTTGTATTTTCCTGTTTCATTTTTCCAGTATTTAGGGATGTTCATTGCGAAACAGAAACTAGATATTTGATAAAAACCTTCATAAAGTACTGAATGTATTTGTTAAAATGTGTTCTGCGGGTAATGCATGTGGTCCACCATAATATTATGTGCGGGCAACATGACATTGAATCCAGCTAGGGGTATTTCAGAATTTTATTTTGTAAAGAAAAGTAAAATAGGATTAGCATGTGCAACTGAAGCTGTCATTTTTTTCAATGTTTCATTCATGTGTGTGCATATACTACTTTTTATGACATAATCTAAATTTATTGTGTTCATTTTAGGTCCAAGATGTCAAATTTCAGGCACAAACTCCTGAGGAGAAAGAAGCCTGGATCAAGGCACTCAGTGAAGGGATCAGTAAGGCAAAGAACAAAATTTTTGATGAGGTACTGTTCTTTGTTCAGCCGTTGAATTTTACGGTGATATTTTAAGACATTTCTATATGAATAGAACTATACCATGCAAAAAAAAAAAAAATTGTACAAAAATGTACTAATCCTTACATTGTGTTGCATGAATGGCCATAATTACAATTACTTATATCAAGCTATCTACTTATTTTTTATGTTTTATATCTCAGGTAAAAGTTGATGAAAGCTGCTCATTAGAACATGTTACACGGACCCGACCTAAGGGGAACCGTGGAAGAAGACCGCCAACAAGGATACACATGAAGGAGGTACGATATAATTGTTTCACACACAAAAAAGCCTTTTAACATTTATCATCCCTGTTGGAGAATAATTAGGGATGCATAGATACAATTCTGGCCAATAAATGACTAATATTAAAATTCTATAATTTGTCTAAAACTATTTTAAAAAATACTGAAAACTAAAATAAATGCTTTTAATAAATTAATAAATGCATTTTAAGTTTATTTAGGCATCACAACAGCATAATGTAATATAAGGTAATAAAGGAAATGAGCATGCACAATTAAATATGCGATATTGAGATTTGTTTAATGTTTTTGAAGAAAACTCTTATTTTCACCAAAGCTACATTTATTTGAACAATGAACATATTAAGAAATATTATTACTGTATTTTTCAATTACATTTTTTTCTATTGTATTATATATTAAAATGCATTTTTTCCTGTGATACAAAGCTGAATTTTCACATTATTACTCCAGTCTTCAGTGTCACATGATCCTTCAGAAATCATTCTAATATGCTGTTATTTTCAGTGTTGAAGTCAGTTGTGCTGTTTCATATTTTTGTGGAAACTGATTCTGTGGTGACTAGAAAGTTCAAAAGAATAGCGTTTATTTGAAATATAAATCTATATAAATACATTATAAATGTCTTTACTGTCATTTTTTTATTCAACTTAATGCATCCTTGCTGAATAAAAGTGTTCATTTCTTTAAAAAAAAAAATCTTACTGACCCCAAACTTTTTAATGGTAGTGTATGTATATCCCTGAGAACCATAATCCAGCAATAACCTCTAAATATACTATTCTGTCTGTTCTTACAGGCTGCAAATGTCTCAAGTGATGGAATATTGAGACTGGACCTTGATGGTGACGTTACCATGCAGAATGGAACTCATTGCTTGAATACAGAAGGGGATAAACAAACTGAAATTTCTAAGCCAGCTGTGACAATGAACAGCATTGCAGAGGAGGACATCGATGAAGAGTCCACACCCCAGAAGAAAGTTATAAAGCCACCCATGCCGCCATCAAAAGACAACAAACCCAGTGAAATCCATAAAGAGGATGAGCCCAAAAATGAGGAAGCTGCACCACAAAAGAAGATTCTTACGCCACCAATGCCTCCATCAAAAGAATCTAAACCCTGCGTATCTGTTGATGGAGCTGCTGTTGAGGAGAATATCTCAGACAGTAAAGTGGAGGTTGAAGGAGATGACTCTTCTGAACAAACCCCTTCCACCAAGAGCGTCCAGCCCCCTAATCCTCCATCCAAAAATATGAAACCCAACCAACCGGTAACACCAGCCACAGTCACAACAGAAGAAAAAGAACCTCAAGAGAAAAATGAGGAGGTTAACGGTGAAGGTACCAAAGTGGATGGAGCTTCAAACGAGAAGGAAGACCAGAACAAGTCAGAAGAGGTAGAGACCTTTGTTGTATCCAAAAAGGTAATGAAACCCCAAGTAGTGATGTGGGATTCACCCATTATGCCATCAAAAGAACCTAGTGCTGAACAAGAAGTGAAAAATTCAAAGAAAGCCTCAGATACCACTGGAGAAGTGGCAACCTCAGTAGAACCTCACCAACTTAATCTTACTCCACTTTCGACCCCTGAATCTGTAAAAAAGAGTCCCGGTCCCCCTGCTCCACCCAAGAAGAAGCCATTTAAGGCACCTGCCAAAAAGGAAGACCCAATGGTCCTTACCGACACCACCATTTTGTCTTCGGAAAAGGTCTCGGAGCAGTCTTTAAAAACACATGACATCAAATTGATGATTACAGAACCCAAAACTGAGCCTGTTGGTGATGTGTCAATCGAAGAGTTGGAGGAGAAGTCTTTAGATAGTGGTCAACACTCAGGGGAAGAGTCTGAGACTGGTGACCAAGTTACACCATCCTCTGCAAAGCTCAAAGGAAGCTCCCAGGTACTAGATTTGGAGATCAGCGAGGATGATCTAGAACCATCCGACAGCAAAGCCGAGAGTTTGGAGGAGCCATCGTTAAAAACCCCGTCCACCACCCCAGAGACCTCAGCTCTCAATGCAAATCCAACCCCAAGCCATTGTGCCAACAAGTCCCTGTACCCCACTACGCCTCTCAAGCATTCTTCCAAGGCTCGCTCCGCATCCTTAGGAGACCTCCTTGTGGAGAACGCAGAGAAGGTGGAAAGCAAGGGAAAAGAGGTACAAATTAAACGGCATCGAAGTGACATGAAGGACTTGCAAAGCAAAGTGTCTCTTGAGATAGAAGCGACGGGAGAGCTGCTGAATGCAATCGCAACTGGACAGAGTGGAGAGGTGGAAATGGTGGAAGCGAGACCAGAGATCTTGCTCACTGCAGCATTGGAGAAGCTCAGGAAAGCTGATGAGTTCTTACAGGAAGCCAGAAGTCTTAAAGATTGTAACAAAATCAACAGATTAAGTTTGTAATGGTAAGTGTTGGTGGAAAGAACCTATAGGGATGTTCTATGCTGAAAATGTATGCAAATGATCAAATGCAATTCTTCCCTCCAACCATTTTCAAATCGCCAAACTACTATTTAAACCTCGCAAGGCTATATGCCTTACAGTTTTGCTAATGTAGCTATGTAGCCTCTAGATGATGATACTGCAGGCCTATGTATTGTTGCTAGGCTGACAAACCATTTTCTCTCCAAAATAAGTAAAAACTCTGAGCTAAATTTGTACATGCTACATTTTATTTTGTGGAGAAACAGTCAGTTAGCTCACCTGCTGTAATGTCAAGTTTGTTTTTAGCTTGCTTCAGTCTCACTTTAGGATTTTTTTATTCCATAAATTCCTAATGATTTTGAACGTAGTTATATTTCGCTCTTTGTTCTGTAGATTTGAAGATTTGTTGTACACAAAATGTGTGACTTCTGTGTCAGATGACAAACCCCCATAAATAACGTGCACATAACCACTATTAGGATGTTAGCTTTTTATGCTAACATGTTTGTTGAACGGTTTATGTTGTATTTTGAATTTTGCACTGTAACTCCTGTGTAAAAAAGGAGTTTAAAATTATGCGTGAAGTGACAGGCATTGAGGGCCAGATTTACTAAACAGGCGTGAGAGCGCAATTCCAAAAAAGCGTCGATGGGAGTGGAAATTTCTGTGCATGATCTACTGACGCAGCCAGATCATTTCCATAATGACCAACGCAATCTAAGCGCAAATTAGCGTCTGGTTTAAGGCATGCTTTTTTTGGGTGGTAAATAATGGTGCAAATACCAGTAAATTGACTAGCGCAAACCTTAGTAAATCACCTTGCGTGATTTAAATGCTCTCCTCCCATAAATTTTGCGTCTGAAAGGGAAACTCATACAAATGCATATGCAATAAGATCAGCTGCAAAAATAACCCTGTCCACGCCTTTTCAACGCTATTTTATCACTGCGTGTCTTTAGTAAATCCTGACAGTAGTTAACGGCAAAAGAGGGTTTACATTGGCGCAAGCTGTTAGTAAATCTGGCCTTAAGTTGGTTAAAAAGATTATAAATCAATAAGGAGAGATACTGAAGTGCTTTTTAAAGTTGTACTTGTATGTATTGTTCACAAGCCCTAATTTCCCACTTTAAAAATACTATAAGCTATTGCAGCCATTTTGCTAACTAAACTGAATTAGACCACCCGTCCCTTTAACCACACGGCCTCTCTCCAAAACTTCACCCTTCAAAGCCTTCTCAGCCAACCCGAATGTGCAAAGGGAGATTTTTCTGTCTGACTTGTTTTCTGATTGGCTGCTCCCCTGACACTTTTTTTTTTTTTGCTGTTTACAGAGCCAAGACAAAGAGACAAGTGTGTTTTTTTGAGACACCCATTTCAGTGATATCTGAAAGAAAAAGAAAAATACAGCACCTTTAAACCTTGTTGATCATAAAATACCTTTATAATAAATAATGGTTAATCACAGTTTAAAACAAAATATATAGCATATGAATAGCAGTGTACAACTATATATTTCCTGGTCCATGTCTGTTGTGGAAAGTGCAGGCCAGAGTTTACAGTTCTGTTTTGTGTTAACATGAAGAATATTCAGTTCTGAATGATTCAGTGATGTTTTCATCAAATTCAAAATTATTAATTTTAAATGTATCATAGTAAAAGTAAATAATCACATTGTTAAAGAATAAACATTATTCCATGATCTAATGACTACCTAATCTAAAGAATATTCACATTACTATTAAAAATGTTCACCAATACAGTAACATTCTAAAGGTATTGGTACACCAAAACTGCATTTCTTTGATCAAAATAGAGTAAAAACAGTAATATTGTGAAATATTATTACAATTTAAAGTAACTTTTCTATTTTAATACATTTTAAAATGTAATTCAGTCCAATATCCAATGATGGATATTATTTGATATTATCAATGTTAAAAACCAGTTGTACAATGTTGAAGTCGTAATAGATTTTATTTTCAGGATTCTTTGATTAAAAGTTCACAAGTGCTTTGAAATAGAAATCTTTTGTACCATTATAAATGTCTTTACTGTCACTTTTGATCAATTTGATGCGTCCTTGCTGATTAAAAGCATTCATTTCTTTTAAAAAAAATCTTTCTGACCCCAGACTTTTGAACAGTAGTGTAGGAGTTACAACTTTAAATTGTAACTGTGTTGAAGCTTCACCCAGGTGTCTTGATTTTCTCAAAGTGTTTGCACATGGTAGCACTGCGAAAAGACAAATAATCATGCAAACACTGTTGGTATATAGTCTGTCCCTTGTGTTCTTTGTCATACTGATGCTGTGGCCAGAGCAGTTCACTCTTCACACAGTCTATTAATAATCTACAGATAGCTTCCTGCTGCCGGGCCAAATCAGCATGTCACCTTTAGTGTTTTTATGCAGAGAGAGCTGGTTAGCACAGCCCATATATAAATTTGGTTGCTATGGGTAAACGGTTACTGAGTGTCTGTGTAGGAGATGATAACCTTTAAGTTAATTATACTTCAACTTATTCTAGGCCTAACAGAATCGAGAATATTCCCATGATGAAAAGAGTTTTTTGTGGTACCATTTTGTAAGATATAATCTTACATGTAAATAGTCCTTGATATAAAGTACATAGTCTTTGATAATGAGATTCATCTTAGTTCTTTGTCCTTTGCGCAGTACATTTCTTTTAGCGTTTAATTTCCTAATTTCCCTCTGACGTTTCGAATTGTCGTTTTCAATGCTTGGTGAATATTTGAACATTGTTGTAAATAACACTGCTGCCAGTGAAATGCTTAATATTTAAGTTATTAATGTTCTGACATATTCATGTTTATTGTCTGTCTAAAACAAAGCTTAAGAACAAATTTAGAATTACTGTTTACTGTTAAATGTTTACTATTGAATTTTGAAGGCTGATGGTTATATTGTCTTACAGTATCTGTTAATTGCATTCACTAACTGGACTAATGTTTTTATCTAAATGCATATTAAATGTGCAAAAATGGGAAATAATTGCTTTGCAAAGCATGTCTAAATAAAGACAGAATGTCTTTAATATTCACTGTGTTGTCGGACTCTTTGTGGCTTTATCTGTCTGTTTTTATATATTAAATATTATATGCAGTACCGTTGAAAAGTTTGTCATGTTTATATTTGAAAGAAATTGGTACTTTTATCACTTGCATTAAATTAATCAAAAATGTTTCAAATCAATGATATATTCTGTTTCTACTACAACAGATTTTTATATTTCTTTCGTTATTAAACACTGTTTTGAATGTTTGTGGATTGCTATTTCTAATGAAATCAACTGAGCTGCAACATATGAAATACAAATGCAGTGTTCAAGCTGAATACATATACATATACAGTGGTAAACAAATACTTGGTCTGTTTAGAATTTACTAAAACAGGAAGTGTTTTATATACAGAACTTTTTGCTTTTACCATGTTTTTTTGTGATGTCATTAAATGGATTACATAAACATAGTAAATGTGCGTTATGAGAATCAGTCTGGTGTGTGTGTGTGTGTGTGTAGACATGGGCAGGTTTTCTGTTTTTTAGCCTATAAAGAATCAGTTCCGTATCATGCTTTAGAATTTCAAAATGTGGAACTGATCAACAGAACGCTGCCCACTTATACCAAAACTACACAGACTAAAGCTAGACTACCCTTTTTACACATTAAAACAGCTCTAGGATGAAGTTTCAATGTTGCTTTGCAATGTCAAAAGTCAATCTGAAAATAGAACATTAAGATATAAGGAGCATGTAGGTCTGTTGACCAATATGATCCTGCACTTTATCCAGGAATTTTAATTCAAGTTGGTATAATGTTTTGTTACGCATAGCATGTTCTATTTCCTCCATTTATAGAAGTGATCTGTATTTGTCCTTTTCCTTTTATGGTATCAAAATACTGTGTAGATGACAGGCCTTTGGCCAGTTTTAACTGAAAGCAACTTGCACTGACATATCTTAAAATATGTCAGTGTCATTGTTTTGTCTCGAGATGTACATCAGTAAGTTTTTTTTTCTAAGGCACGTTTAAAAAAGCTACTTAACCCCCGGTTTCACAGACAAGGCTTAAGCCTATTCCAGACTAAAATGCATGTTTGAGCCGTTTTAACTGCAAGTCAAGTTGCACACCAATAATGTTTTTTCTAAGGCACATTTGTAAATGGTACTTAAAATGCCCTAACTGAACTAAGGCCTAATCCTGGATTAATCTAAGCCCTGTCTGTGAAACCGGACCTTTGAGTTTCACTCATCTCCCTCTGCTGGCATGATAGGGAGTTGTTTTTTGGAACAAAGTCTGTTTTGTTTCCCTAGTGACATTTTGGCATACTACAATGTACACATGAAGTCAAATTTTGAACAGCATACTACCATACCTTTTTTATTTTTGTTTAAACATTTATACAATATGCATATATCTATACACACATACAGTATATATAAAAATGTAAGCAAAAAAGCATTGATGTTTTTCAGATGATAACTGAATGCCTACATGCTTACTATTTTAAATGTTGCATGCAAACTGTTTCACAATCTATTTTTTTAAAAGCTTGTTAAATGTGTAGTATGGACAGTGTTGCTATAAGACAACATCATTTTTATGCATTGCTGATTTTTTTTAATTATTATTTGCAACATAAAAGATGTTAAATATTTGTATATATTTTTCCTTTAATCGCTAAACAAAACCTTGATGACTGCGTTCCCACTTGCCCTTTGTCCACATTGGATGCTTCTCTATCCTGCATGCATTGCTTAAACATGTTATGCCACTATGCAACAAATCAACTCAACTTGTGACTCATAAAGGTTAAATGGCCTATTAGCCACAACAGCTGTGCATGGAAAATGAAATTGGCCAGAAACGAGC
Source organism: Coreius guichenoti (assembly GCA_039654105.1). NCBI lineage: Eukaryota > Metazoa > Chordata > Actinopteri > Cypriniformes > Gobionidae > Coreius > Coreius guichenoti. Next base: position 44,902,756 of record CM077168.1, read on the forward strand.
TTTGGAAGTGAAGCTAGCTAGAAACCTGTCACCATGACACACAAAGCAGTATGTGAGTCTGCAGCTCTCTCTAGTGGAGGTTTCTCACAATAACGTCACAGCTCTTAGTGTTCAAACAGGTCAACATTTGTCCAGCATTCATGTTAGTTTACCCAAAGCCAATAGGCAGACAAACAAGCTCAATTGCCTATTGTTGCACAACAAAGATCAAATCTGATAATAAAATAGATGCATCATAAATGAAGAATCAGCTGTCAATGAAAAGAGTCTGATAACAGTGAGTAATGAATTTAATTATATGGAGAAGAACAGAAAATTAAAAGATGAGATCTCATAAATGAGCAAATAAAACTCAGAAAAGAGTAGCCTATAAAAATGGTATAGCACAGCATTTGTAGCTTACATTAAATCATATGCATTTGTCCTTAAAATATTTTGTATTTATTTATTTAGCAAGCAAATCAGGAAATCATTAAATAGGTTACTATACTTTCCTTTTATGTGAGGAAGGATGCTTAACATAGTAAAAAAAAAATACAAATTATAAAAACAGTTGTCTTTTTTAACATGATACAGCGTGTATTAAACGTATATAATATCACAAGAACGATCTGTCACATTATTGACGATAAATTGGCAATGAATGTATTAAAATAAATAACATACACACAGAAAAAAGGTGTCACTTGTCAGCTTGTCACTGGTGCAGTACCCTTAAAAGGACTTTTTTTTTTGGGTTTTTTTTTTTTTTACCACAAAAAGGTTCGTAGTAGTACCTTATACATATGTACCAAGCAGATCTCGGCAGCCATTGACTACCATAGTGGGGGAAAAAATACTATGGTAGTCAATGGCTGCCGAGATCTGCTTGGTTACAAATATCTTCCTTGTGTTCAGCAGAAGAAAGAAATTCATACAGGTTTGGAACAACTCGAGGGTGAGTAAATGATGACAGAATTTTAATTTTGTTGGTGAACTATATTCCTTTAAAGTACGTATTTGTACTCTAGTCTAAGATACTAGCCTAATATGCACCTTTTAGGAGGTACAAAGAAAACAAAAAAAAGGTACAAAGATGTCCTTTAAGGGTACTGTCCCAGTGAGGGGTACAATTTTGACACATTTTTTTCTGTGTGTAACTAACATTTTGTCTTTGGAACGTCACAAAGCAACGTCTACACAACTTATTTAATATTCATTACCTAACAATTCGCCATTGGAACTAACTTGTACACAATGTAATTAATATTTATAATCACAGCCTCCGCCATAAGAGGGACGCGAAGAAACGTCAGCATGTCGTATTTAATATTCATGAGCCTTCGTTCGCTTCAGCAGGATTCGTCATTTCCCAAAGCGGCAGGCTTGAGCTGGGATGAGTGAGGATCACGCAGAAACACAGACGAACATCACATCAAAAGATGAAAATGTAGACATATATCAGAAGATGCCCACATCGGAGATATAACACACCATCAATCGATGACGATGGAAGACGGACTGGTGTCCGAAGACGATATATGTGAGTGTTAAAAACAGTGAAGTGAAAGAATAGTGATAGTGTTTGTAGTGCGATACAGACAGAAACTGGCGCAAGTGAGAGAAATAATATTCAATGGCTAAAAATGTATCATCTCATTGTATTATAAAACTAACTGTGGCTACTAAATAGTTACTATTAAAAGCGTTACTATAATAGACAAATGAGAATTAGTAGGACTGAGCTGATCTGTCAATTACAACCAGTACTGGTTATTTTCTAATAGTATTCATATATAATATGAATATTTTGCGACAATCTTTTTTTAAACCTTTACAATGACGCCATTCCCCGCTTGAGCTGTATATCTATAGTTGTGTGATACAATAAGCACATATCCTTACAATTATGTTTAAAATTTAACATGAGAATTTAGAATCTAGATAGAGATAATATCTAGAAAATTAACAGAAACATGAGATATGAATTGTGTTGATGCATGTGGACATCATGTATGCTGCTGATGTTTGTACCTGTATACACCATACACGTATAACTCCTGTCACCTTCCACTTTCATTTCGCTCTAGTGCTTCGCTCAGAGAAGGAGTTTCATGATGCTGTGAAGAGGAATGACACTGACAGAATGCAGGAGCTGATAAGAAGAGGGGTGGACATCAAAGTCAAAAATAAGGTGAGATATAGCCAATATTGAACCAACAGAAACATACATGAACATTGCAAATCCACAGGAACTGGTTGAGGACTGACACATGCACAGTTGGTTTTGTGCATTATGCACTATATTGGCAAAAGTATTGGGACACTCCTTCAAATCATTGAATTGAAATCACTCCATGGCCAAAGGTTTATAAAATCAAGCACCTAGGCATGCAGACGCTTCTACAAACATTTGTGAAAGAATGGGTCGCTCTCAGGAGCTCAGTGAATTCAAGCGTGGTACCTTGATAGGTTGCCACCTGTGCAATAAGTCCATTCGTGAAATTTCCTCACTACTAAATATTCCACGGTCAACTGTTATTGGTATTATAACAAAGTGGAAGCAATTGGGAACAAAAGCAACTCAGCCACGAAGTGGTAGGCCACGTAAAATCACAGAGCGGGGTCAGCGCACGCTGAGGCGCACAGTGCGCAGAAGTCGCCAACTTTCTGCAGAGTCAATAGCTACAGACCTCCAAACTTTGTGTGGCCTTCAGATTAGCTCAAGAACAGTGCATAGAGAGCTTCATGGAATGGGTTTCCATGGCCGAGCAGCTGCATCCAAGCCTTACATCACCAAGTGCAATGCAAAGCGTCGGATGCTGTGGTGTAAAGCACGCCGCCACTGGACTCTAAAGCAGTGGATACGTGTTCTCTGGAGAGACGAATCACGCTTCTCTGTCTGGCAATCCAACTCCATATTAAACCCTACGGATTAAGAATGGGATGTCATTAAAGTTCATGTGCATGTAAAGGCAGGCGTCCCAAAACTTTTGGCAATATAGTGTATTTACTTCTATAAAAGATGTTTATAAATGCCCCATGATGTGTGCTCCTTAACTAGATTTGGACAAAATAAAATAAGTTTGGAATAAATATGTTGATACAAATGACAAAATAAACTATGGTGTACACTTCTGAACATGGTGACACAGCAAAGCACGCTGAACATATTGTACAGGAAGCTATGTAGGAGGAAGTTATGTTGCCATTCACCATGCCAATTTCTCCGCCTAGAATGTTTTGTTTTTCCCAGATATACACCAGAGTGTCGGAAACACACATGTTGTGGTCCTCAGCACAGGATATGACCCTTATTTTACCCCAGACAACAGTATTATTTACCACTTAAAACCATGGCGAAGCATGGCTCGCGAGTTAGTGTGAGTGTTTCATTTAATATTAGATTTTTTTATTTTACAGATGGACCGTAAGGCCCTGCACTGGGCAGCTGGTGCTGGCAGTGAACAGGCACTGCGTCTACTGCTAGACCACGACATGGATGTGGATGATATGGACAGCGTACGTGTCAAATGCATTCCGTCTGTATGCTGCCAAACTGTAACAGGGAACAGGTTCAAATTCGGTTACATTTTAGGCTGAATATTTTATAAAGTTCCATGTTTATTTACTGTATGAGCACAAATAAGAGAAATACTGCTCCACTTGGTAAATCTTTAATGGGCTGCTGTTCATTCACCATGTGGCCTGTAAATTACTGGAGGCTATGAGCTTGTTACACCACCAACATTAATTGAAAATGCAAGGCAAAACATTTTTAGATAACTGAGTGATGGGATTTTTTTTTCTTCATAAAAATACATAAAAATTTTAGATGAAAATGTAGAGAAAGTGATTAGATGCTGTAACCGGTCAACGTTTTTATATAACTTTTTTTTTTTAAGTACACATAAATAGTCCTGAGGGTGACAATTAATTTATTTTTATAGTAAAAATTGTCCATGTACTAGGAGGTCGCAAAAACTGTGTGCAGAGTAATTAAATTATTTTATAAAATGACACCGAGAATTAAAATGATCTGAAAAATGCGGTTTATAATAAAAATAAATTTAGATAAATTATAGCATGTCACATCAACTGGCCAGTTACAGTCTGTCAAAGCATTTTAGTGTCATTCCATAAGCATTTGGTGATTTTTTTTTTTATTAATTTTTTTTTTTTTTTTTTAATTTGTGAACACAAGCTTGTCACACCAACAACTAATATTTTTTTTAAAACATAAAAATTTGAGATTAAAATTAATGTATATGTATATATGAATGTGCATATTTTTTGATGCTCTAAATGTTGATACATTTTTGAATCACCTTTTTGTTTTTGCAGAACACTTAAATAGTCTGGAGTGGAGTGACATTCATTTTTAAAGTACAAATTTTCAATGCAGTCCCTCAAGTAATATAAGGTCATAATTAATGTAATTATGATGCATGCTGTTTTTATTTTATAAAATTTTGCAGAAAATTAAAATAATATGAATATAAATATTTTTCGTGAAGCTTTGTTTTGCTTCGCTTCAGCTATGAAAAGAGACATCCAGTGAAGGGAGGGATGTCTTTGTTTGGCTTGATTTGAAATATCAACAGTTCAACAATGATTCTCAGAAATCGCTTAGTGCACCTTTAAGGAAAAGTCAATTTAGGCAAGTGTTATCTTAGCTTTTTTACGTTTTTATAGTTTTTGTTAATATCTCGGATTAGATTTTACTTTTATATTTTCTGCTTTCATTTTAATTTTTACTTTTACTTTAATTTAGTTTTAGTAATTTTTTTTCACATTTGTTTTTTAAAAAGCATGTCTATAGTTTTTTATTAACTTTTAGATTTAGATTTAGTTTGTTATTTTAGTATTTCAACTTTAAACTAAAATAAGTAATTTTATTTTTATTTTGGTTAATGTTATTTTATTTCAAGGAATGAAAATGTTTTTTATGGTTTTAGTTTTAAGTAATAATAACCCTGCTTTAGGCTAGATTTCATTTTTCAAAAGTCGTGTGACCGTATAGACATTCTTGCTTGTTTTTCAGTTTGGTATGAATGCTCTGCTCTTGGCGGCGTGGTTTGGTCACCTGTCAATCCTAAAGATTCTTGTCTCAACCGGGGCGAAGCTCACCTCTGAAAACAAAGTAAGATTCTTGGTAAAAATCCTTGACAAGTTTCAGATATCTTATACAGACAGTGGTAGCATCTCACTCGATGTGCTCTGCTCACTCACAATACAAATGGGATTGTACTGTGTACTGCCCTAGATACAGACTTCAACATTGATTTCAATGCATCACAGTGACTGAACTGTCTCATTTCTTTTGTCCTCAGAACGGCTTGAATCTTTTGCACTGTGCTGCCCAGAGGGGTCACATCAGTATTCTGGAGTATATCATGGAAGATCTTGAAAACGTGCAGGTTAATAAATGTGACAAGGTGAGAATCTAATTTTTTTTCTCACAATAATACCCATGATCTTGAAGTGTAATGTCTTTTATTACAGAGAATTGCACCCTCAGTTCCCTGATATATGCTACATTGAAGTGCAGACAAAGTTAAGGGACCGAAAGGGTTTTGCTTTCCAATGTATTGCTACAAGTCACAATAAAATCAAAATAGATTTTTTTTTATAGAATGTTACAGTATTTATTATATATATTATATGTTGCAGAATTTACATATTCACCTATGTTTGAACCATATTTTTATGCAGCATACACACAGCGTTGTAAATGTTAACTGGTTTATCGACACAATAAATTATCAACATAATAAATAATTGACAAGAAGCTAAAATAAATGTTTTTATCTAGGGTAGGGGAGGCCTACAGGGGCCTCTGTTTATCTTAAAGTGCCCCTATTATGCTATTTTAAAGGTTCCTAATTTTGTTTTGGAGGTCTCCTACAACAGGTTTATATGCATCAAAGGTCAAAAAACACATTTTCCTTTTTTTCATATCACCATATTTTTCAATGATTCTCAAACGACTCGTCGGATGAATCAGTCTCTCTAAATCCCTCCTTTCCGCGAGCTACTCTGCTCTGATTGGCCAGAGGGGCCAGTCTGTTGTGATTGGTCTACCGCTTACAACGAAGCTAAACCATGAACCATGGCCATTACCATAAACTTCAGCTCCGGAGTCTTCCTCAGTCCTCAGCGATTATACACTGTATAGACACGAATGATGACGTTGATTTTGCCATATCAGTCCGAGTGCAAGTCCGATGATGAAACATTGGAAGAACTAGTTATTCAACCCAAACCTCCATCGCAAGGACGACTTGAGCAGGAGGTTTCTCATTGATATGCTATTTAGTTTGAGGTACATTTTGAAATGTTGCAGCTGTAATTACTTTGTAATTTGTATGTTCATCAATAAACCGATGTGTATATTTCTAATTTATTGCAGGGCAAATGCGGGAATTGTATTGGGGAATTGCCGAGCACTAACGTGAATGACTGATGTAACATTAAAGTTCGCAAAACAAATCTTGCTCCATCCTTTATCGTTACTCAAAGTAGAAAGAATGACAGACAATCTGCATTAATAGACAGTTTTAGGTAATAGTGGCCCACAGCTGCTTAGCAGACCTACAGTATTTCAGTAAGACAGTAATAACGTGAGTTAGCCGGAGACTTACACAATATAAAACACAAAACTACATATTTTGAACACCCGGTAGAAAATATATACATCAATAATTATTCATACTTACAGGTTGTGATTCTGAGGAGCAAGCTGGTCCAAATAAACTGGGTACTGACCCATCTTTCAAGAGCAAGCGTTTTGCGAATCACGCATTGAAGATTTGAGAAGCAGTCGTCAGTAAAATGACGTTTGAGGGGTGGTCAAGTTGTTCGCAGGCGGACAACGTACAACATAGACGGGCATTATGCAAATGTCTTTTCTAGTGACATAGAACCGCAACGCAGTGGGATTCGAATTACAGATGACTCTTTGAGGCGGCTCAGAGTCGATTTTTTTCTTTTGGGAGACAATAACTTTATTTATCGTGCACTTTCGTCTTTTACATTCAACGTTTACATTCACAAACAGCTATATTACACACTGCATGAAAGGGAATATTTGAAAACCATAATAGGGGCACTTTAAGGCACCCTTTAGGGATTCTCTATAGGGAATATAGGGAAGAAAAGACTATTGCAACTTCTGTTTCTTGACAACTTTAAGGTGCTTTTACACTAGGGAAGTTTTGAAAGAGCATTTGACTGATATGAATGTGTAAGATCAGTTTTGTGGGTGTGGAAGGAGGTGTTCAGTTTGACATAAAAGCTCTTGCGAATTGCAACCGCCCACCACTCACTCCACCCTTTCGAAGCACATAGAGAAGCTACGGTGGCCGACACAAGACAAAGATGTCGTCGTCTGACACAGCTGAGAGTAGGTATCGCTCTGTAGAGCAGTTTGTCCATTTAGGGCTACTGTAGAAACATGCCGGTGCAAAATGGTGACTTTACTGTAAGGGGATCCGCAGCGTATGTAGATAGAAATGGCTCATTCTAAGGTAATAAAAATATAACGGTTCATTATGTAAGGTCTTTATACATTATATTATTATATTATATTGCACTTCTGTCAATAGATCCTCATAAATATTACACACTGCACCTTTAAAACAAAGATTTGCAGCATTCTCTGATCTATGTTGTAAGTGCTAAAAGTCTTTTGACGCTCAGGTTTATGAATCGATTCAAGTCCTGAAAGTAGAAGAGAGCTGTTTTTCATCTGAGACTGATAATGACTGTGATGACTGCACAATGATCATGCAAATATCAGTTAAACATTTTCAAGGAAAGACTTTAAGGGATTGACTCAAGGAAGAGGTTTGTTGACTTAAAAAGCAGACAGTAAACAGGAGCTTTCAAGCATCAAAAAGGACAAAAACTTCTTTCTTGTCCAGTGTAATTCATAAATAGTAGGACATGACAACATTTGATCCATTAGGTGTTGATTGCTTGTTTGGATTGCTAATATCAATCAGTAATATTGATTGATTCACTCCACGGCCTTTGTTACAGAAAAATCAATTCAGAGGTGAAGAAAATAAATGCACAGTCTTGCACAGTCAATGTAGATTGTGGGACATTTATTATAAATGTCATCAGGGTCAATTGTGTTGTCATGTTGTCTTTAAAAACAGATTTGAGTGTTTCCAGTTATTTATTTGATTAATTATGCTATTCATTCATTACACACAAGTTTATGATGAGATTTGTGCTCTATTAGATGTTTTGCAAATTAAATCATTAATACTAATATCACATCAAGATCAATATTCTGGAGAAGTTTTATTGTGCTTTCTGTCGAAACTTTTTCATTACCAATTGAAATGTAATGTTAACACAGTGTAAAGTGTTTATGGAAAGTAGTACATTATGTCCTTTCTAAAGTGTCTCCATCTGTTGTGTCAGTCAGGTAAGACGGCGTTTCATTTAGCCGCAGAGCATGGACACCTGGAGGTGGTGGAGTTTCTCATTGGTATGGGCTGTGCTCATGATCTCAAGGACAAGGTGAGGACCAGCACGAGTCACAGATGCAGAGACGCCCCTCAGTGTGTGCTAATTAGATTTTCTCTACTACTAAACTCAGCAAAAAAAGAAATGTCCCTTTTTCAAGTTACAGCATTTTAAGTTGTGTGACGCTGCGGTGATGATATGAGGTCAAAGACGTGAGCATTGTCATATGTGATGCAGCGTTAATATGATTCTGCAGGAGGAAAACACTGCACTGCTTTTGGCAGCCAAACAAGGCCACAGCGATGTCCTTCAGAAGATTATGGAGACCGGGGAGAACATTGATGAAAGAAACATTGTAAGTCTCACTACAGTTGTAAGAGCTCTTTTGATTTGGTGTTGTTTATTTGCTTCACATTGTGCTCTTTTATCAGGACGGCATGACAGCTTTACATTTGGCAGCTGAAGGGGGTCATTATGAGTGTATCAGACTGTTGCTGAAGGCTGGCTGCAATGTCAATGAACTTACTCATGTGAGTACAATGTTTTATATTATCAGCAGTCTCCATCATAACTAATGAGAACTTGTTTTCAGTACAGCACATGGTAATGTGTTTTCTTCTTATAGAGCAACAGAACGGCTCTTCATCTGGTGGCCCAGCATGGCTCAGGCAGAGAGGTCAGACTGCTGGTGCAGGCTGGGATCAATCTGGATTCAGTAGACACAGTGAGTACTAAACAACTTCAGTTGACAGTCCAACACCACAACATGCTTGCTTTTCAAGAAGCTATCAAGAAGTATAACATTTACTGTAGAGCAGGAGAGAATGTTTGAGGGCCAAATTCATTATGGTTAAACACTTTAGCATATGCCTGGTGGTCACAATGCTAAGGCCATGGGTTTGATTTCTAGGGAATGCATGAATTGATAAAATGTATACCTTGAATGCAATGTAAGTCTAAGGGCCCTATCATACACCCGGCGCAATGCAGCGCCAGGCTCGGAGATGCAAGTGTTTTTTGCTAGTTTCAGCCCGACGCAGTTATTATTTTCACATCCTGCGCCACGTTGTTTAAATAGCAAATGCACTCGCGCCCATCTATTCGCCCATGGGCGTGCTGGTCTGAAAACGAGGTGCGTTCAGGCGCATTGTTGGCACGTTGCTATTTTGAGGCAACTGAGATAGACTCCGCCATTGACCAACAAAAACCTGGTCTAATGTCAATAGCACAGTATTTTTTGTGTTATTTAAAGAGCGCATTAGTAATATGCGGCTATAGGCGGGTCCACAATGCGCGTACACTCTGCTTATTACACACACAGTGCGCAGCAGCACACACACATTTTTAAATATTAAAAATAAAAGGATTCCTCTCTGGAGAAGCGTTCAGTCTTTCCGCCTGCAAATTCCGCCATGTAAATAGCGAATCCGCCATGGCGCGAGCGCATCTGGCTTTTAAAGGGAATGGGAGATGAGACACCCGTTACTCATTAAGACAATAGGGACAACCCTTTTAGACCATGCGCCGGGTGCGCCGACCATTTTTCCCGTCGTTAAACTAGCAAAAGTGGATTCGGCACTTGTGCCGTGCGCTTTAGACCATGCGCTTAGATCGTTAAAATAGGGTCCTTAGTCATTTTGGGTTAAGTATCTGGCAGATGCTTAAATGATATGTAAATGTACATTTCTTGTTGTGCTGCCTTCATTATGAACCTTTATTATGGAATCAGATCTTCTTGCCAACATTCTGTGTAAAATAACAGTTGATGATTCAAGTACTGCTGACTTAAGAGTAAATCATAAAAATCACATGAATAAATTCCAGAGCAGATTCCATAATGCCCACATCCAGACAATAGACACTCCCATCTTCGGGACAAAATACAGAGATACAAGTAATTTGAGTAAGATTCTAATTAGTGAGGTTATCACAATGTGGAGCATGTGAAGAGGAATTGTGCCGTGCAAATTGTGGTCAGTGGTGCTAAAACATCACAAATAAGTATAAAAGATATCACAAGACTACAATTTTTTTTGACCTCATGAAGTATGCCATTTGGGACAAGACCATGGTCATTTGCACTTTAAGATTCTGCTTTGTACTACCCATAGTACTTCATTATTCTATACATTATGATTATTCCTTGCCAGCAACATACTTCAGCTCTACACCTGGCAGTACTCAACAACTCCACAGAAATAGTAAAGGATCTTATCGATGCGGGATGCGACCTGGACATCTTTGACAATGTGAGTGTGGTTCATTTCACATTTACAAATGCAAATTATGTTGATTTCAGTGATTTATAAAATTCATGGCTTCTTAATTCATCAACAATTGGTCCTTACAGCGGCTTCAAACTGCTTTGCACATAGCAGCAGAAAACGGACGGCAAAACATCGCTGAGATGATCCTGATATCTGGAGTCAACCTCAATCTACTCGACAAGGTGCAATTTCCTGTTATCATACTTGGGTGTGGACGATATATTTTCATATGGTAATACAATTCTGATCAAACAATTAAACAAAAGATGTTTACTTTAAATGTTACAGCAGGGGAAGACATCACTTGATGTTGCAGCACGAGGCAACCATGTGAATGTTGTTGACATGATTATCAAAGCTGACAGATTTTACAAATGGGAAAAGGTATGTTCAATGTACATTTAAAGGGATAGTTCACCCAAAAATGAAAATTATCCCATAATTTACTCACCCTCAAGCCATCCTATAGGTGTATATGACATTCTTCTTTCAGACGAATACAATCAGAGTTATATTAAAAAATGTCCTGGCTCTTCCAAGCTTTATAATGGCAGTGAATGGCAGTCCAAAATTTGAAGACCAAAAAAGTGCATCCATCCATTATAAAAGTAATCCACACGGCTCCGGGGGGTTAATAAAGGCCTTCTGAAGCGAATCGATGGGTTTTTGTAAGAAAAATATCCATATTTAACACGTTATAAATTAAAATATCTAGCTTCCGGCGGACCGCCTTCCGTATTCAACTTTCAAATAAAAATTTTGGTCTGCCATTCACTGCCATTATAAAGCTTAGAAGAGCCAGGACATATTTTAATATAACTCTGATTGTATTCGTTTGAAAGAAGAATGTCATATACACCTAGGATGGCTTGAGGGTGAGTAAATCATGGGCTAATTTTCATTTTTAGGTGAACTAACCCTTTAAGCTTAAATTAGTCTTATTTAATTATCTATCATAATTAAAGATTGTGTGCTATTTTTAATGTGTTAATTTGCCCTCCAGGAAAATGTGATGAGTGACTCTCTGGTGGGAACGAGTCTTACCTTTAAGCAAGACCATCAACAGGAGAGACAACATATCCGATCCGTCCTATGGAAACTTTCCACCAAGTATCTCAAACCAGGCGAGTGGAAAATACTGGCTCGGCACTGGAAGTTCTCTGAAGCACATATTCGAGCCATAGAGCACCAGTGGACAGGTACACCATCTAATGCTGTGATCTGCTGCTGATATATAAATTAGAGCTTTTATTCAGCCAGGATGCATTAAATTGATCAATAGTGACAGTAAAGACATTTAAATTGTTACAAAAGATTTTGATTTCAAATAAATTCAGTTTTTTTTACTTTCTCATCATCAAAGTAACCTGAAAAAAGTATCGTGGTTTCTACAAAAATATTAAGCAGCACAACTGTTTTCAACATTGATAATAATAAGAAATGTTTTAGAGAACCAAATCAGCATATTAGAATGATTTCTGATGGATCATGTGACACTGAAGACTGGAGTAAATAATAAATCAAATAAATGCACTTTTGGTGAGCATAAGAGACTACTTTCAAAATTTCATATGGTAATTTTGATTTTTTAGTACAAAAAATATGATTCAAATTTAAAAAAATTATAAAATGTCACAGCATAACGGGATTGAAAAGAAAGTGACAATCAAAAACAAATTGTGCATATTATTAGATAATGCATACAAATGGTTTACTGAAAATGCCAAATATATTAATTTTATGCACAAAATGTCTCTAAATATATGAGGTCTGGAAACTTAAATAGACATTGCTTGGAAGTCTTCCTCACCATTACTACTCGGACTAAATGGATTACAGAAAGTTTAATTTGCACCATTGTTCTAGGATCATAGAGCAGACAGCCTCGATGTGTTCAATGTGATAAATATCTGCCATGATGACAAGCTCTGAACTTTAAAAGGTACAAAGAGCTACAAGGAGCACGGGCACAGAATGCTGCTCATCTGGCTGCACAGTGTGATCACCGCTGGAGAAAACCCCATCAAGGGCTTGTACGAAGGACTGATTGGAATCTCAAGGATCGATCTTGCAGGTGAATTCATCATTACAGTTCATGTGTATAAGCTAGATAGAATCTGAATGCATCATATGTGCATTTCAGACTCAATCTGCCGATCTTTTAGGCAGAATTGCATGTCTTTTTGGAAGGCAATTCTAGAATGCATTGTAGTGAATTTCTGTGCAAATTCGATTTTAATACAGTACATTTATGGCTCATTTCCACCGAGCGGTACGGTTCAGTACAGTTCAGTAGGGTACGCAATTTTTGCAGTTTCCATTGTCAGAAGTTGTGAATGGTACCCTAATTCCGAACCGTACCGTACCACTTTTTTGGCACCCTTCCGTTGGGGTACCTAGCACAGTAGTCCGGTACTAAAGGATGGAGCTGGACTCACTGCAGAACGTTGATTGGTTGACAGAGGATTGTCACTTGCGCATGCTTTTTTGGCTGTGTTTTTTGCTTGCAGCCTTGGCTCAAACAAAGCGTGTCTTCTTCTTGTGACAGCAGCCACATGCCGAGAAGCAAGAACTGAAAAGTAAGATCTGCTTTATTGTTGTTTACGGTGTCGCTTTCTTCTTTGCGCGAGAATGGCGTTGATCGCTACACCACGCCTATCATAAGGGTACTGTTGGCGGTGGAAACGCAAGCCGGATCAGGGTTTACAGTCCTGAATTGTACTGTACTGTACTGAACTCTACCGCACCGTTAAGCTGTAGCCATTATACAGTTGGTTTCCAGTTGGGTTAGATTTTTGATTTTAAACTAAATCTGCCTCACTTGTAGCTTATTTTGGCCAAGAACTGACAACTTAGACATATAAGGACCAACCAAAGTTTTTCATGCCATTTTGACTAGGATTACGCCTTAGAAGATTGAAAGTTTCACTGTCTTTCACCTTCACTCTTTTATAACTTTCTTTTCTTCCAAAAAGAAAGCATACGACAGCAGGCAAATGCGGATCCGTCTTCTGCTAAAAAATGCTCTGCAATGTGATGGGAGATTCATTGAGATAAGTCTGGATTGAGCGCAAACCAACCAGGAGATTGCTTTTGAAACACAGAGAACTGAAGAAGCACAAATACTCCCTAAAATACAACCTCAGTGATGTGACTAAGAAAACATTGCCTGTTCACAACAAGAGCAAATATGCACAGCAAACCAGACTTTGGATTTAAACTATACATTTTTGTGGAACCATTGATATTGTGAAAAATGCATCTAATGACAGCGTTATTTTAGGAGAACAGGTAGATATTGTTTCTTTTCTTTGTCGAAAAACTCACAAAGCAGTAACGTCAACTTTTTGGTCATGCTGGAAGAATTTTTTATGAATTTCAGAAGAATTTCTGATTCATTCTGCATGTCTTACTGTCCTTTATTCATTTGTAGATGCAGTTTTTCTGCTAAAATAGTTATTTTTAAGAATAGAAGCAAATCTAATGCTAACACAGCTGCATTGCCCAGGATACTGGGAAACACACATACTTTATGTGTTTAAATGTGTCTAATGTGCAGTACTGAGCCGTGTGGAGCAGATATATGATGGATAGATGCACTTTTATAGACTTCAAAACAAAACTTCCTTTTCACTGCCATTATAAAGCTTGGAAGAGCCAGGACATTTTTTAATATAACTATACACCTAGGATGACTTGAGGGTGAGTAAATTATGGGCTAATTTTCATTTTTGGGTGAACTATCCCTTTAATTATTCATTATAACATTCTGGATATGTTCAGCCTGCCCAAGCAAGAGATATGTAAATGTAGGTTGTGATGTTTTACTAAAACTTTGATTTGTAATTGTACTTGTTTTAAAGTATTGGCAGAGTCACAGTATGCAGCATGACTAGCGTTGTTGTTGTTTTTTTAAATAAAATTTTATTGTAGATTGCAGTTATCTTTGTTGTATCTAGCCTACTGTATAATGGCTTTTCTAAGTGTTTTAGTGGATTGTGACTGAGCAGGAAATTTAGTGCTGAACTAAAGCAGGTCTTGTTAAAAGTTAATATTGACATATGAAAATGTTTTTGAGGTAAGATGCAAATATGCATACACCTGTGGTTCTGGGGTTTTACAAATGCCATTATGTACACAAACCCAAATGATAGGTGTTGTAGAAACCACCTAGTCAAGCATCACTGTTATCAGTTTTAAAAGAAGCTGTGCTGCCTGGGGCCTGTTCTTCGTACGTGGATTACTCCTTTATCTGGATTTTACTGTTGACGATTTGACACGATCCAGGATTGTTAGGTTCTTCAAAGCTCACCCTGGAGTTTCTGTCATAGCAACAGCTCAAACCTGCTCGGGAGCAGGCTTATTTCATGCAAACAGGATTAGATTGCATCTTTTTAAGCGGAGGTGTAAAAGGTGGTTTCGGTAAAAGCGGAGGTGTCCCAGCCACTTCTACTTTCTGTAACACTTTATTTTAAGGTGACATAGTTACATATTACTAGGCTACATGTACTTACTATAGTAATAACAACAAATTATATATGCAAAATTACAAGCAACTAACCCTAAACCAAATCCTAACCGTAACTCTATAGTAAGTACATGTAGTTAATTAATATTACTCAGTGATTATTTGAGTACAATGTAACTACGTCACCATAAAATAAAGTGTAACCTTATATTATAATGTAGTCTATCATAATATAGACACAGCCAGTTTTACTCATTGAGAGATTTATTCATGAGGGAATAATTACCTAATAATTTTAGTGGAGTCTTGCAAACATGATGTACAGTTAGTCTATGCCGTGCATTAATTTGAACAGTGACTGCTGTTATGGCTTGATGCAACACAGAAGATGCAGATAACTTAAATTAATGCTGTCATGTATCAAATCTGCTTCACAGGTAAAAGTAAATTAATTGCTAATTACAACATTGAAATAAAAATGCAAAGCCTTTACAAATACTAGAAATTGTGAAATAAAGGAAATAATCATGTAATAATCAGTACACATTTCATTTATCTATTATAACTTTTATGTCGTTTTGGTCGTCTTGGCTGTTTCCTTATAAAGGTCCAGTTTTTCCAAGTTTTTCGTCAGACGTGTGATGTTCTTTTTTAATATGATGTCATTACATTGCTGTCTTGCTGCTAGACAATCTCTGCATTGCTGATCATGGTTTCGAGTATCGATATATCTTCCCTTTCCAATGAACACAAGAATGTGCAGTAACTTCCAGATTTTAATAAAATCCACAAATTCGTTTGAAGAGCCAAATTAGTCAGTGATAAGTTATCATGATTAGAAGATCTGGAATCTGTCAAATCATATCAGATGTATTAAAGGGATAGTTCACCCAAAAATGAAAATTCTGTCATTAATTACTCACCCTCATGTTGTTCCAAACCCGTAAGACTTTCACTTTGGAGCACAAATGAAGATCTTTTTGATGAAATCTGAGAGCGTTCTGAGAGCTTCCTGTCCCTCCGTTGACAGCTACGCAACTGACACTTTGATGCTTCAAAAAGTTCATAAAGAGACTGTAAAACTAAATTGAGCGGTTTAGTCCAAAGTTTCTGAAGAGACAATCGCTTTATATTATGAACAGATTGAATTTAGGCTTTTATTCACATAAACATTGCTCAACTCACACATCAGCTGTGGTAAACCGGGGTGTCCAATCCTGCTCTTGGAAGGCCACTGTCCTTTAGCTCCAACCCCAATTAAACACACCTGAACCAGCTAATCTATGTCTTACTTGGCATACTAGAAACTTCCAGGCTGCTGTGTTGAGGCAAGTTGGAGCTAAACTCTGCAGGACAGTGGCCTTCCAGGACCAAGTTTGTACACCCCTGTGGTAAACGGAAGCTCAAGTATGTTTGCTTGACGTGCAAGAGCCAGTGAGGTTCAGTCTTGTGTGTTACGCAGCACGTTTGAGCTTCCTCAAGAACCAATGAGGTTCATTGTCGTGTGTTACGCAAAACGTTTAAGCTTCTGCAAGAACCAACGAGGTTCATTCTTGTGTTACGCAGCACGTTTGAGCTTCAGCAAGAACCAATGAGATTCATTCTCATGTGTTATGCAGCATGTTTGAGCTTCTGCATGAACCAATGAGATTCATTCTCGTGTTACGCAGCACGTTTGAGCTTCAGCAAGAACCAGTGAGGTTCATTCTCGTGTTGCGCAGCATGTTTGAGCTTCAGCAAGAACCAATGAGGTTCATTCTCATGTGTTACGCAGCACGTTTGAGCTTCAGCAAGAACCAATGAGGTTCATTGTTGTGTTATGCAGCACGTTTGAGCTTCAGCAAGATCCAGTGAGATTCATTCTCATGTGTTATCCAGCACGTTTGAGCTTCAGCAAGATCCAACGAGATTCATTCTCGTGGTACACAACACATTTAAGCTTCCGCAAGAACCAATGAGGTTCATTCTTGTGTGTTGCGCAGCACATTTGAGCTTCCGCAAGATCCAATGAGGTTCATTCTCGTATGTTGCGCAGCACATTTGAGCTTCTGCAAGAACCAATGAGGTTCATTCTCGTGTTATGCAGCACATTTGAGCTTCAGCAAGAACCAATGAGGTTCATTCTCATGTGTTACGCAGCACGTTTGAGCTTCAGCAAGAACCAATGAGGTTCATTCTCGTGTGTTACGCAGCATGTTTGAGCTTCAGCAAGAACCAATGAGGTTCATTCTCATGTGTTACGCAGCACGTTTGAGCTTCAGCAAGAACCAATGAGGTTCATTCTTGTGTGTTATGCAGCACGTTTGAGCTTCAGCAAGATCCAATGAGGTTAATTCTCATGTGTTACGCAGCATGTTTGAGCTTCAGCAAGAACCAATGAGGTTCATTCTCATGTGTTACGCAGCACGTTTGAGCTTCAGCAAGAACCAATGAGGTTCATTCTCATGTGTTACACAGCATGTTTGAGCTTCTGCAAGAACCAGAGGTTCATTCTCATGTGTTACGCAGCATGTTTGAGCTTCCGCAAGAACCAATGAGGTTCATTCTTGTGTGTTATGCAGCACGTTTGAGCTTCAGCAAGATCCAATGAGGTTAATTCTCGTGTTACACAACACATTTAAGCTTCCGCAAGAACCAATGAGGTTCATTCTCGTGTGTTACGCAGCACGTTTAAGCTTCCGCAAGAACCAATGAGGTTCATTCTTGTGTGTTACGCAGCACGTTTGAGCTTCAGCAAGAACCAATGAGGTTCATTCTTGTGTGTTACGCAGCACGTTTGAGCTTCAGCAAGAACCAATGAGGTTTGTTCTCACGTGTCAAGCATGTTTGGTTGAGCTTCTGTTTATGTTCACTGATCAATGTTTATATGTGAATAAAGACTAAATTAAATCTGTTCAACATATAAAGCGATTACCATTTGTGTTCCGAAGATAAACGAAAGTCTTTTAAGGGTTTGGAATAACAGAATTTATGACAGGGTTTGGAAGTGTAATTAATGAACTATCCCTTTAAGCAAGTTAATGGACCCCTGTTCTCCTTCCATCTACAATCAACACCAACCGTATTTGAGGAACAGGCAGCTATTTTCTTCTGGAACGATGTTGCAAACTGTGTCCAAGCAAAACAAACTGTCTCAGTAAGCAAAAATCTGTTTTCCTTTATTTTTGTTGCTAGAAGGTTTCCTCCCAAGAAGTATTAGTGGTGTTTGCTAAGGCATTGCTCATTATTAGGGTTTTGAACAAACCCCTAATCATGAGTATTAAACTTGCTAAGGTGCTCTGAGTGTCTATGACGTATGCTGCAGTTAAAGTCAGCATGAAACGGAAGTTACGATAGTCTTTTCTTCCCTATTGTGACGTATATCCGAGTGAAACGGGTTCTTGAACAAGAAAAAAATGTAGGGCAGGACTTGATTTTGTCCATTGGGAGATGATTGGTTGTGGTTTGCTATTGGTCGATCTCATGTGAGTGACAGGTTGTCCTGCCCTCGGGCCAGTAAACACATCATCAGAGAAGAGAAGAGATGACGCTGCAAGAGGGAGAAGTTATTTTGATTAAAGATTATGAAGGCACATGAATTTTAAAAAAATTATGTGCATAGATGAATAATTTATAATAAACACTGCAATATTACATAAAAAAAGATTTGTTTGTTTTGATTTCATGCTGACTTTTAATGTGCTGGCTTCTTCAAAAAATATTGTGACGTATCAGATGATAATATCATTGTACTCAATGAATACTATATTCATATACCAGGGTATTCAGATGATACTGGTCCAAAAAACATGCTTGTACTTTAAATAAGATCAAGAATCTAAATTACTGTGGTATAGACTTGAATTTATTTGCATGCCATAAAATCCCAATTCATTGATCTGATTCTTATGTAAACACTCTGATAAGACTTGAATAATAAATACTGTATAGCCATAACAGTGTTTGTATTCTATAGTAATGCTTTAGTGAATCATTTGTGATTTATAACTGTATACTTGAGTTTACAAATGCTCCTTCAAACACTGAAAGGCAGATTTGTGCCCATGCAGAATTATTATTAGAACATTTTAAAAACTATAAATGACTGATGATGTAACTGACTTATAGTCTTTTAAATTATTTGTAAATCTATAACAATGATCAATATCTGGCTTTTGTGGTTAAACAGCTTTATTTTAAAGTAAATAATGACATTTTGATTTGTTTCCAAATCAAGGGCTCCATTTGGAAAAAGTGAAAAATTTATACAACCTGGTGTTGAAATGAGTTTCATTTTATATCAGTGCATGACTCCAACAACCAACAGAGATAATGACGCTGACAACATTCATACAAAACAAATACAAAACAGAAAATAACACCAACATACAAAAGGCAGAAAATTAACTTCAAGGAGTAAAAAGTGCTCAATTCAACAGAGAAGTGTGTTTTTTATGTATATTGTGTAAGGCAGCCGGGTCAAAATATGGCATTCTATGAAAGCCCTAACTATGTAATCAATTTCACTTATTTACAGTCATAATATTATATCAAAATATAGTTTATTGTCCATAAAGTAAAAATAGGCTCTTTAAAGTCCATTCACATTTAACTGACTATAAGGTAATAGAAAAACAGAATACCGAAACGTGATCTCTGAATGTTGTGTAGCTAAATCAGGTCAAATTCAGGTCCTGATTCATCTATTCATCATTCAGAGAATGTTTGTATGAAGCCTCTATGATTCATCATCACTCTCACTGTTGTTGCTCAGATTTGTCCTTTGCACCTCCAGCTCCTCTGCGCTGACCATTTCTGGATTGATGGCGGCGTACCGTGTCCCATGAAACTGACGCAGGTGTATCTACAGAGTAAAACCAAAGTGCAAATTAAGCACCTGAAATCACAACAACACTAGATATCATTTTTATTGCTACTCACTGAAGATTTTAAGCTGAAGTATCATAAAAGTGCTCCATATGTCTTCGAAAACAGACTGAAATTTGTTTTTATTCACTAGCTTTGTTTCCGTTTAACATAAATGGAATTTAACTTATGCGTAAAACTGGAATTTCGCAAAGAACATCTGCGAATAAAGCAACGTTTCTGTCCAATGTGTTCAAGAGAACAAAATCATCACTTTCTGGGAAATTGGCACAAAATATATGTAATAAAAATATAAGTTGCTGCAATCGGGGAAGCCAGTCACTGTGGCTCTTTTTTCCTACATTATAAATGACTTTCGCCTCAGAGCGCGCAGATGAAATGCAATAAACGCTGTCATGTTATCTTGTGTTCGGAGGCAGATGACTGGTGTTTGGGAGTGCAATCGTGTGGTACAGTTCTGGAAGGTCATTATACCAAATCATTCGGATGACAGACTTTGGCTCAGGCATTTTAGAATGATCAAACCAACATTTGAGATGCTGTGCAATGGAAATTGGTCCACTTAATCCAGTCCATTCCAATCACACCCTCTGTTGAGGCAAATTCACATGAGTTTTTTGCACATCGAGGATTTATTCAGTAAATACGTTTCCACCGTAGTTTATGCACGTCTTCTTATCAAGGTCCAGAGTTTTTTATGTGATAAACCAAAATTCACATAAAAATAGGCGGATGGAAGCAAAGCTACTGATCATAAGTCATGATTTTGTAAATTTGAGAATAAATCATTCAGACCAGCTTTCTGAACTAGATCAAAAGAACGATTTGTTCGAGAATTGGACATCGTGACTGATCAAGGACAGTTTGGATGGATATCAGGATGTTTAGTACATAACTGTTTGTTTCTCACATAAAGCTATCGTATGGCTAAGATTCGAAAAACAAATCCGACTACTTTACAGGGTTTTTGCTTCTTTTTTGAAGCTTGAAATTCTCTTCATACATGTTCCACAGAAGAAAGAAAATCATTGGGGTTTGGAAAAACACAAGGGTGAGTAAATAATGACAGAATTTTAAATTTAGGTTGAAATATTCCTTCAAACAACTTGAAACGGAGTACTCACTTGTATGTACAGGTTAACTTCTGCGCTTCTGCACAGATAGGGGAAGTTTCCACCGGTTTTGAGATGAGCTCTTCTAGCATTTGGATAGAGCTTATACATCTCTTCCTTTGCCTCATGTGACAGGGCACTCTGATCAAAAACCTAAGAGAAAAGAAGGTCAAAATCAACTGTTTTTAATATATATATATATATATATATATATATATATATATATATATATATATATATATATATAAATAAAAGACCTACATCCATTATGGTGACAGCAACATCCTTTATCTTGTGAGGTTCCACGTAGGAGTTTTGGCAATTCAATGTGAGTCGAGAAGCCAGTTCACTCTGGTTCAGGCTTTCCAGCTGAAGCACAGATAAACAGAGCACGCTTTGTTGATAAATGAGCAAAGAGTGAGACAAATTTACCTTCACACATCAGTACAAGATCTATTACTAACTACATCAATCCAGCTCAACCACAAGCACTATATTTAGCTTGATTTATGTATAATAATAAAATATTTCAGTACAATGAATGTTAGCATACTTACACGTTTAACAAAATCTGGGTAGTATTTCATGTTCATAGTAAATGCCCTTACGGCAAAAAATCTACATGGATATTTTTTACGTTTTTTTCTGTGGCCATTTTTTAATGGAGGTGGGTCAAAAGTTGTAGAATCACACTTAGTTACACTAATTAATTATGTCATAAAAACAGTATAGTAGAACTACTCACTCTGTCAACCATAAAGTCAATTGCATCTGCCATTTTTGGGTCCACAGGTCCTTTGGCAAAGTTACCAAGCACAATCTTTTTGAGCATGAACGCAGGCATCAACCAGAAACTACAAAAGAAAGACAATGAGAAAAAGTCCACAAGGATGGAGACATTACCACAGGAAAAATGATCAGTATAAGTCTCTACCTGTTTGCTGTCCATGACTGGTTGAAGATTGATGTGTCACTAAATGAGTTGCAAAGGATCAGAGAGTGAACTCTGGGAGATTTATGCGTGACTTCAGCAAATTTCTGAGCCAGGAATCCACCGAGAGAGGCGCCAAACAAGTGCACCTGCACAGAGACAGACGGAACGATAGAGAAAGAAAAACAGGTTGTGAAAGAGACTTGTGATTTTCCATTTTGCATGCATAAAATAATCAATTTGTCATACCTTGTCCAGTTGTAAGTGGTCTAAAAGCTTCCTAAATCCATCACAAAATTCCAGCAGATCCCAATAGACAGGATACTGGAGCTGGATACAGCAATATCAAGTTACATGTCATGGAAGAAAGCAATAATGTCAGAAGAGCAGCACAAGGGCATGTTAGTTACATAAATTCCCATGTTTGAAATGACAAGCAACCGAATAAACCTATTAATTAACAAATATCTTTTCTAGCAGGTCTATCTCTAGTTTATGTGTGAGAGAACATACCGAGATGACGCGGTAGCCCCATCCAGAGAGAGCCAGCACCTGCTGGAAGAAAACCTCTGCGGTGCCACTTACGGGTGGGAGGAAGATGATGGGACATCTGATATTTTTCGGCCCAGCATCATACAACGACCAGACTTTACTGTCATCATCATCCACAATTATCTAAAGAAGACACAGGCAGGAATTCTCACAAATGTGCTACAGTATCACTGAAAAAAATACATATATTATTATAATTTACATTTACAGCAGTTCTATAATTTTAACTTTCTTACATGTCAATTAACAATGATAAATGACAATTAGCATCCTGTTTAATTCAAATGAAAAAGATGAGATAGATAGATTTTTTTCTTACTCTTTTCAGAGGTACGGTGCTTCTGAACCAGTTATAATCAGGAGATACTCTTATCTCCTCCATTGCTGAAATGCAAATGAAATGTCTGATTAAATAAGTGCAAGTCTCTCAGAATAACTGTCATGATGCTTGCAATTTAGATGAAAAGAAGAGGCATTTTGTGAAATGTAATTTCATGTAAAAGATTAATTGTCGATCTATATTGATTTTACACCCTTTTCATGTATTTCACCATAGAAAACATGTGACTAGAGTACAGAATGGTCTACTTGAGTTAATGCGACAACTGAAAGCTCATACGCAATTCCCGCAATCATAACACTATATAAAATGATGGTGTATCTCTAAAATAACCATTAAGACCTTCATACGAGTGTTTAAGATGTTCAAAAATACAGCATATACCCCTACAAAACTATTGTTTGTATACGTTTCACAGCGACGCAAATCAGGAGACCATTTCGAGCAATAGATGAGAGAATGTTACCGTGTTGATTCATCAAATAAATCACCTTTTAATGCCTTTCATCCACAGGTTTGAAAAAACATTGTATCCTTTCGTTGAATCACATGACAGCAGCTTCCGCAGCCAGAAAACGATTGACTGCACACGATCACAACAGCCAATCAGCGACTGCTAACTGCGCGCATGCGCGGTGGAGAGCGCTATTAAAGGGATAGTTCACCCAAAAATAAAAGAAAAATAAATCTTTTTTTCACACTCATGTTGTTTTATAAAAAAATCATTTATCAGGATATTTGTTTTATGCTATGTAGATTGCAAAGTTTAATTTATGTTTAATTAATAATGGCGTTCATCTTGAATAAACCCTGATAATAGTGCAATCACACGTACACCTTGCACTTTCTCTGTACACTACACTCTGTACAGTTACAGGACAGTTATTTATGTCTACAGATTACAGATTGATTCACTTGCTTTAGTGATTCATCGATTCATTTGATTCACTATGGCTGTGTGCGAAATGGCATACTAACTTACTGCTTACTGCCCAGTACACAGAGCATACTGCTACTATTTTTTAAAGAAAAGTGTGTGAAATAGTATACAATATGCAACAAATAGTATGGTACAGTTTCAGAGTAGTATGCTACAGTGTTGTCACATGACAAACATTGGACATTAATTCCGCACGGCTGTCCCGGTTGTTACCTTACAAATAAATGTGCTAACCATTCTTTTTTTTTATCTGGAAACCTGATGTCCTACCTTTCGACTGTCCTCACCAAAGGTCTTGATCTAACCCATAAAAAGTATGTTTGTTGGTGTAAAGTCAAGTTGATTCAGCGAAATTAAATTGTTTTTCACTTAAAATCAGTTGATTAGATGCTCGAAAAAAAAAAGTACACTAAAAAAATGTTGACATAAAAATGTGCTTATAAAGTGGTAACGAAAATTAACTGGTTTCACTCAAGTTAGAAATATAATTAGCCTATCATATTTGAATCAAATTGACTAGGTTAGCTAATTTTAAGGGTTCGGGTAACAACAGAGCTCCTTACAGGATCACCTACCACTGTTTACAGTGTAGAATACATAGGTAAAAATAATTATTTTTATAAAATTATTTTAAAAATGATTTATTCAAATAATTATTTTATAAGATGTACGGTAGATTGCGTGCCATTAGGTAAATAGGCTATGTTTTGTCAGCATAAAATTGATATGATAAAATATGGTTTTATTTGTCAGTTGAGAATATTTCATATGACTGACTCAACCCAGCCAGCATCAGAATTATAATTTGAAGTTTTAGATACATTGAAGCGCACGTTTTCCCAAAACAGATTAGTTGTCATTACGAGACCTGTAATCGTTGTGGGAATATATCATTACAGATGCTGGCAAATATAGTAGGTCATCCGGGTAATTCATGCATACAGAAAATGTGCATACTACGCACAGTATACATACAGTTGCAAGAAAAAGTATGTGAACTGCTTGCAGAATCTGTAAAAACGTGAATAATTTTAACAAAATAAGAGAGATCATACAAAATGTTTTATTTTTTATTTAGTGCTGTCCTGAATAATATATTTTACATAAAAAATGTTTACATTTAGTCCACAAGACAAAAAAATAGCTGAATTTATTAAAATGACCCCGTTCAAAAATTTATGAACCATTGATTCTTAATGCTGTGTGTCGGTACCTGGATGATCCACAGGAAACATGATGCATTAAGAGCCGGGGGGTGAAAACTTCTGAACATGATTAAGATATCCACATTTTTTTTATTTTGTTTAAATATAATTTTTTTTCATTTAGTACTGCCCTTCGGAAGCAACAGAAGATACTTACGTTTCCCGGAAGACAAATTAAGTACAATTTACACCTTGATCTTCAAATTCAAAAAGTTTTCCCCCCCCGGCTCTTAATGCATCATGTTTCCTTCTGGAGCATCAGTGAATGTTTGAACCTTTTTTAATAGATGTGTTTGAGTCCCTCAATTGACCTCAGTGTGAAAAGATGGATCTCAGAATCATACAGTCATTGCTGGAGAGGGTTCAAATATGCAAAAGGTGCTGGAAAACTGAAGAATGTGCAGGACCTGGAGGATTTTTCTGAAGAACATTGGTCAGTTTAACTGCTCAGGACAAACAAGGGACTCATGAACAACCAGCACAAAACAAAAAAACAGCCGTGGATCATCCAGGTGACGACACAGTATTAAGTGGTTCATAAACTTTTGAACAGGGTAATTTTAATAAATTCAGCTATTTTTTTGTCTTGTGAACTAAATGTAAACATCTTTTATGTAAAATATCTTATTCAGGACAGTGCTAAATAAAAAAAAAAATAACATGCATTTAGTATGATCTCTCTTATTTTGTCAAAATTATTCACATTTTCACAGATTCTGCAAGCGGTTCACATACTTTTTCTTGCAACTGTACTGGATACTGCAGAAATAGTAAGAGTAGTATGATAGTATGCCATTTCGAACACAGCCTATTAAATTA
The DNA here is from genome assembly GCA_039654105.1 of Coreius guichenoti. Lineage (NCBI taxonomy): Eukaryota > Metazoa > Chordata > Actinopteri > Cypriniformes > Gobionidae > Coreius > Coreius guichenoti. Next base: position 44,928,716 of record CM077168.1, read on the forward strand.
ATTCAGTGACGGAATTGATTCATTGATTAAGCGATTCACTGACCCTAATGATAGTTTTGTTTTGTAATTGTTGTTCAAGCATTCATAATAATAATAAAAAACTGACCTTAATGATTCTTTGAATCTTCGCAGATTGATTCACTGACACAAATGATTCTCTGTCAGAATGATTCAGTGACTCGAGAGTATGGCAAGCCGTTTTGACTTTTATTCATGATATCAATCAATTCTTGATATCAACAATTAGATTTTCACTAGTTAAAAAGCTAATTCTTGATATCAACAATTCAGTTTTCACTAGTTAAAATGCTAATTCTTGATATCAACAATTGAATTTCAACTAGTAAAAACTATAATTCTTGATATCAGTAATTGTATTTTCACTAGTGAAATGTCACCATAGGGTGTCATTCGAATTCAATTGTTGATATCAGGAATTGAATTCTTGATATCAACAATTAAATTCTTGATATCAACAATTGAATTGCTACTAGTAAAAATTTTCATTTTTGATATCAACAATTCAATTGCCACTAGTGACAATGTTAATTTCTGATATCATGAATGTTGTTACTAGTAAGAAAGCCATTTTAGATATCTGAAATTATATTGATATCAGGAATTGAATTCTTGATATCAACAATTGAATTCTTGATATCAGAAATGCTAATTGTTGATATCAGGAATTGAATTGTTGATATCAATAATTAAATTGTTGATATCAGGAATTCAAATGTTGATATCAAGAATTCAATTCCTGATATCAACAATTGAATTCGAATGGCAGCCTATGGTGAAATTTCACTACTGAAAATATAATTACTGATATTAAGAAGTTTTTACTATTTGAAATTCAATTGTTGATATCAAGATTGAGCATTTTAACTAGTGAAAATTGAATTGTTAATATCAAGAATTAGCATTTTAACTAGTGAAAACTGAATTGTTGATATCAAGGATTAGCATTTTAACTAGTGAAAATTGAATTGTTGATATCAAGAATTCATATCCTGTGAATGAATAAAAGTCAAAACGGCTTGCCATACAAGAGTGTCATCAGTTGTTTACTTGTATCACAGTGCCTAGTTCAGACAGCAGTGTGTGTTTAGTTGAGCTGCATATAGCAGCTCCCAGAATAACGCATTTCGTATATTAATATGTTTGATTGATTTTTATTTAATTCACAGATTCGGTTTAAGTCATTTATTATTGTTGGGCCTGTATTGAATGGCTTTCAGTGGGTTAGCTCTCAGCTAGCGCTAACCTTTCAGCGCTCCTCAAAATCAACCGATTCAGTTCGTCAAAACAAACCAACTCTGAAACATGTCGTGTACGTGTGCTTCAGCAGCGAGAAAACTCATAAATTCTGCTCATAAAGGTAAGAAGAAAGTCGTATTTTGAGAAATATTGGAGTTTGTTTGTTTCTTAGCCTGGTTAGTTTTGCTAGCGCTGGTGCTGGTGGGCTAACAATATATGAACAAACCACAATGATGTACGATACGAAAACATTTACATCAACCCTCATATAGAAAAATAGATTTAAGTAGACGATTTATAAAGTAAAAAAAACAAAACAAAACAAAAAAACACACACACATTAGACAGTTGTGCATCTATTGCCGTACATTATCTATATGACCAGATTGTTTATTAATATGTTAGCCCATTAATGGTTTTATTTAGGGATTGTGATGTTGTTTAAGGTGTCATTTTTTTATATGGTTGTTACTTTGGCCTGGTTGTTATTTGAAAGCGCTTTTCAAGATTCAAAATATGACAAATTAATGGATTTTTATTTGTCAAGATCCCATAGTCTGAAAAGAAACATTATTTTAATGATTGGATATTTGATTTCTGTGCTTGTAAAGTTCTACTACTTTTGTTGCCAGTGTCCTGTAGAGGCACTCTAAACAATATGATAATGATTTTGTAACAGGCATCATGTTATTGTTATTTGGAGTGAATTTCCTCCTGATGGTCTCATGTTTGTGTATGACACAGGAATTTCCGGCTCCAGAGTCCAGTTACTGTCACTGAGCCGCCCGGGAGCTCGTGAGGTTCGTCTGGCACGCCGCATCCCCATGAGATCGTTCTCGGAGACGGCTGTGTATTTTGCTTCAAAAGATGGGATGAAAGATGGAGATGGTGGAAAGGTATGATGATAGATATATCGTTACTTGTCATAAACACCCTATTCTCTGACAACAAGGGTTTGAGAAGGAAATGACAACTTGCCAATGTAATCCAATTCATCCTCTAGCTGGAAATTTTTTTTTTTAAATCCTTCTCTTCCTTTTAAGAAATCTGTTGAAGGAAGTGGAAAGAGATCCAGCTCTAGTAATTCTGGCAAAGGAGGAAGTCAGCTGAGATGCCCTAAATGTGGAGATCCTTGCACACATGTAGAAACATTTGTTTGTGAGTACTTGATTGATTTTCTATGATTTTTTTTTTTTTTTTTTTTTTCATTTTTTTTTTTTTTTTATTTGTTGTTCATTTTTTCACATAATTGTTTGTCTTCTGTGTGTAATATGGGATTACTCAAGATTTTTTTCATTACTGACCTTGTTTCCAAAGAGTTATGGTTTCTTTTGGCCTTGTGCATGTTTAAGTAGGCCAAAGTGTTTACTGAACTAACTGTTCAATGCTAAAAATAAATCACACACAAGTTGCTTTTTCATCTGCTGGTGCTTTAATTAGTAACAAGGTTTAAAAGTTGCTTAGTTAAAAGTAAAAAAATTGAGATTGAAACTTACATTTTTTTCTTTTCTTTTTTTCTCATATTATTGTTATTATTATTATTATTGAATAAAAATGAATCATGCAGCTCTAGTTAAAGTGAGTTGAATGTGTATCAGTCCTATTATTTTAATAAAATTACAAAATTATTAAGATGTTATTTCTCTTGTGTAGCATCAACTCGCTTTGTGAAATGTGAAAAATGCCACCATTTTTTCGTGGTGCTTTCTGAAACGGATACTAAGAAGAGTTTGAGTAAAGACCCGGAATCTGCAGCAGAAGCTGTCAAGTTGGCATTCCAGCAGAAACCCCCTCCGCCACCTAAAAAGGTAGATATTCATTTAAATGGATAATTCACCCAAAAATGTCCCATAATTTACTCACCCTCAAGCCATCCTAGGTGTATATGACATTATTCTTTTAGAAGAATACAATCAGAGTTATATTAGGGATGTCACAAGTACCGGTACTTTGGTACCAAGTCGGTACTAAAAATTTTTTAAATGTGACGATACCAGCATTTCTGTACTACAGAGTCTATTGGGTACCCACTAATAGGCAGCTGCTTTCAGTAGCTTCCGTGTTTATCTAAGCGCAGGGCTCCAGACTGTAGCCGAATATATACTAGTGTCTGTGAATATTAAACTGCAAAATACTATTTAAATATTAATCCTCCATGGTCTGTGTCTCTGTGTGAATGAATGGCGCAGACGCGCGGTTTCATTTGCGGCTCGCACACGCATGCACGCGTGACATTCGTTGTCTTTTTAGCCTCTGCCGTGTCACTATATGAGGACATGAACACATAAACTTCATAAACTCCGCTCTGAGAGTCACTTCATGAGCATTTACCGTTTCACTTGAGAAAGCTGTCATATCATGAACACAGACACTCAAAGGTCTTCACGGCAACCCGTCAAAATAAAAGTTATATTAGAAATATATTAGGCTACTGTTGTACAGTAGATTTAGCTACGTCTCAATGTAATAATAATACTAATAATACTAGTGCTAATAATAATAATTATTATTATTATTATTAGGTGTGCCTAGAGGGTTGCTTATTTTTTACTTGTTGAATACGTATAAGTTGAATACGGAAGGCGGTCCGCCGGAAGCTAGATATTTTACTTTATAACGTGTTAAATATGGATATTTTTCTTACACAAACCCATCGATTCGCTTCAGAAGGCCTTTATTAACCCCCCGGAGCCGGATTACTTTTATAATGGATGGATACACTTTTATGGTCTTCAAATTTTGGGCTGCCATTCACTGCCATTATAATGCTTGGAAGAGCCGGGACATATTTTAATATAACTCTGATTGTATTCGTCTGAAAGAAAAATGTCATATACACCTAGGATGGCTTGAGGGTGAGTAAATTATCGGGTAATTTTCATTCTTGGGTGAACTATCCCTTTAACTTGAGATTTTAGAGCAGTATAACACCCTGTGACATGGTTATCTAGGCTGGTTGTCTCCAGCTTTGTATTTAATCTCTCTGTTTTTGTTTTCTCACAGATCTTTGCTTATCTGGATAAGTATGTTGTGGGTCAGGAGCATGCTAAGAAGGTTCTGTCAGTGGCCGTTTACAACCATTATAAACGCATCTACAACAACATGCCGACAGGCTCCAGACAGCAGCAGGTGGAGGTGGAGAAACAGGCCTCCCTCACTCCTCGAGGTTTGTACTAGAGAGCGTGTGTGTGTGTGTGTAAAACACACATAGAAGGTAGGAACAGGTGGTTTTCACTAGGGCTGTGCAATTAATCCCAATCGCAAAACAATCGCGATTTGAGCACATGCGATTTCTAAACCGCATAAGGCTGCGATTTTATTATTTAGATTTTAATTCAAAATACTACAACGTTCTTGTGCGCATGTTTAAGATGTTAACCAATCAGAGCTCACTCAGCGCACTGCAGTTCTCAGCAGACACAGCGTAAGAAATATGGTGGTGAGTGAATTAGGCTAATACTTAATTATATGCATCATGCGTTCGGAGCTTTTATAAGCGCTAAGTTCCTGTACGAACTAAGACCGATTATCAGCGCAACATGACTAAAGCCCGGTTTATTTAATTGTGCACGAGTGGCGCGCGAATCAAGCGTTCACCAGCGCGCTCCAAAAGTGTGATGAGATTTCCACGAGCCATTCCTATCGTGACCGATGATAAAATGTGACCCATTTAAATTCTATTGAGAATTTATCACTTTAAAACGCTATGGAGAAAGTCAAGCATTATCTAAAACAGCTACATGAACTAAAAAGACTGATGAAAAGAGGCGAAAACATCATCTTGCACCAGCATTTATTAGAAAGCTTCTTGGCCCCCTTACTAGAATTTATCACGTCCTATTGTATTTATTGTGGTAAATCTTGACTAACTTGTAGAATTTATAATTTGTAATCTATTAAGGGAATATATTTTTCACTATAGATTTATATTATAGCTGTGACATATAGCTATTCTAAATGTGTAGGTTGCTATTTTTCATACTCTAACAAATGCTATAGTAAAAAAAAAAAAGAAATTTTCAATAAATTTAGTTTGACTTCTTATTGAAGTAGAAAGTGAGCAACAGTCTCACGCAGACACGGCATGCAGCACAGGTTTCTTGACGGAAAGAAGTGAGAGGTTTTACAACCTTTACAAGCGATGGCTGAGGGAAATTAGGCTATTTGAATTAAAGTATGAATGAATTCTATGAATGTATCTCTGAAGGGAAATGACTGCCTTGAGAAAAGTGTTGATGGCATTTTCTTTTCATCTTCCCTCCATGTAACAGTGTCTTATATATGGAAGCATAAGTAAGCAATTTGCAATGCAATATGTAAAATGGCAATGCATTTCAGTATTTAAATTTACATTTTACATACCATGTGTGCAACATTTGGAGCAAAATGATAATTCAAATTGAATAATATAATTTACATTTACTATTTCCTACACTAGTTTTAACATACAATTTAAACATATTTTAACGCTTTATAAGTTGCAAAATTAAAATGAAAATGTATTACAGAAATGATTAGATGTGTTTAATATGTTCAAGCAAAAATTGTAGCAAAATGATCATTTAAATGTTATTTTTCTTAGTTGCATTTACACTCGCAGTTAAGATACTTGCGATTGCATTTTCATTAAACGTCCCGCAGTGAATGTAGCAAAATTCAATGTGGAATTAAAAATGCAATCCGAGCCGATCAAGTCTCCGCCCCGCCCTGTCAATCATTTCATCAAGGCGGGGCCAGGTGTTGGAAACATGGCGGCAGCAGAGCTACTAGAGCGAGGCATTTACTGGCAGATGAAGTGGAGCAAGAACAGAGAAATGATTATGCGCATCTGTCAGTGACTGTTCTGTTAGACCAGTACGTTATTAGAACCATAGATATTTATGGTTAGAACGTCTCGCAGAGAACGCGCCTGGCGCTCGTGCGCCTTAACAAGAGCGCGGTCGCGTGTGTGCTGAAGTGAGCAGTGGTTTACAACAGGTTATTTTACTCTCAAATAATCTTAGACAAGCTGTCCAAGATTATTGTTTGCTATATCAGTATGGTTGTTTTTTTTCTCTCTTTTTACCATTCTTATTGTTGTTTCATGCATCAGTTATATTAATAAAACGATGTGTAGTTCATCTGGATGGTGATGAGTGTTATTTATAACAGTAATAGGCCTAATAATAATAATAATAATAATAATAATAATAATTTCTGTTCCCAAAAATAACTCTGGTGATGTATAAACCCATCTTTCACATCTAAGCATTTTGGTCTGATGTGAACAGGTGCTGGTGGTGTGATGGATATTTTCTTGGCACACTTTGGGCCTCTTACCATTTGAGCATCATTTAAACGCCACAACATAGTATTGTTGCTGGCCATGTCCATCCCTTTATGACCTCGGATTTTTCAGTCTCGCTCCCACAAAAATATAGGCTATGTTAACTTCTCCTGCCCGCAACATTCACGTTTTGTCCTGCTCCCGCCCGCATAAACGTAGGCTATAGATTATTTTCTGTATGTCCATAAAAATTCCATGAAATGGTTTCAAGTTACTAGCCTACACATTCCCGCATAAACGCTCCCGATAAATTACTTATTAAAGCATCAATATTCACAAACCACTTTAAACAGAAAAGCAATAGGCTGCCGCGTGCGTGGTTTGGCATGGTAGAATGCGTGCAAAGTGCGCTCCCTAATCCTTAAAAAGCTAAAGGATGTACTGGAACGGGAGATTTGTACAATGTTGAAAAACATTAGCAGTTGTGAAGTTTTAAATAAAATGTTCATAAATAAAAACAGTTATTTTTTGGGAATAAAAATTATTATTATTAGGCCTATTATTATTATTATTATAGCTAAATAACACCCATCACCATCCAGATGAACTACACATCGTTTTATTAATATAATTGATGCATTAAACAACAATCAGAATGGTAAAAAGAGAGGAAAAAATACAACCATACTGATATAGCAAACAATAATCTTGGACAGTTTGTGTAAGATTATTTGAGAGTAAAATAACCTGTTGTGAACCACCGCTCACTTCAAGGGATAGTTCACCCTGAAATGAAAATAAAGCCATCTTTTACTCACCCTGCTGTTGTTCTAATGCCCTATGTCCTTCTATCTTTTTCGGACCTCAAAAGCAGAAATTTTAAAAATAGTCCTGCACGCACTCCTCCATATAATGGCAGTGAATAGCGACCAGGCTAAAACATTACAAAAATGATACAAAAGTATCACGTAATGATACAGTGAGACACGCACCATATATGGAAAGTGTTCAGGAGGCATACTACAAGGTTTTGTGAGAAAGAAACCGTATTATTCAGTCAAAATACTGAGCTCGGCCGTTACTCTGTGTGCGTTCCTGTGAGAGCTCTGTAGCCACTCATGCAATGTTGTCATGATAACCGGTACACAAAATTCACTTCAGGAGGTTTACCTTATTATTAGTATTATTGTATTATTTCTTATCATATACCTTATAGAAAAGACGAGAGTCACGTTTGTTTCTATTGAGCCTGGTTTCTCAAAATGGTGCGTGTGTGCTTATCCTGGGTACATGACAACAGTGCGGCTGCTGGCTTGCACGCACTCACAGGAACGCGAACAGAGTAACGGCCTATTATTGTTATAAATAACACCCATCACCATCCAGATGAACTACACATTGTTTTATTAATATAACTGATGCATTAAACAACAATAAGAATGGTAAAAAGAGAGAAAAAAAACAACCATACTGATATAGCAAAAAAATAATCTTGGACAGCTTGTCTAAGATTATTTGAGAGTAAAATAACCTGTTGTAAACCACTGCTCACTTCAGCACTTCAGCAGACACGCGACCGCGCTCTTGTTAAGGTGCACGAGCGCCAGGCGTGTGCAACACCTGGCCCCGCCTTGATGAAATGATTGACAGGGCGGGGCGGAGACTTGATCGGCTCAGATTGCATTTTCAATTCCACACTGAATTTTGCTACATTCACTGCGGGACGTTTAATGAAAATGCAATCGCAAGTATCTTAACTGTGAGTGTAAATGCAATTAAGAAAAATAACATTTAAATGATCATTTTGCTACAATTTTTGCTTGAACATGTTAAACACATCTAATCATTTCTGTAATACATTTTCATTTTAATTTTGCAATTTATAAAGCGTTAAAATATAAGTTTAAATTGTATGTTAAAACTAGTGTAGGAAATGGCAAATGTAAATTATATTATTCAATTTGAATTATCATTTTGCTCCAAATGTTGCACACATGGTATGTAAAATGTAAATTTAAATAATGAAATGCATTGCCATTTTGCATATTGCATTGCAAATTGAATATTGCTACACATATGCTTCCGTATTTATAAGCTCAGCACTGCTTTGTTTACAGAGGTTACTGGGGAAACGGCTCTATTTCTGCTGTTCTATAAGCGCCACCTACTGACAGAGGGTGGATTTATATTTTCATTCAGCCTGTCTTCGGTTTTTGTTTGTGAAACTCAGACGACATTTGTATTCGTTGTTGTAAATTTTTGCCAGCCAATGCTAATAAGCTAATGTTCAAACCATAGACGGTACCAAAACTACACCCTTGAATAATTGCCTTTTATATTACCACTAATGCCAAAGCAAATTTTAGAAAATATTATCTGGAAATATTTATTTCATATTCAGTTTTTTTTTTTTACCACCCACCTGCGTAATGAATAATTAATTTCAGATTTATCACTTTTCACAATGAATATAATTCTAAAGTAACATTTAAATTATATTCAGAACTGTAATGCGGTCAAAAATAATCTGAAAAAGAATCTGTCAACCAATATTAGAATGCACAGTATTTATTTGTTTTTATGAAACAAATGTTACTAGTGAACAACAACATAAAAACACATTTACTACGCCACGACCACAGATATGTCTTATGTAAGAGAATCATATCCATTAGGAAATTAATCTGTTACAGGATGCAAATTAAATTCGCGTCTTCAGAAAGCCAGGTTTCACTCTGTCAGCTGAAAGCAAAATGAAGAAGTGACCCTTTGGTAAAGCACACAGATTTTTGTGCTTCAAAGACAACATCAAATTAAACGGGACCCATACAGCTTTTTAAATGTACATTTATTTAAATACATATAGAAGTTTTAGTAGTTTGTTCAAATCCCTGAACCTAAATATGAGCAATAGTAGTATTGATGATCGCTGCGACTCCTACTCTACGTCAATTTACACTGAATATTTTGTTTTATCCAGAAATATGCCACATTAGTTAAGTGAAATTGTCTTTTTAAGCGTTCTGCCAAGAACATGCCATGTTTCAAATAAAGTTTTCCATTGTGTACCTTCTTGACTCTTCTAATCTTCTCCTTCAGAAGCCAATATACAGTATAACCTCCATTGTGATGTGTACTCTGTCCATTAGTATCTAATCCAACAGCAGCATTTTATGATATCTGTCATCTTTTGGCATTTGTACAATTCAGAAGCATTTTTGCAGCAGAGTTTACTTAATCAGTCAAGGTTTCTTGTAACTGCCCTCCTTTCTCTGTAGAGCTAGAGCTAAGACGACGAGAGGACGAATACAGGTTTACAAGTAAGTGTATGTCAACATCTATAATCTTATTGTCCATACAGTATGTCATTTAAACCATTTATTTTTCAAAACAAATCTGTTTTATGTTGTTTCAGATTGCTTTGATTTATGTTGGGTGTTGTACAAATGCCAAAAAAATCACACAGTCAATTTTCTTCATTTCCGTTAACCTTTTTCATTGTTGAAGTGTTCTATTATTGCATAATTTTGTAAATGGCAATGCATGTATCAGAAAGAATGCTGTCATGTTTTACATTTGACTGCTGGTTCATGTGTCGCTTTTGTCATATGCAGCTTTCTGAGGTTCTTGTCACAGGAAATCCCTGTAGATCCTGTGGTTAGAGCAGCTGTGCACACTAAGCAATTTGACCTTTCCTGTTAACAGTGCACGATGCAACTAGTAAACATTTCAGTGCTGTTATTTTAGTGTTATTCATGTACTTATTTGCGATTTGGAAAATATTTGTATTTAAAATTTGAGCTTTTATTTTTATATTTTCAGTTTTCATTTTAGATTTAGTTTGTTTTAATGTTTTCTGCAGTTTTTTTATGTGCTTTTGTTATTTTTATTAGTTTTGTTTTATAATATTTCTATTTAGCTCTAATATGTTATGTTTTGTTTCATTTTTAGTTTTAGCAATTTTAGTACTTCAAATTAAACCTATTTTATTTCAGTTATTTGCCAAGACAACATATTTAATTAATTTTTTAATATTTAAAAGTTTTTCATCTAATTTTTATATTTTAATTTATTAAATAAAAAGTATATATGCAAGTGTGTATATATAAGCAACTATTGTAAATAAATGTTCGATACAAGTTAAGCATGTGTGGCATGCTGTCAGTTACCTAAAAACTTTTTTTTTTTTAATCTCTGTTTGTTGATTTATTGTGATTTAAAATTGCCTTCTAATTTTGCCTGTACAAATTGATATCAAATCTTAAATAATACACATCTTTGTATCAAAGTCTTTTTAAGTGGTTTAACAAAAATGTGAGTTTTGGATGCTTTGATTCAAACCCTCCTTGAAGGACTTGCCCTATAGACTATAGACCATTGTAAGTGCATTACTGTAAACATGTAATTTTGTAAATATGATATGTGAGGTGTTGAAATTGTGATAATCAACAGTATGCCACTCAAAAGGTCAAAAACTTGTTTTGAACCTGGAACATTCTTTTTAAAGATACACTATATTGCCAAATGTATTGGGACACCCCTCCAAATCATTAATTTCAGGTGTTCCAATCACTTCCATGGCCAAATGTGTATAAAATCAAGCACCTAGACATGCAGACTGCTTCTACAAACATTTGTGAAAGAATCGGTCGCTCTCAGGAGCTCAGTGAATTCAAGTGTGGTACCGTGATGGATTGCCACCTGTGCAATAAGTCCATTCGTGAAATTTCCTCACTACTAAATATTCCACGGTCAACTGTTAGTGGTATTATAACAAGTGGACGCAATTAGGAACAAAAGCAACTCAGCCACGAAGTGGTAGGCCACATAAAATCACAGAGTGGGGTCAGCGCATGCTGAGGCGCACAGTGCGCAGAAGTCGCCAACTTAGATAGAACACCTTTGTGATGAATTATAGCGGAGACTGCGAGCCAGGCCTTCTCGTCCAACATCAGTGCCTGACCTCACAAATATACTTCTAGAAGAAGGGTCAAAAATTCCCATAAACACACTCCTAAACCTTGTGGAAAGCCTTCCCAGAAGAGTTGAAGCTGTTACAGCTGCAAAGGTTGTGCCAACTCCATATTAAACCCTACGGATTAAGAATGGGATGTCATTAAAGTTCATGTGCATGTAAAGGCAGGCGTCCTAAAACTTTTGGCAATGTAGTGTATTATGTAAACAGGACTAATTACATAAGAACTAAGAAAATAAAATGTTCGTTAAGATGAGTTGTTCACAGATACATAATGAAGATTCCTTGAAAGTCCGGAATCATTCGTGCATGCCCTAAGCTTCAAAAATTCATAATTTATGCTTTTTTTTTGTTTTGTTTTTGTTGTTTTTTGATTTGTCCAGAGCTGCTCCAGATCGCAGGGATCAGTCCTCATGGAAACGCTCTGGGTGCCTCCATGCAGCAGCAGTTGAACCAGCAGGCAGCTCCAGAGAAGAGAGGAGGAGAAGTGCTGGACTCCACACACACTGACATCAAACTAGAGAAGAGCAACATAGTGCTGCTGGGCCCCACTGGCTCTGGTGAGACTGAAATACATTTTCGTTGTTGTGTACGATTTGATAGAAGTCTAATTTATTAAATGGAGCAGTACTTTCAGCAAGGACACATTAAATTGATTTTGATCAAATAAATGCAGCCTTGGTGAGCATAAGAGACATCTTTCAAAAACTATTTTCCGACCCTAAACCATTGAATGTTAGTGTATGTTTTGAATGTGGTAATATGGAAAGTTGTGTGATAGGGAAAACACTTCTGGCCCAAACGCTGGCCAAATGCCTGGATGTTCCCTTTGCAATCTGTGACTGCACCACCCTCACCCAGGCGGGGTATGTGGGAGAGGACATAGAGTCAGTCATCGCAAAACTTCTGCAGGATGCAAACTATGTGATCGAGAAAGCTCAGCAAGGTAACAGTTGTGGGAGACTTCCTGTGACATTTACCCACATGTATGAAATATCCAAAACCACGTTTTGCAATAATTAGTTCAATGAAATTTTGACTTGCATGTTGAAATTGTTTTAGGTATCGTGTTCTTGGACGAAGTGGACAAGATTGGCAGCGTTCCAGGGATCCATCAGTTAAGGGACGTGGGAGGAGAGGGAGTGCAGCAGGTTGGTAATTAAAAATGAAGCAGATTCTGTGTCCTAGATTACAAACTTCAGATGTGTCACTGATATTCAGATGAACTTTGAACTAAATCACAAGAACACTCACATGGCTGTTAAAGATTTACAGAAACACAGTCTGTTATTCTTGGAATCTCACTTCTGTATTTCTGGTGTACTTCTTTAATCACTAACAATATCTTGTGATGTACTCATTTTTGCAAAAGCTACAAATCAATTTTTATGACTACAGAAATTTTTTTTAGCCATATCTAAAAATGTGATGTCTTTACAGCAAGGTTTTAAAAATTGTGATAGTGCTTTTGTTGTGATGAATAACATGTTACATTATTTTTGTAGGGTTTACTTAAGCTACTGGAAGGCACTATCGTTAATGTTCCTGAGAAGAACACAAGGAAGCTGAGAGGTGAAACTGTGCAAGTTGACACCACCAACATCCTGTTTGTAGCATCTGGAGCATTTAATGGACTTGACCGTATCATCAGCAGGAGAAAGAATGAGAAGGTAAGTTCTAAAAGAATGTTGACGCATAACAATAAGGCTTTATTCACAAAATGATGAAAGACTAGTTTGGTTATCTTAAATTTAATATTTCATTTCCTTAAGCAAAATGAATTTCTAATAAAACAGATGTATGAGTAAATGGACCAAAGGCCTTAAGAAGTATTTATTTTTTTGTATAAGGTTGTCAGGATTGCATAAACTGCCATTTTAATGTTTTGGGTTAGTAAGAGGTTTTTTTTCTGAGAAATTAATACTTTTATTCAGTAAAGATCAAATGTGACTGTGAAGACATTTTATAATGTTACAAAATAATAAAAAATAAAATATCATAAAAAACATGTTTTGTTTTCAGTAATAGTAACTTTATTAGGCCCATAGACAACAAAAAACAAAATGCTACAAACAATGAATAATTAGCAATCTGGAATTAATTGTAGATTCTGTTCTCTTTTGCAGCTTATTGCGCTTTTAATATTTCTTTTTAATATCAAGCACATCCCGCTCTTTACTTTCTCATTCATCCGTCCATAAATACGACACATTTATGTGTTTTTTTACACATAAAATGTCTCTGTGGCGAAAGAGAAAATACCTGGTGAAATGTTTTGAAATGTCTCTTGGCACAGCAGAGCACCAATTTCAATAAAAGTATATGTAATAGTTATTAAAATAAAAGGATATGTTTCAGTACAGTCACGTTTTTCATATACTTTTAAATTTTCGCTGCTGTTCTAAAAATCTTTCTTTTTCGCCGTGGTTTGCCATTGATTACTGTTGTGACGCTGAACACGCACTTTGGCCGGTACAACTTGAAATATATTATTATTTTAAACTTTTCATAATTTCGATAAGCTGTACAACAAAGGAATTGTAATTGGCTGCCTTTTCTGCAGAAAGCAGATCTCTAGTGATGTCTAGTTTTTTTATAGTTCATTTGTTGGTAAAGGGTGAGAGCCCTGGCGAGCCACATTATTTTTGTCAAAGAGCCAGTTGTGGCTTGCGAGCTATAGGTTCTCAACCAGTTTTAAATTGTAATAATATTTCACAGTATTACATGTTTTTACTGTATTTTTGATCAAGTAAATGCATCCTTTGTAAGCATAAGAGACTTCTTTCAATAACATTAAAAAAATCTTACTGACCCTAAACTTTTGAATGGTGGTGTATATGTGTATATATAATGTGCCCACTACCTTTATATTCCATATGTAGTACCTTGGGTTTGGAACACCGTCTAACATGGGGAAAGGTCGAAGGGCAGCGGCAGCGGCTGACCTGGCTAACACCACAGGTGGAGAGGTGGATGCAGTGGCCGAGATCGAGGAGAAGGACCGACTTCTGAAACACGTGGAGGCCAGAGACCTCATTGAATTCGGCATGATTCCTGAGTTTGTGGGCCGTCTTCCTGTTGTGGTGCCTCTGCACAGTCTGGATGAGGAGACGCTGGTGCGGATCCTTACGGAGCCACGCAATGCTGTTGTGCCACAGTATCAGGCTCTCTTCAGCATGGACAAGGTTCGTACCAAATATAAACTAGGGGTCTTGTTTAACACATTTATTTCATCATCATTTGCTATATTCAGCAAAGTAAACTATCAGATTGAAGGATGATTCTCACAAAACTGTATTTTCTGCAAGCTTTTTCCAAGGTAAATTTAGGCATCTTTCCAAAAGGACACTTGGAGACTCCAAAAGGACACCTAATAACCAAATAATATAAGGATTTCATATAATTCATAAATTTATGCACACCAAAGCACACAAAAAAAAAAGACAGAATTCAGTGTACAGTATGTATACAGTGCAACAGCAAAGAGCTTGTTTACATTTTAGACATGTCAAGTTGCGATACTGAACAGACCACATGGAGACCGCCTTGACCTGACTGCATTATATGCCTACTACAGTACACAGATCCATTCAGAATTACCAAACACAGCAACATACACATGACCCGATAAAAACATTATCCTGAATGTGTGTGGAAACAACATGAATGTACTGAAATGTGTCTGTGCATAAATACAATGTGTGATCAGTGCTTTGAGAGCGCACATAAACGGTTTGACATAAATTACGTTAATGACGCAATTCCGCCAGTAATTTTGAAGGATTTTGAATTTAAGGGATAGTTCACCCATAAATGAAAATTCTTTCATCATTTACTCACCCTCAAGTTGTTCCAAACTTTATTCTTTATTCTGCTGAACACAGAAGAAGATATTTTGAAGAATATGGGGAACTAAACAGTTAGGGAAAAAATACTATGGAAGTCAATGGGGTCCATCAACTGTCTGGATACGGACATTCTTCAAAATATCTTTTTGTGTTTTTGTGTCCAGCAGAATAAAGAAATTCATACAGGTTTGGAACAACTTGAGGGTGAGTAAATGATGACAGAATTTTCATTTTTGGGTAAACTATCCCTTTAATCGCATGCTGTGTAAATAGGACTTTGACTTTGACTTTGAAACCCTAAATTTACAAAATAAAATGTTAATAAAATAATAAATAAAAATAAAATAATAAACCCTTTTGCCATTTTTATTGTCTTATCTCCTTTTGAACTTTTTTTTCCCTTTTATTATCATTATTTTTTTTAAATATATAAATATTATTAATATTATATTTATTTATTCAATTTGTTCATATAAGCAGATGGTTTATAGTGCTACAAATTCAGTAAGTACATATATATATATATATATATATATATATATATATATATAAAAGAGAATCATTTCTGGATGTGCTGTCTTTCTTTTGTATTAGTGTGAGCTCAACGTGACGCCTGATGCCCTTAGAGCAATCGCCAGGTTAGCTCTGGAACGTAAAACCGGAGCCCGTGGGCTTAGATCCATAATGGTAGGAGAGTGCTGTTTTTGTTGCTTGTATTGTATTCAGTTTCAGTTCCTCAAAGGCATGCTGGTATAATTACGTGTGCTCTTGTGATGTCATAAGCTGCCACTATTTCCCAACAGGAAAAACTGCTGCTTGATCCCATGTTTGAGGTGCCACATTCAGATATTGTGGCAGTGGAGGTGAAGAAGGAAGTGGTTCAAGGAAAAGCACCACCTCAGTACATAAGGTGAGAGCTCACCTGACCTAGTTTGTTATTCTTGTTATCTTATCTGTCCACAATTAAGATTAAAACCTATTCTGACACACCTGGAGCTATGGACTGTTTTCAGGCCTTAAGGTAATTGTTTTGTTTTTTTTTGTCTTCTGAACAAATGTACTGAGGAAAAAAAAAAAAATTAAAATACTAAAATAAAAATAACTTAAAATTGGTAACACTTTACAAAAGGTATAATTTGTTAACATGTAATAACTAACAAACTACATTTTTACAACATTTATTTTTATCTTTGTGAATGTTAGTTCACGGTGCATTAACTAATGTTAACGAAATGCTTTTGATTTTAAAAATGTATTAGTAAATGTTGAAATTAACTAAGTTTTAAGTCTTAGTTCATGTTAACTAATGTAGTTAACAAATGAAACCTTATTGTAAAGTGTTACCAAAAAATGAAAGTGTGTCATATATTTGAAGAATATGTTTTGAAGATGCCTTGATCTTTTATTTATCTACAACCCCAAATCCAGAAAAGTTGGGACATTTTGTAAAATGTAATAAAATCAAGAATCTGTTATTTAATTCTCTTTAACCTCTTTAACCTTTAACCAGTTTTCACTGGCCAAATTAATTGTATTTTGTAAATATACATTTTGATTTTGATGGCTGCAACAAACTCCACAAAAGGTGGGACAGAGGCAAACTAAAAGTGAAAAGACTATAGAATATCCAAGTTAAACTGTTTTGAAACAGTCCACAATTAGCAGGTGAACTGGTAATAGGTGAGAGTGTCGTGATTGGGTACAAAAGGAACATCCACCAAAGACTCTTGTGTTTGCAAGCAAAGATGGTTCATGGCTCATCACTTTTGTGCCAAATTTCATGAGAGAATTGTCAAACAATTCAAAAATCACATTTCTCAATGCAAGATTGCAAAGAATTTAGGTCTTTCACCATCTACCATACATAATATTGTGAAAGGATTCAGGGAATCCAGAGAAATATCAGTCTGTGTAGGGCAAGGCAGGAAACCTCTGTTGAAAGTGTGTGACCTTTGAGCTCTCAGACGGCATTGCATGAGAAACCGTCATACTCTGTTAAATACAGCCACATGGGCTCGGGTGTTCTTTGGAAAACCGTTGTCACTTAACACAGTCTGACACTGCATCAAGAAATGCAACTTGAATCTCTGTTACGCAAGGAGAAAGCTATACATGTGTTTAATGCAGTTCTCTGGGCCCGAGCTCATCTCAGATGATCCACAACACAGTGGAAATGTGTGCTGTGGTCAGAGGAGTCCATGTTTCAGCTTGTTTTTGGGAAAAACTGACTTTGAGTCCTCAGTCAAAATGACGGAAAGGACCATCCAGACTTTCATCAGCGAAAGGTACAAAAGCAAACATCTGTCATTGTATGGAGGTGCATCAGTGCAAATGGTATGGGTGACTTGCATGTGTGTGAAGGTACCACTGATGTGGAGGCGTATATTGGGATTGTACAGAGACATTTAATGGTATCAAGATGACATCTTTCCTGGGAAGCCAGACAATGCCAGGCCTCATTCAGCATGTGCTAAAACAGAGTGGATTATAGACACTCTACACCATACAGTGAATGTGTTTGACTGTCTCCCTGCAATCCAGATCTGTCTCTTATTGAAAACGTATGGCCCGTCATGACAAGGAGAATCAGACAACAATGACCACAGACTGTTGAGCAGCTGTCTTGTATCAGGCCAGATTGGGCAAAAAATCCACTTGCAAAACTTCAACAATTAGTGTCCTCAATTCACAAGCATATAAAAAGTGTAATTAAAAGGAAAGGTGACAGTTGTAAACATGCCTCTGTCCCACCTTTTTTGGAGTGTATTGCATCCATCAAAATCAAAATTTATTTATACTTACAAAATACACTTAAAGGGATTGTTCACACAAAAATGAAAATTAGCCCATGATTTACTCACCCTTAAGTCATCCTAGGTGTATATGACATTCTTCTTTCAGACGAATACAATCAGAGTTATATTAAAAAATGTCCTGACTCTTCCATGCATTATAATGGCAGTGAATGGCTGCCCCAAAAAATGCATCCATTAATTATAAAAGTACTCCACACGGCTCCGGGGGGTTAATAAAGGCCTTCTGAAGCGAATCGATGGGTTTTTGTAATCCAAAAATATCCATATTTAACACGTTATAAAGTAAAATATCTAGCGTCCGGCGGACCGTCTTCCGTATTCAACTTACGGAAAAAGCGTAACTGGCGCGACGATGTTGGACGTAGCGTAAGAGTTTTGAACTGCGAGAGGCGCTACACTTTCTGCGTAAGTTGAATACGGAAGGCAGTCCGCTGGAAGCTAGATGTTTTACTTTATAAAGTTTTAAATATGGATATTTTTCTTACAAAAACCCATTGATTCGCTTCAGAAGGCCTTTATTAACCCCCCGGAGCCATGTGGATTATTTTTTATAATGGATGGATGCACTTTTTTGGGCTTCAAATTTTGGGCTGCCTTTCACTGCCATTATAAAGCTTGGATTAGTCAGGACAGTTTTTAATATAACTCTGATTGTATTCGTCTGAAAGAAGAATGTGAGTAAATCATGGGATCATTTTTATTTTTGGGTGACTATCCCTTTAAGTTGTTCAGTGAAAACTTTGAAAATCTTTTCTTTGTATTTTTGCCAGTTAAATAAAGGTTAAAAAAAATCACATATTTTTGATTTTATTGCATTTTACAAAATGTCCCAACTTTTATGGATTTGGGATTGTACTTGAACTGTAATGCACATTGCAAAAACATTTTTTTAATATAATCTATAATTAAAATCAAGAAAGTATTTTATATGCTCAGCATAATTTTTTAATGCAAACAAATAATGGTTCTCATTGTGGGTTCATTAAATTACTTACTGAACTGTCGTTAGGTTTGTACATATTGAGAATCTATAAATATCTCAACTGTCTAAGTAAACTAACACACATTGCTTTCCTTTTGAATTTACTGCCTAATTAGTTTAATGGCACTTGGTAGTCATTTGAATTAGTCTCATTGACTTTTTTGCTCTCTCCACTCAGAGCTGCAGCTAAAGACCCCTCTGAGGAGGAGTATGACTCTGGAATCGAAGAGGAAAACTGGACAAGACAGGCTGATGCCGCCAAGAACTAAAAACTACTCGAGACTTTTCTTTAGCTGATTGTTTGCCTCCTCAGTTCTCCTAAGGGTCCATTTCTCACTGTATGCTTGTAATGATTGGTTACTCGCTTTGGAAAATCATATTCTGTGAACTTATGCCATCTCTACCCTGACTTTATGTAATCATGGCTTAGAGAAATAAGTTTAAAGTCAACCAAGTCTGTGGGAAGTCTCCCCTGAAACTATCCCTCTAAAGAGATGAGAAATGTAAAGAATTTTATTTAATTTTATTTCATTTTAGTTTCTCTTTGCCCTCCTTGGAATAAAATTACACATTTGTGTCACACTGGTCATGTGCTGGTTATAGTTACTGTAGACGTTGATATAAATCCTGACAACTTTCATAAAGTCTCCAATATGGCTGTGGTAAATCAATTTTTGTAATTGAACCACATGAATAATAATTAGAACCCCACCAGAATATGTATCTGTATGCCTCTTTATTAGCTGACTTTAAATTTGGCACATTATTTTTTTTCCGTCACTCAATGCTGTGGATTAAAGTGGGATTTTTAGATGTCCAATTTGCAATTACACTCAAGCTGCTATTTGCATTATGTTAAGGGACAAGAAAATCAGTAACAGGCTGGAACTTCAAGGACATGCCTATTGTCACCCTGTCAAAGTGTCGTCACAATTTCTGTTGTTATTCACAAAGTGGTCCAGCAATGGAAGATGTATTTGTATCGGCCAGTTTGAAACAACCAAGTGACTTTGTCTCTTTGAGAAAGTTGTACATCAGTAACTGCAGTAGTTACACAGTGATTTAAGCTCTGTGCTGAATTCCCAGTGTAATTCATTTTTAATCACTTCACAGAAATGGATTTCTTTTTCTTTTCATCTGCATTGTTAGAATATACTCCCATGAATGCAAAGTGGGAAGGGGTTACTATTTGCATAGAGAGAGTAGAAACATGTACTGTATGTTTTTGATTTTCACCCCCTCAAGTCAAAGGATTGATGTACAAAAAAAAAAATATGTAGGAATAAAATGTAAATATTATCACTGAACAATGCAGGTCTTCTGTTGTATTTCAATGAACACAAAGAGCATTAGATAAAGACCAACAGAGAAACTAAATAGGACAAAATACATACAACACAGCATAAAATATATTATGAAATATAGCATTATTTAAAGGCATAGTTCACTCAAAATCTAAAAATCTGTCTTATATTCACACTCATGTTTAAAACTAGCATTATTTTCTTCCATGGAACCATTTACTTTTCAATCATTTACTTTCACTGTATGACACATGACAAAAGTTAATGATGATTGAGGCTGTCATTTTGCAAAACCTCTCCTTTTGTGTTTCACTGAGGAAAGAGCTAACAGTTTATAACATGAGGGTGAGTAAATGATGCCAGAATTTTTAGCTGTAGGTAAATATTCATTTTAATACAATACAATGAAATGTTAGAATAATGAATTAAATAGGCCAAGACTATTTATTTATTAAACGAAGAAAGGGATATTATTGACTAAATTAAATACATAAATGTGTAATTAAATATACTAACAAATGTTTCAATTAATGGATAAAAATGTAATTAAATAAGCTTTTCTTATGTAGAATAGAGAAGAACAATAGGTAATGATTTCTAAGAAGTCTCGTATGTTCATCAAGGCTGCATTTATTTGGTCAAAAATCTAATTATCTAATATATATAATCTAGTTTAAAATGAAATTTATTCCTGTAATGGCAAAGCTGAATTTTCAGCATCATTTCTCCAGTCTTCAGTGTCACATGATCCTTCAGAAATCATTCTAATATCATGATTTGTTGCTCAAGAAATATTTCTTATTATCAATGTTGAAAACAGTTGTGCTGCTTAATTTATAATCAGATTATACATTTTTTCCCCGTGTCCTAAATGTAAATACTTTCCATCCTGCTTTAACTTTGAAAGGGATTTTATTTTGACGGCTTGCCGACCGGAAGTTCTTCCTTCATAACTTCCGGTTATACGCTGTTCTCTGGACGTTCCTCACAACTGCGCGCTTCAACAACACCGAGTTGATCTTAGCATGAAATAATGGATAACTCTCAGCAGTTCGGATATATGGGCGCTCCGCCTCCTCCCTTCAATGCTCCTGCGTGTACAGACGGGGCTGTTTATGCTGGAGGAGGCGCAGGACCACCACCGATGCCTCCTCCAGCTCCAGTGGGACACACATGGAACATGTATCAACTTCCACCACCGCCAGTACAGCATCACTGGCCCCAATTTCCACCCTTCGACCCGAGCAGACCGCCTCCAGGCCCCTTTGAACCTCCTCAACACAATGAGAACCCAACTCCATCCTGGTCCCAGAACCAGTGGAATCCACCTGAACATAATTTCAGGGGACAATTTACACCAAATCAACACCAATTTCCAAATTCAGCACCACCATCATATCAGTCCAACATCAGTCCGGATAATTCAGCTCACATGTACACCTCGAACCGCCAAAATTACTCATTTACCGACCAGTCTGCGAATAGATCCTGGCTAGACGACAACCAAAACAACAGTCAAATATCAGCATCCGATGAGGAATCCAAGCAGAGGTTGAGAGATGAGCAGTGGATTCAAAGTCTCTTGCTTTCGAGAGTCAGTAAACCCAGTGAACCAAAACAAACCGAATCCAACCCATCAATCTCTAAGTTCAAAGAAAAGCTGTATGGCACTGTTAAAATGCTGTCTGAGTTAAATATCGTGTGCCAGATGCTGAAGGATAATTTGGAGAATGAAGATGTTTGGACTGATACGCTCGCAAAAGCAGCAGAACTAAAGAACAGCATACAGGAGAGCCTGACGGAGCTGAAGGACCCGGACTGTGTCAGCGGTATCAAGAGGAAGTTACTGCAGATAAACAAGAAGAGAGCCAGGATGAGGAGACGAAAGATGGAACAAAAGGAGGAAAAGCTGGAACAGGAGGCTAGACGTGCTGAACGAGAGGCGGTGGTTGATAAATGGCAGATGAAACGCATTCAAGAAGTGGAGGAGAAGAACAGAGTGAGGAAAACTGACACATTATATCAGTGTCTTCCAATAGGGGGCGCTACACGCCCAGTTTTGGTTTATCCGTTATGCATTGCATTTTCATGTCCCCATATATTTCTTAAAGGGGAAGTTAACCAAAAATTAAAATTCTGTCATCATTTACTCACCCTCAAGTTATTCCAAACCTGTATGAATTTTTGAAGAATGTCGGTAACCAAACAGTTGATGGGGCCCATCAACTGTTTGGTTACCCATATTCTTCACAATATCTTATTTTGTGAAGAAAAAATTCATACATATGTCCCATGAAATATTATTATATTATAATATATTATACTTAAGATGAATTAGTATTATACTATATTAATAGTTTTGTTATTAATTATGATATATATATATATATATATATATATATATATATATATATATATATATATATATATATATTATTCTATATTAATAATATCTTACTATATGATTTATTAAATTATTATATAGTATTAATTAATTTATAAAATTATGCTATTATATAAATATTATAATAATTTTAAGTACTTTTCTTTTATCAAAATGTCTCAGTTAATATGGGGCCCATCAACTGTTTGGTTACCCATATTCTTCAAAATATCTTTTGTGTTCAGCAGAAGAAAGAAATTCATACATATGTCCTATGAAATATTATTATATTATAATATATAACTTATTAAGATGAAGTAGTATTATACTATATTAATAGTTTTGTTATTAATTATGCTATATATATATATATATATATATATATATATATATATAAAATGTTTTATTATTATTATATATTAATAATATCTTATTATATGATTTATTAAATTCTATATTATATAGTATTAATTAATTGCTAAAAGTATACTATTATATAAACAATATAATTGTTAAAAAAAATAATTTTAAGTACTTTTCTTTTATCAGAATGTCTCAGTTAATAGAACATAAATAAAATATATTATGCATTTTAAATAATTTCCCTACTTTGGTTTGGTATGAACGGATGTTGCCATTTTTGTCATGTTGACAAAATGCCTGAATGCTTCACATAAAAATGGCAATTCATTTAGAACTTTATTTATTTATTTATTTATTTATTTTTATTTTACCTTTCTGCAATCATTACCTTTCAAATCAGGCATGTTTTTTGGGGGGAATATTGATTTATAATCAGTTTTTTTTTTTTTTTTTCCCTGTGCTGGGTGTTCCCTTAATATTACTTTCCATCCTGCTAGTCTTTATTAATATCACTTTAACTAACACAAGTTTCTTAATGGCCTGTTCCTGTAAAATAACTATTTGACATCACTTATATATTGACTAATTTTAGTTTTTGATATTTATCTCTCCAGGTAGGCTATATATTTCAATATTATGTGAATTTCCTCTACTATATGAACATTTGTTAGTTTGTCATCCAGTAATGCCTGATCTAATTATTTTGTTGTTGTTCAGGAGAAAGAGTTGAAAATGGCCGCAGATGCTGTTCTCTCAGAGGTCAGAAAGAAACAAGCAGATTCCAAAAGAATGCTGGACATCCTCAAATCACTGGAAAAACTCAGGAAACTCAGGAAAGAGGCTGCGTCCAGGAAAGGTAAAACATAAAAATAAGATTTTGTTTGCATGTTTTAATGTAAAAGTTATCCCTGAGAAATTGATCTTGACAGTTTATGGTTTGTATAAGCATATTGTTGACAACTTTTGGAGAAATCAGTCGAGGATTTGCTTATTTGTAGTTGTTTCTGTATGTTAAACTGATTACTTCATCTTTAATGCCTAATTTCCTTTAATTTTTCCTATTTTAACAGGCATGTTTCCGGGAAAAGCGAGTGATGACACATTTGAGGGTCACTTGGAGCGGTTGAGGAGTCTGATCCGTAAGCGCACGGCAGTGTACGCGGCAGAGGAGAAAGCTCTGAGAGTCATGCTTGAGGGAGAGCAGGAGGAGGAACGCAAACGAGACCGTGAGAAACGACTGAAGAAAGAAAAAGAGAAGCTCTTGCAGAAGAAGCGAGAGGTGGACGCAATGCTGTTTGGAGGTAATACTGGGTTTGAGGATAGACAGATAGAAGGACAGACAGACAGCTTAAACTTTTTGGAATCATTATGATTTTTTAATGTTTTTGAAATAAATGTCTTTACTACGGCGGCCAACAAGTGCAAAACAAATAACCATTATGAAAACAAATTAAGAAATCCAAAAACAAAACAACAAATTATTAACACAACAACAGTTCTGAAAACAAAATAGAAAGTCAGAAGACACAATGACAAGTCAGACAAAACAGAGAAGGTAGGTATATTTTGTGAATGGAATACTTACCACTGATTGGACGAGACATCTGTCAATCAAGACATGCAGAAAGTACAGCAGGCCTCGGCAGTAGAAAGTTGATTCGCGTATGCATGTGTAAATTTTAGAGCTGTATCGTCTACGATAATAATTGTTGTTTTAACAATGTGCGAGCTGACGTTATTGAGTTTGTCATCCAGTTTGCAAAAAACAAACAAAAACACGCCTTGAGACGCTCTCGCTGCATGTAGAATGCAGTTAATGCCCCTAAAATTCCAGATATGGGGGCAAAATGCCCATGTTTTTGTCTTATGGTTATATTATATGGTATGTAGTTAAGCAAACGGAATTGTCAGAATTTGTTTGGCACTTCTCAGCCACCGTACTTTACTGTCACTTTTGATTAATTGAATGCGTCCTTGCTGAATAAAATGAAAATTACTTTTGAATGGCAGTGTATTTCGTTTTCCACAAAAAATATTAAGCAGCTAAAACAGCAATGTTTTCAACATTGATAAAAGTAATAATACGGGCCCTATCATACACCCGGCGCAATGCGACGGCAAGTGCAACGCAAATGTGTTTTTTGCTAGTTTCAGCCCGACGCAGTTATCATTTTCACGTCCAGCGCCACGTTTAAATAGCAAATGCACTCGCGCCCATCTGTTCGCCCATGGGCGTGCTGGTCTGAAAACGAGGTGTGTTCAGGTGCATTGTTGGCATGTTGCTATTTTGAGGCAACTGAAATTACCTGCGCTATTGACCAACAAAAACCTGGTCTAAAGTCAATAGCGCAGTATTTTTTGTTATTTAAAGAGCGCATTAGTAATATGAGTCTATAGGTGGGTGCACAACGCTCATCACTTTGCTTATTACACACACAGGGACGTGCAGCAGCACACAAACATTTTTAAATATTAAAAATAAAAGGATTCCTCTCTGGAGAAGCGTTCAGTCTTTCCGCTCGCAAATTCCACCATGTAAATAACGAATCCGCCATGGTGCAAGCGCAACTGGTTTTTAAAGGGGAGATGAGACTCTGATTGGTTTATTGCACGTTACGCCCAAAACACACCCATTACTCATTAACAGAATAGGGACAACCCTTTTGGACCATGTGCCTGGCGCGCCGACCGTTTTTTCCGTCATTAAACTAGCAAAAGTGGATTCGGACACGCCCTAAGTGCACCTGCGCCATGCGCTTCAGACCATGTGCTCAGATTGTTAAAATAGGGCCCTAAATGTTTCCTGAGCATCAAATCAGCATATTAGAATTTCTGAAGGATCATGTGACACTGAAGACTGGAGTAATGATGTTGACAATTCAGCTTTACCTCACAGGAATAAATTACATTTTAAAATGTATTCAAATAGAAAACAGCTATTTTAAATTGTAATAATATTTCACAATATTACTGATTTTCACTTTTTTGATAAAATAGATGCAGCCTTGGTGACCATAAGAGAAAACATAAAAAAAATCGTAATGATTCCAATCTTTTGGCTGTTAGTGTGTATAATATATCTGCTATGGGACAAACACATCCAGGTCCAAAGCATGTTTCCTGATCATTAATCCATTAGGGTTGTTTTTTCTCTGAGGACACCACAAGTTGGCAGTATAGCTGTTTTCAGTCCCTGTACTATTTCAAGGTGTGCTTCACTGTATGTACAGTTAGTGTATAAATAGTGCAGCACATCTTGAAATAGTACAGAATAAACCTATGTAGATCTTTTTGTTCAGTGGTATTTATATGGCGCTTGTTCCCCTATTTTTAGTGTTAGTAAATGTTGTTTCATAAACACCAAAGTGCAATAAATAAGACCTAGGTTCATATGCAATAAAATGTGCAAGTGTTCAATTACATGTATGTAAACTCTGTTCTTTTCTTTTTCTTTAGCTGAATTGCCACCTGATCACCCTCTTACACCGTTCCATGATTACTACACACAGGCTGAGCGCTCCCTTCCTGCTCTTATTCAAATAAGGTCTATTTTCAAATCAGAAGTAACCTCTAAAAATAACTCTGTGAGTAAATGTGATAAAACTCAAAGAATGTTCATATCGCATTTCTCCTGACAGGAGAGAGTGGGATCAGTTCCTGGTTTCTGTTGAACACCCTGACGGCACATCGGTTCCTCAAGGCTGGGTTCTGCCCGACCAACCAGCTGACGACGTCTGGGCCACGGCCCTGGAGAAATGACACTTTTAACCCGAAAGACTGTTCATTCATCTGAGAGAAAAAACATTTGGTGTTTGGCCAGATTAAGTGATGCTAATTTTGGTGAATTTTATGAAAACATTTCACCCTAAAACCAAAGAAATTATACTTTACATTAAGAAAAGCTTTTTTTTTACATTGACATTTTTTTTCATGACAGTTAAGTGCATTTTCCCCATATTCTCATGAATGTGTTTGGATATTTTTCTGTAATTTTGGATATTTTTTTTGTAATTTGTCTGCATATTTTTCTGTAATTCTCATTATTTTGAGTGGTAATTTTCATTAGATTCTCATTGCTGCAAAATTACTGAAATATGTAATTTTTTTTTATTTAAATACCCTTAAAACTAAAGACAGTAGAACAAATACTACTATAATTTATACATACAACACACACAATATATATGTATTAATGCTGTCAAATGATTAATCGTGATTAATCGCATCCAAAATAAAAGTTTGTGTTTACGTATGTAAAATGTATAATTATTATGTATATATAAATACACACACATGCATGTATATATTTAGGATTTTTTTTTATATATTTATATATTGTATAAATATATATACAGTATATACATGCAAATATTTCTTAAATATATACATGTGTGTGTATTCAAATATACATAATAATTATACACAGTACACACATATTATTTAAACACAAAACTTTTATTTTGGATGCGATTAATCGTGATTAATCATTTGACAGCCCTAATATAAATATATATATATGGTAACGGTAATGAGAATAGGATGATGTGCTTAATTGTCATGGAAATATCACAATGCAAAAAAAAGCAATTGAGCAACTACAATTTCTTATTGGGATTATTTACAATTTCTTAATGGGATTCACCAATTTATTTGGCTGTCTATTAGTAGTCCTTCAAAAGACGTCACATGTTGACTTCTGAGAAAAAGACTAATTACATCACAGTGATTTACTGTGATCTGCTTAATACAGCCATGTTGACTGGTGTTTATAAATGAAAACACATTAAGATATTTTCTGATACCTTATCTGTGTGTAATATTTCACATGACAAGACAATTCTTTACTTGTCAAGAGTAAAATAAAGTGTTCCCATGATGGTCTAAATGTGGATGCTTCAGGTTGACTTCCTGTAGGTGTGAGCGGCTCAGGTTAACAGCCAATGTCAGTGTGTTGTGTCACTGGATTAGTGGAGCAGATGTAGTCAACACACAGAGTGACGATAACACTGTCCTCATCACCACTGAGACGAGACACACTCGGGAGACAGGTGAGGAAACATTATTAAAACTCTGTTAGCTGCTAGTTTTGAGTTAAGTGAAATGGCTAATATATTTTAAATGAACAATTATTTTAAAGAATGTTTTATAAACTCAATGCTAGCTTAATGTGGATGTTTGTTTAAAAATTAATTAAATTAATTTGCAATGCTTTGTACGTTATAATGATGTTGAATGCATTATTTTCATAAATGTCATTTATCAGTTTCAATGAAGGCTGTTACACTGAAAAAAATTTCACTCGGACTGCTAGTAATTTTGACAAATAATTACAAAGATTTGGAAGTAACACTGAATTTTTAAAAGACGGAAATAGTATTTTCTTGTGAAACGTACTTCAATTTACAATATCGAAAATTATTTTTTACAGTGTATATAATCTAAAATTAATATATGATTTAATTGTTTTATATATTTATAAATGTTTTATAGTAATTAAATTAAGAAATATCTAACATTTCAAATATAATATAAAACATTTTTAAACCAGTATAATATACCGCATCCTTATTTTAACATAATTAATTAATATAAAATTAATATATTTAATTGTTTTATATATTTATAAATGTTTTATACTAAAGACATATCTAACATTTCAAATATAATATAAAACAAACATTTTTAAACCACTATAATATACCGCATCCTCATTTTAGCATAATAAAGGTTTACAACTATTTTTTTCTACAGCATTCCAGTATAAGTATATATTTTAAAACTCCAGAATTTTAAATACAAAATTTGTGCACATTTCTAATGAATAGTTATTTATTTGTTTACATTTTAAATAAATCTATTCTGTTTTGTGAAATATCTTTGTAGTTTATATATACTTAAAGAAATAGTTCACCCAAAAATGAAAATTTTGTCATCATTTACTCACTCTCATGTTGTTCCAAACCTGTATGGATTTCTTTCTTCTGTTGAACACAAAACAAGCCACGCCTACCGGTTACATCACTTGCCCACCGCGGCACCGCCCCCACCGTCTTTTTCATTTTTATAGTAATAAAATCATTTAGTTCAGTTAGAGAACAGACACTACAATTAAAAACCAAACGTGTCTGTTCAATACAGCATGAGCCGAAGGACAGTCGCAGCAGGAGTCAATCTCATTTATCACGAGAGCGAAGAGCTGACAGACAAGATGATCACGGAAGATTTGGTTTCAAAGCGAAATGTAAAAGCGCCTATTTAAGTGAGTTTGTCATTGTAACGTTTTGTTGTTGTGTTTTTCATTAAGAATAATAGGCTAATGAACCCGCAATTCAAGCAACCCGCCCCGAATTGGCGCTAATTCTAAACCGAAACTAAAATTAGCACGGCCGCACGGGCATTCATTTACGGCTGCACTGTCATTCACGGCTGCGATGTCATTCATTCAGGCTGCACAGTACGCACACATTTACAGCTGCACTGTCATTCATTTATGGCCGCACAGTCATTCACGGTGCGTGTCCAGTCTGGCGCGTTTTCAGTTCATGCCTATCGAAGCTTAACTTTCACAGACATTTATGGAAAACACTCGCTTTGCTCCGCACCGCTCCGTTATGAATGCCCGAGCGGCCGTGCGCATTTTACTTTCGGTTTAAAATTAGCGATTTGAAAAGCCCCCGCCGGTGACACTATTTGTACATTCTGTGAGTGAAATCCCACCCCCTATGGGGGGGTTGAAAACATGCGGAACTAGCTCCTACTCTCCTACTACTGGCTGTAGTCTCTAGCCCCTGGCCAAAAAAGCCTCCGATGATGCTAAATGACGATTTTTGTGTCATAGGAAGTTTTTTTCCAGACACAAAATACAGAAATCTCTGGTCTCAGGGGGATATGAGGGAGGGAAGCACGGTCATTCGAATATACTACCGGGTTTCTACTGATACAAAGCTTAATGCTAATCGGCGAAGTATCCCTTTAAGAGCTTACCAAGCATCTGGCTGCTAAGACTCTTCTCAGTTTGAAAATATAAAACCATCTGGTGAAAAAGGTGCGGAGCAGCATATTAGGATCAGATCTGAGCAGCTGTCCCAGCGCTCTGCCATAGTGAAGAGCTTCAGCAGGCCGTATGGTGCAGGACACATCAGACTACTATAGGAAACTTTTTCAATATTGTTGGGCTAGGTTTTATGCAGATAATTTCTATAACCACTCTCAGACAAACCATGACTAGTCTTGAGAAAAATGCACTTTTCCCACTAAGGTTTCTGACAGGTAAACATATGATAGAGCATGTGTCATGGCACATGGCAGTGACGTTGAGACAGTCAGGTGGTCAAGTCTCAGTAATCTTTAATCCCTAATCCTCTAGTCTCTTTACTATTGAGTAACAGGTAAACAAATATAGAGAAGTTTCAGTCAAACGTAGAACAAGATGTTTCCTGAGAAGATGGAATTGGAAAAAAAACCTTCAAACTGTTGTTTTTGTCATGCATTGTTACTACCGAACGTTTGTAATAATTGTTTTTTTTTAATGTTTTTGCATTTATTTGATCAAAAATACAGTAATATTGTAAAATAATATTACCATTTAAAAGAACTGTTTTATATTTTAATATGTTTTAAAATGTAATTTATTCCTGTGATTCAAAGCTGAATTTTCAGCATCATTACTCCAGTCTTCAGTCACATGATCCTTCAGAAATCAAATGCTGATTTGGTGCGCAGTTATTATTGGTCCTCAACTATTAATAATGGTGGTTCTTATTATTATCAATGGTGAAAACTGTTTTTAATATTTTTGTATAAACTGTGTAACATTTCTTTCATTCTTTGATGAATAAAAAGCTCAATAAAATTTAAATATTTTGCAACATTATAAATCCTTTTACTGTCAATTTTGATCAGTTTAATGCATCCTTGCTGAATAAAAGTATTAATTTCTAAAAATGATCATACTTACCCCAAACTAATGAATGATTGTGTATCACGGGTTTCCACAAAATATGAAGCAACACAACTTCAGCATAATCTGCATATTAAAATGATTTCCGAAGGATCATGTGACACTGGAGACGAGTAATGATGCTGAAAATTCAGCTATTGAGAATCGAACCAGTGACCTTCGTGTCCTACAAGTCCAATTCTCTAACCGTTCGCACCTCAGTCGTTTCCTGTCGGTTTTGAGAATTGAACCTTCAGGTTATAAGTCCGACTCTCTAACCATTAGGCCACGACTGCCCACAAAAGTGGACAGTGTGAAATTGGTTGGTTTGGTTTCAGGTGTTTCTTTATTTGCATGCAATTTCTGTTTTCAGATAGGGGTGAAATGTCCTGTCTGGATGAGGTGCCCTTCAAGATCCCTCTCGGCGTCCTTGAGGATGCAAAGGAAGAGGTTGAGCTCCTCACAGCTCCAGAAATCACTCTGCCCGACTACCTGAAGATACTGCAGGAAACTGAGGTCTGATACTGAATTGACTTCCTGTCTCTAAACTGCATGTTTCTGACCTGACGATATCAGGTGGCTTCAAAACGTTCTTGGACACTTATCACACTTTTAGCATCTTCAAACAATTGCAGCTATTCTTTTCCCAAGCCATTTTTGGGATTATTTTTAGCTAGCTGGTCCCAAGGTGATTTTTTTTAGTGAATGTAT
Organism: Coreius guichenoti; assembly: GCA_039654105.1. Lineage (NCBI taxonomy): Eukaryota > Metazoa > Chordata > Actinopteri > Cypriniformes > Gobionidae > Coreius > Coreius guichenoti. The sequence goes on from CM077168.1 coordinate 44,960,560, forward strand.
GAAGTCAGTTTTCCTCAGTGTCACACAGATGTAATAAAAGTATTAATGTTCAACAACCTGAAAGCATCCAAATACAAATACCTTTTGAAGAGTATATCAACTTTGTCTCAGTTTTTCTACTAAGATTCCTTGGGAGAAACATATACTCTACTATTTAAAAGTTTGGGGTCGATATGATTTTTTAAAATATTTTTGAAAGTCGTCTCTTGTGTTCACCAAGGCTGCATTTATTTTCAGTCAAAAATTGAGTAATTGACAGTTACCATCGCACACCTGTTGGTAATAGATAGGTGCGTAGGAAAGAGGATAAACAAATCCAAAAATCTCAAAAATAAAAGGAAATCCTGCACACTATCGATACTTGCAGAAAATATCAAAAACTTTTTATTAGCAACGTTTCGGTCTCATGACCTTCATCAGGCATATACATATACACAATCAAAAATTTAGTGAAAACAGAAATATCATGAAAAATTAATACAATTTAATAGAGCATTTTTTTGTTTTAATATATTTCAAAATGTAATATATTCCTGTGATGCAAAGCTGAATTTTCAGCATCATTACTCCAGTCTTCACTGCCACATGATTCTTCAGAAATCATTATAATATGCTGTTTTGCTACTCAAGAAACATTTCTTAGTATTGTTTGGTTGATTATAATGTTGAAAACAGTTGTGCTGTTTAATATTTTTGTGGAAACCGTGAACCTTCTTTCAGGATTCTTTAATAAATATTAAATATTAATAAAAGTATTAATTTCTTTAAAAAAAAAAATTTTTAAAGGTAGTGTGCTTTTTGCAGTCTGTATCACATTAAAGATGTTCAGAACAGATCAAGAGCAGGCACTTCTCACTTCTTTACTAATACTAAATTACTGTATGTGTTTCTGAGATCTTAAAGATCATTCCCAACAGAGCATCTGTGACTTCCATAAACCACATTAGGTTCAATGTAATTTGCCAATAGCATCCAGTGATTACAGTATATAATTACTTAATGTAATTTTCACTGAGTGCAGGCTGTCACTAACAAGGTCATGGGAAAATACAAAGACACTTGGTGTAAGCGTATCCCTGCTACCTCTGACCCATTCACATCTGTGATTACTCTCTAATTACACTGACATATGAACTTTCTAGTATGCTGTTATTTATCCTGGAGGTGTGCGGTCAACATGACCATGTCAAAAATACAGTATAATTCCATCTCTTATTACAAAAACTAAAACAATAAGGGTGAAAAAAGTTCTTGGCTGTCAGAAATCTATGTAATATTGTTGATGTAATTGGTACTGGATCCATTGAGATAAAATGCCTAAAATTCCTAAGGGTTTGTGTGTTACTGGTCAAGGTATTTGTAAAGAAAACATATTGCTGTCAAAGGTTATTACAATCTAATCAGAAATAAGCTAATGTGAACCTTTTATGGTTATGTGCTGAACTTGAGTTTGTGTAAATTCTTAGTCATTTGTCCCTCGTCCGTCCAAGAACAACAATGTGTACCTGCCTTGGAGCATTGCATGCTTAATTTTGCATTAAGGACTTGAATCAGATGCAAATTGTTGTGTAATATTTGGCTGGTGTGTTTTGCACATCTGTTTTATGCTTCTATATGATCCATAATGCTGATAATGGCAAATGTTACCAATATTCATAGGGATTCCCATTGCAATAGCTCATAGCATACATTTAGATGATGCTATAGTCAAATCTTAGGGTTAGTCAGTCCAGTATTTATGCAGTTATGGGGAATTATTCCTTGTTATGTTGAACCTAAACGTGTACGCATTTATTTTTTATGTTGATGTTAGTGGTCTTGGATTTTATACTGACACCTAGTGGTCTGGATGCAGAATTACGCAAAAGCACGTTTTCAGTTACCGGTGAACTGTGCAGTCAGCCATGATTAATTTATTTACCAAGTCAAGTAGCTTTGACTGTAAAGTGTACAAGTGTTTGCCATTTGTCTATAACAGTTATAGGGTCAGTTTTATAAACAGCCACAATGTTAAGACTGTGTCTTAAGAATTGTCTGACCAGCTAGCAGTTAGCCAAGGGGTAATCAGTCTGACTTTTCGGATTCAAATTAGACCAATACTTTTTATGTAACTGAAAAAAGTTGACAAGTCTTGGGCAAAAAATTGATGACTGACTTGTAAGACTAGTTTAAGCACTGTAAACCCTAACGCTCAAAATAATTAATTGGTTTGAGAGGGCAAACTCAAATTAAACTAATTAGTTCATTCAAATGAACTTTTATGAGTATTTAGAACTTTCTTTTTCTTTTGAAACTGACACATTTTAAGTAATCTAATTTGTTGCATTGTTTTGAGTTCGATTCTCAATCTATAAATTTACCTGAAACTGGGCTATTTCCCAGCATGCTTTGCCATGGCACTCGAAAGGGAGAGTAAATGCTAAAATTAAGTGTTATAAGTTCTGTATTGTCATACTCTTTCAGCAATTGCAATTCTATGCTAATGTTATCAAAGCCTTGTGCTATTAATTAGCATTTGCTGAATTAGCTAGTTATAGGTAGCTAAATTTCCACTACTAATATTTGAATTGAGATTGCATGATAATTTTAAGTTAAATGTGTGAATTAAGTTAAGAGCAATTAAAATGTACGAGTACAAAATTGAAATCTACTTAAGCTTTGAATTTCTTGACTTAAAAAGTTTGATGTAACTGATTACCTCAATTTTTTTGAGTTTTGCCAACTTTCGGGTTACTCCAATAGAGTTAACAAAATTGTGTTTATGATGTCTATATTGATACTGTCATAAACATAAAAAAAAATTCTGGTCTTTAGATTCCAAGAAAAAATTTAGATATCTGTAATAGGGTTCCAAGTTAAATATACATGGTGTTTGTTTTTTTTAAGTCAGAACAGGGTTGACGTTCCCATTTGGCTCATTTTTGATGTAGACCTAGCGTGTAAACTGCGAGTTTAAAAGATTGGTTTAGATGTCTGTGAAAGTCACTGAACTGACTTCAGCTGAACAACAGCCGAAATGCATTATTTTCCTGTTATCACTGGAAAGCTGCTTTGAAACAATCTATATTGTATAAAGCACTATATAAATAAAGGGGACTTGACTTGACATTACTTGAAACTCAAACCTAAAGATGTCTCTTTTGTGTTTTGATCATTTGTTTCAGTATGTGTTCAGCCTGGAGAACTGGGTTCTCACGGGTCTCCAGGGTGGCTATCCAACCCTCAATCCCCACTCTTCCTGTGAGCTGACGGCAACCTGTCCTCCATACTGGATGATGTTCAGTAGTCCTCAGGAGAGCAGGTTAGCCAGCCGCTGGAACAGTGACTTCTGGGAACCCAACCCACGTCCCCGCAGCCGCAGCTTAAACGCGGCCCACTACCACGCAATGAACGCTCGGGTCAAATTCACCATTTCTGACTCTGAAGATGAAGAATTTACAGAAGAAGATGGGGCCACTCTTGGTGATGGTGAATCACAGCCCAAACGGCGTGATTTTGCTTTGCCAAGACAAGGACCAGGGTTGAAAGACTTGCACAGTTGTGTATCATCAAACTTCCTCAACTTGCCTTCATCTTGCAGCCTCTCCGCACAGCGTCATGGGAACGTCAGAGAGTCTTCTCTCTGCAGGCTTAACTCATCCCGAAGGAACTTGCAGAGTAGTCAGAGTTCTGCTGGCTATACTAATGCATCTCCCGCAATCTCCACCAACTGCTTGCCATCTGAATGCATCAACAGACACGCCCCAAAGGTACAACATCTTTAATTTAAAAAGGGGCCTATTATGCCATCTTCATTTTGATTTGGGGGTCTACTAGAATAGTTTTTCATACTTGATTGCCTTAAAACATCTTATTTTTTTATACATTTTACATTGTTGCAAGTCTGTCAGTAACGTTCTTGGCTGTGTTTCTCAAAAGCATCGTGAGCCAAGTTGATCGTATAGAACATTAGTGGAAACGCAGCCCTGTTTAGTTCCGGTCTCTATGAAGCCCCCTCCTTCCGAAAAGTGCATGTTTCGGAAAATGTCGCACCCCTTGCCATAACCCTGTTAGTTCTGGGGTGCAAAAAACAGTGACCTTTTTTACTCCTAAAATACAAATACGTACATTAAGGTACTATTATGAACCTTTTTGTGGTAAAAAAGGTACAAAGATGTCCTTTTAAGGGTACTGCCCCAGCGACAAGCTGTTGTACCCCTAAAGGTACAATTTTGACACCCTTTTTCTCTGTGTGTTGGACATGGCGACAACACACTGTAACGAAACTCAACCAGGCCTCGCCCACTTTATTTTGCATATGTCTTCGGACGAAATTATTTAAATGAGGAATATTTTGATGTGTATGTTCCTGGAAGAAAACTCAAGACTATACAATCAAGGCATTTCAGGGAGTTCAGAAACAGCACGTACTGATATTTTTTGCTTTTTAACTTTGCAGATCTTTTTCATGCTCAAACAACAACATTACACACTAAAGAAAATTGAAAATGTAAAAGCACAACTTTAAACTTCCCTTTACTTGGGTATTTACTGCCACTTTAGACCTGTTGCCATTTGCTGACATCCTCAGCTCTTGCGGTCCTCTTCAAGTCTGCACTTTTGTTATAAAATGGGGTGCATCAAAGACACATAGTTAGTTAATGCAAAGGGAAGGCTTGTGAGCACCCTTTTTGAAACCTAAAATTACAAATGGGACACCCTACGGTCTTGTAGACTTCACAGATGCGCATAAGTAAAGGCCACATGATCGCAAATCAAGTATACCATTTGGGACCTTAGCCATAGCATTAAAGGCAGGAATACACTACTTAACTTTTGCCCAGATTTATATTCCAAAACAAATTGCTTACAGTAACTTTAAAACTAACTCAGCTGTCTGTCAGAGGGAAAGTGACTACTTTTTTGTGATTGTGGCTTTGTAAACTCAAGCGACAGTATTTTGTACCCACCTATCTATCAATGACAAAAACATATGGATACATCCTACTCTCAGCGTATAGATTTTACTACAAGCTAATGCATAGTTGATACCAAGTTCAATGAAATAAAAACAGAAACATGTGGTTCAAATTGACTGCAAATTGCAGGTCATTAGTGGCTCTGAAGCAATAAACACTTTAAATAAACGACACTCCCCTTTACTGGATTTGTTAGTTTAGGTAAGTTTTGATGTGCCAGAAATTACAGTTTGTACTCTTTAGGGCTATAAATACAGACAGTCCAACACAGACAACTCATTTCGTTAATCTATTTGCAAAATATTTTGTATGTCTCTGAAGAAGATCTTTTCATAGTTGTCAATTCACTGAAGTTTTTAATAGTTCAGAGCCCACAATAAGAGTTGCCCTTAGAAGGCAACTGTAGACCCTACTATAAATGGCTTTAACTGGCATGCCAAGTCCAGAAAGGTATTTTAATCACGTGAGCAAGAGACATCAAAGTCCTTCTGGTGAGTCCTTCAGAAGCATTTAGTCAGTTCTCACCACTTTCCATAAGGATTCATTGAAAATCCTGTGTTGATACATCAAACTGTGTCTGCGAGATAATTTGTTGCTCCTCATGAAATGACCGTCTGAGCATCTCAATTCATTCAGATATTAGACATGAATGACTTCTCCAAAGTACTTCTGAGTGTTTTTTGGTGCACATTTCTTTAATGTCTCAGAAGATGAACTAGCTAATAATAGTGAGTGCTAAGTCTTTTCCTGGAATCTTCCCAAGCTGCAACAAATTCGTCTGGATTAGCAAGTGTAAGTGCTTGGGAAATGTCTTTCTCAGCAAAGCTACGATTCAAGGTTACGCCTTTTGTTGACAGTCTAATCCAACTTGTTATTAATGCCCATGACATCATCTCCTGCGAGGCTCACGGTCACGGTGCACTGAATACGGCAGGGGGCTTGTAGTTTTTCATTACACTTAGAGTTTTAGAGAATTAAATGCATTTTCCAGAAAAGTTTCCTGGCCTTTTCTGTTGTTTTATTCCATGGTTAGATATTTCTTCCAGGCTTTATTTAATTCCGTTTTTTTTTTTTTTTTAGTTTATGTCCCTGTAGCTCAGCTGGTAGAGAATGGCATTAGCAGTACCAAGTAATAGGATTGATTCCCAAGGAATACTAATAAAATGGATATCTTGAATACACTAAGGGGCAGATTTACTAACAGCTTGCTCCAGCGCAAACCCTCTTTTGGCGTTTAAAAAAAACTACTGTCAGGATTTACTGAAAAGGCGTGGACAGTTATTACATATGCATTTGTAGGTGTTTTCCTTTCAGGTGCACAATTTACTAAGGTTTGCGCTAGTCAATTTACTGGTATTATTTAACAAAAAAAGCATGTCTTAAACCAAATGCTAATTTGCACTGCTCTTGGTAGATTATGCAAATGATCTGGCTGTGTCTGTTCTTTAATGTGTGTCAGTAAATAACCTGCAGAACTTTCCTCTCCCTCTTGCGCTAATTTGCCGTTTAGTAAATCTGGCCCTAAGTCGCTTAATGTTTTCAGAACATATTTAAAGCATTGTTTTTAAGTCTGGTTTAAACCTTGCACCAACAATAGTGTGTTTATCATTCTAGATTTTCTTAGTATTGTGTTTCCTCCCCTCATCTCTCAAGGGTACTGTGACCATGAGGCACTGTTGTTGTTTTTTCCAGGCCCAGGGTTCATCCTCCCCCTTGGCCCCATCACGGCCACTCAATTCCCACGCTGCCGTCCTGGACTCTTCGGTCGAGCTTCTCTCCGCTCTCAGCCCAGAAGAGAGGGAGCTGCTGGCGGCCGTGACAGAGCAGGGCTACCCTCTCCGTACGGCCATCATCGCCCTCCAGAAAACTGGCCAGCAAAGTCCAGAGCAGGTCAGTGAGGGAGATCTGTTACTGGGCTTCACTGTGAAATGTGAGCTGGGATTCGTTTGGGGCTCAAGATTCTCTCCAACGTCCTTGGTGTGTCGCAGGGGAAGGTCAGTGAAGTGCATGCTGGGTTGCCAGTTAAGAACATGCACCAGTTGGACACAACCGACCACATTTATTTTTCTCATAATCTTAAAAACCTTTTGTTTTTATGCATAAATGCTTGAAATGAGTTTTGTAGATAAATATAAATTGAGCCTAGGTTTGAAACCTTTATAAAACGAATAGTTTAATATCATTGAATTTTTTTGTTAATTGAAACAAATCTGATATAAAATAAAATATAAATAATAAATTAAAAACTTTATGAAAATTAGAAATGTTGCATTGGCAAATATTTAAAATAAAATCAGTTGAAGCACTAAAATTACTAAAACTGAAATAAAATTAAATATAAATATTAAAAAAAATATATAAAACTAATAAAAATGCACATACAATATATCTGAAAATATCAGAATAAAGACTATTTACATATAATAATAAATACTAGTATATAAATAATGCTAAAATAACACTGCATTGAAGTGTATTAATTGGACTGATTCAACAACTGAAGTTGGTTTAGTGTATTGTGCAGAGTTGGAAGAAAAAGCTGAATTACATAATATTTTTTATTATTATTTTTACTGTATATGTCACTATATAATTGTCATACTTCCATTTGTGTTATTACATAGTTTTGATGACTTTTATATTACTCAAGCATGAGTACTTCTTTCAAAAACATTTTAAAAATCTTACCGACCCAAACTTTTGAATGGTAAAGTATATACCATGTAATATTCAGCCCATACCTATCTCTTCGATTTTTATGGTGGTGTAATTCAACTGGTAGACTTTTTTGTGTCACTCACATCTGGAGCTTGTTTAGATATTATATTAAATTCTATGATATTAAATTCTATTCTTTATTGGGTTCACTACTACAAGTTTCGCAGCAAAATGTCTGTGAAGGCATTTGTCCATCCAGGTGAGTGAAGAATGTCTGGTTGAAAATCACCTGCTCTGTCATTTTTTATTTGTTCTATCAGTTATTCTGTATTGATCTGGACAAACTTAAGTAACGTCAGAAATCATTGCCAGAGGTTTCACTCTCAATCCCTATGTGCTCTGTGTTACAGCAAAACATCTGGTTCCATCCTCTTTTATCTGATTCTGGTTACGATGAGAGAAAAAAATCAACAAAAATAGACACCAGATCCCAGTGAAGTTTACACAATGTGCTAGCATCTAGTTCTCAGCATTACAAAGGTTCCCTCAGGAGGACACTTAATCATTAGCATGAAGCCAATATCATTAACGTTGTTGGGCATTGTGGGAAAATTACATTGAAGTTTATTTAAAAGGGGCCATGAGAAAAGACTTACAGTAAATCGCGTTTTGAGGGCTGGACGGTGGCAGTGGAGCTAAATACAACCTGAGAAGTTTGTTGAAGAGACATTAAAAGATGCTCTGCTCTTGATTGATCTGTGTAAAATTATATTAAAGGGATAGTTCACCCACAAATAAAAACTCTTTCATCATTTACTCATCCTCAAGTTGTTCCAAACCCATATGAATTTCTTTCTTCTGCTGAACAGAAAAGAAGATATTTTGACAACTTGAGGGTGAGTAAATGATGACCGAATTTTCATTTTTAGGTGAACTATCCCTTTAAGTGATTGGATAGATTTTCAATACTGATCCAATAATTTGTACCATACAAATTCAATATTTGCATCACATCTTGTCTACTAAGATGCCTTCATTAATTTTTGACTGCATATGATATCTGATTGGTAGATGTCTTAATTAATAATGAATAAATTAATTATTAAATAATTATTTATTTAAAATTGTATGAATCTGTTATTATTATTTATTTTAATTAATTTATTAAAAAGGTTAATAATAATATTACAAACTATAAATTATTAATATTATAATAAATGTCACTGAAAAAAAGTGACTAGGGTTAAGTTTTGGTTTAAGGTTAGTTGCATGTAATTATGCATAATTTACTGTTATTACTACAGTTAGTACATGTAACATATGTAACAAGGGCACTGTAAAATAAAGCGTTACCAATATTTACTTGGCTTTGTCCAAAACTTACTTGAATTTGTTCTAGATCATTAGATTACTGGAAATCCCTGAAACGATGTGATGATGTGTCTGTGAAGTCATTGACTGACTGGGCAGCGAGACTTGATGAATTTATATTTGGCTGCATCCTTAATTGCCCAGTGGCCCGCTCAACATGACAACATCAGACAGTTGGTTGGAAGGATGATCAGATTTGAATCAGTCAAGCTCATCTTGTTGCACAGATTAATCAGACCAGCCGGTCCTCCATCACTCTTATCCACACGCTTCACACCGCTCCACTTTCAGTCCACTCTGAACCTGACATTGAATCTTATCATGACTTATGACAGCTCAGATTCATCTAATGATCATTCATAAGTCCATATCTATGTTGCGTCAACAGTGTGCCTGATAACACGATCAGTTTATCTAATTACTTAGTGTTACAGGATAAACCAGTCTTCCCCAAAAGTCCATTACAACTTGGCCTTGTTTTCATTAAGTGTCAGAGAATCTCAGAGGGCTTTTCTTCAGTCACATTCCTGTAGTTAAAGTGATCTATGTGAAGTTGCTCTCAGACAAAATCTTCTGATCCTGAACATGAAATGTCTGTCCATATAATGTCTGTCCTGCCCATAAGAATATGAACACAGGCATTGATGTCCTCTGTTAGTGTTTTTGTGTTCATATACAGTACAAAGGATTTTTGCTTGTGTTCTTACAGATCTTGAGTTATCTGGTGGCATGTGATCGGTTATGTGAACTCGGCTATGATGAAGCTCAGGTTGAAGAAGCTCTCGAGATGTTTCAAAACTGTGAGACCAAGGTATGTATTGAGCCAATTCAACCTTTTTTTTCTTCAAAAAAATACGCTACTGTTTTCTAGTATTCAAAGAATCCTGAAAAAAAAAGATAAGTTTCCACAAAAATATTTAGCAGCACAACTCTTTTCAACATTGATAATAATAGGAAATGTTTTGTGAGCAGCAAATCATCATATTAGAATGATTTCTGAAGGATCATGTGACACTGAAGACTGGAGTAATGATGCTGAAAATTCAGCTTTAAATCACAGGAATAAATTACATTTTCAAATATATTCAAATAGAAAACAGTTCTTTTAAATGGTAATAATATTTCACAATATTACTGTTCAGACTTCATTCAAAAACATTTTTAAAAATTTTACCGACCCCACACTTTTAAATGGTAGTGTATATTGTAACCTTAATTGTTCCTCTATTTCAGGCTGAGGAGTTCCTTCAGCTTCTTGCTCAGTTTAATGAAATGGGCTTCCAGCAGAGCGCCATTAAAGAGGTTCTTCTCGTGCATGAGAACCACAGAGAGCGAGCCCTGGAGGAACTCATGACTCGCGTGGCCTGATCCAGTCAATGATATGATGCCGTGAATTATAGCTGCGATCATGACTTGTGCTGTTCACAGAGCTCATATAGCTGTTGCTTATTTATCATATGCTGAACTATGTTTATTCGTTCATCATTCTAGACATGATGTGTTGAGGCCTTGGGGAGAAGCACAGTTCTAATCTACACCAGAGAATGACTCTGTAAAAACACATTTTTATAGTGTTTTCCATAGTAATCAAACTTTTGTTTTATTTATAGAAATGTTAAGCATGGGATTTTTGTTTCTTGGAATTCATAAAACTTTTTGAAATGCATTAGAATTGTTATGTATTGTTATATGTATATATGGATGGATGTGTGTGTGTATATGTATGTACATACATATATATATATATATATATATATATATATATATATATATATATATATATATATATATATATATATATATATATACATACTATAATATATATACTGGTGGCCAAAATTATTAGAACACCTGACAGATCTGAAAATATTGACCTTTTTTTGCCTCCAGAACATGATTTAATTTCATAATGTTCATGAAACATGCAGATGGTTGCTCTGACCATCAAATATCAGATGAAGTGAGTCGTGCTGTTTTTATCCACTTTTAACTTTAATATTCGGTATGTCCACCTTTTGCAGCAATTACAGCAGCCCATCTCTCTGGCATAGTGTCAATATATTTCCTCTGAGAACTTCAACACTAATGCCATCCCATGCCTTCTGCAACTGAAGCCAAAGGCTTTCCTTTGAATGTACAATAGATCTGTCCAGTTTATTTTCCAAGTCGCCCCAAATGTGCTCGATGGGGTTGAGGTCCGGACTTTGAGGGGGCCAGTCCATCATTTTCAATGTTCCAGCAGATTCCTTCCGTCGCAGGTAGTTCCAGCAATAGTTAGAAGAAAGTTTCGGGTCGTTGCCCTATGTAAAATAAATCCAGGCCCAATAAGACGACTCCCAGATGCCAAGTGTTCTAATAATTTTGGCCACCACATACACAAGATGAAATATTTTATTTGTTTTCCTGCATGTCATTTTAACAGTAACCAACATAAAGAGAATATCATGTATATATACCCCCTGAGATTTTAAATTAATATTTCAATAATTTAACACATTTGTATTTATTGTTTCTTTATGTTGGTTAATGGTCAAATGACATGCAGGAAAACAAAAAAAAATTTCATCTTTTTGTAAATGTTTTATTTTAAAATGATTTTATTTTTTAATTATTTATTTACAGTATAGGGCTGCATGATTTGGTCAAAATTTTGGCATGTGTTATGATGTTATGAGGTTATTTGAACTGCAATATGATATACTCATAAGAAATAAAACCGAAAAAAAAATTGTTTTTATATTATTATTTATCTATTTATATTAAGTTAAATTAAGGCAAATAAACTAATGTAATTATACAATTGTACCTTAAAATAAAATGAATATTTGATAATTCTAATGAATTTATTTTACAAAACATGTTGCAATACTAAATTCTTCACTTTCAAGTGTTAAAACCTTGAGCTTATATTTTGGAGGAAAACTGCAGGTAGACCTTTAAGTCTGTGTTTAGTTTAAAGCTGCAGTCTGCAACTTTTTTTGGTTAAAAATATTATATTATCCAAAATCAATTTTTGAGCAATAACCAGCCAGTGTTCAAAACTATCTCCATACCCTAGCCTGATTCACAATGGTAAGCTTGTAATAATGTATTATAATTTGAGTGGTACTGGTGGATTTTCCGTCTGTATACATAAAGGAGGAGTCCGGCTAGTAGTAATATTGCATGTGAGGATGCTGCAGGTGGCGGATCATTTATAGCATTTTCTCACAGCAGCTAGAATTAATTAAATTTATCATTTTGATGGCGGATTGTAATCCAGAAAGTTCCAAACGACAATCATCAGTGACAACTGGAGATTCACTCGTAGTCAAAAGCAAAAGATTAGACTGTACGGAAATTGAAATCTACAGGTAACGCTAATACACACTAAATACACATAGTCACACAATGCTGATGTTGGTAACATTAACAATTTGAGAACAAAGTATAACAATAATAATAATTTGCACGGTTTGATGTGATGTGAGCTAAGCGATCATTAGATGCGATCACCGTTGGTAGCACGATTTATTGTAATGCTTTTTTTCTCTGTTGGTCAGAACAAAAGTGGCAGACATGTTACTTACTTGTTCAGATGACATTTTGCAGGGAAAATTCTTATTTTGCTCATACTTCCAAGACGTAGAATCTGTGATGTGAATCTCCAGTTTTTGATATTAATATTACTATTATTCTCATCATCATTTTTTAATATTTTTTATTTTTTTAACCATTGTTATGTCTGTTATACATATCTAGATGTTCCTTTGTTTGTATACTTCCACTCCCACACCCAGTTACACTTACACACACACACACACACACACACACACACACACACACACACACACACACACACACACACACACACACACACACAGACAGAGACACAGACAGACAGACAGACAGACAGACACAGACAGACAGACAGACAGTTGATTGTTGTATTGTATATTTTATTGGCCTTGGTTATTTTGTATTTGTCTCCTGTAAATAATATCTTGGTTTGCGTAATAAAAAAATAAAAATAAAAAAAAGAATCTGTGATTCTGAAGTACAGTGACTGACAGCCACACATACTCTGAGTAGCTGTGCCGATGCACAACCCATGTAAAGATGGTAATTCTGCAAATAACTGCAATTGCAGGTTTCAGACAGAGATGGCGACAAAGAGGCAAAACTTACAGACCGAAGTTTTAAATTCTCGTTCTCGTAAATTTAGATTCTCGTTACTGATAAAATACTGGAAACTTGTGTTCACAAAAACTAAGCCATATCACAATATCAATTTTATTTTGATTGCAGCCTTATTAAATTTTACATTTTATAATTTAATTATTAGATTTTCATTAACTCACGAACCCCCGTTTGGGAAACCCTTATGTAATGTATAAATATTGCAATGTGGATGTAATAAAGCTATTTAAGTGGTTCAGTGTGTTCAGATTGTTGCTGAGTTCCAACAACAGCAACCTGAGAGCTTTGCATTTGTCTGATGCATTTGCGCAGTTTACCACTGTAAAAAAAAAAAAAAATCAATATGAAATTTCAGTTAAATGTTTGGAAGAAAAACCAAATCTAAACAATAATACCCACATCACATTGTTCTTGTTTCAGAAAAAAATCTAGTATTTGCGTTGGCCAACACACTTTCATCTGTTAGTTTCACTTTGGTATTTGTGAACATTTTTGGAAATGTTCCTATAAAATGTTACTTTCAGTGATAAACAGCTGCCAGACACCATGAGCGAATAGCAACGTCCTGCCAAGATCTATACATTCTGTTGTTCGGCTGCCAAAGGTTGGACACAATGTTTTCATTGTGGTAACATGATTAGTTATCAGTGTGTCTTCAGGTTCCCATGTAATGAGTGGACCTTCTACAATAGTTACGAAAGCATGCAGGAATGTCTGGATATAATTTTGTGTTTGAACAGTCAAAGAGTCTCCACACGGTTACACTCTAACCAGTTTTTGAGGTCATAAATGATTGTATGAATAAAGTATCATTTGTGATGATCATGTTTCTCCCAGCTGATCTTAAACTTTCTCTCACAGTCTTCAAAGTTCTGCACTCTTTCCTTGCGGCCTTGTCTGACCCCGGCGCTTCTGGTATGGATACACCAGGGATTGAGTTTTACAGATGGCTTGTTTGATATAAAAACAGGAAATGTTTCTATATTTTGGTCTTATAGAACCATGGCAACATGCACTTTAATGACCATCAGTCATGTGTAAAACAATGGTGAAGATTAATAGGGCCTGTTTATTTACCATCAATCACATCACATTTGCCTCCAAATGGTCTGTGTTGTTCTGGCAGTGTAATGTTACTCACATTTAACACAAATGAAGCGTTAGTTTACTAATCGAATGAACTGATTTGATCGACTTTTTTATTGAAGGAAAGAGAGGCTTGATGCTACAAACGCCCATAGAGGGACTGTAAGGATGTGGTTCGTTTGGTGGGAATTCATATAGAATTTATGCAGAATCAGAAATGCTGACAACATGACAGCATGCATTAATCCAAATGTAAATTTATTCTCAAAAGTCAGTATAAAGAAATTAATACTTTTATTCAGCAAGGACCCATTAAATTGATCATATAATGTTACAAAATATTTTTATTTGAAATAAATATGTTCTTTTGAACTTTCTATTTATCAAAGAATCCAGGAAACTTAAAAGTACAGAGCAGTGTTGCCAATTTAGCGACTTTATCAAAAAAGTGACTAGCGACAAATCTGAACTGCTCGTCAACATGTCAGTCACTATATCATACTTGTTCTGTTGTCTGACAGAAACTGTAAATGAGCTCCATAAACAGCTCTATTGGATATTCAGCTATATACTGTGTTAAAATAGTACAGTGAACACTGATTAGGAGAGAAAACAAACAACTTTTTTAGGCATTAGCTACTTTCCATTGAAAATAGTTGGGTACAGAAGCACTTGAGCTGAGGTCAGATAAGATCTCAGCTCCATTTTTTTTCTTTTGTAAAAGCTCTCTGCTTTTCGTTGGCAGTCTCAAGAGGAAAGTCCACATGGAGCCGATTCTTGGAAACCCTGTCATTTCTTTTTTTGTCCTCCATTTGTTGTCCTCAATAGCATATTCCACTGTCGCTCTGCGGTTCACCGTGAACACAGAGTCACCTCGCACTACCGCGGTAAACAAAGCCCCCTTACTGTTCTCATACTGCCCGGGCATGGCCGTCCACTGACCTGAGGTCAGATTGTAACAGTCCATCATGCATCTCAAAAAATCATCAGATGGCCCGTTCCTCATGACATACAAATTGTCCCTGTGGGCCACCATGCAATGACCGTAACTTTGATGCCGAACAAGTGTTGTGATTAACATCCATTCATCCTTGTTCGCTATGTACTCATAAATCTCCGTAGCGTCTTTAGGTCTCCAGAGGCATATGAACAGTCTTCTCATGGCTTTGGCACAAGTGACGGCGGATGCAGGTCTTGGGAGATGGGCAGCAACGCTCCAGGTGTCTGAGGACACTTTGTACTTCTCTACAGAGGACATTACGGTCTTTTCATACTCTCCACCAATGACAAAAAGGTCGCCCACATGGCCAACAAGGGTGCAGTTGTAGCGAAGTTGCTGAGGGCTAGAAAATGTGCTCCAAGTGTCTGTAGATACATCATAGCAGAAACCTGAATTCACAACTTTATTGGTAATATCATAGACTCCTCCAACAATGTAGAGCTTGTTGTCTAAAACCGTAACTCCTGCCATGGTGGTGCTGGCGTTGAGAGGCAAGTGGGTGAGAACCTTCCAGTCTTTCTCATCCTCATCAAGGTAACAAACAGTCCTCATGAAGTCCTGCAACAGCTTGATGGTTGGCGAATGACTTCCCACCATGATGTACGTACTAGGAGCAAGAGACTCTATGTATTCAATCAAATCTTCTGGCAAGCACTTCACATCTTCTTTGAGGTCTTGATAAATGTCTCGAATGAACAAAGATGCACTCCTGAAGAGCTTCAATAACCCAAAGGTCGCCGCTGTGTGATACATAAGAAGGCAGTTGTCTGAATTGATAATGTTTATGAGGTGCTCAGTTAGAAGCTCTATGTGAAGGAAAGCAGTACATTCGATGGCGTCAACAATTTCGTCACTGCTCAGCATGGGACTTTCGCCATGCATCACACGGAGGGCGACCAGAAATCCATGAGCGCTTGGCACCTGAAGACAAACCTCATCCTCCTGGCATTCCTTCATGCCAGACTGGAAAAGTGCTCGAAAGTATTCACAATGGTCCTCCAGGAGGCTTTTGTCCACCGTAAAAACACTTTCGCTAAATTTCACTGTCACTGTTTTTTTCATGAAACTCATCGTCTGGTAAACCTCCTTCCTCACGTCGATCTCTGAGCCAGCACAGCTGCTTGTCTCCATCAGGTTACCTCCTGTCATTTTCATCTGAACTCCAGAGAAATGCCCACACAGTCAAACCTGCCTTTGAAGACATTCACAGCACCACTGACTATCCATGATGTGTTCTAAAGTGACAGTGTTGAAGCAGATACACTTGACTTGAGTGTGCAGCATTTGTATTACTAACAACTACAAGAATAGAATCAGCTATACATAGAAGTGAAAAGTGCGGTAGCATTATGCTGCTAGGAAAGCAATGGCAGATAGCCATCGCTGTAGAGGGCAGCCGTCATCATGGTTATTTATTACCTTTTGTTCTTGGCAGGCATTAAAAGCAGGCTGAAAATTTCATCTTCTCTCTTTGATGAACAGGTGAACTGCCCAAAGCTGTAACAATGGTATGCCTGTAAGGGTCACTCTTTGTTGTGGGTCAGCATTCCAGGTGAGCATGTGACTGCTTAAAATAAAATCTGGAAAAAATAAGATGATATATTGCAACCAAAGTTTTCCTATTGGTACTGGGGATGCCTATTTCAAAAACATAGTTGATAGGCTTGCACATAGTGGACAAGTTTAATTGCTATCCTGTGACTCCAAATATTCTTTGAGTTATATTCTATTCTCTGAGTTAGCTATTTATCTGACTTTTACTGAGCATATGTGGACACAAGCCAAAATAACATAGACTACCCTCCTGGGACTCAGGAATAGACTTTTGTCCACTGTAGTGGACATTATATTATATTTTAGTGTATTTCTCTGACATCATACATGTCACAGTTTTAAGTCTGGATGTTCTGTAAAGAGCACATTTGGGGCTTTGCAGAGATACCAAATGTTTGGAGGTTTCACCAGGACAACAACTTCTTCTTGGTCTTTAAAAACGTCTGACATTAATGTTTAGCACTCTTATGGAAATATTATAATATTTTGTAATTATAATTTAAATCAGATTAATTTTCAAATTGTTTGTTATAAATCAACATCTCAGGAAAATGTTATGGGGTTTCTAATCAAAATATGACTTTCTGTTACAGAACAGGGCATTGATTTCATAAATGTCCACTGTAGTGGACGCCAGGACTTAATTCATGTTTATCAGGCATTTTGGAGACACAACAAGTGAATAGGGAAAGAAATTACATATCAATATTTCTATTGTTGCACCAAGAACACATTAATATGCAAATTAGATGCAGTGTATAGATACATTGTATTGAATGGGAAAATCCAAGTATGGCCATTTTACCCACATATTGCATAAAGTAAAATGGTATATCAATGCATTCCATTATATCTTTCATAACATAGTTCAGAATCATCTTTAAACAAAGTTTGTTTAAAAAAAATCCTGAAACCTAAAAATTGATTGGTGAATTAAAAATAAATCCCATTGTTTTTGCCTATACATGTAATTTAATGTCATTTTATTTTTTAAACAACTGAGTCCTGGTGTCAACTACAGAGGACATATCATAACATATGAATAAAATATAATTTCCATTTGTTTCTTATGCTCTAAACAATGTAATGACATGAAAAAATACTAAATTCAAAAAATGCTTTTTTCTCGGTCCCAGGAGGCTACAGTATATAATTCTTTTAGAAATAATAGTGCATAGGCCTACATCACAATTTAAATATTTCCATATCCTATTATAGATAGGTTTTATTTACACAAATAAAGATTTGTTATATTTGCTCCAAGTTTTGTAGCATTTAAAAAATATTTGAAAGATTTCAATCCTTAAAGCAATGACCTCAAAACTCTAAATTTGCGTTTAAAGGATTAGTTCACTTTAAAATGAAAATTATCCCATGATTTACTCACCCTCAAGCCATCCTGTAGATGAATTTCTTCTTTCTGATGAACACAATCAGAGTTATATTAGTACAAACCCGATTCCAAAAAAGTTGGGACACTGTACAAATTGTGAATAAAAAAGGAATGCAATAATTTACAAATCTCATAAACTTATATTTTATTCACAATAGAATATAGATAACATATCAATGTTGAAAGTGAAACATTTTGAAATGTCATGCCAAATATTGGCTCATTTTGGATTTCATGAGAGCTACACATTCCAAAAAAGTTGGGACAGGTAGCAATAAGAGGCCGGAAAAGTTAAATGTACATATAAGGAACAGCTGGAGGACCAATTTGCAACTTATTAGGTCAATTGGCAACATGATTGGGTATAAAAAGAGCCTCTCAGAGTGGCAGTGTCTCTCAGAAGTCAAGATGGGCAGAGGATCACCAATTCCCCCAATGCTGCAGCAAAAAACAGTGGAGCAATATCAGAAAGGAGTTTCTCAGAGAAAAATTGCGAAGAGTTTGAAGTTATCATCATCTACAGTGCATAATATCATCCAAAGATTCAGAGAATCTGGAACAATCTCTGTGCGTAAGGGTCAAGGCCGGAAAACCATACTGGATGCCCGTGATCTTCGGGCCTTTAGACGGCACTGCATCACATACAGGAATGCTACTGTAATGGAAATCACAACATGGGCTCAGGAATACTTCCAGAAAACATGATCCAGAAGCGCAGGCATTTTCTCTGGGCCAAGGCTCATTTAAAATGGACTGTGGCAAAGTGGAAAACTGTTCTGTGGTCAGACGAATCAAAATTTGAAGTTCTTTTTGGAAAACTGGGATGCCATATCATCCGGACTAAAGAGCACAAGGACAACCCAAGTTGTTATCAGCGCTCAGTTCAGAAGCCTGCATCTCTGATGGTATGGGGTTGCATGAGTGCGTGTGGCATGGGCAGCTTACACATCTGGAAAGGCACCATCAATGCTGAAAGGTATATCCAAGTTCTAGAACAACATATGCTCCCATCCAGACGTCGTCTCTTTCAGGAAAGACCAACATGACAATGCCAGACCACATACTGCATCAATTACAACATCATGGCTCCGTAGAAGAAGGATCCGGGTACTGAAATGGCCAGTCTGCAGTCCAGATCTTTCACCCATAGAAAACATTTGGCGCATCATAAAGAGGAAGATGCGACAAAGAAGACCTAAGACAGCTGAGCAACTAGAAGCCTGTATTAGACAAAAATGGGACAACATTCCTATTCCTAAACTTGAGCAACTTGTCTCCTCAGTCCCCAGACGTTTGCAGACTGTTATAAAAAGAAGAGGGGATGCCACACAGTGGTAAACATGGCCTTGTCCCAACTTTTTTGAGATGTGTTGATGCCATGAAATTTAAAATCAACTTATTTTTCCCTTAAAATGATACATTTTCTCAGTTTAAACATTTGATATGTCATCTGTGTTGTATTCTGAATAAAATATTGAAATTTGAAACTTCCACATCATTTGCATTTGTTTTTATTCACAATTTGTACAGTGTCCCAACTTTTTTGGAATCGGGTTTGTAAATATCCTGACGCTTCCAAGCTTTATAATGGCAGTGACGGGGTTCATTGAGTTTGAAGCTCAAAAAAGTGCATCCATCCCTCATAAACGTGCTCCACACGGCTCCGGGGGGTTAATAAAGGCCTTCTGAAGAAAAATATCCATATTTAAAACTATAAAAGGTAAAATATCTAGCTTCCGCCACCGTCTTCCGTATTCAACTTACGGAAAAAGCGTTACTGGCATGACTAGGATGTAGCACTTTCTGCGTAAGTTGAATACGGAAGGCAGTCTGGTGGAAGCTAGATATTATACTTTATAAAGTTTTAAATATGGATATTTTTCTTACACAAACGCATCGATTCGCTTCAGAAGACCTTTATTAACCCCCCTGGAGCTGTGTGGATTACTTTTATAATGAATGGATGCACTTTTTTGAGCTTCAAACTCGTGAGCCCTGTTCACTGCCATTAGCTTGGAAGCGTCAGGATATTTATTAATATAACTCTGTGTTCATCAGAAAGAAAGTCATATACACCTAGGATGGCTTGAGGGTGAGTAAATCATGGGGTAATTTTCATTTTAAAGT
Organism: Coreius guichenoti; assembly: GCA_039654105.1. Taxonomy (NCBI): domain Eukaryota; kingdom Metazoa; phylum Chordata; class Actinopteri; order Cypriniformes; family Gobionidae; genus Coreius; species Coreius guichenoti. Next base: position 44,980,886 of record CM077168.1, read on the forward strand.
GAACTAATCCTGTAACAATGATGATTCGTATTTATTATTTGAAGAGTTTTGCTAAAGGTTAAAAATCAACAGAACCGTAAGAAACAGTGGCATCAAACATCATTGTTTGTCGTGTGTCTCGTGACCGTTCATGACGCAAATTGCGAAACGTGTTTGAACGTTGTCAGTTGAACGTGTAACCCCTCCTGTTCGAACACCGTCGAATGTCAAAAACGTTTTCCCTGAAAAAGTAATTGAGTACTTCGCACACTGTTAAAGTTGTTGTTAGGAGTGTGAGCTTTGAAGATTCTTTTTATGTGGGAGGCGGATTCACTGGGTAGATTCAGTCCGTCATGCTCCAGCCCACCGAACCAAAATATTCCAGCATTTCGCTGTTCATTCCCCTCTCGCAACATCCTCTCCGACTAGAAGAGACTCCCAAAGCACAGAGAAAATAAAAAAGTTTTTTTTTGCGTGCATCTGTGGTTGTGGACATGTCGTTTATACTGAAGTATAAGGCGACCCAGCTGTTTTGCAGAGAGCGCTGGTGAGAAATCAGGCGTCAGCATCATCCAGGTAAAGATCAAACACATTTGTACTGTGTGCCTAATATGGACTGTGTGATTCGGATCTTCTTCCTCATGTGTCCATTCTTCTGTCTTATCAAGTCTTCAGGATGTCTCTGATGTTTGGGAAAACAAGAACTTGCAACATTGTCACAGTTCCTGAGCATGAGCCTTCGGAGTGTAACATAGTGATTTTGGGAGCTATGGGATCTGGAAAGTCGGGTATGATTACCTCACATTGGAGGAGAATAGTTAATGCGCACTGAAATTGTCATGACACTTTGTTCATGGTAGATTTGTTTGCAAAAATAAGGTAGTGGCTTTCATTTCTAGGGAACACTTATAATATGCCTTGAATGCACTGAAAATCGTTTTGAATTTGTATTTCTGTATATATATATATTTGAGTGTATTACTGATCTGTTTTATTAATGAATGTTTTAAAAAGTATTATATTTGTTTACTTGGATAACATAAAGAGATTTAGTTTTAAGACAAAAACTTAAACAGCAGAACATTTTCCATCGTCATGTTGGGATGCTCTAATTATGTAATTGAAAATATTTCTGAACTTAGACTTACAGGAAGTTTGTCTGTCCCCCCGCAGCACTTACTGTGAAATTCCTCACGAAGCGCTTCATCAGTGAATATGACCCAAACCTTGGTGAGTTTCCCAGCTTTTACTGTTGTCACCAAGGATGTAACCAAATATTGAGGGGATCAAAGGTAAAAGTTTAAGAATCGGTCATTTGAAAAAAGTGAGTACAATAATGTGTGATTGAACATCTGGAGGGGACGGGTCCTGGACTTAACACAAAACATATTTGAAAGTGATTTATCAATCAAACAGATAGCAATAATTACTGGAGCATTATTGCTAACATTAGTTTCACACAGATATAACCAATAGGAACCCATATGTGTGACCTTTAAAACTTAAAAGAGTTTTACTTAGAGACATAAAAGTCCTTGTAAAGCTTCATTCTCATTTTCATGTTTTTTTCCTTGGAAGAAGATAAGTCGACGCTTATACTGACAGCTTTTATGTTACTAAATGACAAATTTTAGTATTCCACATTTTAAGGACTTGCAGGCTTTGCCAAGCCACTTTAAGACTTTTGTCTTAAGTCTTTTTCCAACACACAATTTTGTTTTTTCAAATTTCTATCACATTTTTGCATCTTGTTCAAATGTAATTATTTCATGAAATCATTAAATAATAAAATAATTTATAAAACGCACATGGATGGCAGGAACATAAATGAACTGAAGAACTGGATGAAAAGACAAAACACATTATGCAACTGTCATGTAACCTGAGCTGGTGCGAAATGTTTAGTGTTTTAGTGAATGCCAGCTCTTTTAGTTTAATTTCTTTTTTTTTTTTTTTTTTTTTTTAAATGCTTCTTTTACGTATTACATTTTCAGAAGATACTTACTCTTCTGAAGAAGTTGTGGACCAGCAGCCAGTTCTAGTCAAAGTGATGGACACGGCTGATCAGGTAATGATTCCATTTGTCTCTTTTAAGAATATTTAGCTTTATATAGATTGACCCCTGATATTTGCATCAGATCTCCTCATAATGCTTCATGTTTTACTTTCATGTAATGGAAGATTGTTGCATAACCTTGGCAACTTGACAGTATGCAAACAAATCTGTCTTTATTTAAATCAGGATGGACCAGTCAACTGTGAGCGCTATTTAGGCTGGGCCAATGCCTTCATCATTGTCTACAGCATTGACAACCGGAATAGCTTTGAGGCCTGCCAGCAGTACATAGAGACTGTGACCCTTTCATCAAAAGGCCTGCAGCCAGAAGCTCCTGTCATTCTTCTAGGCAACAAAGTGGACATGGAGAGATACAGGTTAATTAAACATCCTTCCTGTTAGATTTTTTCAAACTTTTATAACATACAAGCTGTGTTCGATATCGCCCCCCTATTCCCTCATTCAATATTCCTCCACTAATATAGTCCACTTGAAGGAGTGAATGAAAACGAGTGAGTGAATTCAGACACTGAGTGTGCCAGAAGGGCTGCCTCTTTTGTTTGTGCTTGCTGTTTAATAATCATTTGAAACTTAACATACTGGAAACTATGTATAAACCTATGTATTAAACAATTTAAAAATCAATTAAAAAGTAATTTAAACCTGTATGATATTACGCTGTATCCACGTTGGACCAGCGGTTTGGAAAATGGAGGGATGGATGATTCAGCTGCAGGCGCCATCTTCTGGCGAGATGCAGAAATTCATTTGGTGCACGACTCTCACAGTGCATTATGGGTGTTCTACAAATGGTGCCTTATTTAAGGGTATAGGGGGCGATTTCAGACACAGCCACAATGATTTGTCTTATAGGGGACTATTATGCAATTTTTATGCAAGTCTTGATTTTGTTTTTGGGGTCTCCTAGAATGTTTTCATGCTTGATTTTTCAAAAAACACATTAGTTTCACACATTTTACATTGTTACAGAACCTCTCTTCCCAGTCTGTCAGTAACCCCCTGTTGGGGGGTTCCTGTCTATGTCTTTTTGGAAAGCGCAGTGTGGTCTGTTTGGTTGGCTGAAGAAGTGTGTTGTGAGTTATTGGTCAACCGCTTTGAACATGTTTCGAAAATGTCTCTTTACCATACCCGCAATTTTCAGCACACAATGCAACCCAGCCAGGCCTCGGCCCCCTTTTTGCGTATATGTCTTGGGCGGGAATGATTTAAATGAGGAATATTGTGACATGTACTGTACGTTCCCGGAAGAAAACTCAAGACTGTTTTAGGGAGTTCAGAAACAGTGCTTACAGATGTAAAGAATTTACATCCTTTAGAGTGACTTTATGCATTGTACTTTATAGACCTTTTTCATGCTCAAACAGCAACATTTACACACCAAAGAAAGTTGAAAATATAAATGGACCCCTTTAAGCACAAATCTTAAACAGCCAAATTTCCTGTGTCAGAGTGAGTGTTAGTCAAAACAGTAACCAAACATAGCAAAATAGTGCATTTATATATTTGTATGAATGTCCTTTTGTTAGTTTAACTGGAAAAACATATGACCTGTGACTAGCTAAATTACAGCAGTTATGCCCTGTACTACCGCAAGTTATTTAGATTTCAATATTTCATGATCCTAAAATGTTTAAGGAAGGATTAAATTGGTCCAGGAAATTACCATTTATTGCCTTTTTATTTTCCTTTCATTATGCAAACACAGTGCATAAAATGACTGCATAACAGCTGGACTCAATCAAATCTATCTATTTATGTAACTACAGATTTATGTGTGCTTCTTTGCCAGCCATGCTTTAAATAAAAGTTTTTACTGCTCATCCTCAGTTTTTTTATGCTGTGCCATTCCTATAATAATAATAATAATAATAATAAACTTTATTTTCTATAGCGCCTTTAAAAGTAGCATCTCAAAGCGCTTCACAGAAGGGAAAAAAAACATACAATTATACAAACAATACTTTAAAATAAGTAAGATAAAAAATAAGAACATACTAAAAAAAAAATAATAATATATATATATATATATATAATTCAATTTCAATATTATCAAGTAAAAGCTACCCTAAAGAAATAAGCTTTAAGGGAGGATTTAAAAACACTAAGGGATTCTGCTTGCCTAATCCGAGCAGGCAAGGAATTCCAAAGTCTTGGAGTGATCGCAGAAAATGCCCTATCACCCATAGATTTTAAACGGGTATGTGGGACAATTAAAAGACCAGTTTCCGAAGAGCGGAGAGCACGCACAGGTGTGTAGGGGGCTAAAAGCTCAGTAAGATAGTGAGGATCCAAACCATTCAAAGCTTTGTAGGTAAGCATGAGAACTTTAAAATCCACCCGAAATCTGACAGGGAGCCAATGTAAAGACTCCACAACTGGAGTGATGTGATCCCTTGTCCTGGTTCCAGACAGCGGCTGAATTTTGAACCAGCTGTAATTTATTTAGGGTAGCATTTGAGACTCCGACCAGCAAAGCATTACAATAATCAATGCGAGAAAATACAAAGATATTGATCAGCTTTTCAGCCACCGGGAGTGACAGCATAGGACGCAATTTGGCAATGTTTTTCAGATGAAAGAATGATGTCTTTACAGTGTTCTGAACATGGGGATCAAATGTTAAATGTGCATCAAATATCACCCCTAAATTTCTTAATTTTGTTTGAAATTCCAGTGTAGAGCCATCCACACTTAAAGTTAAAGACCCAGCCTTACGTATCTGGTAGGGTGAACCAATGAGCATTACCTCCATCTTGTCACTGTTCAGACACAAGAAATTTCCAGACATCCATTTTTTTTATCTCAGAAATACATTGAGAAAGAAAAGACACAGCCACATTAACATCAGGTTTTGAATGTACATAAACCTGAGTGTCATCTGCATAAAAGTGAAAATTGAGACCAAGTGATCTTAAAAGTTGACCCAATGGATAAATGTAAATGCTAAAAAGTAAAGGGCCCAAAATTGATCCTTGAGGAACACCAGATTTCACAACACCAATATCAGACCTGCAACCACCCATAGCAATGAACTGCTTTCGATCTGAGAGATAAGACTCAAACCAGCTTAGTGGAGTCCCAGAAACACCAAAGACAGACTCTAACCGTGTAAGTAAAATTGAATGATCAACAGTGTCGAATGCGGCACTGAGATCAAGAAGAATCAAGATAGAAAGACAGCCAGAATCAGAAGCTATTAGCAAATCATTAGTGACCTTAATACAGCCGGACATAAAGTAGTAAAACACGATTGAAACAGCCTGGTTGGTATAGGATCAACAATGGAAGTGGCAGCTTTCATTTTTGAAACCTCATTGCAAAGAGAATTCAAATCCATTGTGAAGAAGTTTGAGAGATGGATACCAGAGAATTCTGAGGCAGATAAAGGAGAAACAGACAAAGGAAGAGGAGAAATAATACATTTACGAGTGTGGTCAATCTTAGATGTAATTCCTATTACATTAGAGACTTTCTTTAACCCTTTATTGTACAATTTTACCTTAGGCTGCAGTTATCATACGCACTTTTTAATTTAGATTTTTTTTCTTTATCTGTTATTACATCATTACTTTTTACATACTACCATTCAAAAGTTTGGGGTTGGTATCATTTTTTTATATTTAAAAAAAAAAATCTATTTTTTTCATCAAGGCTGCATTTATTTGATCAAAAATACAGCAAAAACAGTAATATTTAGAAATATTATTACAATTTAAAATAACTCTTTTCTATTTAAATTTTTTTTTATAACATGTCATTTATTTCTGTGATGCAAATCTGAATTTTCAGCGTCTTTACTCCAGTCTTCAGTGTCACATGATCCCTCAGAAATAATTCTAATACGCTGATTTGCTGCTCAAGAAACATTTATAATTATTAACATTTATTATGCTGCTTAATATTTTTGTGAAAACTATGATACATTTTTTCGTGATTCTTTGATGAATAGAAACAACAGCATTTATTTGAAATCAAAATATTTTGTAACGTTATGTCTTTGGTGTCGCTTTTCATCAATTTAAGTATTCATTTCTATCCAAAAAATAAATCATACTGACTCCACACTTTTGAAAGGTAGTAGTGTAAATTAAAAAAAAATCAGTTAATCTATTATTTAAATAAAAAATGTCTTATAAATTCAGTAGCATTGTATTTATTACATTATTAGCCAATTTTATTGACTCATTTAAAAACACTAATTTGATTATTTACAATAATTTAAATAAACAGAACATCTTTAATACATTTCTTTCCATTGTTGCACATCAGCATACTAGAAAAGGATCCTATATTATAATTCAGAATTTATTTTTGATTTTAGTGAGAGGTCCATTTTACATAAGGAAAGTCAATCAAACATGCTTTCATAATGCATGCATTTAAGGGTTAAACATTTGTGCAATAATATCTCTCTCTCTCTCTTTCTCAGACAGGTGAGCAAAGCAGATGGTGCAGCCCTGGCCTTGCGATTCGGCTGCCTGTTCTTTGAAGTTTCCGCATGCTTGGACTTCCTGTCCGTTCAGCACATCTTTCACGAAGTCGTTCGGGAAGTGAGGCGAGAGACAGAGGGGAGTATCCGTCCGCTCTTCATCAGCGAAGACAAGTCCGCAATCAGCCTGTCCTCTGCCCCTCCCCTCACCGCCTGCTATAAAGAGCTGCCCACACCAGCCACCGCAAAGCTGGTTACGGTTAAGTCCTCGAGAGCTCAAAGCAAACGCAGAGCCCCTACGCTTACACTGCTCAAGGGCTTTAAGATCTTCTGATGTAATGCCGCCCTCTTCTGATACTTGAGAGGATCTACAAGAGGGAATGCTTGTCTTGATGTTATATAACAGGACCTGAAGGAGAACAACATCTCTCATATACTTGAGAATGCAGTAACAGTATGAGAATGGAAAATGTACTAAATATATCAGCGCTCCAATTAATGTCTTTGTTAGCATTTCTGATATTTCTGTTGTAATTTGGATTTTTTTGCACCAATAATATACTTGTATTTTATTGTGATAAAACCAATTTCCACTTTCCAATTTCCGAGGATTCATGAGGACATTTGGGTTTTTTTTTTATACAGCAGAACATGCACAGAATTCCAAAGAAAGTTTCAGGACAAAATAAACACATTCATCTGTGTTTGTTGTTGTTAAACTGTAAAAAAAAAATGTTAATATTGATTAAACACATTATAATTACCAAGTTTATTATATTGCATCACATCAAGTGAGATAGAAGAGAATAACTTACAATGCTTCGGTATGGGCAGCATAGAAAGAAAAAATATAAAGATTATATTTTGTATGGTACAAAATAGTTTGTATGGTACACTATTTTGGTTTGGAAAAATTCTGATGCATTTTCACACAAAAATATTATTATAACAAATAGTACAACTTGCCTTTTGAAATATACACTTTAAAACTTGAATATATGTGTGAATATATTCACACTGATTGGTTGACCCAAGGCTATAATAAGCATATATTTTGGACTTTTGGACCAAGAGTAATACACAAACAGTAGGACTATATTAAAACGCAATAGCCTCAGATGAAGCTATTACTTGGGGGGAGTTTTGGGACAGAGTCTCCACATTTGTGTTGTAGACGTCCTCTTCACCTTCCCCCTCCGAGACCGGTTCAGGATACAAAGTAGACACATTTCCATCCTTCCAGGTCACCACAATTTCTCCAGGTTTCATTTCCTCCGAGGCTTTGCTGTTGGTTGAAGGCTCTTCCCAATCTCTGTGGCTGTTGTGTGTTGAGATGTGTTCGGATGAGATGGAAAGGGCTTTCTCCTCTTTGACCTGTGAAACCTTATCAGTGATGATGACCTGCAGACCCTCCATTTCTGGGTCCACCTCTGTGACTTTTGTGGATGCTTTGTACTTGGCTATTTGCTTCCTGTTCCTGTATGGGAGACATGGAAGTTATATTCAATCCCACTTATCTGTTGATACCAATACCTTTAAAGAAAAAAAAATATATAGTATATATACTATAAAATACACAACAGTTATAAAACTGCTGTTTGTTACCTATGGTCGTAATGTTCGTTTGTACTAACCCATTGTGTTACTCATGTGTATGTCACTAACCTATTAGCCATCATGCCCATGACCAACAGCACGGCGCCAATCAGAAGACCCAGAAAAGAAAATGCCAGCATGCCAAACTTCCATGATGTTGCTGTTAAACAAGAAAAGCAGGGCATTTTGACAGTCTGTGAGTATTAATGTGAGACAGCCATTTCCAAATGTGCACTTAAGCCATTTCATGGATGGGGATATTCAATTCTGTAAACATGAGAAACAAGAAGAACATTAAGTGCAAGCTTGGCACACTCACGGTCCTCTGTGCGGTAATACCACTGTAAAAACTTCATCTGTGCCTCTGTCATTTCCTGTGCAGGCGGCCCTTCAGCAAACTTCAAGTCAAACTCATCGGCCTCTAAATCACTGTCTCTTCTGGATCCTGTGAGAATGAGTGAAGATATTATAGTATGAGACCATGAAGAGTTGAAGCAAGGAAGGTCAGTGGAGTTTCTTTTCATGTTTTAAAACGTGGCAGAAATCGCTTTTACTCTCTTGTGATTGTGAAGCCAGACATTGTGCATTGTGACATTATTGTCATGATAATGAAGTACATTCCCACTATAATTCACATTACTGTAATGCAAAAAATATATAAATATTAAATAATACAATTGCATTTTCTATTACTTACTGAAATATGCTTTTATACTGAAATATACTGAAAGTACTAGAATATACTTAATTTATATATATATATATATATATATATATATATATATATATATATTTATGTATATGTGTGTAATAATAACAAAATAATATATATATATATATATATAATAATAACTATATATATTATTTTGTTATATTATATTTACTAAATATATTTAGTATTGTACTCAGTAGATTAGTGATCATTACTATACCATTTAAAAGTTTTAAATAAATAAATGAATACTTTTATTCAGCAAGGATACATTAATCAAAAGTGACAGTAAAGACATTTATAATATTACAAAATATTTCTAAATAGATTCTGTTCCTTTGAACCTTCTATTCATCAAAGAATACTGAAAAATATATAATGGTTTCCACAAAAATATTAAGCAGCACAACTGTATTTCTATTTTAAAACATTTAAATAAAAAACTGTTATTCAATATTTTTATTGTATTTTTGATCAAATAAATGCAGATTTGGGAGTGTATGTCAACCCAGATAAAATGAACGTGACAATGTAAACACATAATTCAAATAAAGAATCAAATTATTCAGATGTTTTTTCGGCTTCTACTCACTCAGTTTGTTCTGGCAGATATCAGCCGCATCCAGAGATTTCCAGATGTTGTGTTCACCCCTGTTGAGTCTGAGTTTTCCTCTCTCTGAGCTCAATGCCAGGGCGTTTTTCAGGCTGATGAGCTGTTGAGCTTTGCACTGCCATTTGATATGTTCACCAGAATCACAACTGACAGTCTGGACTGGGTCGCTGTGGATGGCAGAGAGACACCTCAGGGTGCCTGTGTTTACTAGGAACCAGTGATCGGTCCACATCCACTGCTGCAGGACTGAGTCCATACTGCATGTCTTTAACTCAACTCCTCCTTCAGTCGAGTCCTCTAGACACAGATCTTCCTTAATGTTGTGGATCGTGAAGCTGAATGTGCCTTGGGAAAAAAAAAGGACTTTTAGCACATTATAACTCTTTCATATATATTACTTATTAACTGAAGCCAGATGATATATATGATTAAATCATACAAATCATACTTTTATATCTGGAAAAAAAGAGAATGAATGGGAATTTTGTCTTGCACATGATAGAAAACTATAATGTAACCAGTAATATATTATTTTTGTGAGATTATGTGGTCTGTAGTTCACCCTGAATCTCACAAAAACATGTCAAGGTTACATTTCACCCCAATATCAAAAGAGAAATTAGAAAAAATATTTTGCATTTTGCATGTAAGTTACGCTTACATAAGTAGCTTTGAGAGCAGCTCTGCTTTCAAAACAATGTAGCTTTTCCAGTAAAACATTTTTTTTTTTTATATTTCATATTTGTATATTGTCGTGCAAGTGGAGCTAAACAATATAGCGTATATAGCGCTGACAAATCCAATTTATTCCACTGAATCGGTTCATCCTAACCATTCTCTCTCTCATATGTAGTTTTGGAAAATCCGTTCATCGTTCATTCTAGTAAATCGCTTTGTTCGGAAGGTTCTTAATGAACAGATTTACCGATTCGAGTCCCATATGGCATTTGAGGTCTGTTTTGTAGCAGGTTAAATTTAGTTCATCATTATGTCTAATTAAATATTCTAGCTGTATTCTAGGTTTCATGTATAAGTTCTCTCTCTCTCTCTCTCTCTCTCTCTCTCTCTCTCTCTCTCTCTCTCTCTCTCTCTCTCTCTCTCTCTCTCTCTCTCTCTCTCTCTCTCTCTCTCTCTCTCTCTCTCTCTCTCTCTCTCTCTCTCTCTCTCTCTGTGTGTGTGTGTGGCTCAGGTAAACCCTAAGTTATGGGGACAAAATGTCCCCACTAAGACGGTAATATCCAAAATCCTTGACCTTGTGGGGACATTTTTTGGTCCCCATGAGGAAAACAGCTTATAAATCATACTAAAAGATATTTTTGAAAATGTGAAAATGCAGAAAGTTTTGTGTGATTGGGTAGGTTTAGGGGTAGGTTTAGTGTAGGGGGATAGAATATACAGTTTGTACAGTATAAAAATCATTATGTCTATGGAAGTCCCCATACAACATGGAAACCAGGTGTGTGTGTGTGTGTGTGTGTTTATGTTTTTCTATCCCGGTGGGGACTTAAATCTGAATGCACACTGACTCATGGGGACTCGTATCACTGTGGGGACATAAATTGAGGAAATAAGCTTATAAATCATACAGAATTAGTTTTTTTGAAAATGTAAAAATGCAGAAAGTTTTCTGTGAGGGGTAGGTTTAGTGTGTGTGGGGTGGGGGGGTAGAATATACAGTTTGTACAGTATATACAGTATATGTCTATGGAAAGTCCCCATAAAACACGAAAATGCAACACGTGTGTGCGTGTGTGTGCGTGTGTGTGCGTGTGTGTGCGTGTGTGTGCGTGTGTGTGTGCGTGTGTGTGTGTGTGTGTGTGTGTGTGTGTGTGTGTGTGTGTGTGTGTATACATAGGAGACAAAAAATAGAGGTCCACCCTAGCACTTGGAAATTTCTGGCCTCGCCACTGCCCTGCTCATTTGTTTACATTAGTTAATGCATTGATTAACATGAACAATGAGCAATGTATTTTTTTTACCTTTGTTAATGTTAGTTAATAAAAAATGTAATGTTAATGTTAGTTCACAGTGCATTTACTAATCAGATACAACTGTTGAATTTAAAAATGTATTAGTAAATGTTGAGATTAACATAAACTAAGATTAATAAATGCTGTAGAAGTATTATTTATTGTTGGTTCATGTTAACTAATATAGTTAACAAATGAATATAGTTAACAATATAGTTAACAAATGAAACCTTATTGTAAAGTGTTACCAATATTTTTTTTTATTTCTTTCTTTTAATTTTAGAGTGGGCTGCATTTCTCAAAAGTGCTGTAAGCCTATAGATCATTGAAGTCATTGTCCCCAATAGTCTCTCGGATTAGATTTTGGGAGACGCAGCCCTGGACATGTTTCTGACAGGATTTGTAAGATTCACCCAGCTGATTTTCTGAGGGTAAGAGTGTACTATACCAGGCCATGTGAGAGATAATGCTATCCACAGCAGCAGCATCGCTCCTGTAATACTGAGTCTGCTTAAACACAAGACACAATGCAGAGGTCCAGAACATGTGTTAATACTTCCAAATTATTCAAAAACAACATATCAAGTTTCATTAGCCTTGCGTTTTCATTTCTTAGAATCCCTCCCCCACATAATATCTGAACGCCAGCTTGACTAAAGATGCCATAGTGTAATATTTTAAACTTTCCTAATGAGAGAATGAGATATCATGCCTTGACAAAAACCAGATGTCGAACCGCACCTCAGTGTTGAAATATTTCCTTCCAGCTATTTATTATTTTTTTACTGTAAAACCCTTAAATCACATTTTCATGCCAGTTATTTTTGTTTTACCACCTTAAACAAGATAGATAAGGTTGCCATTATAAATTTTATTACATTTTTGTGTCCTTATGCATTGTAGTTGTATACATTTGTTTACATATAAATCAATTAAAAATCATAACAATGTTAAATATGTACAATATTAACCTGTTAACTGTCATCCCCTTTTTTGAGCATATAGATATGAACATATGGTTGTAATTCATGAATGGTGTGGAATACAGACCTTAGTCTCTTTTTTAAGAAGACACTCTTGCAGAAGTAAAAGCACTTCAAAAAATGAAGTGCTAAACATTTTATATTTTATGCAAAATATATATTTTACAAAATAATTTGGCCTCTAAAATTGAGACAATCATAGCTATATGTCTAAATAAGTTGTGTTCTAAATTTGAAGTTGATATTACAAAAATTAAGACTGCCAAAAGGTAAAATGTCCATTTTTAAAACGGTTTTAACAGGATGAGTTTGATTGCTTTCGAATTATAATTATTTAAGTTTACTAAATATGTTATGGGACACTGACAGTTAACAGGCTATAATAAGCATTATTGTAACAAAAATGACGAGATGCATTAAAATAGTGATTCTTATCAGTAATTCTTATCAAGACAAGAATAACCCAATGGCATACTTCACAGAATGATCTATGCTTATTATAGGGGACATGTATAAATTCAACTCACCTGAAGTGCACAGCTTCAGAGGCAGACGTGGGACAGAACAGAAAGAATGACTACACATGTTGGGAACGCTTTACCACGGCAGAGAGTTTCCAAAGTTCAAATGGGAGGAGATTCACTCATGTAATTCCTTTCCATTTTATAGGGCAGTTTGATTTCTTTATGAACTCAGGGGAATGTTTCAGGTGATGATGATGGGGGAGTTAGTTAGCAGCTCATATTCTTTACATAATTAGGTGAAGCTGAAGTTATTGTGTGTATATATATATATATATTTAGTCTATCGTTTCTTTTGTACAAATCCTGGGCTGAAATAGGACATGTCATTCTAGACACTGTTTATGATTGGTTATGTTCTGTAAGGCCGTTTTTTGCTCAGTTTGTTTGTATAGCCTTGCTCCATCCTTGCCATGTTAATGTAGCAGAATACAGATGAGAGGGACACAGTCTTTGACTCGTCGGTCAAGTACCTGTCACGTGTGTATGTTTGCTTGTGCAGACAGAGAGGTGGGTTTTATTTTTTTATAGCAAGTGCTTGGAGCCGCTCAGGGTGAATGAACTAGGTGTCACTTTCATTGTTGCAGAGGTGAAGCGATAAACGCCATTCTTTACAGCAGTATCTTTATACTTAGAATGTTTTCCTTCTAGGTCCAAAACATCGTGATGGATTGCTAATCCATATATTTTTGATGCAGATGATCCAGATGATCCCGTAAAGTTAAAAATGAATCTTCCGTTCATCCAGTGGAATTTTCTCAGAATCTAGTTTTATTTTCTCTTTAATCAATTATTTGTTCATTTGTGATTCTTTGACGAATTCAAGGTTCGTAGAATTTTAGACTAGGGCATGGCACTGACCTTTGACCTTATCACGTGCTTTTGTCTATTATCAAGAAGACATAGATTGACATAGATTATAGATTGTAAAATTAAAAGATTATATTTATTTACAAAGGGGGACAATCACCCTGGATTAAACTGGTGTTAAAGGCCCTGATACATGGACTTCAATAGAGTTGTAGTCCATGGATGATCCCTTTAACACCCCATCACCATTAAAATTCTGTTTAAACACTAAAGAAATACTACAACCCCAAATCAAGAAAAGTTGGGACATTTTGTAAAATGCAATGAAATCAAGAATCTGTGATGTTAATTCTCTTTCAACTTTATTTAACTGACAAAAGTACAAAGAAAAGATTTCCAATGTTTTCACTGAACAAGTTACATTTAATAATTTAGAAGACACTTTTATCCAAAGCGTCTTACAAATGAGGAGAACAATAGAAGCAATCAGAGGGGGAGGACAAAGAAGAGAAGAGAAGGTTTTGAAAAGTGTGCGAGAGTCAGAACAATTGTTAATTTTGTTGTGGTACGTCGGACGTCACCGACAAATTGGGATCCCTATGGAAAACGGCACAGTTACTACCACTTCCAGTGCCCAGCGAAAGCCCCTCAGACCCCCGTCGGTTCGGGGCGGGGAACTCACACAGGGAGAGTCACTGCTGCTGTTCCGCAAGACCCACTCAGCAGAGTATTGGATAACGCTGGGAAAGCGTGCCCAGGGGGGCCGCTGCGGAAGCCACATCCTACCCGTAGGGAGGTATCATGTGGAATATACACTCACCTAAAGGATTATTAGGAACACCTGTTCAATTTCTCATTAATGCAATTATCTAATCAACCAATCACATGGCAGTTGCTTCAATGCATTTAGGGGTGTGGTCCTGGTCAAGACAATCTCCTGAACTCCAAACTGAATGTCAGAATGGGAAAGAAAGGTGATTTAAGCAATTTTGAGCGTGGCATGGTTGTTGGAGCCAGACGTGCCGGTCTGAGTATTTCACAATCTGCTCAGTTACTGGGATTTTCACGCACAACCATTTCTAGAGTTTACAAAGAATGGTGTGAAAAGGGAAAAACATCCAGTATGCGGCAGTCCTGTGGGCGAAAATGCCTTGTTGATGCTAGAGGTCAGAGGAGAATGGGCCGACTGATTCAAGCTGATAGAAGAGCAACTTTGACTGAAATAACCGCTCATTACAATCGAGGTATGCAGCAAAGCATTTGTGAAGCCACAACACGCACAACCTTGAGGCGGATGGGCTACAACAGCAGAAGACCCCACCGGGTACCACTCATCTCCACTACAAATAGGAAAAAGAGGCTACAATTTGCACGAGCTCACCAAAATTGGACAGTTGAAGACTGGAAAAATGTTGCCTGGTCTGATGAGTCTCGATTTCTGTTGAGACATTCAGATGGTAGAGTCAGAATTTGGCGTAAACAGAATGAGAACATGGATCCATCATGCCTTGTTACCACTGTGCAGGCTGGTGGTGGTGGTGTAATGGTGTGGGGGATGTTTTCTTGGCACACTTTAGGCCCCTTAGTGCCAGTTGGGCCCCTTAGTGCCAATTGGGCATCGTTTAAATGCCACGGCCTACCTTAGCATTGTTTCTGACCATGTCCATCCCTTTATGACCACCATGTACCCATCCTCTGATGGCTACTTCCAGCAGGATAATGCACCATGTCACAAAGCTCGAATCATTTCAAATTGGTTTCTTGAACATGACAATGAGTTCACTGTACTAAAATGGCCCCCACAGTCACCAGATCTCAACCCAATAGAGCATCTTTGGGATGTGGTGGAACGGGAGCTTCGTGCCCTGGATGTGCATCCCACAAATCTCCATCAACTGCAAGATGCTATCCTATCAATATGGGCCAACATTTCTAAAGAATGCTTTCAGCACCTTGTTGAATCAATGCCACGTAGAATTAAGGCAGTTCTGAAGGTGAAAGGGGGTCAAACACAGTATTAGTATGGTGTTCCTAATAATCCTTTAGGTGAGTGTACACATATGGACCGGCCGTGGGCAGTACAACATACAGAAGTCCCAGGGGTGCCAATGCAGGTGAGGGACTACACCGCACAGAGACGGCAGAGCGAGCTCTGCCAAGGGAAAGACACGGGCTCGCCGTAGGGAGCCGTACCGTGGAAGAATACACATATGGGACCGCCGTAGGGGTCACAACATATGGATACCCAGCCTAACACAAGTTCCATCAATGCATACGAGTGTTAGACCTGGCGTCGGACGCTCCGCTACGTCTGACTGCCGCGGGTTGCGGAGGAACTCAACAGGGTTCGCCAACCTGGGGAACTCGACTGGAGCATATCAGCGCACGTATCCGGTCCATGAGGAGGGGAATGGCACAGCAAGCCGTCACAAGAGCGGGCACTTCAGTGTTACTGGCTATTTGAAGCGAGCACACGGGAAGAAACCGGCTCTACACGGAGGCTATAGAATCTAGCGAACGTGTTAGGTGTCGCCCAGCCCGCAGCTCTACATATATCTGTCAGCGAGGCGCCATGCGCCAGCACCCAGGAAGAGGCCACACTCCTAGTGGAGTGGGCCCTCAACCCGAGCGGGCAAGGCATGCCTTGGGTTCATACGCCAAGGCGATGGCATCCACTATCCAGTGGGCCATCCTCTGCTTGGAGACAGCCTTCCCCTTCTGCTGGCCTCCGTAACAGATGAAGAGCTGTTCTGAGGTCCTGAAGCTTTGCGTTCTGTCCACGTAAGTCCGCAGGGTGCGAACGGGACAGAGAAAAGCCAGGGCTGGGTCTGCCTCCTCCGAGGGCAGCGCTTGCAGGTTCACCACCTGGTCCCGAAAGGGAGTGGTGGGAACCTTGGGAACATATCCGGGCCGGGGTCTTAGGATTACATGAGAGTTACCCGCCCCGAATTCCAGGCACGATTCGTCGACCGAAAATGCCTGCAGGTCCCCTACCCTCTTGATGGAAGCCAATGCAGTCAGGAGTACTGTCTAAGACAGGATTTTTAACTCCGCTGACTGCAAAGGTTCAAGGGGGCGCTCTCTGAGTGCGGTTAGCACCAGAGATAAGTCCCAAGAGGGTATAGAGTGAGAGCAAGGCGGATTTAGTCTCCTCGCCCCCCTCAGGAACCTGACGATCAGATCGTGCTTCCCCACAGACTTACCGTCAACTACCTCATGATGTGCAGCAATGGTGGCAACAACACTTTGAGGGTGGAGGAGACAGCCTTCGCTCCAACCCTTCTTGCAGGACGGAAAGCACAGAGCCGATCTTACATCTTCGGGGGTCTTCTCAATGAGAAGAACACCATTCGACGAACAGGTTCCACTTACAAGCATAGAGGCGCCTCGTAGAGGGAGCTCTAACAGAAGTGATGGTGTCTATTACAGCCTGAGTTTCCAGAGGTCCAGACGCGGGTGCCATAGGGTGCCCCGTCTCTGAGTCACTCAGAGGAATGGGCCAAGGAGGGGCTGTCGCGAGGAGCACTAGTTCCGGGAACCAGGTCCGGTTGGGCCAGTACGGCGCAACTAACAAGACCTGCTCCTCGTCCTCCCTGACTTTGCACAGGGTCTGTGCAAGAAGGCTCACTGGGGGGAACACATACTTACGTAGGCCCCGGGGCCAGCAGAGAGCCAGTGCGTCCGTGCCGAGGGTTTCCCTGGTCAGGGAGTCATGGAGCTCGTCGGCTGCATGATTGGGCAGGCCAGGAAGGAGTGGTACGAAGCAACCTCAGACTCCAGAGGAGGAGATAGCGGGCGAGTTGCGACATGCGACGGAAGCGTAGACCACCCTGTTTGTTGACGTACACAACGGTCGCAGTGTTTTCACACAGACCAGGACGTGCTTGCCACGTAGCGACCCCTTGAGGCGGCCCGGCGCAATACATACTGCTAGCAACTCGAGGCAGTTGATGTGCCAATGCAGTTGGGGCCCCGTCCACAGACCCAAACTACATGCCCGTTGTACGTAGCCCCCCAGCCAGAGGCAGAGGCATCCGTGGAGACATAGCATGCCTGGACACCTGTTCTAGTGGAACTCCTGCCTGTAGAAACGCAGAGTCCGCCCACGGGCCGAAGGTTTGGCGGCAATTCGGTGTGATTGGAACACGGAATGAACCGCTCTGCCACGCCCATCTCGGGACTCGGTCGTGTAGCCAGTGTTGAAGCGGCCTCATATGAAGCAATCCGAGCGGAGTTACTGCGGAGCGGATGCCATATGCCCCAGGAGCCTCTGAAAATGTTTCAGTGGGACCGCTGTTCTGCATTTGAACGAATTCATGCAGTTCAACACCGACTGGAGGAGCGCTGTCAGGTTGACCGAATCCAACTCCCCACCGAGAAAAAGAGATCCTCTGCCTGGGGCAGAGTCTGCTCTTCTACCAGTTGACCCGAAGTCCCAATGGGCTATCAATAGCTGCAAACCAGTCTTGGGGACGGATGCACCTTCAAATGCGTGTCTGCGTCAACATCCTGAACGGGCAGCTTGTGAAGGGCCCAGTTCAGGACTTGCAGGTTCAAGACTGGTCATAACCCACCGCCTTTCCTGGTCACAATGAAGTAGTGGCTGTAAAACCCTATCTTCATATTGGCTGGAGGGACCGGCTCCAATCGTGACCTTCGCCAGTAGGACTTCGATCTTATCCCACAAGACAGGGGCATCGCAGCTCCACACAGAAGTGAAGTGGGCGCTTAGCATCGCGCACTGTCGTCCTCGCACTGCTGAGAAGAGGGGAATGAGAGTGGCGAGGCTTTGTGGCGTCGCACACTGTCATTCTCGCCCTCTTGTGGGGAGGGGAACGAGAGCGGCAAGGCTTTGTAGCGTCACACGCTGCCATTCCTGGGCTCCCGAGACCCAGAGGTATCGAAACTGCTCTTAGAATTTGGGTACCACTGGCTATAACACCAGAGGTGGAACAGAATTTTTCTGCACCCGGCCCTCCTCCGGGGAAGAGCAGCTCCGACAAAGTCCGGTTAACCCGTCTCAGCTGACTGGCTGGAACCGATGCCCATGGCGACAAGCAGACCGAGGGGCTGCCGCTGAGGAACAGCTACCTCAGCCCACTTTGAACTGTGGAGACTGCTGGGCACAGTCACCGACAGTGTCGCCGAAAGGGTCACCTTGTGAGATGGGAACATCGCTAAAGCGTACTTTGGTGACGTCCGCACCCCTTCAAGGTTAGCCCAAGGGTGTTTCTGGACCAGGGTGGACATCGTCTGGCCAAGGGCCAGCGCTGTGACTTTAAATATGATCAGTCACTGTGCGCAGCTCAACCTTGGCTCAGAACTACCCTCGTCTCTTTTTAAGAGTGCAGGGCAGAGGTGGCCTGCCAGTGGCACTGCCACCCCACCGATGAGGGTAGTGAGAGAGAGGAAAACTTTATACAGAATTATGGCCCCTTTGGTGTTCCATATTTTGGCACCAAAAAGTTCCACACTGCCAAAGCTTTCCAATGCACATCCGGGGAAAAGGCAAGGGGGCAGGCAAGGCAATTTACGCGTTGCACTACGCCTCAGCCACCTGGGAAAGCATGGCTGTAAAATCTGAATCTGATTCAGCATGGGCACACACTATTATAGTGGGAATCTCAGCCTCATCTTCATTTCCAGCACATAACAGCCCTCTCTCCGATGTAGTGATTGACATCTGTCCTCTGCTAGAGCCCCAAATGAAACGCTAGGTCCCTTTTTTAAAGACCAGCAATTCCATCTGAAAGCTACCAGCAGGCATGTGAGACAGTGAGCGTGGCCGTCAGACGGCACACAGCGCGCTGGACACTCAAGCCCCTATGAAAAAGGCAAGGCGAACAACGCGCTGACGTGGCCATGCTCTCATGAGAGAACATGACCACCCACGAACACAGTCTCAACATGCTCGCGATGCGATAGAGGAGTGGGGGCCCACGGAGATGTACTCGGCAGGGAAGCCCCACTGTAATCCTCAGGTCACCCAGGCTTATTAGCTGAAGTAGCCCTTTTCTGGTGCACCAGAAGAGAAACTAGATCGGGGAATAGGCGAAGGGACTTCTCCTGAGAGAACATGGATCACCCACGAACACAATCTCAACATGCTTATGTGAGAGAGGTCGTGGCCGTCAATAAGGACAGGAAACAACCGCATCCAGAAACGCACGGGTGGAATGACGTCTTGAAAAAAACGCAGTGTCACACCCGTATACTCTTTTAGGGGAAAAGCTCCTTTAACGTGCTGAAGCACCCAGGGAGATAGCCGCGGCAAAAACACAGGGAATAGTGCAGCCTGTGTTTTGCACTCAGAGTAATGTGAACGCCCACCAAACTGACAGAGTTGCTGTAATAACAGCAGTTTTTGCTCTCCGTGAGCTCGCGGTCCTCGCTGCTGTGCCTTCACACCAACACTCAGAGCTTCTCCTCTCCCGTTCTGATTATCTCTGTATAATACAGGAACACTCTTCAGCAGCACACAGTCGGCTCCGAAGTGAATGACAAATGTGCGCTGCATCCGCTTCCTGTTTATACCCGCGGTGCGGGGCGGAGCGCGAGATGCAAATCTCGCACGCCAATGGCCATTGGCCCGTTCTGTATACACTCGAAGCTGATAGGGGCTCCCAGAAGTGATCCCAATTCGTCGGTGACGTCCGACGTACCTCGAATGTGACCGACTGAAAGGGAACCTCTGTTGAATGTGTGTGACCTTTGAGCTCTCAGACGGCATTGCATGAGAAACCGTCATACTCTGTTAAATACAGCCACATGGGCTCAGGTGTACTCTGGAAAACCGTTGTCACTTAACACAGTCTGACACTGCATCAAGAAATGCAACTTGAATCTCTGTTACGTAAGGAGAAAGCTATACATGTGTTTAATGCAGTTCTCTGGGCCCGAGCTCATCTCAGATGATCCACAACACAGTGGAAATGTGTGCTGTGGTCAGAGGAGTCCATGTTTCAGCTTGTTTTTTGGAAAAACTGACTTCGAGTTCTCAGTCCCAAAGACAAAAGGGACCATCCAGACTTTCATCAGCGACAGGTAAAAAAGCAAACATCTGTCATGGTATGGAGTGCATCAGTGCAAATGGTGTGGGTGACTTGCATGTGTGTGAAGGTACCACTGATGTGGAGGCATATATTGGGATTTTATAGACATTTAATGACATCAAGATGACACCTTTCCTGGGAAGCCAGACAATGTCAGGCCTCATTCAGCACGTGCTAAAACAGAGTGGATTATAGACACTCTACACCATAGATTGGATGTGCTTGACTGTCTCCCTGCAATCCAGATCTGTCTCTTATTGAAAACGTATGGCCCATCATGACAAGGAGAATCAGACAACAATGACCACAGACTGTTGAGCAGCTGTCTTGTATCAGGCGAGATTGGGCAAAAAATCCACTTGCAAAACTGCAACAATTAGCCCAATTCCCAAACATTAAAAAAGTGTAATTAAAAGGAAAGGTGACACAGTGGTAAACATGCCTCTGTCCCAACTTTTTTGGAGTGTGTTGCAGCCATTAAAATCAAAATTTGTTTATATTTACAAAATACAATTAAGTTGTTCAGTGAAAACATTGAAAATCTTTTCTTGGTACTTTTGTCAGTTAAATAAATTTTAAGTAGAATTAACAAAGCACAGATTCTTGATTTTATTGTATTTTGCAAAATGTCCCAATTTTTCTTGATTTGGATTTGTACCTAAATTCAGCATTTTTGGGGAGTGTTTAAATGTGCCTTCTGGTCTACAGGGAATGTTTACAATTTATTTGTGCTCCGCCCCCTACTGGAACACACAGGAGATGTTAATTCGTAATCTTTATTTTGCTACTTTTCTACTTTTTAAAGTAACAGTAATTTATATGGATAGGCTACATGACAACAAATGTTAAAAAATGTCCTTTTAAAATTTTTCACAACAGTCCTTATGGTTGTTATAGGCATAGATCAGCATTACTCTTCTGAACAATGACAATCTACACTCACCTAAAGGATTATTAGGAACACCATACTAACACTGTGTTTGACCCCCTTTCGCCTTCAGAACTGCCTTAATTCTACGTGGCATTGGTTCAACAAGGTGCTGAAAGCATTCTTTAGAAATGTTGGCCCATATTGATAGGATAGCATCTTGCAGTTGATGGAGATTTGTGGGATGCACATCCAGGGCACGAAGCTCCCGTTCCACCACATCCCAAAGATGCTCTATTGGGTTGAGATCTGGTGACTGTGGGGGCCATTTTAGTACAGTGAACTCATTGTCATGTTCAAGAAACCAATTTGAAATGATTCGAGCTTTGTGACATGGTGCATTATCCTGCTGGAAGTAGCCATCAGAGGATGGGTACATGGTGGTCATAAAGGGATGGACATGGTCAGAAACAATGCTCAGGTAGGCCGTGGCATTTAAACGATGCCCAATTGGCACTAAGGGGCCTAAAGTGTGCCAAGAAAACATCCACCACACCATTACACCACCACCACCAGCCTGCACAGTGGTAACAAGGCATGATGGATCCATGTTCTCATTCTGTTTACGCCAAATTCTGACTCTACCATCTGAATGTCTCAACAGAAATCGAGACTCATCAGACCAGGCAACATTTTTCCAGTCTTCAACTGTCCAATTTTGGTGAGCTCGTGCAAATTGTAGCCTCTTTTTCCTATTTGTAGTGGAGATGAGTGGTACCCGGTGGGGTCTTCTGCTGTTGTAGCCCATCCGCCTCAAGGTTGTGCGTGTTGTGGCTTCACAAATGCTTTGCTGCATACCTCGGTTGTAACGAGTGGTTATTTCAGTCAAAGTTGCTCTTCTATCAGCTTGAATCAGTCGGCCCATTCTCCTCTGACCTCTAGCATCAACAAGGCATTTTCGCCCACAGGACTGCCGCATACTGGATGTTTTTCCCTTTTCACACCATTCTTTGTAAACTCTAGAAATGGTTGTGCGTGAAAATCCCAGTAACTGAGCAGATTGTGAAATACTCAGACCGGCCCGTCTGGCACCAACAACCATGCCACGCTCAAAATTGCTTAAATCACCTTTCTTTCCCATTCTGACATTCAGTTTGGAGTTCAGGAGATTGTCTTGACCAGGACCACACCCCTAAATGCATTGAAGCAACTGCCATGTGATTGGTTGATTAGATAATTGCATTAATGAGAAATTGAACAGGTGTTCCTAATAATCCTTTAGGTGAGTGTATATTATCGATACTATCTAGCCAAAAGAAGTATAATCTCCGTAATGCACTTCAAAAATATTTTATTTCACAAGGTGGAGCTAGTTTGCAACCAATAACAACCAATAGCATCAAAGGCCTGGAATTTGTACTTCAGCTGTTCTAAACAAGATAGATCAACCTTTGGCATTATATCCTACTAAACACCACTTAAGAAAACATTTGCATAATACAGCAAACTGAGATACAGCAAACAAAAACAAAACCACAACAAAACAAAAAAAAAAAACGCATTTAACATTATTCCTTATTTAGAAACATGTCTGATTGGGGGGACAAAAGTAAAAAAATAAATGTAGATCTAGGCCATATTTACAAACCCGATTCCAAAAAAGTTGGGACACTGTACAAATTGTGAATAAAAACAGAATGCAATGATGTGGAAGTTTCAAATTTCAATATTTTATTCAGAATACAACATAGATGACATATCAAATGTTTAAACTGAGAAAATGTATCATTTTAAGGGAAAAATAAGTTGATTTTAAAATTTCATGGCATCAACACATCTCAAAAAAGTTGGGACAAGGCCATGTTTACCACTGTGTGGTACCTCTTCTTTTTATAACAGTCTGCAAACGTCTGGGGACTGAGGAGACAAGTTGCTCAAGTTTAGGAATAGGAATGTTGTCCCATTCTTGTCTAATACAGGCTTCTAGTTGCTCAGCTGTCTTAGGTCTTCTTTGTCGCATCTTCCTCTTTATGATGCGCCAAATGTTTTCTATGGGTGAAAGATCTGGACTGCAGGCTGGCCATTTCAGTACCCGGATCCTTCTTCTACGCAGCCATGATGTTGTAATTGATGCAGTATGTGGTCTGGCATTGTCATGTTGGAAAATGCAAGGTCTTCCCTGAAAGAGACGACGTCTGGATGGGAGCATATGTTGTTCTAGAACTTGGATATTCCTTTCAGCATTGATGGTGCCTTTCCAGATGTGTAAGCTGCCCATGCCAAACGCACTCATGCAACCCCATACCATCAGAGATGCAGGCTTCTGAACTGAGCGCTGATAACAACTTGGGTTGTCCTTGTCCTCTTTAGTCCGGATGACATGGCGTCCCAGTTTTCCAAAAAGAACTTCAAATTTTGATTCGTCTGACCACAGAACAGTTTTCCACTTTGCCACAGTCCATTTTAAATGAGCCTTGGCCCAGAGAAAACGCCTGCGCTTCTGGATCATGTTTAGATATGGCTTCTTTTTTGACCTATAGAGTTTTAGCCGGCAACGGCGAATGGCACGGTGGATTGTGTTCACCGACAATGTTTTCTGGAAGTATTCCTGATCCCATGTTGTGATTTCCATTACAGTAGCATTCCTGTATGTGATGCAGTGCCGTCTAAGGGCCCGAAGATCACGGGCATCCAGTATGGTTTTCCGGCCTTGACCCTTACGCACAGAGATTGTTCCAGATTCTCTGAATCTTTGGATGATATTATGCACTGTAGATGATGATAACTTCAAACTCTTTGCAATTTTTCTCTGAGAAACTCCTTTCTGATATTGCTCCACTATTTTTCGCCACAGCATTGGGGGAATTGGTGATCCTCTGCCCATCTTGACTTCTGAGAGGCTCTTTTTTTACCCAATCATGTTGCCAATTGACCTAATAAGTTGCAAATTGGTCCTCCAGCTGTTCCTTATATGTACATTTAACTTTTCCGGCCTCTTATTGCTACCTGTCCCAACTTTTTTGGAATGTGTAGCTCTCATGAAATCTAAAATGAGCCAATATTTGGCATGACATTTCAAAATGTCTCACTTTCAACATTTGATATGTTATCTATATTCTATTGTGAATAAAATATAAGTTTATGAGATTTGTAAATTATTGCATTCCTTTTTTATTCACAATTTGTACAGTGTCCCAACTTTTTTGGAATCGGGTTTGTACCTACAACATGTTTAATGTGGCAACTAAATTTATCTGTTGATGTTAAGAAGGTAGAAGACATTGTGGTCAAATACAAAATACTCTGTGTAACTCCAGATGTGTATCCACCTTCCCCTCATTTGCAGCCAGTACATGCACTCCTACTCTGCTGCTGGAACGTGCACTCGAGGAGCTGTTATAAAAAGGAGGCGGTGCTCCATGACGCAACTGCTTTATTTAGCCAATAGAGCGCGCCATATGTAAATGAGTTCGTCTAAAGCAGGAAGTGCGTTGCGACTCTGTCTGTAGATGAGACGAGAAGGAGGAAAATGCTAGAAAGGGGACCGCGGATAATACAACGCTAAATAAACACCGTGTCCTAACGAGAGAGCACAAATCTGCATTTGACCAATACAGAAAGGGAGCTGTTTGTGATCGATTGGGGAGCGAGGTATGATGCGTTCATCTGCACTGAATAGATGCGTTTTTTCCTACTACTGTATATGTAGGGGTGTCGTCTCATTTTCCTGTTTACACTGCTCATCTAAACAATATTCTGCTGTTTTTAACATCGCAGCCTATTTTTTTATTATAACAGCCTAGTGTTTTTTTCATTAGCTATGTCTTATGTGGATGTTTGTATATATGTCATATATACGTAACGTTGTCCATCACACTAACATCATTGACAGATGATTCCTGTTTTACCCTTTTGACATCTGCAATGCCACTTGTTTTCCATAGACCTGCATATTCGCACTGTATATAAAAATTAAAACCATAGGATATATGTCAGTATGTGAGTGTGTTTTGAAGTAAAGGCAGATGCTGGGCCTTATTTTGCAGGATACACTTACAATCACCACACTGTCACGATCACCATAACGCCGTAATGAAGTGTGTGTTTAACTGTTTATATGCTGTAATAATACTGATTTTCGTATTTAACACCTTGATCATTTCAATGACAATAATCCCCAATAATGTCCATGTTATTTATTTATATTATTTATATTTATTATTATCAGTATTATTACAGCATATAAACAGTTAAACACACACTTCATGATGGTGTTATGGTGATTGTGACAGTGTGGTGATTGTAAGTGTATCCTGTAAAATAAGGCCCAGCATCTGCCTTTACTTCAAAACACACACATACTGACATATATCCTATGATTTTAATATTTATATACAGTGTGAATTGAATATATATTCAATTTCTAAATTGAATATAAATATATATATATATATATATATATATAAAAATTGTATTACCGTATTAGTGTAATGGAGTGATAAAACTACCATATTACGCAACGAGAATCATCATTAAAAATAATGGAAATAGTAAAAGTAAAAACTCAAGGTTAGATTATAGTAATGAGAATGGAGGGGTAAAATCGGATTAATTGTCATCAAAGTGGTGTCACGAACAGACTTCATTTTCACACACACACACACACACACACACACACACACATATATATATATATATATATATTAAAATAGAGAAGTACAACAAATGCCATATAAGTACGTTTAAAAGGTGTATGTATATACAGACATTATATATTTACGCTAACATGTTATATTATAGTTTCCATCTATCTAAACATATTTAAATATGAATTGTATGAACAGTAAGCAAAGTTTTTTGACGCTGACGTGTTTGAATGATATATTGACCTGTTAAGCATTATGTAATCACGTTTATTAATGACATTTGGTAAAACAAAATTGTTGGATATAATGTATATTTAATTATTTCACTTCAAGGTGATTCTTGCTCTCACATTATTTCATATGAGATTACATGCCATATTTGGATTGTCTTGGATTATCTTGAACAGTGAATGCTGCTGGCTGTATTTGCTTTGTAATTTACTATTGTATTCATTTTATTCATTCAGATTAATTTCACAAAGCACAGTCTGATGGATGGATACAAAACAAATACAGTCTTCCACTTTTAATTAAGGGACAAAATTCACATGTAGTGCATTTGTGATCTTAATGCATGTTAAGACCGAAATGAGCATGGTCTCGGAATCGTAACAGGTGACAGGTGCATGACAGGTGCATTTCCTCACAATTAAAAATTGAAGTGTTCCTGAGTTAGCAGGGCTAGATCAAGTACCCTGTGCCCTGTGCCCTGTGCCTTATGATTATCTAATTAAAATCAAGAAATTTCTTTTAATTTAATTTAGCACTTACATTAATAACTTCTTTGTGTTCCACTGAAGAAAGAAAATCATACTTGTTTGTAATGAGATGAGGGTGAGAACTGCAATTTTTTGGTGAAATATTCCTTTAATATGCATACAGCTGCTAGTTAAGTTATTAACATGGGCTTGGTACTTGACACTGTTAGTGTAATCGACCTTATCTAATCTTATCGTTTCTAATGTGTGTCACTGTTCTTTCTTTTCCTCCTTCAAAGAATTGACCAATCACTGTGACCTAATATCCTCAATCTTCATCAGAGAATACAAGATCACATTCAAGGAACCCATCTAACCTATAAAGTAAGTGACTCCATCAGTTATTATTATCAACTAGCTATTGTTGTTTGTATGGCTGCCCCCTAAAAGCCCATTCACATCAAGAACGATGACTATATTTAGTGTCCACACCAATGCATAATATCGTTCTGTTTATTATAAGCGAGCACTGCAGATTTGTCGTCTGCTGCTTTAAATGCTCAAGCTCTTTAAAGTAGGATAGATTCTGATTGGCTGTCAATGTTTTTATCGTTCATCAGCTGGAAAACATCGATCTGAAAGTGATTCCAATGATATTGTTTCTCTGTGTCATTATCATTATAGTTGCAGTGTGGACTCTGCTATTCTTTTATATTTAGATCGGTTTCTAGAACTGTGTCTTTATCGTTATAATTATTGCCCTTCGTGTGATTTATTAACACTAGTTGATGAGGAGAATCAAATTTTAATTAGTCGGTTTCGTTAACACGGCTGGGTCTGTGTGGTAATTATGTCAGGCAAGAAATCCAAACGTTTGCCTATCGTTCATTGACCTCAAACATGGCTAATGCCACTTTACATGGCTGCTCGCGCTAACATTAATGGTAGATGATGTGCACTATTATTAGGTGCATATCCAGGTGTCTGTGCCTGAGTGTTAGTATTTCTCTGTAATATTTCTCTGTAATGTAGCAATGTTACCCCCCCCCCCCCCAGTATATTCAAGTAATTATATTAATATCATAAACATGTGACTAGTCGACTAATGGCTTTAAGGAACGACTACCAGTCGACTAGAAACATTTTTGGTCGAGGGCAACCGTGCTGTTTTCTACTTGTCTGACTGCACATTGAAATAGTTTAAACCAGATCTTGCCAAATAGATCCTCATATAATGTCATGTGACCTCATAGATCGTCCTTGTTTCTTCTTCATTGTATTGGAATTTTTCTCAAGCATAGCATCAGTCATCTGTTATTGTTTATTTCCAGCGCAAATATGAACCCTCACGAATCGGAGGTATACACAGTGGCGCCGGAGATGCCCGCGATGTTTGATGGCATGAAGTTGGCGGCGGTGGCTACAGTTCTCTACGTCATCGTCCGGTGCCTAAACTTGAAAAGTCCCACAGCTCCACCAGACCTCACTTACCAGGATACAACACTCAACCACTTCCTGCTCAAGTCCTGTCCTATCCTGACCAAAGAGTGAGTATGACAGTTTAGATTATCATTTCACTGCAGTATCTACTGAGCAAACCACATCTCAGAATAGCTTAGAGGCTGTTCCTGTAACTGCGCTGCTTTTAGCACGTGGTTGCTAAGACTAATGCGGTGCTCCGAGAATCACTTGCATAAATATACACTACCATTCAAAGGTTTGGGATCAGTATGATTATTTTTTAAAGAAATTAATACTTTTATTCAGCAAGGATGCATAAAATTGACCAGAAGTGACAGTTGTGACATTTATAATGTTAGGTTTCTATTTCAAATAAGTGCTGTTTTTTTTAAACTTTCCATTCCTCAAAGAATTTTAAAAAAATGTATCAAAGTTTCCACAAAAGTATTGCGTAGCACAACTGATAATATTGATGCTGATTTCTGAAGGATCATGTGACACTGAAGATTGCAGTAATGATGCTGAAAATTCAGCTTTGCATCACATGAATTACATTTACAGTTATTTTAATTTGTAATAATACTTCACAATATTACAGTATTACTGTATTTTCAATCAAATAAATGCAGCCTTGGTGAGCATAAGAGACTTGTTTCAAAAATATCAAAATCTTACCGAACCCAAACTGTTGAAGTCCAAACCTATAATATGCATTTCCGTAGTTTAATTTATAGCTTGATAACCAAAAAGTACCATGGTAGTACCATGTTTTTGTACATGGCACCATGGTAACTCCATGTTTTCTAGACATGTATCAAGTTGATACTATAGTATTCTTTAAACTAATCATGTAAAAACCATGGTATATGAATATTGTAAGCATCAGTACCATGGTTTACTGTACATTTCTTATTTATAGTGTTCATTAATATTTTGAATTAGCTTAGATTTTTATTTTATATTTTCAGTTTTTACTTTAATTTTAGTTTAAGTTTTAGTCATTTTGTTGTGGACTTTTATAATTTTTATATTTCTTTTTAGGTTTAATTTTATTTAAGTTTAATACTTAAACTTATTTATTTCAGTTAGTTGCATTGCAACATTTCTAATTTTCATTCAAGTTTAAGTTTTAAATTAATTTTTATATTTTATTTCAGCTTTATTTCAACTATTAAAACTATTTTAAAAACACACTTTAATGAAATATAGGCTTTTTCATGCTCAAAACGCACAACAACTCATGTTCATGCAAACCGTGAGGTGTTGCTTCAAGAATTTATTGTGAGCTGAAACGACATATGGTTATTATACTGTTTATATTTGAGGCGAAGACAAAGCGTGTCTTTCCAATAACATCAGCAGAAATGTTTGTGTACCTGCACTGCTATTGTATGGTGTGTAATACACTTGACAGGGCGATTTATCAAGCCACTGTTAGTCTTGGCAATATTAATGTTTCAATTCCACGTGATCGTTATCGTTCATTTACTTGTTGTAGCACAGAATCTGCAATTAAAATGAGAAGCATGTCTTCTGCAGGCCGTTTTGCACACTTTGACCTCCGAAGTTGCACTGTGCGGGTGGGTGTTTCTTTTGTAATCCAAAGTGACTCCTGGCTGGTTATGTAATCATTATTTTCCAGAACAGCTACTACACTAGGGGCCAAAAGATCAATCGACATAAAAAAGCAGCACATTGTCCGTACTTATCCTTATCTCTTCAGTGCCACAATTCATTTTTCCCATGTTTGTTTGGCTAGAGGATTGTCCAGCAAAACGCCTTTTAAGAAAACAGCTTTAGACCGTTTAGAGTTTGAAGATCTGAAGGTTATTTTTTTTCTAGCATTGGTGATAGTCGTGCATGCCTGTGATGTTGCATTGTGGATCTGGACTTTGGAACATTATTAGGTGTGTCACGCCAACGCAGCCCTACCGCTACATGCTTCCTTGTGTTTTTTGTCTTTCATGCTCGTGGATGACTGCAGCTCTCAACAAAGAGAGGAATGGTTCAAGATGAAGTACAGGGAACAAAATAGAGCCTGTTTCTAGACAGTTCTGTTGTTAGTTAAGTAACACTCAAGCCTTGTTTGTCAACATTCCTGGTTATTTAAAGCAAGTTTGTATTGTGTTGCTTTATTTATCTGCCCTAGGGTTTTCTGAACTTAACTCGCCTCGTCTTGTTTTTTTTTTTATGGTAAAGATCTCTGTGCTCAGTGTGCTGATCCTCTTGTCTTCTTATTTGACCGTGTCATGGTGAGCAGATTAAACCAGCCATGCTTTCATTCCTCACATCTCACAATCGATATTTTAAGGATAATCACATGTAATAGACACTGGTTATGTAGCTACGCTTGAGGCTGTATCGTGAGAGCATCTTATGTAATACTTCAGGAGGTGTGGAATTGATCGCAGTGACAGTGAGAAAGGAAAGATGTGGAAGGTGATCAGTGTACTTTGTTTACTGCTGGTTGAACATGGTTTAAGTGGTCTGGATACCTGTAGGCATCAGAGAATGTTATGGAAGGTTACAGCTCAAAACAGTGATGCTCTAAGAAATTAGCTGTGTTTCTCCACACAGTAATATTCTAGAACTTTTACCTCTCATAACAATGATACTCTGAAATGTTGTCTCATGTGATATTCCAGAAAGTTACATCTTCAAACAGTAATATTGTAGAGGTTTTGAGATCACGTGGTTATTCGGAAATCTGCTTAAAGGGATAGTTCACCCAAAAATGAAAATTATCCCATAATTTACTCACCCTCAAGCCATCCTAGGTGTATATGACGTTCTTCTTTCAGACGAATACAATCAGAGTTATATTAAAAAATGTCCTGGCTAATCTAAGATTTATAATGGCAGTGAATTGGGAGCCCAAAATTTGAAGCCCAAAAAAGTGCATCCATCCATAATAAACGTACTCCACATGGCTCCGGGGGTTAATAAAGGCCTTCTGAAGCAAATCGATGGGTTTTTGTAAGAAAAATATCCATATTTAAAACTTTATAAAGTAAAATATCTAGCTTCTGCCAGAACGCCTTCCGTATTCAACTTGCAAAGAAAGTGTAACGCCTCTCACAGTTCAAAACGCTTATTCTACGTCCGACATCATCCTCGCGCCAGTTTTTTTTTTTTTTGGATCATATGTCAGCCATTATTCACAAATAAACATTTATAACATCAGTAATGATCCCTGCATTAGCTGCAATGTAAATGAATGTAATATCACTTAATAATCATGTTAAAAATATTAGTACAGTACAATTTTTTTTTTGTGTGTGTTTTTGAAAGTCTCTTATGCTCACCAAGGCTGCATTCATATGATCACAAATACAGTAAAAACAGGAATATTGTGAAATATTGTTATAGTTTAAAATGACAGTTTCTATTTAAATATATTTACAAATGTCATTTATTCCTGTGATGTCAAAGCCGAATTTTCAGCATCATTACTCCAGTCTTCAGTGTCACATGATCCAAAGAAATTTTTTTTACTTTTATGCTGAAAACAGTTTTTGTGGAAATTGAGATACATTTGTTTTTCAAGATTCTTTAATAAATAGAAAGTTCAAAAGAACAGCATTTATTTGAGAGCTTTGTAACATTGTGAAGGTCTTTACTGTCACTTGATAAATTTAGTAAAAGTATTAATTTCTTACTGGACAGTAGAGTATTATTTTATTATGTATTAATTATGCATGAATTGAGATCATAGTAGTGGCTATTGCAAGTAACTATGCCCTTCACAGAACCATACAGACTGATAATTTTGTTCACTTATTATAATTACTTAAAATTTATTATAATTCATATAATTACTATGAGGCTTTTTCAGTTGTCAGTGAAAAACCTTTCTCTATTTTGGTCGTCTGCCGTTTTTATCACAGTAACTGTATAATTTATTTTCTTTAAAGACAAACAGCCGATAAAAAGGCTTTGCACTGTTTTACTTCATCTGGCCCACACAAGTGTAATATCCATTATCACTTCATGAGCACATTTCACCAGTAATCATGTTGTTCACAGATATATCCAATTAATTTCTATGAGACCGACAACCTACACGCTTAGCAAAGGGTCAGTGTGTAATTGGTTAAAGCCTAATTGGTGGGCGGGACTGTTACATAACTGCAGCATGCACCTCTGTTATGCCACATGGTGACCTGTCCCGGTGCCTGCTGTTAGTATACAGACCCAGAAACAGACCTAAAGCACTGCAGAAATGTAGGCCGCTACACTAATTGTTCATAATCATCAGGAAAAATATGCACACTCTGTATGTTTTCTTTTGATGAAACATGAACCTACAATCTTAACCATTGCATTGACAGCAGTTTATTTTGTTTTTCAAAATGACCTACGCCACCTATTACACCTATTGTGTTTGTTTTCGAATAATTCTCATCTGAGCTGACTATAGGCCACCTTACCAAGGCTGCATTTATTTTATTAAAAATAAAAAATAAAAACAGTAATATTGTGAAATATTATTAAAGTGTAAAATAACTGTTTTCTATTTGAATATATTTTAAAATGCAATTTATTTCTGTGATGCAAAGCTGAATTTTCAGGATCATTACTCCAGTCTTCAGTGTCACATGATCCTTCAGAAATCATTCTAATATGATGATTTACTGCTCAAGAAACATTTATGATTATTATCAATGTTGAAAAGAGTTGTGTAAAAAATATATTTTTAGGATTCTTTGATGCATAGAAAGTTTAAAAGAACAGTATTTAGTAGAAGTAGAAAGCTTTTGCAACATTGTACTACCGTTCAAAAGCTTTGGGTCAATAAGATTTTTTTTTGGGAAAGAACATTTATTCAGAAAGGATGCATTAAATTGATCAAAGGTGACAGTAAAGACGTTTATAATGTTACAAAAGTTCTTGAACTTTCTGTTCATCAAAGAATCCTGAAAAAAATGTATTACACAACTGTTTTCAACATAATCATAAATGTTTCTTGAGCAGCAAATCATCATATTAGAATGATTTCTGAAGGATCATGTGACACTGAAGACTGGAGTAATGATGCTGAAAATTCAGCTTTTCATCACAGAAATAAATTACATTTTAAAATATATTCAAATAGAAAACAGTTATTTTACACTTTAATAATATTTCACAATATTACTGTTTTTTATTTTTTTATTTTTAATAAAATAAATGCAGCCTTGGTGAGCATAAGAGACTTCTAAAAACATTAAAAATCTTACCGATCAAAAACTTTTGAACGGCAGTGTAGTTGTGCACAAAATCAAATCATGTACCACTGTGTAAACCTGAGATTTTGTTTCATATTCTAGGTACATTCCTCCTTTGCTATGGGGTAAAAGTGGTCATCTGCAGACGGCCCTCTATGGAAAATTGGGTCGGGTCAGTTCACCACACCCGTTCGGCCTGCGCAAATATCTGCCCATGCAGGACGGGGCCACGGCAACTTTTGACCTCTTTGAACCCCTGGCGGATCATCAGTCCGGAGGTCAGTGCCACGTAGTTGGGTCCATTTAGTCTGTAACACTACACTGCTATGTGGAAACCTGATAAATGAAAGTCTCGTGTGCAGGTTCAAGGAGGAAGTATCACTTAAATGACATTTGAATAGTTTGCTTACTCATCTCCCTTCTGAAAAAGAGATATTAAATAAATCAACAGTAATGAAAAGATCAATGTGAAATGCCATTTGCAACCATTTTACTTCTGTAATGAGAGTAAAACAAATTTATTTAGAAAAAGAACTTGCATAAGACCAGGATTTTTTTTTAAAGAAAGTAAATGTTATGTTGATTTTAAGATAAATACAACACAGAAATTAAATTAATAAAATATATAAGTAAATAAAACATGCAATATGTGCTAATGCATTAGAAAGTGGAATTTATGCAGCTATATTGTTATACAAACAATGTATTTTGCACTTGTTTGCTCTGTGCCAGTATTGTGACATTATCTGGAGAAGAAAAGATAAACACACTGCATATGTTTGTTAATAATGTTGACATCTCAAGCATTTGTCTGCATACATTTGCATGTATTTGTCTACATGTGTAATACCTTCCATAGCGAGTGCTCTTAATGTTTTGTGTTGGTTTCACAGAGGACGTCACCATGGTCATTTGTCCTGGCATTGGGAACCACAGTGAGAAGCACTATATCCGCACCTTTGTGGACCATTCGCAGAAACAGGGCTACCGCTGTGCTGTGCTCAATCACCTCGGGGCCTTGCCGAACATTGAGCTTACCTCCCCTCGCATGTTCACCTACGGTACGAGACTTTTAGGGATTATGACGAACAAATGTGTTTATCTAGGAAATGTCATATTTCTAGAGTGTATCTGATTTTAGAGATGTAAATATTTTAAAATGCTAAACTAGTCACTTTTGGTAACTAGTCAAATTCATGTTCTGTTTCAGGATATTCGATTATTCGATTAAAAAAAATAATCATTAGTTCCAACCCTAAAATAAATACACCTAGGAAGTTTTACCTCAATTGACAGTGTGTAATCAAATAAATGAGTTCAATCAAGGCGTGAGTTCATCCATTTAGATATTTTAAATAACCGACAACAGCGTTAAATGCTTTGTAACCGGTTGCAGAGAGTACGTTTGAGCTGCGCGTAAAAAACAGAATGCTGTGTGAACGCAGCCGTATTGAGCACAAAATATGAGACTGACAACCATATTCTAGTGCTGTGTAAAAGTTCACCGTAATAGCCCAAGTACTTACGTTGCCTTCTCACCGTTTTAAAGTAAGAGAGCCTCGGGATGTTTTCTTTCTTTTCAGATGCTCTTGCATAGAAGTTGTGCTGTTAATTTGCATAATCGATGTAATTGATTACATCAGCCCTAATATATATAGTGGCTAAATATGTTTCTTTCCGCAGGTTGTACATGGGAGTTCGCTGCAATGGTGGGCTTCATCAAAAAAACATATCCCCAAACCAAACTTATTGTCGTGGGCTTCAGTCTGGGGGGAAATATCATCTGCAAGTTCCTGGGAGAGAACCGTACCAACCAGGAGCGGGTTCTGTGCGCTGTTAGCGTGTGCCAAGGCTACAGTGCACTAAGGTGAGCCGGTCTGTTCTCTGACAGAAGTAAAATAATACCTAATGTCGCTCCAGAGGGGTGTGGAACAGGGATCCATGAAGCCAGGGTTGGGCGAAATGCCCAGATGAAAATGCTGCCAGATTGCTTTGGGTACGAGTTGGACCATTTTACTACCGCTGTCAGTGGACTCCAACTGAACTCTAGATAAGAACTAACAGTGTATACATTGTACTTAGTTATTTAAAAGAGGCACAGATGGTCTCAGTATTGTGTCCACCTGTTTCCTCCGCTTGACATTTGCATATTGCATGAAACTCAAGCAAAGTCAACACACACTGTTTGTACATTTGTGTCAGCATATCTCTGTTAGCCTAAATTGTGCCTCCCTAATGGCACTCTTTAAAAATTGAAGTGACATAAACAGTGTTTTTCTAGGGCACGTTTGGACCTACTAAAAGGAAGTTAAATGTACTAAGCACCTTTATTTCAACATTAAATGAGGAACTTTTCGACAAGCATCATCTGGCCATAAAAGCTATATGTAATTCAAAAGTTTGGAGTCAGTAAGATTTTTTTTTTTTAAAGACATTAATACTTTTATTCACCAAGGATACATTAAATTAATCAAAAGTTTCATTTATAATGTTGAAAAGATTTCTATTTTTGAACTTTTGAACAGCAGCAACTGTTTTTAACAGTTTAATTCAGAATATTAGAATGATTTCTGAAGGATCATGTGACACTGAAGACTGTGTATGATACAGTATTAGTTAATTATAGACTTAAAGTTTGCGTGATATGTAAATCTAATTTGATAACTATTTATACCCACAAAAAAGTCATTGTATACTTTGCCGACTGGCTATAAAGATGTCAATGTTGAAATGTCAACACTAAAGAGCACCATAGCAACTGGTCTAACAATTACACACAGAACATCACTGTCAGAGAATAAGCTTGCGATGTCCGTTTCGCTGAGCAGAAGCAGCTCTGGAATGCAGTGGATGTGTTTGGACTTCAGTAAATCTGAAGCCACACCTTTGCTGTCTGTTCTGTTTGCCAGCAGCTAAGCTGGGTTTTTCTACAGCGTGTCAGCACACTTGGCACTGCCAAACAGTTTAGCTCTGCCTTCAGACAGGATTACTCAATCTATAAAGCCCCTGCTAATCTGCTCTCCCTGATTATCTGCCAGATTATTAGATTAGATTCAAGATCCCTTTTAATGCACTTTATGAATTTAGCTGGAATTGATATTGAAGGGCTCATGCATGTCATATTTTTTATATATATATATATATATATATAATAAAAATAAAAATGTACATCTATATATATATATGTTGCCCGTAATATGTATAAAAAAATGTATACATCTTTATTATCATTATATATATATAATGTCTGTAGATATATATATTTTATTTGTTTTATATATTATTATTATTATTTTTTTTTTTTTTACTTTATTTGATTATTATTATTTAGTGATTTTAGACATCATAACATTTAAAAGTATGAAAGACACTTTTTAAAAAAAAAAAAATTGCATTGAAAAATTGTGGTGTGTGTTTTATTACAGGGCTCAGGAGACGTTTCTGCAGTGGGATCAATGCCGTCGTTTCTATAACTTCCTGATGGCTGACAATATGAAGAAGATCATTTTGTCCCACAGGTACTGTTCGTCCTGTCCTCGGCATTGAATCTTGCCAGACATCACTGAGAGCAGTGTTGAGTGGCCGGCTGTGATGTTCACTCTTCTCCTGAAACTGTTATGAGCTCACATGTTCTTTTGCAATTAAGTCATTAGACCTCAGAATAACTTAAAGTATGATGACACAAAAACAAGATAAATTTACTGCCTTCTGAGTGGTAAGAGTATACAGATCTAACCACTGAATTGTCATTTGATCAGAGTGAGCAAAGAGTTTCTTTTTCTGGTTCAACAGGAGCGTCTTATTCGGTGTGGGCTCCACTAAAATGGTGGATGCAGATCTGAGCCGGCTCTATACTGCCACATCCCTTATGCAGATCGATGACAACATCATGAGGTAAGTGCAGGGAAATTGCTAAATGTGAGTTTCTGACGGTCTTGTGAAACCGAGAGGAGACTCGAGAACACTGACAAATAGTATGTACTATTTTTACGGGTTATTTTAAGTCACATTCTCTGAAAATGAATCTTCAATCAGCATTGTCAGAATGTTTTGTGCTGTTATTTGTAGAATATCATATTTACTATAGCTATTGTTAACACAATAAAATTGTGCTAATATGCTGTGCCATCACTGAGATTTAATAAGAAAATGTTAACAATTTACAACAAGGTTAAATGCACTAACATTGAACATCACAATGAACAATGCATTCATTTACAGGATCTAGTTTAACTCTTTCCCCGCCAGCGTTTTTGAAAAAAAGTTGCCAGCCACCATCAGCATTTTTGATAATTTTCACAAAAAATTGTTGCATAAATATCTGAATATGCAATATATCAAGAAAGAACAGACCCTTTGCTTTTAAACAACAACAAAAATGTTTTATTCTAGCTTCATGCATTCTTTTTTTTTTCTATCAACACTTGGGGAATGTGGGGAAGTTCCATAACAAAAGCAACATTTTGAACAAAAAGCTGAGAAAATCACGTTTTTTTTTCGTACATAAAAAATTATTTTATTACTTGTTTCTGCTGCTTTTTCATTTGTGTTTTGATCAGTACTCTTTCAGAAGATGTGTAATAGCGCCCCCTACCGTATAACAGTGAAAACGTGGAAAGCCGGAATATTCCGTCAATATAATCTCTTTCCACGTGATTGACGAAATGTTCCATCATTTATGAGACGACAGCTGCGTCTCATTTCGCAGGCTGCATCCTCCTGGAGGTCGCATTTGAAAGGCTGCATACGTCATCGAGGCGGTCTCATTTAAGAAAAGTAACTGTAATAAAATTGACTGTTATTCCTCGTGAGGTGTAAAATACTGTAATTTCATACTGTATTGGTGGCATTATCACCTTTCGCCCAATAGACGGTCATGGGCGGACATGGAAATAAATGCTTATAAGCAAATTTCCCTTCCAGCACTCCTTGCAGTTAATTTCTTTTACTTCTGTTGATTGCCCAGTGGTGAAACAATCGTTGAGGATTTGGACCCAATTCAGGAAATCATTTGGTTTTCAGGATCCTTCTTTTCTCAGCCCTGTTGCCCGTAATAATTTTTTCTCGCCTTCAATGCAAGATGGATCATTTAAGAATTGGTCTGACAAGGGGATAAAATGTTTAAAATACTGTAATTTCTTTCTTACTTTGTAATCTAACGGTTACTTTTCTTAAATGAGACCGCCTCGATGACGTATGCAGCCTTCAAATGCGACCTCCAGAGGATGCAGCCTTCGAAATGAGACACAGCTGTTGTCTCATAAATGATGGAACATTTCATCAATGACGTGGAGAGAGTTTATATTAAATTTTACATATATACAAATATGTTTTTAACATTTGAAAACATTAAAGTCCCTGTGAACTGGAAGTTGCAACTGACCTTAGTGTTGTGACGTATTTCCAAGTGAAACGGTTAAAGATTACCACGACAAACACATTTTTTTTTCTGTGTATTAACTTGCACGGATAGTCTAGTGATGTGCACTAACAAAGTGAATAGGGTCAATTTTGATTTCATGACGACTTTAATGTACTCTGAACATTAATTAAAAATGAACAGTAGAATATTTATAAATGAACCTAGAATTATAAATGATATAAAATGTATATTTTTAGCTCTTGATATCTGATGGTTATGTATTAAATTTGTAAATTAGGGAATAAATATTCAAATATAGTTTCAGTACAAAAGTTTCCACATGCTGTATGTTAGTAGGCAGTATATTCCTAGTATAGCAAGATGTCAAATTTGTTTTTTAGAAAATTCCATGGTCACAACTCTCTGAAGGAATACTACGAGAAGGAGAGCTGTGTTCATTACATTCATAATGTGAGTAAAATGATAATGGAATTTAGTGATACATTTTAGAGAGTCTAAGGAAATACCATTATACAGTGTATGTGTGTTGTTTTTCTTGCTGTTGCAGATAAATGTGCCTCTGCTGCTGGTGAACTCTGCTGATGATCCGCTTGTGCACAACACGTTGCTCACCATTCCTCGCACACTCGCAGGTACAGAACTGCACACCAAACGTTTAAAAGTTTAAAAAAAAGACATGGGGAAACCCAGTGTACCCAGTGTATTCATTTTATCCAAAGGAAATGTGCTTGACCATGAGAAATGTGCCTGTTCATGATGAGATGATCTGTTCATGA
Organism: Coreius guichenoti; assembly: GCA_039654105.1. Taxonomy (NCBI): domain Eukaryota; kingdom Metazoa; phylum Chordata; class Actinopteri; order Cypriniformes; family Gobionidae; genus Coreius; species Coreius guichenoti. The sequence goes on from CM077168.1 coordinate 45,020,667, forward strand.
TGATCGCTGCGACTTAGTAGTCAATGAAAACTTAGTCACAATTTCGTCATGCTGCATAATGGTTAAATTGATAATCACGATTATTTTGCTCAAAATTATAAACACAACAATTGTTGTTATTTGAGAAATTTGTTACATTTCATCAGAAATATTGCTCTTTCATCTATAAGCACAAATCAAGAGTCAACTCATCTAGTGTACTGATTTATAGGCTGTTTATCATGTAAATTAACATACTCTCTACATTATGAAAACTGGTAAAACAAGAAACTTCTCTTAAACATTAAAACAATGAAATTCCTAATAGTAATTCCAATAATTAAAAATTACATTAATGCTTTTCTATTAAAACATCAGCAAAAAATACCTTGTATTGTCACACAGAGGTTGCGTAAATGCATTTATTCTGTGACCACAATCACAAACAATATAGTCGAGATCCATTTTTGGATTTATCACCCAGAAGGTTTGATGGCAGATTTGGTCTCAGTAAATGGCGCAAGTGGCTCGTGACAGAACACAGACTGGCTGAATGACTCTTTTATTTAAGCAGAATATCTCAAATGGAGATCGCCAAACTCCAGTTTACTTGTTTGTCTGTGTTTTCAGATCATCTGTGGCGGCGCTTGAGGCAGTGTAGACAGAGCGTGTGTGCATGGTCGCCAGATTGCAAAGATTAAAACACTGGGCAGGAAATGTCCAAGTATCATTAACTTAAGTTTACCACAGACCTTATTTTACTCATAAATTAAAAAGCCACATTATAAAAACCTTATAAAAAGGGAACCACTGGCGAATTAGTCTTCTGTGTTTTGACGTCATCCCTGCACCACTGTATTTAATGCATTGCTAGGTGGTCTCCAGGGTATTCTGGGTGACTAGGGTTACTTACTGGCCCATACCAAAAGAATTCACCAAAGTCTCTATGATTGCTTAGTAAATTAACTCAATATAGCCTGTAATGGACTGAAATTTTTGCTTTTCCCCCCATTGTGCTCTTAACTTTTTTGTTTGTCTTCTTATTTACCACTGTGTATATTTGATATTTTCAGTTAAACTTCTTACTAATTGATTTTTGACTTATTTTGTATTTATATTCTTTTTTTTAGTGTGCAGATTACATTTATTTCTTCAAGTTATATATACATTGAATCAACACACCCAACAAATACTTTGAGTGCATAAACTGGCACAGTACATGATTGCACAGCACGTCTCTCCCCAACAAGCTGCATGATTTGAGGCATCATTCATGTCTGAGACTTCATATTTAGTTTGATATATATATATATATATATATATATATATATATATATATATATATATATATATATATATATATATATATATATATATTAAAAAAAATCTAATTTCTGTCCTCAAAGGGATAGTTCACCCAAAAATGAAAATTCTGTCATTAATTACTCACCCTCATGTCGTTCCAAACCCGTAAGACTTTTGTTCATCTTCAGAACACAAATTAAGATATTTTTGATTGAATCTGAGAACTTTTTGTCCCTCGGTTGACAGCTACGCAACTACCACTTAGACGCTTCAAAAAGTTCAAAAAGAGAGGTTGAATTGAGAATGAACCTCAATGGTTCTCTCATGTCAAGCGAACATGCTTGAGCTTCCGTTTACCACAACCAATGTGTGAGTTGATGAATGTTTATGTGTATAAAAGCCTAAATTCAATCTGTTCATCATATAAAGCGATGAGTCTCTTCAGAAAATTTGGACTAAACCGCTCAATTCATATGGATTAGTTTGGTTTGAACTTTTTGAAGCATCAAAGTGTCAGTTGTGTAGCTGTCAACGGAGGGACTGAAAGATTTCATCAAAAAGATCTTCATTTGTGTTCCAAAAATGAACAAACGTCTTACAGGTTTGGATCGACATGAGGGTGGGTAATTAATGACAGAATTTTCAATTTTGGGTGAACTATCCCTTTAAGTAGCAATATTGAAAGTGATGCTTGCCTTAAACACACCACCTAATTCCCTTTTGTACCTTTTTTGAAGTGCTGTATTTTTTTTGTCATTTCTGTCCACTTTGCATTGCTTCTCCTACTACTTCAGCATGCCTACAGCCTATTTTCACAGTGATCTTTTATTAGATTATGACTCATATACCCAAAACGCCCATAATTACTACAGAGCCCCACATAAATGCATGTGAGGTTTATGAGATCTCTGCTTGTTTAAACATACTCGTATATAATAAATGTCATGTGTCATAAGGCAAACTATGACAAACTCTGATGGCCAACATTGGCGGTGTATTGAAACCTTTTTTGTTGCTCAGTGGCAGTGTGTCAGGAAGTCAGATGTGGAAACCTGAATGTTTTATTGTGTGTGACAGAGCTCAGTATTGTTGACCATTACCGTGATATAAAATGACTCATGTCGTCATAAGATTTTCATCACACCGCCTACGATAGTTGCCATTCTCTGTATTTGAGTTGTTGCAATTCTGAGATCCGTTGGTTCATTTTTCACCTTCCAGAAAAGAAAGAAAATGTGATCTTCGCACTGACACTGCACGGTGGACACCTGGGTTTCTTCGAGGGCGCTGTGCTGTTCCCTCAGCCCCTCACCTGGATGGACAAGGTCATTGTCGGCTACGCTCATGCCATCTGCCAGTGGGAGAAACAGAAACCACCGTGCCAAAGTCAAGACGCCCATTCCAGCGAAACCAAATGCCAAGACAGTAAATCCTAACCGACCCCGTCTCCGTTTCACCTCCACTGAGACATTTTCACCGCACACACGACGGATCGGACAACCATTTTCAAGCGTTCACTGTCAGTGAGGAATATGTTTTCTCTTTTGTATCACGGTTTATCAACGACATGAATCGTAACAACTTTTCAAAGGAGAAAACGGAAAAGCCACTCGATGACCAAAAACAATCAAATAACCTGTGTAGCGAGAACACCCTTTTATATTTACTGTAGTTTGTAGTTGTAATTTAGATACAATCAGTATCTCTTGCCCTCTAAATAGGACACTAAAAACTGATTAGTTTATCACTGTTAAATAGGATCTAACAGAGCTGAGTGAATCTCACAAAAACATCCAAAGATAAAGGAAAAAAGGGGTGGGGGGAGTAATATAGTCAATATTTTGCATAAATAGAAAGAAGCCTATTTTTTGGAAAATCAACCAATATCACATTACTCCCAGTAATGTTTTACCGTAATACAGTATTTTAAATCAGCATAAACTAAAGTAATACTATGATTATAATTCAAAAATCCAAAAGAGAAGGAGATTTTATGTCAAGATAATGGCCCTTAAAAAGAAGCTCAGTTTATTTTAGCTAAATATTTCCTTCCTTTCTTTTGTTTTCTTGACCTCTTTTGTGAGATTCACCCAGCCAGCCATCTTATTAAACAGACCCGGCGAAACTTCACTGTACATAACACGCGAGTTTATGGGAAGTGAGTGTTATGCAGGCACTGTGTGCTTATGGATATGACCGGCACGCCATTTGAGTGCATATTAACGTTTGATATTAAGCGGCTATCTTCGTTTTTTTGGTCTGGTCACTGTTTAAGCACAGGCTAGCATTCACGTCGCTCATATTTTAAAACTAACTAGACCTTCTCTAGTACATCAGAGTATGATGAGAAACTTCATTGAGCGTGAATCTATGTACCAGGCCTTGTCGGTTGAATCCAAGTCACATTCCTAGTCGATCAGTTTTTGTTTAGCACTTTTATATAACGTTTGCCATACAATCTGTTATGTTGTCGTTAAGAGTCTTTACAGACTAGCCAACCATGTTAAAACTAGAAATTAAAAATGAAAACAAGAGGGAGAGAGAAAATCTTGACTAAACGCCTCGATGATTCCTCCTGATCATAAGCCCACTATGATACCACAAGCACTATGGCCCAGTTTTAGATGGCGAATCCCATTGCGTTCAAGTCCTGCTGGAGAACAGCAGACACTGTTGCTGCAGTATTGATCCGTGTTTGTGGAGAACCATTGAAGTTGGTAGAACTAGATTGTGTAACGTGTTGATTTGGGACCCAGTGGGAGACAACAGTGCATTGCTAGGTGCATGTCTGTGAAAACTGGTTACTTAAAGGGATTTGTGTTATTGTATTGTTTTAAGTTTTTTTTTTTCTTTTCTTTATCTTATTTTCATTTCGCTGTTTTGTGCAATTACTTGATACGTTTATGTGTTTCTTTACTCTTGGTATCAAGACTGTCTGAAATGGAACTAATCTTTTTTTTTTTTTTTTTTTTTTTTTTTTTTTTTTGAAGGGAGCATTCAAAGTGTTGTTTCCAAAGGCCTGTGCCGATTCTCCAGACTCTAAAACCTTTAACACAGCGGTATAGTGCAGTTAGTTTAGTTTCAGGGAAGCATCACATAAAGGTGAATTTCACAAAATGTCCCGGTCATATTTCACCCCACAATTAAAAAGAAAGAAGACATTTAAAATTATACATAATTTAAGATTTTTTTATTATTATTATTATTATTTACATTTTGACATTTTCATGGCAATTATGCAGTTTCCTTAGCATTTTTTTTTTTTTGCACTTCTCAATATTTCACCAAAAAAATAAATATATATATATATATATATATATATATAATCTCAGTACCGGTCAAAAGTTTGGAAACATTACTATTTTATGCTCATCAAGGCTGCATTTATTTGATCAAAAATACAGAAAAAAAACTGTAATATTATGAAATATTTTTACAATTTTAAAATAATGGTTTTCCATTTTAATATACTTTAAAATGTAATTTATTCCTGTGCTGCAAAGCTGAATTTTCAGCATCATTCCTCCAGTCTTCAGTGTCACATGATCCTTCAGAAATCATTCTAATATGCTGATTTATTATCAATGTTGGAAACAGTTGTGCTGCTTAATAAATAAATAAATAAATATATATACTGTGATGCTTTTCAGGATTCATTGATGAATAAAAATTAAAAAAGAACAGCATTTATTTAAAATAGAAATCTTTTGTAACGATATACACTACCGTTCAAAAGTTTGGGGTCAATCATTTTTTTTTCTTTCTTTTTCTGAAAGAAATTAATACTTTTATTCAGCAAGTGTATGTTAAATTGATTTTTTTTTTTTTTAAAAAGGGATAGGAAAGATTTATATTGTAAGAAAAGATTTCTGTTTTGAATAAATGCTGTTCTTTTCAACTTTTTCCATCAATGAATCCTGAAAAAACTATGTTTCCAACATTGATAATAACTCTCCATATTAGAATGATTTCTGAAGGATCATGTGACACTGAAGACTGGAGTAATGATGCTGAAAATTCAGCTTTGCACAAATATATCACAAAAATAAATTATATTTTAAAGTATATTAAAATAGAAAACCATTATTTTAAACTGTAATTTTTTTTCTTCTGTATTTTTGAAAGTTTCCAAACTTTTGACTGCATATAATGACACACATTGAGAATTAAGGGTGACATTTACAGAACATTTATTTTTTTTGATTTTGGGATGAAATATTACTTGGCCATTTCTTGACCGATTTTGTGAGATTACATAATCTTTATTGATTATCATCATGCTGCAGCTGTGAAAGAAAATGACAAATCTTGTACACAAAACTATTTGCGTTTCCAAGGAAGAAAATGGAAAAGCCATTTGATGACCAAAAAACCAATCAAATAACCTGTGTAGTGTTTAGTATATTGTTTAATTAACAGTTAAGTAAAGATTTGTCACCAATTGCCGGAAACCCTCAGTCATGTTGTGAAAAATGTGCATTTCTTAACATACGTAATTGCCTTTATTATTATTATTATTATTATTATTATTATTATTAGTGTTTTGTTGTCAATAGTGATGCATCTTCTTAAAGGAAAAAAGTGTCATCAGCACTTTTTAGTGTTATAAGTGTCAAAAGACATGACTGTTTTACCAGTTAGCAGTTGAAAGACGCCCCCTGTGGGTTAGCGGGTGTAAAAGCTGAGGTGAATGTGCACTTTCACACTCAACAGCTCTCAACTGTTCCAGTTTAGAAAAACCCATCCAGATATTTAGTATTAATTGGTTTGGAGAGAGCGATTAACTCCCCTCTGTTAGGTCTTGTTGTGTGAAGTTGTTCTTGTCTTATTTCTTGAACCTTTGGAAAACAGCAAAATCGTGTTGTAAGTCTAAGAAGCTCCCGATTGGGTGTCAGTGTTCGGCTGTTTCCAGTGATCGGATCTGTTTGGCCTTTTACACCAGCACAAATTCAATCTCTGCTGTCACTCGATCCAGTTTGCCTTTCAGAATGTCGCTCACTTACTTTTTGCACAAAAAAACCCCCACATGCTTATGTTGTACATCCTCAGCAAATGTTAACCAAATTTGTTTGATTTGTATTTTACATTAATTTCAATGTTATTTTTATTCTTTTATGTACAAAAGTATGATTATAAATGTGTACGTTAATGTTTGCATCATATCACCACGTCTGCTTATGAAAACTACCAACAAACTTGCATTGGCTGGTAAAAATATAAATGTTTAGTTGAAATATATTGTTTATGGAAACCAAGGAACATTAATTTGTTTGATGATCAGCAATAACACTTATTTTCTCTTTTTCTCCACGCCAAACCGAGATCTTTAGCTATTGTGTCAAATGGAGGTTAGAGAAAATGTATTCATGCTGCAGTCACAAATAGGAATTATGAAAAGAAAGTGAGAGGCCATATATATATAAAATTATTTGTCTATTTGCAGAATATAGAGTACTATTCAAGATTTCAGATTGACACTGCCCAATGTCCCTGTAATCTCACTGTAAGGGATTATTTCACTGAAGAGCACTAAATTTTCCTATTTTGACCTACATTCTCATTATGGTTTATTACGTTTGATGGATGGTTTTTGAATGTGTCATTTTCATGACCTCAAAACCCCATGCAGCATAATATCTCAATCACTGGTGTTTTTTTGATTTGGAAAAAAAATGGTGTGTGATTGAATAATTTATTATTATGAGAATGGTTATTGTGTTCCAGAAATAAATTATTTTCTTGTTTAAAAAAACTGAGTTGCTGTTACATTCTTATTCTCAGGCAGATATTTATCTTTATTTCTTTCCCTTTTAAATATATAGGTATTATCTCTTTCAGATAAACCCACCTTTAAACTATTATACTATAATATGTTTATGTGTGTATATATATATATATATATATATATATATATATATATATATATATATACACTCACCTAAAGGATTATTAGGAACACCTGTTCAATTTCTCATTAATGCAATTATCTAATCAACCAATCACATGGCAGTTGCTTCAATGCATTTAGGGGTGTGGTCCTGGTCAAGACAATCTCCTGAACTCCAAACTGAATGTTAGAATGGGAAAGAAAGGTGATTTAAGCAATTTTGAGCGTGGCATGGTTGTTGGTGCCAGACGGGCCGGTCTGAGTATTTCACAATCTGCTCAGTTACTGGGATTTTCACGCACAACCATTTCTAGAGTTTACAAAGAATGGTGTGAAAAGGGAAAAACATCCAGTATGCGGCAGTCCTGTGGGCGAAAATGCCTTGTTGATGCTAGAGGTCAGAGGAGAATGGGCCGACTGATTCAAGCTGATAGAAGAGCAACTTTGACTGAAATAACCACTCGTTACAACCGAGGTATGCAGCAAAGCATTTGTGAAGCCACAACACGCACAACCTTGAGGCGGATGGGCTACAACAGCAGAAGACCCCACCGGGTACCACTCATCTCCACTTGAAATAGGAAAAAGAGGCTACAATTTGCACGAGCTCACCAAAATTGGACAGTTGAAGACTGGAAAAATGTTGCCTGGTCTGATGAGTCTCGATTTCTGTTGAGACATTCAGATGGTAGAGTCAGAATTTGGCGTAAACAGAATGAGAACATGGATCCATCATGCCTTGTTACCACTGTGCAGGCTGGTGGTGGTGGTGTAATGGTGTGGGGGATGTTTTCTTGGCACACTTTAGGCCCCTTAGTGCCAATTGGGCATCGTTTAAATGCCACGGCCTACCTGAGCATTGTTTCTGACCATGTCCATCCCTTTATGACCACCATGTACCCATCCTCTGATGGCTACTTCCAGCAGGATAATGCACCATGTCACAAAGCTCGAATCATTTCAAATTGGTTTCTTGAACATGACAATGAGTTCACTGTACTAAAATGGCCCCCACAGTCACCAGATCTCAACCCAATAGAGCATCTTTGGGATGTGGTGGAACGGGAGCTTCGTGCCCTGGATGTGCATCCCACAAATCTCCATCAACTGCAAGATGCTATCCTATCAATATGGGCCAACATTTCTAAAGAATGCTTTCAGCACCTTGTTGAATCAATGCCACGTAGAATTAAGGCAGTTCTGAAGGCGAAAGGGGGTCAAACACAGTATTAGTATGGTGTTCCTAATAATCCTTTAGGTGAGTGTGTATATATATATATATATATATGAAAGATAAAGTATATATACAATATCATTCAAAGGTTTATTATGTTCGCCAAGGCTGCATTTATTTGATTTATTATTACAATTTTAAATAACTTTTCTATTTTAATATATTTTAAAATGTAATTTATTCCTGTGATGTCAAAGATGAATTTTCATTATCATGAATCTAATTTTTAATTTGTGTCATTATGTACAGTAGCGGTCAGAAGTTTGGAAACAGTAATATTTTGATTGTTTTTGAAAGAAGTCTCTAATGCTCACCAAGGCTGCATTTATTTGATCAAAACATACAGGAAAAAAAACGGTAATACTGTGAAATATTATTACAATTTCAAATAATGTTTTTCTATTTTAATATACTTTAAAATATAATTTCTTTTTGTGATATAATGCTGAATTTTCATCAGCCATTACTCCAGTCTTCAGTGTCACATGATCCTTCAGAAATCATTCTAATATGCTGATTTAATGCTCAAGAAACAATTACTATTATTATTATCATCAATGTTGAAAACAGTTGTGCTGCTTAATATTTTTGTGTAAACCGTGATACATTTTTTTTCAGGATTTTATAACATTATAAATGTGACGCTTTTGATCAATTTAATGCATCCTTGCTGAATAAAAGCATTCATTTATTTCCACAAAAAAAATCACACTGACCCCAAACTTCGATAGTGCATATTATTAATATTATTATACTAGTAGTTCACATTTGTATTTGTTCTGTGATGACCCTTTCTACAGACACCAAATGTAAAAAATTGTCATTTTGCTAATTTTATTGAAAACATGTTTTTATCTTTATTTTTGAAAATGTCAATTACACTTGACACAAGGCTAAAGCTCTTGGTCTAGAAGAACCAACACGGGTTAAAACCAACAGCCACAACATTATATCTACATAAGCCATTCAGTCTAAAACAACAAAGCAACAAAACATATTTCTTGGTGAAGACTTGTAATCAAGTATTTGATTCTAATTATTACACTTATTTTTAACACACAACCAGTAAAAAACTTTCCGGCCACTGTTTTCAAGGCAAAGAATGAAAGACACTTCAGCAAAGTTTTTCTTAAGTTGCACGGGTATATTTATGGCAATAGCCAACAATAGATTGTATTATCGTATGCCAAAAATCATTAGGATATTAAGTAAAGATCATGTTCCATGAAGATATTTTGTAAATTTCCTACCGTAAATATATAAAAAATGTATTATTAGTAGTAATATGCATTGCTATGGACTTCATGACCATACATCAATTATTCAGCTTTCAGATGATGTATAAATCTCAATTTCAAAAAATTGATCCTTATGACTGGAATTTGTGGTTCAGGGTCACAAATATCTATTAAGTCGAACATTTCAGGTATGGGCCAGTGACGTATAATATTTTATCCATACAGTACTGTACATCTGTTAACAGGGGCAGCTTTTATTGTAATACAGTGGTTAAAAATATTAAACTATACATGTAATAACTTCCTATATACACTCTTAGAAAAAAAAGGATAATTGGGGTTAATATATGAGGTTAATATATAGAACCCTAGGACCAAAAAGGTCCTGTATGAAGCAAATGTCTTAAATGATGCATATTATTGTCATGTTTAATAGGTTATTTCATTTTTTTCTAGTGATGAAGTATGTTTATGAGCTGCTTAATTCATAAAATGTAATTAGAATAAAAAAAATGAATGAATTAAAACAAATTCCATAAAAAGGTTCCAAGAAGCGCCTTTAAGGTTCTATATAGAACCTTTTCTTCTAAGAGTGTAGTTTCTATAAAACATTTTAATTATATATTAAACAAGCAAACAAAAGGTTGCTGTCTGTCCCAGTGTTGTACTATTGGCTTGGGTCTTTTAAAGGGCTGTATCTTCAGAGCCAAACAGCTTGATCGCCGTCTCTTTGCCGTCACAGTTGGGACCCGTCCCATCAAAATCTGGAGGAAGGATTTCAGTACCAAAGTCCTTGAAGTAGCCATCCAGCTCGTCTCCATGAACAAAAACCTAAATAAACAGGTTCAAAGTTTTCATTTAAACATTTTCATACACTGAAAGTGCACAAGATTAGTCATGTGATCTCAATATGGTGTGATTCTTATGTAGAATAAAATGGTTTTGTGAGTCTTTGTCTTGTCTTTTTTTTAGGTGTGCAAGGTTTAAGGTACACTGTAAACCCCAACGCTCAAAATAATTAATTGGTTTGAGTAGAGCCAACTCAAATTAAACAAATTAGTTCAAACAAATTAACTTTTATGAGTATTTAGAGTTTTCTTTTTCTTTTGAGTTCTCAAAACTGACATTTTAAATAATCTGAATTGTTTAATTGTTTTGAGTTTTATGAACTTGTTTCTTTTAATTTAGACTAGCTTAAATTTATCTGAAACGGCTGGGATTTCTATTTTCCAGCATGCTTTGCCATGACACTCAAAAGGGACAGTAAATGCCAAAATTAAGTGTTATATAAAGGTTTTGTGTGCAAGATTAACGTTAAGATGGAGATTTAGTAGTATTTAATGTTTTGTTATGCTAGTTTAGAAGAGTTTCTGTCACATTGTTTTTTTTTTTTTTGTAGGGTTACCATCATGGTAATGAGTGGAGCATGAGCTTAGTTTGAGAACAGATATATATTTAATGTTTTATAGTGCTGTCCTCATTCAGCAAGTGCTGTGCTATGCTAATGCTACCAAAGCATTGTGTAACCAATTAGCAAGGTGGCATTTATTGAATTAGCTAGTTGAAGCTAGTCAAGTTTCCACTACTAAAAATGTGAGATTACATGATATTTTTAAGCAGTGTTGGGGAGTAACTAGTTACATGTAATTAGATTACGTAATTTAATTACAAAATAAATGTAACTGTATTCAGTTACTGAGAAAAAATATGTAATTTAGTTACTTATGAAAATATTAATGATTACAAAGGGGGTTACATCTGTAACCGCTGATTGCCGCTGAAAGCTTTAGGCTACAACCCGTCTAAGAGTTTCCACCATGGCGAGTGATAAAAATGTGTTTCAGTGCTGGAAAATAGAAAAGTAATCAAATGTAATCAGTTACATTAATAAAGTAATTTAAAAGTTACACTACTTATTACATTTTAAATAGGGTAACTTGTAATCTGTAACCTAATACATTTCCAAAGTAACCTTCTCAACACTGTTTTTAAGTTAAATGTTTACTCAAATATTTCAAGTTCAGAGCAATTAAAATGTATGATTACAAAATAAAAATCTGCAAGTTCTGCTTACTTAAACTTTACATTTCTTAACTTAAAAAATTTACAGTGTATATAAAGTGAAAATAATTACTTCATCCACCTCCTTTTGAGTTCATTTGTCAGAATAGTGAACATCTTAGCACATCGTAAAGCTCTTTTGTGTGCCCTGTTCAGATTTTTTCCACAATCCTCTCTTCACCCTTCACTCCACTCACCCTCTCCAGCAGTTTGCTCTTCATAAAGGGCTTCACCACATTATAGGTGGTTGTGAAGTACCAGGGCTGGTGGATCACGTGCACCGCCTTGAATCGGGCCGGGAAAGAGTCCTGTATCATACAGATAGCACAAGCTGTATGTGAGCCAGCACTTCATGATCTTCTTTGTGATTTGTGTGTTTTAAGAGTTAGAGTGGGGAGAACAAGTATTTGATACACTGCCGATTTTGCAGGTTTGCCCACTTACAAAGCATGTAGAAGTCTGTCATTTTTATCATAGGTACTCTTCAACTGTGAGTGACGGAATCTAAAACAAAAATCCAGAAAATCACATTGTATGATTTTTAAATAAATAATTTGCATTTTATTGCATGACATAAGTATTTGATACATCAGAAAAGCAGAACTTAATATTTGGTACAGAAACCTTTGTTTGCAATTACAGAGATCATACGTTTCCTGTAGTTCTTGACCAGGTTTGCACACACTGCAGCAGGGATTTTGGCCCACTCCTCCATACAGACCTTCTCCAGATCCTTCAGGTTTCGGGGCTGTCGCTGGACTTTCAGTTCCCTCCAAAGATTTTCTATTGGGTTCAGGTCTGGAGACTGGCTAGGCCACTCCAGGACCTTGAGATGCTTCTTACGGAGCCACTCCTTAGTTGCCCTGGCTGTGTGTTTCGGGTCGTTGTCATGCTGGAAGACCCAGCCACGACCCATCTTCAATGCTCTTACTGAGGGAAGGAGGTTGTTGGCCAAGATCTCGTGATACATGGCCCCATCCATCCTCCCCTCAATACGGTGCAGTCGTCCTGTCCCCTTTGCAGAAAAGCATCCCCAAAGAATGATGTTTCCACCTCCATGCTTCACGGTTGGGATGGTGTTCTTGGGGTTGTACTCATCCTTCTTCTTCCTCCAAACACAGCGAGTGGAGTTTAGACCAAAAAGCTCTATTTTTGTCTCATCAGACCACATGACCTTCTCCCATTCCTCCTCTGGATCATCCAGATGGTCATTGGCAAACTTCAGATGGGCCTGGACATGCGCTGGCTTGAGCAGGGGGACCTTGCGTGCGCTGCAGGATTTTAATCCATGACGGCGTAGTGTGTTACTAATGGTTTTCTTTGAGACTGTGGTCCCAGCTCTCTTCAGGTCATTGACCAGGTCCTGCCGTGTAGTTCTGGGCTGATCCCTCACCTTCCTCATGATCATTGATGCCCCACGAGGTGAGATCTTGCATGGTGCCCCAGACCGAGGGAGATTGACCGTCATCTTGAACTTCTTCCATTTTCTAATAATTGTGCCAACAGTTGTTGCCTTCTCATCAAGCTGCTTGCCTATTGTCCTGTAGCCCATCCCTGCCTTGTGCAGATCTACAATTTTATCCCTGATGTCCTTACACAGCTCTCTGGTCTTGGCCATTGTGGCGAGGTTGGAGTCTGTTTGATTGAGTGTGTGGACAGGTGTCTTTTATACAGGTAACGAGTTCAAACAGGTGCAGTTAATACAGGTAATGAGTGGAGAACAGGAGGACTTCTTAAAGAAAAACTAACAGGTCTGTGAGAGCCGGAATTCTTACTGGTTGGTAGGTGATCAAATACTTATGTCATGCAATAAAATGCAAATTAATTATTTAAAAATCATACAATGTGATTTTCTGGATTTTTGTCTCTCACAGTTGAAGAGTACCTATGATAAAAATTACAGATGTCTACATGCTTTGTAAGTAGGAAAACCTGCAAAATCGGCAGTGTATCAAATACTTGTTCTCCCCACTGTATATGAAATTGTTGTGGTTGAAAGGCAGTGTAAGCTCTTACCTGTAACATGTCCACCATCTTCTTCAGCTCGGTGTGTTTGATGCCAGACGCATGCTGCATCGTGAAGCCCTTGAAGTTCTCAATGAGGACAAAGCCGTTGATTTGGGTCTCTTCGTTTTCTAAAAGTTTCTCAAGGATTATGCAGTAGGCACGCAGAGTCTGTGAAAAGACGCATTCGTGTTTGAGACAGGGTTACTATTGTTAACAAAAACTAATGACTAAAAATGTTTCATTACTTGAAATAAAATATTTTATTTCGGCTAGTTGCCAAGGCATCATTTCTCATTTCTCATTTTATTTTAACTTGAAGTACTAAAATAGCTAAAAGTAAAAGTGAAATAAAATAAGAAATATATAGAGATATAAAAATAATAATAATGACAAAAACACAACAAAATTACTTAAACTATAGCTAAAATTAAAACTATAAAAAATATTAATAAAACTATAATGTTATATCAGCGATACTAAAACAACACTTGTTTGAGAGAATGCCACTGTAAAATATTGTAAGCACATTTCTATTTGTTTTTGAGCACCACACAGTGCAAACTTTCTTTTCATTTTCAGTGATTAATCTGTATCATTTAAATTTACATCTGCATAAAGCTTGCAGATGAATTTCAGATTTCAGTGTCTTTCCCAGAAAGCAAAACTTTGTTTGTATGCTTAGCCTAGATAAGCTAAACGGCCATAACAATCTGACAAGTGTGGTCTTTCATTTTCCTAGCAAAATGCAATAATGAACTTTGTGATGACCTCCAAATATTCTTTTGGGTTGTCTTATGACTTTTTGGCTTGACTTAGGGGCCGTTTACACGACACCATTTTCAACTAAAAACGTGAGACTTTTTATGCGTTTTGGCAATTCATTTACACGACAACAGCGTTTTGGGACCTGAAAACGCAAACTTTTGAAAACGGGTTTCAAAGTGCAAGTTTTTGAAATTTAAACTACAAAAACACGAATTTATGAAAACGTGTTCAGTCTATAGGCACGTAGTGTTTCTTTACAATGTGACATCACCAAATACTGGCCTGGCATGAATAATACAGCGTTTTAGTCGTTTTCGTAGATCTGTGTGATCGTTTTGACAATGGTGTTGTCTGTACGCGAAAAATGCAAAGGAAAAACTGAAATTTTTAGTACATTGTTGTGTAAACATACCTTTAACTTATAAAGAAAAATACAAGGTGATCCTAAAGGGTCAGTTCACCAAAAAATGAAAATTCTGTCATTACTCACCTTGTTCCAAACCCATAAGACCTTCGTTCATCTTTGTAACACAAATTAAGATATTTTTGATGAAATTTGAGAGCTTTCTGACTGCCCCCCCGATTACAGTGGTTCAACCTTATTTTTATTTTTATTTTTGTGCGCAAAAAAACAAAAATAATGACTTTATTCAACAATTTCTTCTCTTCCGTCAGTCTCTGACACTGTTCATGTGAGCTCCACGACGCAGGAGCCGGCCACTACAGAGTAGGCGTTCTGCCATAGAACCTGGAAGCGCTGCACTGTGTTTACAGCATGGACAACATCAGAGACTGACATGGAAGAGAAGAAATTGTTGAATAAAGTCGGTATTTTTATTTATTTATTTTTTGCGCACAAAAAGTATTCTCGTCGCTTCATAACATTAAGGTTGAACCACTGGAGTCACATGGACTATTTTAATGATGTCTTTACTACCTTTCTGGCCCTTGAAAGTGGTAATAATGTTGCAGTCTGTGTGGGGTCAGAGAGCTCTCGGATTTCATCAAAAATATCTTCAGTTGTGTTCTGAAGATGAACGAAGGTCTTACAGGTTTGGAACGACATGAGGGTGAGTAAATAATGACAGAATTTTCATTTTTGGGTGAACTATCCCTTTAAGTAAACTGGGCCACTTTTTGCCACTCATCTCACCCCGAAAGTGGTCTTATTTACCTGGATTCACTCTGTGAATTCCTTCATAATATGAAAATTGAACTTTGACTTTTTATACAAGCCTATATTTCATAAAAATCCTATGCAAATGGTCCTATGCAAACTCAGCTTTTATTCTAGTCATCAGTATTTATTAAAACTGGACAGTGGATGGAAATTAGGCTATACAAATAGCACACATACTTCATCAAAAGTGATCTCCTCTAGATCCCAGTTCTCAATGTTGAAGAGCAGCACCACTCGGCCATACTTGTCCCTGGTGGAGAGGATTCGTGGGTAACCGGCCTCAATGGTACTACGCACAGCCTCCGGGGTTAAATTCTCAAACAACTCCGGATAGTCTCGTCTAAAACGCACATAACCTGTCAAAGAAGGGGGAAAAAACAAATAGACTAATCATGATTTATAAGTGAAAATTTGAAAAATTTGTAAATTGTAAAAAAGAATCCCTATAGTTTCAGAAGAGATCATTCTCAACAATTCCTCAAACCTTTCTCACATTGGCCTAGATACCAAAGTCAGCAAACTACAGTCATTGTATTCATCAAAGACCAGATAATTTGAGCTGTTACCCAAAATATTTTACAGTTCTATAAGACAATAATTTACAGTAGTGACCAAAAGTGATGTCCAGCCTATAGGAAAACATCTTTACCCTTTATTTTAACATTATTTAAAAATGTGTTAAAGATTTAAACAAATTGCGTAGTTGTGCTTGGAGTCAATTATTTTATTTGTGACAACGCAATGAAACATGCCAAATTGTGCTGACATAATATTTGTCCAGGCTGTCATACAAAGAAATTATGAACACATGCAAAAACAATACAGAACCAACAAAATATTAATAACTGAATCTGATTATGCTGTAGTCAATATATGCTTTTTCCTGTTTTTTTATGCATTTTTTGGCATATTAAAATAAAACCTGTAGCTGTTTGCCTTTTTTGCCAAATAATTGTTAGATAAATACCTTAACCAAGCTTAGTGTTTTGTTCTTCCCTCATGTTTAAAAAAATAGGCCTATGTAACAAAAAATCTTATCATATTTTAAACTTCATTAAAAACAAATATCCCCTCCAGACATCACTTTTGGCCACTACTGTATGTGTAGTATTTATTTTAATGTATGTCTATTGTAAATAAGAAATTTCAGGGGCTATGAAAGAGCAAGCTTTAACATTATTTCTTTTGCATCTGTTTTATGAGCAGTGCTGGGGAAAGTTACTTTTAAAAGTGATGTGCTACAAAATTGCGTTACTCCCTAAAAAAAATAACTAATTGTGTTACTTAGTTACTTTTTATGGAAAGTAATGCATTGTGTTACTTTTGTGTAACTTTTTCTCACCTGGGCTGGACTGGGCTGGCTTGTTTTTTGTTTTTTTTAAAAAAGATGATTGTTGTTCTAGACTAAATGTGAGCAGGCATTTACTCATCTCACTTCTCAACAGATTTAGTATTCCTCAAAATGAATAAAAACTATGAAATGCAAACTCAGAATATTACGCAACCCTGCAATAATTAAATATGTTAAATAACATTTTATGTACTTTGAGTATACTTTATGTATTTAATCTCACTTTATTAACCAATGTCTTTGCTGCTGACCTTTGATTATCCAATTCAACCATACTAATAAGCAAAAAATAACTTTAGTTAAACATCACATTTGTGTTTCTTTTTGTTTTGCTGAAGTACACTATATTGCCAAAAGTTTTGGGACACCTGCCTTTACATGCACATTACCTTTAATAACATCCCATTCTTAATCCGTAGGGTTTAATATGGAGTTGGCCCACCCTTTGCAGCTATAACAGCTTCAGCTCTCTCAGTCAAGTTGCTCCACACTAAACTCGCTCATCCATGTCTTTATGGACCTTGCTTTGTGCACTGGTGTGCAGTCATGTTGGAACAGGAAGGGGCCATCCCCAAACTGTTCCCACAAAGTTGGGAGCATGAAATTGTCCAAAATGTCTTGGAATGCTGAAGCATTAAGAGTTCCTTTCACTGGAACTAAGGGGCCAAGCCCAACCCCTGAAAAACAACCTCACACCATAATCCCCCCTCCACCAAACTTTACACTTGGCACAATGCAGTCAGGCAAGTACCGTTCTCCTGGCAACCGCCAAACCCAGACTCGTCCATAATTGGATTGCTAGACAGAGAAGCGTGATTCGTCTCTCCAGAGAACACGTCTCCACTGCTCTAGAGTCCAGTGGCGGCGTGCTTTACACCACTGCATCCGACGCTTTGCATTGCACTTGGTGATGTAAGGCTTGGATGCAGCTGCTCGGCCATGGAAACCCATTCCATGAAGCTCTCTACACACTGTTCTTGAGCTAATCTGAAGGCCACACGAAGTTTGGAGGTCTGTAGCTATTGACTCTGCAGAAAGTTGGCGACTTCTGCGCACTGTGCGCCTCAGCATGCGCTGACCCTGCTCTGTGATTTTACGTGGCCTGAAATTTGCATTTCATTCAGGCTTATTCATTTCACTTTCTGTTGTAAATTCAAAAGTAATGCGTTATTTTGCTGATTACTGGAAAAAAGGTAATCTGATTACTAGTTACTTGCAATGCTTTACCCCAACACTGTATGGAAGCATGGGCATTTTTACGGGAATAATAGCAATACTGTTGCTGTCATTCTCTCTTAGTGTGTTTTGCCCCATTAATGCAGCATTGCTCTTTTGCAGTATTTAGTCTTCTTTCTCATGCATTGAAAGGTTCATTCATGTGTGCAAGTGTTTCTGTGGGCTGTGCATGTGTATTAGAAATGCCAGATTGTGTGAAATACGCAGAACATCAAAGCCCAGCCTGTCTGCCTGTTCTCAGCCCCATTGAGAAAGAGAACCTGCCCTATTTGTGCACAAAGGGTCTCTTTGAAAGTTTCATTAAAGCCCCAATTAAAGCAGAGATTTTTTCCGTCCCAGAGACGAGCAGGTCTGAGGTAGCATAGATGAAGACAAAAGCATGTTTAGATGGCCGCAATTACACAGGCTAGCAGGGAAACAATGGAGCTGCGTCATTTTGCAAACGTGTAAATGCAATGATGCCACGATAAAATAAAGTGCTTTACCTTTCATAAGCTCATGTGCTCTCATCACGTCAAACTTGCGTGCGCGTATGAATCTCAGCAGAAGGGAATCTGGTTTGTCCCCGAATTTTTCTTGCACAGCTTTGGCCAGATCGTCCCCTTCGCTTGCCTTTTCTTTTATCATGGCCCTCAGTTCCTTTATAGAAGACACTTTCCTCTCCTCCGTTTCATTTAGTTCATCTTTAGCCTTTGAGATAGGAAGGTGAATTTACATTTATGTGCAACTAAAAGATAAATGTGTTTATAGCAGCATGTAGTGTAGTGATACCTTCTGTTTTGTGTGATCCGGCACTTTCTTACAGGGTCCGTACACAGGGCCATGGTCCTTAACAGTCAGATGTTCGAGTTTAGCACGTAATGCTTGCTCCTCCTCAGACACCATGCGAAATGTTCCGGTCTAATGGGATGAAAATGAAAAGAAAGCATTATATTATGTGCCGGGCAAGGACAAGAGGGTTTAAGAAAACTAATCCTGTGTCTACATGACCCTGCTGTGGAGACCCACAACTCTCAGTAAATCAGTGACTATTTCATAATCCCCATCACATGACCTACTACAACACCTTGAGAAACAAGAGATTAGTTCATCCCACCCAGTGCATTTAACAGTGGAGGTTAATGCAGTCTTTTAAGTGCTTATTATGGAAGTGGAAATAATAGTGTACTTACAGCAGCCATAATGCTGAGATCCTCCAGTGGCTGAACTAAAACTGTAAAAAAAAAAAAAAAAAAAAAAAAATATTTTTACATTACATTTTTAGATTTACTCATAATATTGCTTTAAATGTAATATTTGATAATTAAATAAAGACAATAAGTCTACAACTTTAGCATGTAGATTCTTTAACTTATAAATAAAGCAAAATATTATTGTGAAAAAAAAGTCATGGGAAAGTTCAAGTTTAATTCTCTAAAAAGCTTTTCCAATTTTTGCTGCAAAAATCTTCACTTTATTTGTTAAGATTATTTTTTATGACTCCGTTTCAATGTGGGCATCATTTAGTTACTTTTTTTAAAAATGTATATTAATTGAAGTAATTAAAAATTTGAAGTTTAAGTCTATGCTAAGATTGATGTAAACATAAAAATAGAACATTCCAGGATTTACTGATGCCATTACATCTTAAGTAATTATTTAAATAGTTTACCCGCAAATGTAATTTAGTCATATTTCAAACTCCGTTTTAATATTTTTAAAAGGGAATATTGGTTTGAAGTTTGCCTGATCAGAGAACAGTAACTCCTGTGATTTTCCTCTGAAACAGTTACAATAAACAATTGAAATGGCTGCTAATGGATTAAGATAAAGATCTGCATTCTGTCATTTAATAAATGAATGAAGCAATAAAAGCATGTTAAGTATTAGTCAGTGGATTCTGAATCCAGCTCAGCATCCTCTTAGCCTATCAGCTCAGGCACAGAGCAAGCCTGCAACTTTAATAACACTCAAAGACTGTGACTTACCTCAGCCGAGGGCGATTCAGAAGTGACTCGGAGAAGAGCTCAGAGAGGAGAGGGGCGATGAGGGCTGCAGGCGGCACAAAGGGGTGAGGCGTTGCTTACCGTGAGATTAACCTGTCACACCCCATAACTCACAACAGATTCATCTAATCTACATAATAAACATCCATTAGGGGAGGGGCCGAATGGGACCAACAACAAAATCATCAGGTGGACAAAAATGAGTGTGGCTTGCATGAGATCTAATCTCAGTGCTATATTGTTGCTTTGTTGAGTTTATGATTGTGATGAAGTAGTATGCAAATGTTAGTAGCCTATAATAACTTTTATTGATAAGTAAGAAACAGGATGTAGAACAGATTAGTAGTTCATGTACTCATGATTTAAAAAATGTGAATACAGGTTTCATGACATTTCTAACTATTTGAATCTATATTAACTAATGAACTGCTAAGCATTTATGTAATTACATTTTTACACAAAACTCAGCATCAGATGCAAGGGTGTTTACTGCAACAAAAAAAAACTTTTTTGTTTTGTTTTTCAGTACAGTACAAATACTTAAACATTCTTAAAGTCACAATATGTAATTTACGCCGCTAGAGGTCACTTAATCAAAACAAAGCTTGATGACGCTTAATTTTGTGGAATCATGGGAGTTGTTGTCTTTACCTCTACAGCTGGTGGAAAAGAATCCGACAGGACTCGGGCAGAAATCATGTTCATGGATGAGCTAATGTATTAAAGATTTAGTAACGTTACTGTAGTATGAAACAGGGTGGCGAGGCCGCTGGAGCGATTGCTAATGAGAGACAAGTGCGACACACGGCTCGAGAGCAGTGGAGCTTTTATTATACCACAGACAACCGCTTCCGCTTCTTCTGGTCATGTGTATGTGGGGTATAATGCAGCGCTGTTTTATCATATTAGATACATTATTTGAGTGTGTTGAAAGTTATTTTATAATGCTACTCTGTGCGTTCGCTCGGCGGCTACTATGAGTCACTTGTTGCACACTGCAGTAAGCTAGATCAATATTAGGCATGGTAAAACTACTCGCGGTAAATAAAGAAAACGAGATTCAAACAATAAGACTAACTGTGTGTTGAGCTATATAACTATGTTTAGTTTTCTGTCAATGAATGTATCCAAAGAGTTGTTCACCTGTCTAATAACGGAAATCTTACATATTGTGCCTTTAAATCAAGATACATTTACTAGAGAAGCAAAACGATTTAAATCTCTTTTTTTCCCTGAAAAATGTATCAAAATGAGGTGAGTTAAAAACAAGAAAGAAATGGCAGTGAGGTAAGAAAAATAAACTTAAAGGTGCAATAGGTGATTCTCTACAGAACTTTTTTTTGTTATGCTGATTGAAAGTCTCCATATATCTTTATAGCAATCACTATATTCAGTGGTCTAAATGTATTTTAAATATATATCCTTTGTGGAAGGCGTAGGACCATAAAATGTTTGTTCATTCATTGCATTCGGTTCAAATTAAATGATATGTGTTCCCTGTCAGTTCATGTATACGTCATATGTTCGTTATTGTAGTAGGCTACTGTTACTCACTGTACTGTAAAGTTTTCTCGCCAGCGAATGACACATGATACAATAACGTTCTCTGGTCGTCTCGCTTCTGGTCTGTGTGCGTTCATGTGTTTTGGAGGAGGCATGGCTTTGGACGGCGATTTGCAGGGAGGGTGGGATTGTATGCTTTCAATGCTAGCAGGCTAAAGTTAGCATTTCCCAGATCACCTATTGCACCTTTAATTCAAAGGGAAAACAACATTATTGTTCTTACCCCACTGATAGAACATGAACTTAATTCTGATTTAGCATCTTAATTACAGTGGGGAGAACAAGTATTTGATACACTGCCGATTTTGCAGGTTTGCCCACTTACAAAGCATGTAGAAGTCTGTAATTTTTATCATAGGTACACTTCAACTGTGAGAAACGGAATCTAAAACAAAAATCCAGAAAATCACATTGTATGATTTTTAAGTAATTAATTTGCATTTTATTGCATGACATAAGTATTTGATACATCAGAAAAGCAGAACTTAATATTTGGTACAGAAACCTTTGTTTGCAATTACAGAGATCATACGTTTCCTGTAGTTCTTGACCAGGTTTGCACACACTGCAGCAGGGATTTTGGCCCACTCCTCCATACAGACCTTCTCCAGATCCTTCAGGTTTCGGGGCTGTCGCTGGGCAATACAGACTTTCAGCTCCCTCCAAAGATTTTCTATTGGGTTCAGGTCTGGAGACTGGCTAGGCCACTCCAGGACCTTGAGATGCTTCTTACGGAGCCACTCCTTAGTTGCCCTGGCTGTGTGTTTCGGGTCGTTGTCATGCTGGAAGACCTAGCCATGACCCATCTTCAATGCTCTTACTGAGGGAAGGAGGTTGTTGGCCAAGATCTCGCGATACATGGCCCCATCCACCCTCCCCTCAATACGGTGCAGTCGTCCTGTCCCCTTTACAGAAAAGCATCCCCAAAGAATGATGTTTCCACCTCCATGCTTCACGGTTGGGATGGTGTTCTTGGGGTTGTACTCATCCTTCTTCCTCCAAACACGCCGAGTGGAGTTTAGACCAAAAAGCTCTATTTTTGTCTCATCAGACCACATGACCTTCTCCCATTCCTCCTCAGGATCATCCAGATGGTCATTGGCAAACTTCAGACGGGCCTGGACATGCGCTGGCTTGAGCAGGGGGACCTTGCGTGAGCTGCAGGATTTTAATCCATGACGGCGTAGTGTGTTACTAATGGTTTTCTTTGAGACTGTGGTCCCAGCTCTCTTCAGGTCATTGACCAGGTCCTGCCGTGTAGTTCTGGGCTGATCCCTCACCTTCCTCATGATCATTGATGCCCACGAGGTGAGATCTTGCATGGTGCCCCAGACCGAGGGAGATTGACCGTCATCTTGAACTTCTTCCATTTTCTAATAATTGCGCCAACAGTTGTTGCCTTCTCACCAAGCTGCTTGCCTATTGTCCTGTAGCCCATCCCAGCCTTGTGCAGATCTACAATTTTATCCCTGATGTCCTTACACAGCTCTCTGGTCTTGGCCATTGTGGCGAGGTTGGAGTCTGTTTGATTGAGTGTGTGGACAGGTGCTTTTATACAGGTAACGAGTTCAAACAGGTGCAGTTAATACAGGTAATGAGTGGAGAACAGGAGGGCTTCTTAAAGAAAAACTAACAGGTCTGTGAGAGCCGGAATTCTTACTGGTTGGTAGGTGATCAAATACTTATGTCATGCAATAAAATGCAAATTAATTATTTAAAAATCATACAATGTGATTTTCTGGATTTTTGTTTTAGATTCCGTCTCTCACAGTTGAAGAGTACCTATGATAAAAATTACAGACCTCTGCATGCTTTGTAAGTAGGAAAACCTGCAAAATTGGCAGTGTATCAAATACTTGTTCTCCCCACTCTAATTTTGCTTCAATCGAACTTGATTTAAATGTACACTATAGCGGTTAAACAAAACTTTATGCATTTTGCAGAAGAACATTGTTTTGGTTGTGCTTCTGCTCTGCGTGACTGTGGGGATGAATATGGTTCTTTCTCATAACTAGAAAAAAAGAAAGAAAGAGCGAGAGAGAGAGATTATCCTACTGCTCATAAAACATTCACTATATAGGCTTAAGATATAACCAGTTTAGATAGAAAGGACGTTACTGTAGCTATAACCATTAATAGACGCGGTACTTCCTTGAAAATAAATTCCAGCACAGCACTACAACAATCACAATAAAATGACTATGGAGGGAATTTTGTGCCATAAATGACCCTTCACAAAGATAATGCTTTACAATGAACTCATATGGCTTCATATGGCAATTTATCTGTTCGATAAAATACCTTGCTCACCTGTTGAGTAATAAAAACACCATCTCTGCATCGCTTTTCAATGCTGATTCTCGTTTTATTATGAGCTCTGTCACCTTCTCTTTTTGTCAGCAGACTCTCCTTTGTTCTGTTTTTTTTTTAAACGGGTGATTCCTTGGAGGATGGAGATTTAGCGTGATCCATGTCAACCTTTCTGAGAGATTAAACGCCACTCCCACACTATACAAGCGTAAAAGTAGCCAGAGCAACTGTTCTCTATTTACAAACATGTAAATATTTACATGTACACAATTTCCCAGGAAAACCATCCTATCAGGTCTAAAATATAGACAATTATAATAGGCTTACCATAGTGAATCAGGGTACAACAAAAACACGTTTTGGAAGAAGGATTGATGTATTATTTCAAATTTGTTATTTTTGAACAAAAAGTTACATAGTGTACCTTTAAGAATGTTTAGATATTGAAAAATAATGAGTAAAAATGCTATGTGCTTGCTAGGATTGCAGAAACTTTGTGTGTAAACATGATGGTTAATGTAGTTCTAGACTAAATGTGAGCATGCATTTACTAATCTCACTCAAAAAAGATTCAGTATTCCTCAAAATGGATTAAATCAGTCAAATGCAAAATCAGAATACTATGCAAACCTCTAATTAAATAATTAAATGGTAAATAAAACAAACCTTTTTATGTATTTAATCTCACTTTATTGACCAATGTACTTGCTGCTGATCTTCGATGATTCAGTTAAACCATAAGCAAAAATTACTTTAGAATTTTTGTTTTTATTGGCAAAGTAAGTGTTAAACTGTTTTCTCCTGCATCCTATTCTTGTGTTATTCAGAATAGCAGCACAGCTAAAAGGTTTGTTTGAGCTGCGCCCTCTACTGTACACGTGTGAATTAGCATTTCCTTCAGCCTGAGGCTTGTTATTTAAATTTTGGTGTGAAAGTCTTTACATTTAGCCAAAAATAAAACTTTTTTGTTATAAAAAAAAAAACCACAAAAGCAAACAAATCCAGCCTAGGTGAGAAAAAGTAACGCAAAAGTAACGTAACGTATTACTTTTCTTAAAAAGTAACTAAGTAACGTAATTAGTTACTTTTTAAAGGAGTAACTCAATATTGTAATGCATTACTTTTCAAAGTAACTTTCCCCAACACTGCTAATTAAGTGATGACCTATGTGTGATCTTTTAGCAGGTTTTAAATGTTTGCAGTTTGGAGAATGGATGGATTTGATCATTTCTGACTCTTTTTTTAGGTCATAGGCCATAAGTGCCTATGAAAAATAGTAGAATAAAATTGATGTAGAATTTTGTATTTTTCCATAATTTAAAAAATTCAAATGTACTATATAACACCTTATAAGTTTTGCATGGGCAAGAACCACTCACACCTTTTCTTCCCTTTTGTGAGGTATATCAGAGTGAAACGGCTTCTCGAACAAGAAAAAGTGTAGGGTGGGACTTTATTTTGTCCATGGGGAAATGATTGGATGGTTGGGGTTTGCTATTGGTCGATCTCATGTGAGTGACAGGTTGTCCCACCCTCACGCCAGTGAACACATCATCAGAGAAGAGAAGAGGGAGGGGAAGCTATATGGATTAAAGATTATGATTTTTTTAAATAATGATGTGCACAGATACCATAAATCATTTATAATAATTACTGAAATATTCCATAATAAATAAGAATGGTCCATTTTGATTTCATGGTGACTTTAAAAATATGGTGGATAGCAAAAACGAGAGTGTTTGAGGTTACCAGAAGTAGTCAACAGATGCAGCTGGTGTTTAAAATTTCATTTCAAGGAGCAAGATGGAAGCCAAATCCTCAGAGCCCATCCCATCCCATCCACCCCATCCATACCTACTCTAGAATGTAAAGACTTAGCTCTGGTGATCTGGATTATAGCCTTGAATCTTCACTTTGATTTAGTCTCAGACTAGACTAGATCAACAGATAAAAGCTGCAAATTCAATAAAGTTCTTTTATAACAAAATAACAGTTAATTCTTGATTCCCTTAAAACCATGGCAGCCCAAACCAAGCACACAGACGGATTGTGATCAGAAAGGCACTAATCCTGTAACCACTGACTGAGTTTCACAATAACATTATTAAACGCATTTTGTAGTGCATTGGGTTTTACACTTTATAATCCTCAATGTGGTTCCCTCTTTATTATGCAGCGAGCACTTTTTGTAATTAAAGTTTTGGTCTTGCAACCAAAAATATATAATAAATAAAAATAAGTGGTAATAAAAAATGAAACGATTTAGCTACCATTTACGAAATTGCGGTCCTGCTTGCCCTCGTTCCATTCATAATTACAGTGACTACTAACGATTCAGTGTGAATGGGGTTTTCTTCATGGCGGCGGGGTGAATTTAGGACAAGCGACAGGTCTGCACAGATGCCATCCATTCAGGCATGTGAGCAAAAAGCCGATAATGAGCAGTGGAGGAGCAGTTCTTGTACGTGTCCGTCACAAAACCCTGCTGCTCTGCTGCACAGGCACAAATGAACGACCTTCCTGGCAGCCCGTGTCATTGTCTACAGAAAAGCTCCTCAGTACATAGCAATTCACTCATTAGTGCTGGACTTTGTTACTGACCGTTTTATTTTGTGATTCTTTTCAAAGATACAGTTGCCCCAAAAAGTATTTGGACACTTATATGCCATACTTAATGCAAACGCATTTATTTTAAGTCTGCTTAAATATTTTTTGGGCCCATTGCACAGGTTTTGGACTATAGCTAGCCATTCTGCTGTGTATAAAAAGGTCAATTTTATAATTAAAAAAAGGCAATTTTGAAAATTTCTTTATTTTCTAAAGTCAAACAAACAAACAAACACGTTTTTTACTAATCAGTAATGTAATGTTTTACACAGATTTTCTTTCATTCTCATTTAGTAAACAATTTTTTTGTAAAAAAAAATTTGAACCATCTAATGCCAAATTTACACTGCAAAGGTGGCGCAGATGTGTTTCTGAAGTGGCAATTAGGTATCTTTACGCAGAGTGTTTAATGCTGCTCAGAGGTGGCATACAGTGGGGAGAACAAGTATTTGATACACTGACGATTTTGCAGGTTTGCCCACTTACAAAGCATGTAGAAGTCTGTAATTCTGTAGATCAGTAGATCATACGTTTCCTGTAGTTCTTGACCAGGTTTGCACACACTGTAGCAGGGATTTTGGCCCACTCCTCCATACAGACGTTCTCCAGATCCTTCAGGTTTCAGGGCTGTTGCTGGGCAATACGGACTTTCAGCTCCCTCCAAAGATTTTCTATTGGGTTCAGGTCTGGAGACTGGCTAGGCCACTCCAGGACCTTCAGATGCTTCTTACGGAGCCACTCCTTAGTTGCCCTGGCTGTGTGTTTCAGGTCGTTGTCATGCTGGAAGACCCAGCCACGACCCATCTTCAATGCTTTTACTGAGGGAAGGAGGTTGTTGGCCAAGATCTCGCGATACATGGCCCCATCCATCCTCCCCTCAATACGGTGCAGTCGTCCTGTCCCCTTTGCAGAAAAGCATCCCCAAAGAATGATGTTTCCACCTTCATGCTTCACGGTTGGGATGGTGTTCTTGGGGTTGTACTCATCCTTCTTCTTCCTCCAAACACGCCGAGTGGAGTTTAGACCAAAAAGCTCTATTTTTGTCTCATCAGACCACATGACCTTCTCCCATTCCTCCTCTGGATCATCCAGATGGTCATTGGCAAACTTCAGACGGGCCTGGACATGCGCTGGCTTGAGCAGGGGGACCTTGCGTGCGCTGCAGGATTTTAATCCATGACGGCGTAGTGTGTTACTAATGGTTTTCTTTGAGACTGTGGTCCCAGCTCTCTTCAGGTCATTGACCAGGTCCTGCTGTATAGTTCTGGGCTGATCCCTCACCTTCCTCATGATCATTGATGCCCCACGAGGTGAGATTTTGCATGGTGCCCCAGACCGAGGGAGATTGACCGTCATCTTGAACTTCTTCCATTTTCTAATAATTGCGCCAACAGTTGCTGCCTTCTCACCAAGCTGCTTGCATATTGTCCTGTAGCCCATCCCAGCCTTGTGCAGGTCTACAATTTTATCCCTGATGTCCTTACACAGCTCTCTGGTCTTGGCCATTGTGGAGAGGTTGGAGTCTGTTTGATTGAGTGTGTGGACAGGTGTCTTTTATACAGGTAACGAGTTCAAACAGGTGCAGTTAATACAGGTAATGAGTGGAGAACAGGAGGGCTTCTTAAAGAAAAAACTAACAGGTCTGTGAGAGCCGGAATTCTTACTGGTTGGTAGGTGATCAAATACTTATGTCATGCAATAAAATGCAAATTAATTATTTAAAAATCATACAATGTGATTTTCTGGATTTTTGTTTTAGATTCCGTCTCTCACAGTTGAAGTGTACCTATGATAAAAATTACAGACCTCTACATGCTTTGTAAGTAGGAAAACCTGCAAAATCGGCAGTGTATCAAATACTTGTTCTCCCCACTGTAAATGCATTTACACAATTTTAACTGCATATTGTTATACTAGGGGCTGAGGTGGGTTAGAGCAGGCATAATTTAGTCTGGCTTTTATGCCGCATTGTGAATTTTGAGCAGGCACAGAGCAGCCTTAAAGGGGTCTTATAATGCCCCTTTTTACAAGATGTAAAATAAGTCTGATGTCTCTGAGTGTATGTGAAGTTTTAGCTCAAAATACCCCACAGATCATTTTTATAGCATGTTAAAATTGTCACTTTTTGAGGGTGAGCAAAAACACGCCATTTTTGTGTGTCCCTTTAAATGCAAATGAGCTGCTGCTCTCGGCCCCCTTTCAGGAAGAGCGCGGAGCTTCAAGAGCTCATGTTAGCAGCTCCGATTACTTCACGCAGACACGCACTGAAAATGTCAGAAACAGTTCAGTCTTTTATGTTCAAACCAGAGTTGGACAATGATGGAGAGACTCAAGAAGAAGTGAAAACATGTAGAATGCAACAGGACGTTTCTGAATGGTTAATTGATGAATTTATGTAGCTGATGTGGAGTTAACTATCTTCAAGTCATTGATTAGCATATTCTGTCATGATAATCTATAAATCGCTCGTGTGGGAACTGTTTTAAGATGCCTTCAGAGCCAGAGAATATATGCAGCATGAAGATAGAACATAATGATAGAACAGGTATAGTTTAGTTTAATTATGGTTATAACTTATGTTGCCATCTTGCTTTTATGACATGATATTGCATTTGTAGTAGGTACTGTATTCCAATAAATGTGAAAAGATGGATGCGACAGCTTGAGCAGACTCCCAAATGTGCCCTACTATAACAACTCTTCCTCTTCTCAACATGGCCTCGCCCCCCTTTGTTGCGTGTTACATTCATCAGGGTTTATGTCAATTTTAATAACCTCGTTGTAGTCCCTACCAGCTGTTTGTTGTAGTTCTTAAAAAGCGATTTCTTTAAAAGAAAATATCTCCCTTTGCTTTGAACTTTGAGCGTCATAACTTTGCAGATGTTGTCTATGCTCAAACATTACACATTAGTTAAAAAAGTTAAATCATAATCAACCACCCCTTTAACCCTTTAGCTGTGTAAACATACCTTAAGGTTATTTCTAAGGATAAGCAGCAGCTGTCATTTAGATGAAATTCAGATAATAACAGACCAACTAAAACATTTAAATAGTGGTTCTCAACCAAGGGGCCCTCAAGATGATATAGTTCACCCAAAAATTAAAATTCTATCATCATTTACTTGCTCTCAAGTTGTTCCAAACCTGTATGAATTTCTTTCTTCTGTTGAACACAAAATAAGATATTTTAAAGAATGTTGGTAATCAAACAGTTGATGGTAGCTATTGACTTCCATAGTAGGAAAAAAAAAATACTATGGAAGTCAATGGATACCGTCAACTGTCTGGTTACCAATATTCTTTGAAATATCTTATTTTGTGTTCAATGGAAGAAACTCATACAGGTTTGGAACAACTAGAGAGCGAGTAAATGATGACAACATAGGTGAACTATCCCTTTAATATGATTTAATCCTTTAATGCTGTTCGGTCATTTTTGACCGAAAAATGTTGTGTTTAGTTTTTTTTAGAATATTTTACTTAATTGGAATGGTACGAAACTTGGTAACTTGGTTTTTGTGCATTTTTCGTAACAATATAATTTTTACAGCTTTTTTCAAGTTCACTTTTTTAAACTTAAAGGATTAGTTCACTTCAAAATGAAAATTTCCTGATAATTTACTCACCCCCATCTCATCCAAGATGTTCATGTCTTTCTTTCTTCAGTCAAAAAGAAGTTAAGTTTTTTGAGGAAAACATTCCAGGATTTTTCTCCACATAATGGACTTCAATGGCAACCAACGGTTGAAGGTTCAAATCAATGCTGTTTCAAAGGGCTTCAAAGGGCTCTGCATGATCCCAGATGAGGAATAAGGTCTTATCTAGCAAAACCATCGGTCATTTAAAAATTTTTTTTTAAATGTATATACTTTTTAACCTAAATTGCTCATTTTGCACTGCTCTGTGGCGCACCACGGATTATGTAATCACGTTGGAAAGGTCACGCTAGACGTAGGCAGAAGTACCCTCTGAAGCCCTTCGAAGCGCTTTGAAACTGCATTGATTTGGACCTTCAACCTGTTGGTTGCCATCAAAGTCCATTATGTGGAGAAAAATCCTGGAATGTTTTCCTCAAAAAACATAATTTCTTTTCAACTGAAGAAAGACACAAACACCTTGGATGAGATGGGGGTGAGTAAAATATCAGGAAATTTTCATTTTTAAGTGAACTAATCCTTTAATAATCTGCCAAGTGTCATCTTTAAAAAGAGATCAAACTTAAGTCTGTGCTCCAAAGCATTAAAGATTTATGACTGTTTAAGTTGGAAATTTCATAATCAGGTCCATTCTCAAAAAGTGAATAAATGGATTATAACTACAGCATTAATATAATTTAGTACCATAAAATCCCCTAAAAATACAAAATATTAAATAAAAAATATTGTCGAACTAAAATATAGTACAATCATTTAATTGAAATAAAAAAAATTTAACAGTACCAGCGGGTTAAATTGTTGTGGACAACCACTCATTTAAAACATGATACAAAATAAAGACCAGCAAAAATCTCCCATAGAGCAATAGTGTCACTTATTCTGAGCCAGGAATATGGCATGGCTGTGTTTGGAATCGAATACTAGCATACTGCACAGTATACACTGAGTATTTAAAAAAATAGTATGTGAAACAGTATGCATTATGCAGCCACATACATTCCATATTATGCTAAACAGTTGTGAGATAATGAGTGCCATCCAGTTATCATCCGGAATATAAAATGTTGCATCAGTTTAATAAGTTTTAAATCAGTTTAAAAATACCTTTGGGAAGTTTTGTTAAATAACACAAAAGAGATGTATATATTATGGGTTCATTCATCACACTGAAAAAGAGAGGTCGAGCACACTGCATGGTGGGATATCTCATGCAGTATGTTCTGGTTATATTCTGTACAATTTGCCAAAAGTCACAACTCATTGCATTCTGAAAATTCACATACTGCAATATACATATTATATACTGCAAAAATAGTACTAGTATTATGCCATTTTTAAACACAGTCTTTTAGTTTACCGACATTGTGTGTAGAAGTCTAACATCTAGAGGCTGAATCTGGTATTGCAAGAAAAAGTCATGTTTGAACCATATTTCAGATCCTACTATGCTTTTCTGCTACTCCAAACAAAGCATGTTGAATCACAGAACTCGTCTTTTCCATTTCACTGCATTACTTTTCCTTTGTTTTTCAATGTAAACACGTGCTATACATGTTTTACCGTTAAAATGCATGTCGTTTGTTATTTCTCTTTCTAATGAGGCACAATAGTCTACAGAAAGACGTCTGCACTAAAATGGCATGCTCTTTCCACTAGTTTGAAATGCATATATTTATATGGTTTTAACAGTCTGCATAATCATACATTTAATATGATTACTGAACATATACATTTGTGTTATTTAATGAACACACCACATTTTGACTAACTGTACTGTGGAATCTCATAAAATGTTTTATATGATCACGAGTACAAATTGTTCAAACATTTGGCTGCTCGGCAAATTTACCGTGTACAGGAAATGTGGCACATAAAGGGTGAAAAACCAGTATGTACATGGTACACAACACTATTAAAATACAGAAATATGGCAGTTAATGTTCATAATGTAATTAGTATTTGAGTATATATATAAATTAGTATTTGATCAGACAAC
Organism: Coreius guichenoti; assembly: GCA_039654105.1. Lineage (NCBI taxonomy): Eukaryota > Metazoa > Chordata > Actinopteri > Cypriniformes > Gobionidae > Coreius > Coreius guichenoti. Next base: position 45,053,027 of record CM077168.1, read on the forward strand.
TGGTGCTTTTATGGATAGTGTTATGTAAGTCAAAGAGAAAACACAAAAGTGGCATGAAAAACTCTGACCAGTTAGAAAACGGCAAAACAAGTTCAAGTAAAAATATTTGTAAAAGTCCCAATTTGCATGCGAGATACTATGTTCTTCAATGCTGAAATCTGGTCAGCAAAAGAAATGTTCTCCACTATAAAAGTCATTTAAAACACTTTTTGAAATTCATTGTGAATGATCTGGTAAAAGTTTTTTTTTTTAAAAACAGCATCTTTGTGCTTGTAAAAATCAAACTCTCAGTTCCTCTATAAAACAAGCAGTGAATCTTTCATTTTCCTGAAATCATGTGCCGTTAGGGAAGTCTTATCTGACTGAGTGTGATTACCTCGAGACTCCAGTTTTCTGGCCAGAGGGCACAAAAAAAATTTAAAGTGTCTTTCAGCCCATAAAACTCAGACCAGCCATTACCGAGAAGCCACAGAGGAGGAAGAAAACTTTGAGCAGTGGCCGCTCAGGGGAGTTCAGTTCATGGGGAAGGATCTCTAAGAAGGTGATATAGACAAACGTCCCGGCTGCCAGCCCCTCCAGCACCGCCTGTATAAAAGCACCGTCCTCCAGCTGAGCCTCGATCACTAGAATGCCGATGCCAATGCCGAGAGGAGACATCACAGCGAAGACGGTCACGTAGAGACCCACCCACATGGGCTTGACCGCGCTCTGAACCAGCTTCACCGACAGGCTGAAGACAATGATGCTCTTGTGAACCAGGATAGCAATGCAGATCTCCAACACCTGAGCAGAAAGAGGAGTGGAGAAACTTGTCTTTATGTTACATTCATCACTTTCCTTTTTGGCTGATGTCACCAAGTCCTCTTATTTTTCAACAAACCTCTCATACAGATCAATTCCGGATATTCTGTTTCATATTACGAAAGTAAAATGGCTTGGGAAGTCTGCTTTGTGCTGACTTTCGTAAAGTGTAATTTCTATGCACTTTACAATTACTAGAAGCAAAAATTCTGACAAAATATTTCCAAACAATTTCAAAATGAAAATTCTGTCATTTACTCACCCTCATCATGGCTTTCTTAAAGAAAGAGTTAACCCAATAATGAAAAAGGAAGGTATTTGGAAGAATGTTTGTAACCAAGCAGATCTCGGCCCCCATTGACTACCACAGTAGGAAAAAAAAATACTATGGTAGTCAATGGGGGCCGAGATCTGCTTGGTTACAAACATTCTTCCAAATATCTTCCTTTGTGTTCAGCAGAACAAAGAAATTTATACAGGTTTGGAACAACTTGAGGGTGAGTAAATGATGACAATTTTCATTTTTGGGTGAACTAACCCTTTGACATTTAGCTAAAGACTAAAGTGCTTTGGCACCCTAAGGACATAACAGGGCAAAACCCAACAAAAACAGCATGATTTTGAGTCACAATGCTAAACCGAAGTATAAACCTTTGGACCTAGAACTATCAGTTTTCTAACAAGGTCAGCACAGTGACTCAACACCGAGTTGTCTTGTCAAACTAAACTCAATAAATCACCTTAGTGTCCGTGGTCTGCAAGCCAATGGCCAAACCCTCAAACACCGAGTGGAGAGAGAGAGACAGGAACAGCATGAAGGAGCGGAAGGATGAGTGCGCGTGAAAATCCACATGGATGTGGTGACCACTCCCCTCTAGATCATTCAGCGAGTTCGATCCGTGGGCATGTCCGTGACCCGCTGGAGCTAAAAGAGGAGCCGTCTCCTCATTTCTGTGGCCCTCTGTGCAGCTCAGAACCATTTTTTCTAAGATTAAGACTGTGAAGAAGCCACACGCCATGATGAACTCTGCAAGCGGGAAGCCCTCCTGGAAGATGAGAAGAATTGGTATCAGAAACATGGAAATTACAGGAACATACTGACTTTAACTTTAACATTCAGTGAGCTCACATCAAGGCCTTGTTTTTTTAGCACTTCATGAATGTCGGAGAGGTAGTCTGGGATGATGTCTAATAAACAGGCAGACAGGAAGACACCTCCTGCAAAGCAGCTCACAAAACTCAGCACGGCTCTGTGGATTGCTGGAAACGAAGAAAAACACAAATCAAAGTCACGTTACATTGATTAATGGTGCCGCTGATTGACATGAATGGTGCAATCTATCTCTAATCACTCCTTTTAGCTTATCAGCCAAAGTAAAACAAGTTTTGCAAGAAGGGATTTTAATCAGGAGCCCAGAAATAATTAAAAACTCATCATAACTGATCATTTTATTTACTCACAACCTAATGTTTTAGGCGTAACTGTAGCCATTTGATTAAGCAGAGCCATACAACTTAAAAAACTAACCAAAGCGTTGATGACATTTTACTCAACTATAATTCTGATAACTCATAACCATTTGGAAATCACATCCTATTCTAGTTGCACAGACAATTATTTGTAACATCTGTGTCTACGGTAAAGCCTGCATCAAAATAATACATATATTTAATCATTCATAACACATTTGGGTTACTATAGATCACTGTGGTCAAAATTCATGTGTAGTAGCAGTTTTTGCTTAAGCATGTTCAAACACCAGTTTCACTTCCACCCTGATGTCCATCTGTAATATGTGAGTGAACTGAAATGCATGTTTAAAAAAAAACTCTCTCCTTATCAGCTTACTCTGATGTGTCTGTTGTATAAAGTAGAGCAAATTCCTAAATATAAATAAATACTGAGCAAATTCCACATAAATACATAAGCACATACATACATACATACATAAACACACACTTGTACATATGTGAACAGATGCACAACATACATAATGTACATATACAGTGCATAAATACATGGCTGTGCTGCGATGAGAAGACAAATGAAAGAAAACATCAAGTATGGGACAGTGGAAAATCGATGACAACACCCCAAAAGCACTTAAATGATCATTTACCTGTTCCACTAGTGACTTGAAACCATTTCATCCGCGCTGGGATGAAACCAAAAAATAGAGTTAAGAACAGCAGCCCAACCAGAGCTCCCACTTTCACCTGTAGCAGGTAATCCATCTCGACAAAATGATCATATAAAACTGAAACTAAATGTAAACAAACAGTAGAGAGAGGACAGGCGCCTCTGCCAAACTCTGATTAATAAAATATAGGTAAATGTTCTAATGTATATCGCTGTCTTTGAAGGATGAACCCCATGATTTTGTTGTTCATGATAGTTTAGCGGTTCATTCTGGTCAGGTTTAACATCTGACGATTTGCCAATGCATGTTTGTCAGTCGTTCGTCCCGCCCCTTTTTTATGACCTCCAGCTACTTCCGGCTTGATTTAATCGCTCGACGTCTAATGCTACTGAAATATCCACATTTTCAAGTTATAGTTAATATTTTAAATAAAATTATGATTAATGTACATGTCTAGAATATAATATCTGAGGGTATTCAAAAAGTGCATTTTGTTTTTTGAGCCGCCGAGCGCCCCCTGTGGAAATAATTTGTTACTTCAGCATGAGAGTATTTAGTTATTTCCATTTCTTCCAGTTCAGTGATTTAACTGCATGGCATAGAGCTGCGGTTCCCGGTATGACTAAACCGCACATGACTGCCTTGTGACTGAAAAAAAACAACTAGTCATATCAGCATTGATGTACAATGTAGATTGGTTGCTGCGTGCTCCCTTTTTTATTGATATTTATTTTACAGAGGAAAATAGAGAAGATGCAGAACTTGATTGATTGCGTATTTGTCAAAAACTGATTGAGTTGGCACAGTGCTCTTTCTACTTTTAATATTTTTATCCTTTTTCTTTTACTCCTACCCAGTTGGCTGATGGATTACCAGTCCTATACATTGCAGTTTTCCCATTCACATGCCAATAATAAATGTATTTATTATTTTTTTATATACAATAATTCCGGTCATCGAATCCGAGCAGCGTTTCCACAGCACTGAGACTTTTCACTAGTCAAGTCAAGTCAAGTTGACAGATTGTTTCATGAGCTTTACAATAACAGGAAAATGATGCATTTCGGCTGTTGTTCAGCTGAAGTCAGTTCAGTGTTGATTTAGTTCAGTTTGATTCAGTAAAGATCATCAATTATTAAATTAGGCCTAGTTAATTTAATCTATAAAGCAGTTCTGAAAAAAATGTCTTCATCCAGCTCAGTTCAGTTCAGCATCAGTACAGTCAACAATAATATTGTTAAATATTAAGTGTCCCTAACTAAGCAATCCAGAGGCGACAGTGGCAAAGAACCCACACTCCATCAGGTGACAGAATGGAGAAAAAAATCTTGGGAGAAACCAGGCTCAGATTCATCACGCTGGCCTGGCCATATTGTCTGTGCGGAGGACCTGTCTGGTTCTTGTGGTCTTTGCTGAGGATCTGTGATGTTGTGTCAACAAGGCCTTCAAAGAGGATTGTCTAGACACGCCTCTGCTGACATAGGGCTGCGTTGTGGTCTAGATGCAGGTCCACCACCTGATCTGGATACGGACCGAATCCGGCTGACTACAGTAACCTTGGGATAAGGATGAGACAGACAGACTAATATTAGCGTAGATGCCATTCTTCTTATGATGTAACAAGTACATCAGATTCAGGTGTTATAGGAAGCATTCCCGGTTCCGGTTTATCTAATTTATGCAGCCTAACAATCATTTAACTGAATTGGATAATAGAAATTTAATAATGCTTGGTCCAAACTTTGTGGCCTTCAAAGTCCGCGTCCTTCGAAGGATGCAGCCTCTGAATTGGGACACAGCTATAGAGTGCAGTTAAAACTCCATTCATTATCTCCATAGGGAAATTGATTTTGAATGATAACTTTTAAACCTTTAAAGAGAGACCTACTGTGAGCTATGAGGTTGTTAATCTATGGTATTTGCTTCTGTTGAAGCCTTTAGCCTGTATTATTTCAGCTTTTTTTTTTTTTTTTTTAATAATCGTATTTAACAGCAGAATTTCCAGTGAAAAACTACATTACCCATGATGCTGTACAGAAAATTACACCAATCAGTGAGTTGAAAAAAAGCAACATGTGCCAAAATAGCTCATTAGCTCCGCTCACTCCCATGAAGCACTGCGAATGTAATCACGCTAAACTCTTAAAATACTTAAATATTTGTATATATATTATATTATATTTGTATATATATGCATATTTTGCAATAAACTTAAAATATATTGTTTTTATATATAAAATCAATATTTGTACATGATAAATTTTATATTTCTCTATCGTTTTTAATTTGATTATGCTGTTCACAATGCTTCATGGGATTGTAGTTCTTTCCCTCACTAAAGTCGTTAAGTACACAGTCTTGTACCTTTGTAATTTTGTCCGATTTGCAAAAAGGGGGCGGGAACTGTTGAAATCTATTGTGCCAAAATGTAAGTTGCTCAATATTAACTTGTTTATGGAGCTGTTGAATAGAAGCAATATAACAAACATTTTAAAGTTACCAAATATTTTCTTGTAAGAACATCTTCATTTTTTAATTGACAGGCTTTGGCATCTGATTGTAAACTGTGCTATATAAGATTGCTTTGTCAATTCAGAACTTTACAATGGGAAATCTTAACAATATATTTGTCCATATTTACCCCTTTTAAGTAGCGAACAGAGATCTTTTTTTATGTAAAGTATGGATATGGATATGTTAGTTTAATGACATTAACGGTCATAGGAGAATTTACATATGCATTTTTTTCTCAGAGTATGTATTATGTAGCCAGTGTTATGTTGTAATACTTAATATTTGAAACAACCCAACAAAACATTGGATACTTTTGTGGATTTAAGACAGATTAGTCAAGATGTTTATTTTAAAGGGGTCATGAACTGAGAAATCAAATTTTCCTTAAGCTTTTGACATATAAGAGGTCATCATACTATAAGAATATCCTGTAAGTTTCAGAACTGAAAACTTCCTTGTTAGTCCAATAAAAGCTTTTATTGACACCAGGCCCAGCAAACGACAGGTTTTTCAAAGTGGGGATTTATGACGTCAAAGGGAGGCAAGCACCCCCTCTGCAGAAGAAGATCAACGCCTACTTCATCACTGCCTGTTTAGCCCCGCCCACCGAGGCCTAGTGTTAAACCAGATCGAGCTACCAAACAATAAACATGCCGTTGAGGATTACAAAATATTGTGCAGTGCCTGGGCTCGACAGTAATGCAACATGTAAGTAACTGTTAATTCTAATGTCTGATCTGAAATGTAATGATTCATGTACAGTAAGATGTTCTTTGTCTGTGTGTCAGTAAATCAAACCAGTGACTAAACGTCAACTTGCGTTGTTTCTCTTAGTAGGATGAAAATAATCTGTTATTTAACGGTGATTAAATTCTATAAAGAAAGCGATCAAAGAAAGCTCCCTTTGCAATCGCTGGATCAGCGCGCGCTGCAGTTGTCAATCAAAAAGCGAGAGTTTATCAGTGACGCATTTATCAGTGACTCACGTTTTATTCAACGAATCTCTTAACTATGTCATGTTTGCACTGTTAGTGAAGAGGAAAGCATTCGTTAGTGTACAGAAACTGAGTTGCAATGATGAGATCACTGCATTCATGCGCTCAACATGTATGTGATCGGCTACAATGATCATCACTGCAACCTTTCATGCCACGATCTGAATATAATGCCATAGATCTAAATGTAATGCCATAGATCTAAATGTAATGCAACACTTTTCACCATGAGAGCTGTAATAGTAAAAACGCGCTAAAAGAGAGAGTAATACTATTTCAAATGGAAAGACGTTAGCCAATCACAGCAGTGGGCGTTTACACTGAACTCTCACAGCAGACACGCCCCTTAAAACAGAGCCTTCAGAGCAGAGGGCTAAAATCAGGGTAGGAAAAATGCCTTTTATTTATAAATTATGATAATTTTTGATGTACAAACCCGATTCCAAAAAAGTTGGGACACCGTACAAATTGTGAATAAAAACAGAATGCAATGATGTGGAAGTTTCAAATTTCAATATTTTATTCAGAATACAACATAGATGACATATCAAATGTTTAAACTGAGAAAATGTATCATTTTAAGGGAAAAATAAGTTGATTTTAAATTTCATGGCATCAACGCATCTCAAAAAAGTTAGGACAAGGCCATGTTTACCACTGTGTGGCATCCCCTCTTCTTTTTATAACAGTCTGCAAACGTCTGGGGACCGAGGAGACAAGTTGCTCAAGTTTAGGAATAGGAATGTTGTCCCATTCTTGTCTAATACAGGCTTCTAGTTGCTCAACTGTCTTAGGTCTTCTTTGTCGCATCTTCCTCTTTATGATGCGACAAATGTTTTCTATGGGTGAAAGATCTGGACTGCAGGCTGGCCATTTCAGTACCCGGATCCTTCTTCTACACAGCCATGATGTTATAATTGATGCAGTATGTGGTCTGGCATTGTCATGTTGGAAAATGCAAGGTCTTCCCTGAAAGAGACGACGTCTGGATGGGAGCATATGTTGTTCTAGAACTTGGATATTCCTTTCAGCATTGATGGTGCCTTTCCAGATGTGTAAGCTGCCCATGCCACACGCACTCATGCAACCCCATACCATCAGAGATGCAGGCTTCTGAACTGAGCGCTGATAACAACTTGGGTTGTCCTTGTCCTCTTTAGTCCGGATGACATGGCGTCCCAGTTTTCCAAAAAGAACTTCAAATTTTGATTCGTCTGGCCACAGAACAGTTTTCCACTTTGCCACAGTCCATTTTAAATGAGCCTTGGCCCAGAGAAAACGCCTGCGCTTCTGGATCATGTTTAGATAGGCTTCTTTTTTGACCTATAGAGTTTTAGCCGGCAACGGCGAATGGCACGGTGGATTGTGTTCACCGACAAGTATTCCTGAGTCCATGTTGTGATTTCCATTACAGTAGCATTCCTGTATGTGATGCAGTGCCGTCTAAGGGCCCGAAGATCACGGGCAGCCAGTATGGTTTTCCGGCCTTGACCCTTACGCACAGAGATTGTTCCAGATTCTCTGAATCTTTGGATGATATTATGCACTGTAGATGATAACTTTAAACTCTTTGCAATTTTTCTCTGAGAAACTCCTTTCTGATATTGCTCCACTATTTTTCACCGCAGCATTGGGGGAATTGGTGATCCTCTGCCCATCTTGACTTCTGAGAGACACTGCCACTCTGAGAGGCTCTTTTTATACCCAATCATGTTGCCAATTGACCTAATAAGTTGCAAATTGGTCCTCCAGCTGTTCCTTATATGTACATTTAACTTTTCCGGCCTCTTATTGCTACCTGTCCCAACTTTTTTGGAATGTGTAGCTCTCATGAAATCCAAAATGACCCAATATTTGGCATGACATTTCAAAATGTCTCACTTTCAACATTTGATATATGTTATCTATATTCTATTGTGAATAAAATATAAGTTTATAAGATTTGTAAATTATTGCATTCCTTTTTTATTCACAATTTGTACAGTGTCCCAACTTTTTTGGAATCGGGTTTGTATTTTCTTGAATTCTAAAAGTTAGTTGATCTCTTTCTGAGTGTCCAGGTTTGACCTTACGATTGCTTGAAACCTCACAAACAAAACATATGGATCTTAAGTGTACTACTATACACATGTGGATTGCTAGCCTTTTTTCCCCACTGAAACAAATGGTGCTTAGAACAGGCTTTTTACAGTATTATTTTAGGTAAGCAGGAATTAATTGTCTCGTATGATTCAGAGATGTGAATATAAGGGCCTAAAATGAACACTCGGCAAGTGCTGTTATATATAGTGCTGCTATACACTCACCTAAAGGATTATTAGGAACACCTGTTCAATTTCTCATTAATGCAATTATCTAATCAACCAATCACATGGCAGTTGCTTCAATGCATTTAGGGGTGTGGTCCTGGTCAAGACAATCTCCTGAACTCAAAACTGAATGTCAGAATGGGAAAGAAAGGTGATTTAAGCAATTTTGAGCGTGGCATGGTTGTTGGTGCCAGACGGGCCGGTCTGAGTATTTCACAATCTGCTCAGTTACTGGGATTTTCACGCACAACCATTTCTAGAGTTTACAAAGAATGGTGTGAAAGGGAAAAACATCCAGTATGCGGCAGTCCTGTGGGCGAAAATGCCTTGTTGATGCTAGAGGTCAGAGGAGAATGGGCCGACTGATTCAAGCTGATAGAAGAGCAACTTTGACTGAAATAACCACTCGTTACAACCGAGGTATGCAGCAAAGCATTTGTGAAGCCACAACACGCACAACCTTGAGGCGGATGGGCTACAACAGCAGAAGACCCCACCGGGTACCACTCATCTCCACTACAAATAGGAAAAAGAGGCTACAATTTGCACGAGCTCACCAAAATTGGACAGTTGAAGACTGGAAAAATGTTGCCTGGTCTGATGAGTCTCGATTTCTGTTGAGACATTCAGATGGTAGAGTCAGAATTTGGCGTAAACAGAATGAGAACATGGATCCATCGTGCCTTGTTACCACTGTGCAGGCTGGTGGTGGTGGTGTAATGGTGTGGGGGATGTTTTCTTGGCACACTTTAGGCCCCTTAGTGCCAATTGGGCATCGTTTAAATGCCACGGCCTACCTGAGCATTGTTTCTGACCATGTCCATCCCTTTATGACCACCATGTACCCATCCTCTGATGGCTACTTCCAGCAGGATAATGCACCATGTCACAAAGCTCGAATCATTTCAAATTGGTTTCTTGAACATGACAATGAGTTCACTGTACTAAAATGGCCCCCACAGTCACCAGATCTCAACCCAATAGAGCATCTTTGGGATGTGGTGGAACGGGAGCTTCGTGCCCTGGATGTGCATCCCACAAATCTCCATCAACTGCAAGATGCTATCCTATCAATATGGGCCAACATTTCTAAAGAATGCTTTCAGCACCTTGTTGAATCAATGCCACGTAGAATTAAGGCAGTTCTGAAGGCGAAAGGGGGTCAAACACAGTATTAGTATGGTGTTCCTAATAATCCTTTAGGTGAGTGTATATGTCTGACAACACATTATTTTGGGGAACAAAAATATGATATGTGGAAGGAAAATTATAATTTCAATGCTTTTGTGTTCACTCGCAAAATATTTGTTCCCCCAAGAAACTTTGCGTGCAAAGGCATAGAAATGTAGTTTTTCCTCCCATCTCAAAAGTTATACTTTGCATGAGCATATTTACTTGATATTTTGCACATTGGACTAAAAGATGCTTTGGTACTCTAGTTAGTCTAACATGCGTAAATAAGTTATGATAGACTTAAGTTAAGGCTCTTGTCTTGAGTTAGTCTACATTGGATCTATGAACTCTTAACTGTTTTTATGTATTACAATTCACAGCAACTAATACTTTTTTATATATATATATATATATATATTTTTTTTTTTTTTTTTTTTTTTTGAGCATTGTTTTTAGTCATATGCATGTCGGAGCAAACAAACAAGCTGACTGCTGTGTGCGATTTGAGTGGAGTTAGTCAAAGGCATGAGGAGTAAAGTTTCTCATTTAATATTCCTGCAGCCAACTGAGCTCCATGCTGCCGAGTGACCGCCGCTCCCTCAGGCATCAATAATACAAGAGGAAGTTATTGTTCCGCTGTAGGCGACAGCAACACAGAATTAAAAGGCTTGTGGGGAGGCTGTACTAGGCCTTTCACTCAACCCACTCAGGTTTCAGGTGCTGTAGACAGGCCTCAGACAAGAGAGAGATGATTTCAAACATCAGTGAAGGGCCTGATTGTGTGCTGACGGTGGCTTAAGGACACTTTTGTTTTATGACAGCTGTAGGCGACCTGCTGGCTGCCACATAAGAAAAACAATACCCATAAGGACAAGGGTACAGATTTATGTCAGTGTTGGCACAGGTGAAAATTACCTCATGAGATGTCAGATTGAGGAATAAAAATGGGCACATAGTGATTCAATTATGATTAAGTGCTTTATGTAAGGTTTTAAGGGGAAAAAGAAGCACATAAAATTACTAAAATTTTAACTAAAATGGAAACTATTAATAAGCACTATAATAGTAAATAAATAATGCTAAAATAACACTGGCAGTATTTATAAACAGTCATTATCACTATAAAGAATGAGATATACACATTTTTTGGAATATCACCATCAAAAGAACTATTATTCAACTGATTGTTTATTATGCAACAAATGTGCATTATCTATTGTATATCTACTGTGCCCCACTTTAGCCTCAGTCAAAGTAATGACCTACCTTTGTAACCCCTTTAATCTTAATTACTATGAAATTACCTTGTGATACAAGAGTATACCCTCTTAAAGTTCCTTGGCCTTTCTCTTTTCTCATATTACATCCCTGAGCCTCTGGCCTCTCACTCTAGCACAGTCAGCTGGCACATGATGGGACGATGTTGCTGAAACATGAAGCTTTAGCTTTTGAGGATCCAATTGAATCTCAAAGACTGGGCGGGGGAGCGGATCAAAAAGTGACAAATGCTGAGAGAAAGAGAGAGAGAGAGAGAGAGAGAGAGGGGGATATAGAGAGAAAGACTGAGAAATAATTGGCTCACACTCACAATCCTTGACACATCCATCTATTTTCACAGATACGGACAGGATTAAACAGACATAACTGCTTATATGTAAGTACTAAAAAAAATCTAATAGTGGTTTACAAATGTAGGAAATGTCAGAATTTATTTTTTTATTTTTCAAGACAAAATGCATTTAGGTAAGTATTGCAAAAACCTATTTTCAGTCTATTTTGTAATATTATGCATGAAGTGCATGAAATATCCAAATTTAATCATACTATTTAAATGTATTGTTTTTTTAAGACAAAACTGAGAAAGAACAAACTGAAAATAATTTGTTTTGCTATTTATTCTTTTAGACTTGAAGTGGCAAACTTTTCTTTGTGAAAGTTTAGCCAAGTGACAGTGGATAGTCATTAAGATTTCATGTGCACTCCACAGTGTGACACTTTACTCTCTGAATGTCTCTGTCAGCTCCTAAAGGAACATAAATGCAGTCTTACAAGGACAACAAAATGACTTTGTCCATGCTACCTTGAGGCAAAGAAACTTAGGATGGGCAAGTTGGGAATTGTTGTGATTTTGCTTTTACTGGAACAAGTATCCACCATTGCTGGAGGTAAGACAATTCTGGCTGATGTTGGTACAATAACTGAATTTGTTTCACAGTCTAACTTCTATGAATGTTCCTCTCATGTTAGCGAGCAAAAAAGAGGACCAGAAGGAGGCGATTTTGAAAGAGCTTGTTGAGATATGGAGGAAGGGTGGAGGATGGAATCCACACAGAGTACAGCCACCAGCAGAAAAACAAAAGGACCAACAAATTCATTCCATAGTGAGGAGCATTATGGGTGGTCTCAAGTCTCTAGGTGTCCTGCCAAGGAAAAGCACTAGTCTCCCATCTTTAAACAAAGCCTTCGATCGAAACAGACTGTCAGGATTCCTTTACAACATCTCCATGTATCTGCAAGAGATGAGCGCTGAGATAGATGATCATAAGCAACCTTTTAGTGATGACCAGTTTTGGGAGAATCTGCTCTATTCTCTTATTCAGACCGGAAGGGAAACATCACTTGGAATATGGGACGGGAAAAGTCCCCCGCGACCCACCTTCAGGCTTCAGGATCTGTTTCTGTCACTCAGGGGCAGCCCACATTGGGATGGGCTTCTTGGGTTGGTACAGAGCATTTTGACCCTCACTGAACGCCAGCCTCAAAAGCCCATCTTGACTTTTGTTGCTCAGAATTGGAAGACCATCAGCGCTTTGCTTGAAACTGTCCTTCAAGCTGTGGTCAGTGGGACGTACGGCCAGGCCGTCGCAGGTCTCCAGGGTTTCATCTGTGTCCTGAAAGGACGAAATGATTGTGCCTTCAACCTGAGCTGGCTTGATCAGCTCATCAGCTTTATAGAGACCAGGAACTGGAAACCTGTGGTCAGTCTACACCCTGTCAGTGTGGAAAACAATCAGAGAGATGCCACACTTTCTACAGGACGTTTTAAACCCTTCTTCATGCCACCTGAGGTGCTTCGTGAGGAGCAGCTCTTGTCGAACAAATCAGGCACTGATTCAGAGAGCCTTGCATCTATGCAGGCACTGCTTCTTCAGGCTTTGTCAAGGTCAAACGCAGGAGAAAGGGCAGTACAGTTTGCAGAGCGTAATCCCGCCCTCCTGCAGGGCTTGGATAACCTCAGACGTGGATTTCTGCACAATGTTGGCCGCAGTGTGTATGGTAATCTGAGAAGAAAAGTGTCACATATGACCAAGGCACTGCTGGATGATGTAAGCATCATGGTGGGCGAATCGAAGTACAGTCATCATGGAAGATGTTCTGTAGGCAAGTATTGTACTGCTATATTTTTAAATCTATAATGCATACAACTTACCATATGCATGACCTAATGAACCTGTATTCATGATCTCCCTATCTTGTTCTGTCTGTAAGGCCTATAAGCCTTCAAACCTCAAAACTTTCAAGCAAGACTTTAACAAGCATCATTTTAAGTTACTGACAAACTTTGCTTATATAGTTAAAAATTACAGCCATCTTTTTATTTCATTTTAATTCTAATTGTCTAAATTCAAATTCAATGCATGCAATGTTCTGCATTCTTTTTGATACTTCAATTCAAATGTCAGAAATTAAATTTGATTTTTTGTAAAGGCATTCTCAATTCAATTCTGAATGTCGCACAACACTGACTGAAATCACAATGGCATTGTTAGTCATTAACCAGATCTTTGTTACTCTAAATCCTATAGCCTGTATAATCTCCTCGTTCTTTTATGCTGGTAACCGTACACCCCTGCTATTATGTACACAGCTATGCTGTTACATCAAGGCCAATTGTATAATACAGTGGCCGGCTCTCCATTTTCCTCAATTAATCAACAGTGTTCTGCATTCATCTGTGATTTGTATCAGTAAACCATTCACCCAGAACTTTTCCATTCACTTTTGTTTCTTTGTAAAGGTGACCTCAGGCAGTTAATATTGTGGTAAGTGTCATAAGAATCAGCAAAACATTTCAAACTAATTTCTAAGTGTATAAAGAAGATTATTATAAATTAATAGTTTTTTTTTTGTCCTTTTTGTACAGGGGAATTAGACATAACTTGACATGGAACGCTCAAGCGATGGGTTTCAGGTCAGATGGTTTACCCAGCATGCCGTCTTTCATGACCTGCCCCTCTCCAGAAGAGGAACCAAGGACTTTGAAACCTCAGCACTCACCTAGAAGGCCTAGTCTTCACCAATCCCAGCCAAAAGTCCATGAGCCGAGTGATTCAAACCCCTCACCCTCAGCAGAGATTCTAGAAGCTGCCTGTAATGCCTCTATCCCTGGTCTCACTGGGGTCTCAAATTTTACTGTTTTCCTCTACTGCAATCTTTTTGATGGAGATGATGACTCACAGGACCCTGAAGTCAACCATTTTGGGGTAGACCTGCACGCGACCTGCTCCGATGCTGCTTGGTACCTCTCGGCAGCGGAGGAAGATTTTCTTTGGGTTCACGTTTGCAGCGAATTCTTCACTCACGAATTTAACAAAACAGTGTGTGCCAACTCTACATTCTGGCTGCAACATGCACATCAGGTATATTGAGCTACATTTAGTTTATGTTTCCGTGAAAATTCTGTCATCTTTTACTCACCCTCATATCGTTCCAAACCCATAAGACTTTGGTTAATCTTCGAAACACAGTTTAAGATATATTTTGAATGAAACCTGACCGGTTTCTCTCCCTCCATCGAAAGCCCAGTTAAAGGGTTAGTTCACCCAAAAATGAAAATTCTGTCATTAATTAATTACCCTCATGTCGTTCGACACCCGTAAGACCTTTGTTCATCTTCGGAACACAAATTAAGATATTTTTGTTGAAATCCGATGGCTCAGAAAGGCCTCCATTGGCAGCAATGACATTTCCTCTCTCAAGACCCATAAAAGGTACTAAAGACGTCGTTAAAAAGTCAAGTTGAATAAAGTCGTTATTTTGATTTTTTTTTTTTGCGCACAAAAACTATTCTCGTTGCTTCATAAAATTACTGTAGAACCACTGTAGTGAGATGGGCTTTTTAACGACGTCTTTAGTACCTTTTATGGGTCTTGCGAGAGGAAATGTCATTGCTGCCAATGGAGGCCTTTCTGAGCCATCGGATTTCAACAAAAATATCTTAATTTGTGTTCCGAAGATGAACAAAGGTCTTACGGGTGTCGAACGACATGAGGGTAAGTAATTCATGACAGAATTTTCATTTTTGGGTGAACTAACCCTTTAACTAAAAATTTTGATCTGAAAAGGTCATTTAGCGGTTTAATCCAAGTCTTGTGAAGAGACACAACTGCTTTATATGATGAACAGCTTTAATTTAGTCTTTTATTTACATCTAAACAGTGTTCAACACTGCACATCACATATAATAAACATGGAAGCTCAAACGTACATGCTGCGTGAGAACCAATGATGTTCGTTCTAGTGTGCGACGCACACACAAGCTTCTGTGTTGATGGGCTCAATGTATGTGTGTTTATGTGTGAATAAATGCCTAAATCGCTTTTCTGTGAAATTTTCTCAGGTAGAATCTACAAGGGATTACCATTACCTCAACCAATCAAGTATTGATGACCTCTGTCTTCAGCTCTCCAACGATGTTTCTGGGGCATCTCCTCCAGACGCCACAGAGGATTGCTTAGCACTGCTAAGCAGCAAAACTCTAACTGCCCAGGATTTTAGAAGGTGTTTTCTGCCCAATAACACAGCCCTTATTGCCTCTTTATGCGGAAATGAGACGTCTCAAATACCACAAGATGGGAGCTGGGCGGCGGAGTACTGCTCCAAAGTCCCTAATCACGCTCATGGTGCCCCCAAAGACAACTGTGATTACTCAAACTGGAAGGCAGAACAATTTATGAACTCCACCGCCCTTAAGCTTTGCAGCAGTAAAGCTAGTTTGAAGGACTATATTTGCAAAAACACCACACTGTACCTCACATTAGTTCAAAAGCAGCCTTCGCTCTTAGACTACTGTTTAAACTCTGAAGAAACACAGGGCGCCAAGTGCGTCCTCCAGAAGCTGTTTGACATGCTGCCAGCGCCGTATGACTTTGACTCCTCTCAACTTTGTGTGAACCCCTTGCCCGTTCTACAAGACGCCATTCATAAGCTCACTCTATGTGAAGGAGTAATGGATGAACGCACGGGTTGGTTGGCTACAGTAAGCTACGTGCTTAGAGTGTTGGACTTTGTGGTAGGGCTCTCAGCGGGTTTGGAGGAGGGAGAACGTGAGGTGCGTCAGGGCCTGGGTCAGGCCATTCTTCTGTCCAGCCTTCAGGACAATGCTTCCTTCTGGGCCACTCTACGGCCAGATGCATCCTTAAGTGTACTTCACACTGTTGGCGTCTTCCTGAAGAGAGAGCAAAACTCAACCTTAAAAGAAGATCTTTTAAGCTGTTTCAGTGTATGTCATGCATTGAAAAGTTGCATAGTTTTTCCATGCTATTACTGATTGTATTTTATTATTATATTACCATGCGCAGTTTGATGCATTCAGTTTCAAAGGCTTTTCTCCCCAGCAGCCTGTCCTGTGGGATCTTATTCAGAGGGAAGGCAACTATTCTGCTTTAAGATTTTTAATGCAGGTATAACTCATTATCTCGAATGTTAAATTATCTAGTCAGTCCAACCAATCTTTTTGATGCAAGAGAGCCCTAAATATGATAATCCCTATTTTTAAAATATGAAGATAGCTATAAATATGTTCATGTAAAACCTGTTTTACTATGTGAGAAAGTTAGTAAATTAGTAAGTGTGGTGTGATATAAAGACATGTTGACTCCAAAATTATCATTGTGCTAAAACTAGAAGAAATTGTTAAAGTTTAACTTAATTTTATTATAATTATTTTACATTTTTTTGCATAACTGAGTTTTAAAACCCTTGCGTTAAACCCAATACAGACCCAACATATAAAATATTGTTCTTATCACTATCCATACTGTAGTTTCTTGAAACTAGTTAGTAAAAAACTGCACTATTTTGTCAATATCTAATGCTGACATTTATACACTCCAAGGAGTACCTACAGATGCCTCGAGAGAGTATTCGCAGTGTAGTTCTGTCGGCAGAAAAAGATGCTGTGAAAAGATTCCTTTCCCATGTTCATCAGAGTTGGGATCAACTTCAAGTAGAAACTATACAGGTGAACAAAAACTTTTTACATGATTGAGGTAATTTCAGATGTTATTTCAAAAGCGTGAGACCTGGATGATACTGATAAGCTGATCATTTTCATGTTATGGCTAAAATAAAAGTCATATAAGATTCAATTAAAATTAAAATGATTCTGGCTGATACTGATCATTTGTTTTTTTGCCTGAAAAAATAAAATAGTAAAACACAAAATCAATGATTTTAAATGCTAATAGTAATTTTTTGCAATGCAACATAAGGAACAGTATGACTTAACCAACAGTATCAGTTAACCAATATAATACAAATTTATCATGCATCCCAACTTAGGAGTATATGTACATATAACTGGTGTCCTTCACAGGTCTCTCCAAAAGAACAAGAGGCCATGGAAACCATGACAGCTGCTTTCATTCACAAATTTCCACGTGTCACACCAGAGCTTTTCATCGACCTCTCCCAGTTTATACCATACATGTCTGTTTCTGACATTATGACCTTCCCTGCCTCTCTCATGGTCAATGAAAGTGTGTAAGTGGATCATATCGAAATTATATCCTCACAATTCAATTCTCCATATGATCATGATTTCAACTCTTGTTCAATCACTCCAGACTGTTGGCTATTAGTGATCACAGCTCTGAGATGAAGTCTCCACAAAAACAAGCCTTCATAAAACGCCTGTTGCAGTCCAGCGAAGCTGGAGATGTCCCTTCATGGCCGCCATACTTCCTTAGCTCCATTCTACCCTTACTTCCACATCTCCCAGTCAGTCACTTTCAGCAGCTCTCATCTCAACAAGTAAGTAACGTCTTCTTCAGGGATCCTGCTTTTTCTCCCTACTTTTCACATGCCGAAAGTAACATCTGAATGTTTGTCCTACAGCTCACCCCCTTGATGGAGATGCTGGGGAACAGCAGTCTGGATGCCACAAGGGGGCGGCATGTACTTCGTACTGTCTTCGGCAGGGGGAAGAACCTGACGAGTGACAACATAATGAAGTACAACTTCAGTTCAATATCATTTGACATTTATATATAACAAGTACAAGACAAAACACCATGTTTCTCACAACAGGTTAGGAGTTCTTATGTGTTACCTGGACTCTGAGGACTTACAGCAGCTATTGTCTTCATCAAATCTCTCGCCCGTCCTGTGGCAGCAGCTGGCTCGATGTGTATCAGAGGGACACATCAGTGGAAGTGGCAGAGTGAGCCTTTTTTTTTTTTTTTTATAGATATCGTGCATTGTATAATAATGTTTCAAATGTTATTCATGTAGATTTCTTTTATCCGCAGCTGTCGCATTTGCTTGGAACAGCCCTTAAATCTTTAAATGCCAGCATCTTATCAGCTTCAGCAATGGCCTCATTACATGGTATGCTGCCACAAATGGGCGCTACATTTTTGGACCCGTTGTCCTCAAATGAGTTGTTGGATCTGGTAACTCTGCCAGGCATGCCAACTTTCCCACCTGCACAGGTAAGCATATTAGAATGCAGGGTTGTGCACCATTCAGAACTGAATTGAGAAGGTCTTTTAAATTCCAATTCAATTTGAACAGGAGGCTGAATTGTATAATTATACTCATTTGTAACTTGACAAGCAAAGTTTTTCAAGACACATTGAATGTTGCCTTAACAAAGCCTGAAATTTTAAAATGTATAGGCCTTACTGATGATAGACAGATATATAGATAGAATGACAAATTGATGATGGACAACTGAATGATCGATGGATGGATAGATAGATTCCATTTCAAATTACAACTCATGAATGGACTCTTTTCACATTTTCAAGGTTTTCAGAAGCGGAAGTTGTCATAGTCGAGTTTTTGCTAGATAGTCGAGTTTTAACTTTGCTAGATGTTAGTAACTGTACAAACACATCATCACATTCTGTGAAATAGGTCCATTGGGCAGAAGCCAATTTCCTCAATTCCTGAGTGAACAACCCTGAGTGAATGATATTGTATATAGTCACTGGAAGTGCATTACATCATTTCACCTATATATTAGAACCATTTTCCATTTCTTTTAATGCAGGCATTCCAGATACTGAACAAAATAGCAGAAGAAACAAATGTAAGCTGTATACCAGTCTCATTATGATACTTACTTTAAGTGAGTCTTGTGTTCACAGTCTCAATCCTGTTTAGTTCAGTGCCAACACACTCTGCAGATTGAAGCCATTGTTCCTGGGTCTGGGGCCTTCTTTCTTGAGAAAGCTGGTTGTACCCGAGTCTACACCTGATTGTCAGTGTTGGAGTTTACTGCTGTCTGACCTGAAACCTGCTCATCGAGCGATGGTCCATTTTGCACTCCAACAGGTTTGAACTTCTTGTGCTTGTACTCTAGACAAAACAATCACAATTTGTGCTTATGCATTAGATTTGATTTGGTCTGTTGGTGCATGATAACATTCTGTTTGTTTGAAGGCTCTGGAACGCACATCTGCACATATAACACAGCAACTGCAGTGTCTTCTTCCATTCGTCTCTTTGAAGAAATTAATGTCAGATCTAAACGGAGAGACAGTTCTTCAACACATATCTCTGTATAAGCATATGCCCTGGTCTCATCAACAGGTACAACCCTAATTTCATACCTTTGGTTTTGTACTACACTGTACATTACATTCAGTGCCCTCTACTGCGCTTGCCAGACAAAGCTGATCTCAAGTTCTTTGGTGGATTATTTGTCATGCTTCAAAGGAGCCTTTCAGTAAATTAATAATCTGAGCCCCTCAACTGCCATCAAGCAAATTGATCTTAATGTGGTACAATAGCCTCCACCGGGGAATATAAATTAATCACCCACATAAAAAAAGACTTTGTCTCAGCCAAAAGAGTATCAGATACAACCTTAAGGGTGATCCAGTTCCTCAGACTCACTTGTTGTATTTGACACAACAGGCTCAAATGCTGTTCAAAATGATTCAGCGGACCGTAAACATCACAAGAGAGTCACTACTGTAAGTGATATCAAGCATTAACTTTATGACGGTTGACTGGTCAACTAGCCTTACCGGCTATATTTTACTTTGGAAATTCATGCTGGTCTTTTTTGCATCATAGTCTGTAACTAAACATCTCTAGCACAAATATTATGCATTGTCTTTGTATTTGCATTGTTTTGAAATGTAATAACATTGCTACAAAAATGTTTTTTTTCCACTGAAGAGATTTAGGTCGTATTGCAGGTGGCATGAGCTGTGAATGGCTGAAGCTATGGGTAAATGAGTCAGGCTTCTCAGAATTGTTGCAGTTCCTCACTAAATTGCCAGGAGGACTTAGACCTGGTTTGGTAAGAATATGAGAAACAATCTTTTTAATATACACATTTCCATTAAAAGCCTTTGCTGTCCTAATGTAAAATAAGAGGTTATAATATTTTGATTAAGTATATAACTGTATAATCAAATGATTTAACATTGCTCGTGGTACTTTAAGTAATGTGCCTCACTAATGTTTTTCATTATGAATGACTCAACTGACTAGGAAAGGAACATTAGCGTGTGTCTGTATTAGACATGCAAAGGGAGAGAAAATGAACAAAATTGATGTTATCTTCAACAGAGGAAATGCATTGTGGTGGAGCTACGGAGACGGCCTGATATTGATCTAAATGACTTGGACCCCTCATTTGCTGCAACATTACCGTAAGATCAGCAGTTGACTACCCAGAATGTCATTTGTTTGTTCTTTTACTTGCAGGGTCTTATTGATGTATTATGTCTCACAGGTTGACCATGATGGAGCACCTGTCTAACTCCTCATTCATAAGTGTACTAGACCATGTTCAACAACACTTTATTGACTTTCTGCAGCTACCACGACACAAGCAAACGGCCTTGGCAGAGAAAGCTATCAATGTACTTGTAAGAGCGAAATCATTGCAGATGTTCAAAATTTCATGATTGTTTTTTTTTTATTATTTATTTAGAAAAAAATACTTGAAATCCAATTTTATGCAGAAACGCATTTCCAAAAATCTGGATTGTATGCATGTGGTTTGGATAGGTTTTTTGACCACCATTCAAAAGTTGATAAGTTTTGTTGTAATCTTTTTGAAATAAGTCTCTTATGTAGGGAAGCTTGTTTAAACCACTGAATAAAAAATAAAAAAGGTAATTGCGACTTTTTATCTCACAATTCTGACTTTTTTTTTGCAATTGCGAGTTTACATACAGAATTGTATGATATACACTCGCAATTCTGAGAAAAAAAGTCAGTCTTTTTTTCCTCAGAATTTGACTTTATAACTTGCAATTGCGAGTTTATATCTCACAATTCTGAGAAAAGAAGTCGCAAACTCGCAATGGTGAGTTATAAAGTCAGAATTATGAGTTTATATCTCACAACTCTGACTTTATTTCTTGCAATTGCAAGTTTATATCCCACAATTCTGACTTTATAAGTCACATTTGCAAGTTTATATCTAAAAAAAAAAAAAGTCAGAATTGTGAGATAAAAAGTAACAATTATCTTAATTTACTTTAATTCAGAGGCGGAAACAAGCTTCCATACATATGCTCACCAAGGAATAAAAAAAAGAAAGAAATATTGCAAGATATTATTACAATTTAAAATAGCTGTTTTCTATTTTATTATATTTTACAATGTCATTTATGCCTGTAATGTCAAAACAGATATTACTCCAATAAATGCTTAATATTAAAAAATAAATAAAAATACTGACCCCAAACAATTGAACAGTAGTGTAAGCCAAGTAAAATATGCCAAATAATCAGATTGTGCAGACATAGATAATACACATTGTTATCATAATTCCTTATTTTCCATCCTTTTATCTCCACTGATAGGGCATCTCTGAAGATGGCCTCACTGGGGCCTTCATGGACTTGCTCGGCCCTCTTCTGCCATTCCTGGACAGGGATGTGTTGGCTCATATGGACAGGGAGGCTCTGAAACTACGACTGGAGGAGCTAAAACAATATTGCTTACCCTCTGACACCTTCAGACAAATATCAGCTTTACTTACAGAGAGGACCTTGCTGGGGTGAGATAAAGTTGTTCCATTTTTTATTTTGCTGACAACCTCTTTGTTCTGACTTCAGCTGCAAAAATGTAGTTCCTTGTTCTGCAAGCAAAATACAAATAATATCTGTATTGGGAATTTGACAAAGTCCCTGTTGTTTGCAACAGAGAACCAAAAACATGGACAGTTGGGGATGTTGAGCATGTGGGAAGACTTCTGTTCACCCTTTCACCTCAACAAATAAGATCCCTACCACTGGTAAGGGAAACAAGTCTATCCAGTCGACTAAAGCTCAGTATGATTCAGGATTTCATCACATTGAACCTCTACATTTTTCCTTCAAGGGTGATTTAGGTAGAGACACAGTTGAACAGGTTCTGATGAGCCAGTGGCTTTGGAAAAACAGTGAAGTGGGTAAGGCTTGTTTGGACCTGAAAGGACTACGAGAAAAGATGAACAGTCTCATCCAAAGGATCGTTAAAGGTCGATGGTGGATGAGAAGGGGTGAGTTGTGTACATAATCCATCAGATGTTATTTATGACCTCTTTGGAAATGTAAATCATATATTGTTGCTTACTAGGGCCCATACCAAACTGCGCAGACATTAAAGGGACATTTCCCTCGGCCTGGAGGTCCTATCAGCTGAATCGAATGAAGAGGAGGGAGCTGAAGACATGTGTTGAGTTCATTGGTCAGGATGACACACTTGATGCAGACCAACGTGAAGCACTTTGGATGGAACTCAGACCAGTTAAGCCGCTTGTGCTTGTCTAAATGCTGTTGTTTAATGATTATTAAATGTTTTTTTTTTTTCTCACACAACAACCTTTATCTCAGGTGTATAAACCAGTGAAGCAGCTTAAACCAGAGCAGGTGTTGGAACTGGGTTGCATAGTTACTGAGATGGGGGAAAGAGAGCTACAGGCTGTCAACTTGTCCAGTCTGGCTGTGGTGGCCCATCTTGGGGACCTCAATGGGTGGAACGCAAAGAAAGTATGTTTTTCAGTTCGGATTAGGCTGATATTGTAATCAGGGAAGATACTTCACTTGTAGTTTTTTTTTTTTTGTTGTTTTTTTTTACAGATGAGAGCAGTTGTCCTTGGCATAATGAAGCGACTTAAACGGAAGCCTGAAGAACTTGATGTAGTGGAGCTTGTTTCCCTTGGACATCTGCTTTGTGGCTTCAGTTCCTCTGAAATTTCCCATCTAGATCCTTTCAACCTAAGGTCAGTGGAAAAATCTATGTGCACAATCCAAAATGTAATATGATTCACCTTAAAATCTTTGAAAGCATTGTGTTGTGTTTGTGTCCATTAGTGTGGCCGCTTTGTTTCTGGGGGAGATGGTACTGCCGTGTTCTGAGCAGCAGACCGAGGCACTGACGTCACGCCTAGCCAATCCTCTGGGCTTTGGTCCAGTCAGCAGCTGGGGCTCTGAGGTCTTTACTGAGATTGGGACTTTGGCAGGTACTGACTGTGGATTCGATTACAATCAGCTCAATGGACAATATACACATGCCAAAGTGGGCAGGCTCATAAAAAGAATAAGACAAACTGATTCTCTGTCCTCAGCTGGGCTGGAAGATATGGTATTGTCTGCACTTATAAAAGAGCAAGTGGAAGGACTGACGCCAACAGCAATAACCTTGATACCTCCAAGAAAATTGGCTGTGAGTGACATATTTATGCATTAATTTATTTTCTTTCATTTGGTATCCTTCTGTTCATTGTAACACTTCAATAGTTAATTAATTGTAACAACCTTAGTGAGGTAGACTATTTTATGTATATTTTCTCTTATATTTGTCTTTCTTGTTTCTGTCTATTGTCAATAGTTTAGCATTGTTTGAAGCATAGATCATACAGATGTCACTTTCAAACCAAGCAGCTTTTTCTTGGTCAACGTGCCAAATATACACAACAAACTTGAACCCTTTGCGAAATCTGCATGGGGAAATCCTAATGTGCAATTCTCAATCACATGGATTCCTATTAAAATTATTGTATTTCGCCTGCAAAATTCACAGAAAAACGGTAAATATGTAAACCTGACCGCACCTGTAGACAGTTTGTCTGTTAAAACAGTTAAATTCTTCCCATCTACAGCACTCCTGCTACATATACATTCAGATAAAAGTTTAGGCCATGCATGGTTTCACGTTTAAGCCGCATTTCCACCGCAGGAACTTTCACCAGGAACTAGGGACTTTGGGGTGGTACTCGGTGTGTTTAGACCGCAGGGACCAGGGTCTAAAAATGTACTTTTTTTAAAGTTCAGGAACTTCAGGGGTGGGACTTGGGCGCTGAACATGCTGATTGGTTGAGTTCACGCAGCATTTTGATTGGTTGACTCCACGCAGCGTTTTATTTCAACCACCATTTTTACAAGTCTGTTGCGGCACGTGCAGTAAGAGTTGTTTGCTATTCGAATCAACAATGGAGTTTAAAAAATACAACCGATGGACCGACGACTAGGTTCAGGCTTTATTAAGCTTATATGCGGAGGACGAAATCCAGCAGGAACTGGAAAGTCGCACGCAGTCCTATGTCACCAGACTAATTTGCCTAATCTTCACGGGACTTTAGACAGCAACAGGTCTGGGGGGAAAAAATTCCTGGGACAAATTGTTCCGGGTAATTTTGGTGGAAATGTGGCTTAAGATGCCATGTCTAGATTAAAATAGCCTCACAAATAGGTCCGGAAACTCATGCATTCTGTTGTTTGTGAATGCAATTAAATTTTATGTAAATACCCCCTAGGGCCCTGTTTACACCTGGTATTAAGATGCATTTTGGCCGATCGGATCACAAGTAGACGAGGGTGACATTCCCGTTTACACCAGTTGTTTTAATCCGTCTCTTTTGTCCACTTTCAAACACTTCTTTCCTGATTTCTTCGAGGGGAGGGTCTATGGGTGGGTACATCTATGGGCTTTTTCAGATCTTTCGATCTAATGGACAAAATAAACTAACAATTTACATATGAACGTGACTGTAGACAACAGAAAAATTTCCTTTCTGCTCTGATAGCCTGTGATTAGAGACCCGAGCTGTCACCAGGAGAATCACACCAGGATGTAAAAACGGAAGCCAATATTGGAGTCCAAAAAGGTGTTTATTAAAGCCGTTGTGCAAAATGTGCAAATAAATACGGTTAAGAGAAATAAAAACAGGTTATCAATAAAAACAGTCTAAAAACTAGAACTGTTGTGTACTAATACAGTACAAACTCTCCTCTGCATTTGAGGACATGGTTTCAATACGCTCAAGCAGCGCTTCAATAACCTGGTTAAAATCTCAAAACCATGATCCGTCCTCTAGTGACGGCTGCCTTACATACACATTTTCCTGTTTGCTAATTGGAACATACCATTTTTGTAAAATTAACTCTTGTCTTACCATGATTAATAAATAATACACAAGATTATTAAGAACAAGAGTTAAAACAAATTGATAAATACAATAAATAGGACGGATAAAACCAACACATACATTTGCACGAACATTTCCATAAATAGCTCAAATGAGCGTTCCCATTGGCGCTTTCTTTAGGACCACACCCACTCAACTAAAACAGTAAATTTAAAACAGCAAACCCCACGTGAATTTTATAAAATGAATAGAACAGAACAGTAAAGACATAGTAAAAACGGTGATTGAAGACAAACTCTGGGTCTTTCCATCACATAGCCACAAGACCACGCTGTGAGTGCGTGTTAGAAAACAGGAATGGTGAGAGAACATTGTGCTTGGTACATTTTTCATCTTCAAACCAAACTTGGGTCTTTAGCCGACAAAGTTTAAATCCCCTTTCTGGCTAGCGTGTGTCCCATAATGTTTACGCTTTAGGTCATTAGGCGGCGAGTAGGCTGTCTGGCTGTTCGACCACATGAGCGTTGACAATCCGATCAAATGCGTTTTCGACTGCCTCTGGAAGTGGTCGAAAGTGGACATGCTCAAAATGTTTTAGACCCCGTTTATACCAGTATTTGGCGTCGTCCACTTGTGGCCGGATTGACGAGAACACATCTTAATACCAGGTGTAAACAGGGCTGACAGAATCAGGTGAATCCCAAACCAGCATAATTGTGGAGGTCATCATCCAGTTAAGGTCAATTACTTGATTATTAAGTTGGTGTTGTTTAAGCAACCCAGCAGCTAGTTGTTTTTAAAAATATATACACAGTGTTTGTAGTGGGCCTTAATGAGCATTTGTGTTTCTTAGATGACTTACCTGAAACTGAGAGCTTCCAACCAAAGATCAACGCAAGTAAGACCCCAAATCGTTGGCAACAGTTGTTCACCAGACATGTGTCTCATTATTTCAGGTGGTATTCAGTGCCACGCAGCTGTCTTGGCTGAGCTCTGAACAAGCGTGTGCCGTGACAGAGGAGCAGTGGGCAGAATTAGACAGTGAACAAAGGCAAGCACTTGGCATGGCCCAGTATGAAGGCGAACTCATGCTTGAGCAGAGAGGTAAGGAGTACCGCAAGTTCAAACCATTCTTTTCAGTTTTTTTTTGAGAACAGCTTTACCTCATGTCATGTAGTTATTTGAATACTTAAATAAATATATGTTTGTTGTTAGAAAGAATTGCATATAGTTGGTCTGGTCTGTCATAAATCTGTCATTTTACTACACAATATATTTGTCTCTGCAGGCAGGAACCAGGCTCCATCGTTATGGTTTGCCAGCAGCTTTACAAAATGTTTATTACTTTTTGTCTGTACATTGTGGATTCTATTATAAAGATTAAACCATAAAGCTATTTATTTGTTCCTCTTTATTGAATTCTTACTTTTATAATTAAATGTCAACTAAAGCACAAAACTAACATTTTACATTAATCATTATTTAAAGTCAGCATGAAATGAAGATGTACCCTATGTTCCCTTAATGTGAACAATTCATTGGTTTCATTTAAAAACCTTGTAATGTTTATTCAAAATTCACAACTGGTCCTTCCGGTGAAAACGTCAGACTTCACTCTGATGATATATGCAGGACTTTTCCATTTATTTTGTCTCTTGCATGGTTCTGTATACACAGATTCATTAATGCTTCAGTAATGCACAAATAAACAAGCCAGATTCTAATTTTTTCTGTGCACTATATGAAAATATATAAATTTTGGGTTTATGTCCAAGACTTTTCCAAACAGATCTAATAAGAGTGGCTCTTTTCATAGTTGCAGACATAAATGTAGCTTTTGGGTTAAGGGGCAAAAGCATTTCAAAGTTTATAATGCATTCACAATGAAATACAGTTAGCTACAAACTGTCCATCTACATAATGAATTGTAAGTCCATTGAATTGCCTTTCACAATGACTACTGATAAATAAAACACAGCTTGACCTTTGGTCATCAAATCAACGATGCTTGAATATTACCATTATGGCAAGCAAGAAGGGAAATATGAAATATACACTTTGAAACGTGATCCCGGTTGGCGTGACCATAATGAGTTTGTGCTTCAGGAGCTTCATTAGCTGGATCATTAAGTCAGCTGTGGGTAGATGCTCCCAATCCAAATGATGGGTGCGCGAGAGAAGAAGAATTTACCCGCGTAATTTGCATACCAAATTGAAGACTACTTTGCTTCATCGTACTCACGGAGTGGTAAGACTGCTGTTGTGCTTAATAAGAAAAATAACATGTTTAAGTTTTGTAATAAATAAAATAAAAAAAATACTAAGAGAGTCCCATGATCACGTTTATGTTAAAATAAAGAATTATCAAATACCAGTTGTGAGATTCAATGCGGTCTATTCTGCGAACACAATCCAACACGTCTTGGGTTTGAATGTGAACTGCGCATGCGCGTTTGTAGCGCTGCACATCCATACAGAATAAAACAATTTTATATTATTTTTTATTTTAGTTTGGGGAAGTTTGTGGAAGCTGTAAAGCGAAAATATAGAGTGTAAAATTCTTATGAATAAGAATTAAAAAAAAAAAAAAAATCAAAGAATCGTCTTGCCCCATGAATTTATTAAACATTCGTTTATTGTATGGGTCATTCCTATGTCTACATTTTACATGTTCCTATCATCATACATGTAATATATTAGATAAAATATTAAAATCACAATTTTAAAGCTAGAAATCATATTAGTTGGTTTTCGTTGATCAACCTATACCACAGTTAAGTGGACATGGGGTGCACTATTTTGGTTTGAGTAGATGGTGAATTACATTACGTGAAAGATAAAACAAAATCAGTTTATTACTTTTTACAGTCTACAGGGATTATTATATATTCCAGGAACTTCGTTTCCCCTCGATAAAACATATGTAAGTTTACTTCAATCTGAATGGACACAAACCTGCAAACTTTTAATAAATAATAATATTAATATTAAATAAATGTTTATAAATTTTTCATGTATTATATATATATATACAGGGCTTGACATTAACACCCGCCAACCCGCCATTTGCGGGTGGATTTCAGCTGTGGCGTGTAACACAGTCACTCCCACTAGCCACTTTGGCGGGTTGAATTTTATTGTAGTCTTCTCTAAAGGCATCTGTTATAATCGCGTTGCGCGAGTTTTGTTCAGAGCGCGCTCTCGCTCACTGAAATCTGCACTCTCGTCATAAACAACAAAGCAGTTCATAGCCTATGTGCGATGAACGGAGTTTCATTCATCATATACAGCGATTGACTGTTTTGTTCAGCAGCGAAAATAGTTTCAAGCAAAGATCACAGCAGAACCACAGCGCATCTGATGTGACTGGCATAACGCTGGCTCGTTCGATATTCGCGAATTTAGGGACCGTCTCTAAAGTTACATACGACATTGGTATACACGTTTCTAACTTCAATAGCATTTGAAGAGAATGACATACAGTCATAAAACCAACTGTAAAGTGTTCATCCAGGTGTCAGGTATGATGCACACCTTTTAGATTTGATATTTAATAAAATAAAATCACATGAAAATATGGATATGTATTTCACTAGGCTACTGTATGGGCTTATACACAACATATGCTAGATTTAAATATGTCAGTTGATAGAACACTGATGAGAATATTGCTTGAGAATAAATATAAATTATATTTACACCAAAAAATCTTTTTTCAGACAAGCAACTGTTTTCTCTAGGAGCTACACACAACCGTATCAGAGCTAAATAGACCTATTTGATGACATGTTATAAATTTCATGTAGACTTGATCATGTAGAGTTGGTGTGTACAGTGCACATTTACATATAGCCAACAGCAAATTTCCCAACAACAATATTTTGGCCAGTGAAAATGCTGGCTAGTAACTTTGGAAAACCACTAGCCACAGTGGCTGGTGAGCAAAAAAGTTAATGTCAAGCCCTGTATATATACACACACAAACCCGATTCCAGAAAAGTTGGGACACTGTACAAATTGTGAATAAAAACAGAATGCAATGATGTGGAAGTTTCAAATTTCAATATTTTATTCAGAATACAACATAGATGACATATCAAATGTTTAAACTGAGAAAATGTATCATTTTAAGGGAAAAATAAGTTGATTTTAAATTTCATGGCATCAACCAAGTTTAGGAATAGGAATGTTGTCCCATTCTTGTCTAATACAGGCTTCTAGTTGCTCAACTGTCTTAGGTCTTCTTTGTCGCATCTTCCTCTTTATGATGCACCAAATGTTTTCTATGGGTGAAAGATCTGGACTGCAGGCTGGCCATTTTAGTACCTGGATCCTTCTTCTACGCAGCCATGATGTTGTAATTGATGCAGTATGTGGTCTGGCATTGTCATGTTGGAAAATGCAAGGTCTTCCCTGAAAGAGACGACGTCTGGATGGGAGCATATGTTGTTCTAGAACTTGGATATACCTTTCAGCATTGATAGTGCCTTTCCAGATGTGTAAGCTGCCCATGCCACACACACTCATGCAGCCCCATACCATCAGAGATGCAGGCTTCTGAACTGAGCGCTGATAACAACTTGGGCTGTCCTTGTCCTCTTTAGTCCGGATGACATGGCGTCCCAGTTTTCCAAAAAGAACTTCAAATTTTGATTCGCCTGGCCACAGAACAGTTTTCCACTTTTCCACAGTCCATTTTAAATGAGCCTTGGCCCAGAGAAAACGCCTGCGCTTCTGGATCATGTTTAGATATGGCTTCTTTTTTGACCTATAGAGTTTTAGCCGGCAACGGCGAATGGCACGGTGGATTGTGTTCACCGACAATGTTTTCTGGAAGTATTCCTGAGCCCATGTTGTGATTTCCATTACAGCAGCATTCCTGTATGTGATGCAGTGCCGTCTAAGGGCCCGAAGATCACGGGCATCCAGTATGGTTTTCCGGCCTTGACCCTTACGCACAGAGATTGTTCCAGATTCTCTGAATCTTTGGATGATATTATGCACTGTAGATGATAACTTTAAACTCTTTGCAATTTTTCTCTGAGAAACTCCTTTCTGATATTGCTCCACTATTTTTCGCCGCAGCATTGGGGGAATTGGTGATCCTCTGCCCATCTTGACTTCTGAGAGACACTGCCACTCTGAGAGGCTCTTTTTATACCCAATCATGTTGCCAATTGACCTAATAAGTTGCAAATTGGTCCTCCAGCTGTTCCTTATATGTACATTTAACTTTTCCGGCCTCTTATTGCTACCTGTCCCAACTTTTTTTGGAATGTGTAGCTCTCATGAAATCCAAAATGAGCCAATATTTGGCATGACATTTCAAAATGTCTCACTTTCAACATTTGATATGTTATCTATATTCTATTGTGAATAAAATATAAGTTTATGAGATTTGCCCTGACTGCGCAGGATATTGTGACACTCACATTTCAAATGAAATGCGCTGGTTTCAGATTCGAAAATCACATGGCATTCGCGAACTACCGCCGCGCTTACTGATGACCATTTCATAGTATCGGAGCATGTGAGCGAAGCAGAGTGGTGTGATGCTTTGCTCGATATTCCGCTCTATGCCAGCGCGCTCCACAATTCACTCTAAAATGTGAATTGTTTTATTTAAAACTAGCGATTTCAAGCTTTCTTTAGACTATGTTTCATGTTTATGTGATAAGTAGCCTATTCGCTGAGTTTCAGTTCATCTCTGAGACGTGTTTCAGAAAGATTCTGACAGCTGAAAGCGCACCCTGTTTTTATTTATTTTACAAAAGCACAAAGTTTTGTTATTATTGTGAGTGTACACAAATAAAAGTAGACAATTTATAGTTTATAATTATGTCTCACATTTATCTGTATGGCCAAAAATGACGGAGTATTGTGAGTTATTTCCGCTGTCATGACTCATGAGGAAAAAAACCATCAGAAAGCGCCGGCGCGTTCGACGGCCAGAGGGTTAAAGAAAACGTAGCCTATTTAGTTTCATATTTATGTTTAAATATTAGCCTATAATATTATTTTTTATTATTATTTTTCATTATTTTAATGTTGATTATGAAAAGTGAACAACATAAGTATAGGCTACATCATAATATGCGCAATATGTCGGGAAACATGGATCAGACATGATTTTGACCACTCCACTTCAAGTTTTGATTTGTTGAAAGACTTTCTTTAAAGTGAATTTCGTTTTGTATAAATTGTATTTTAATTTTAATCAATGTTTCATCAACCAATTGCCTGTATATTTAATAAATAAGAAGCAAACCAAGAACGTCGGGAATGGATTGACGTGCGTAACAAAACCTCTTGCCTGTTTCCGCGGCCTTTGAGTAAGGCTTAAATGATAGGCTACGTCTTTCCGTTTTTAATAAATTTCTTGAATACATGGTTTAATTACAGTAGGCCTATAGATAGTTATTATATGTGTGGCTTTAAAGCAATAGTCTATGCTATATTGTATTAAGTGGTATAAATAAACGTGACTTGACTGGAGTGCTGAATCGCAGAGCTGGTTCAAACGTATCCACATTGATATGATCAGATCAGACGCTTTCTCTTTAAAATGTCATATTTGTTGTGTGTTTTTTTATAAGTGCGCAGCACATATTCACATAGGCTATTCATCTAAACGGCGTCGGGATGTTCATTAACCGTATAACTGCGAAGGTATTTCAAAGTTATTTTTACCCCAAAGCAAAGTACGATCAAGAACACGAACGCATGTTTGTTGGAGACGCAGGCAAAGAGAACTATAAGAAACTGAGAATATAGCTACTGATTTTAGTTGGTCTAAATCATGGGCGTCACTAGGCCCTTTTTAGGGGGGCTTCAAAAATATGTGATTAACCTTTAAAACAAATGAAACTGGCGGGAGGCTTCGGCTTCATCCGGTCTTTTAGTCTGCGTTAATCAGCGTGTTCTTCAATCCGCAGCGACGCCAAGCAGAGCGCAAATCAGTAGCAGAGGTGTGTGCGTTCATCTGAGCCTCATTGGTCTGTGACCGCTCGTCAATGCCAAAATATTTGAGAAAACCAATCAAATCAGAGTAGGCGGGCTTTATGTTCACACAGAAGCTGCTGAGGCTGAGCGCAAATTTTAGCAGCGCGACTCAACGTCAAGTGCGAGAAATATAAGTAGCTAAACTAAACATTTCATATTTGACAGCTGCTTCTGTAAGTCAGAAATGTTAAACACATGACAAAATTATTCAGGCAAATTAATAAACGTTTGTCTAATTTCGCCA
Source organism: Coreius guichenoti (assembly GCA_039654105.1). Taxonomy (NCBI): domain Eukaryota; kingdom Metazoa; phylum Chordata; class Actinopteri; order Cypriniformes; family Gobionidae; genus Coreius; species Coreius guichenoti. The sequence goes on from CM077168.1 coordinate 45,085,810, forward strand.
TTTTGAATTGAAAATAGGCCTATGTAATGTGATTCATAATGTAATTAACAAACAAGAAATATTAATAAAGCCGTTTTCATCAGATTAAGCATAAAATAATAATGAATGTGTACATATTGTAAATTAATATAATTCCATTTGTAGCCTTCAGTAAATTAAAAAAGATCAGCTTTTTTCAGCCTGTATTGGCATAAGATTAGTAGTAAATGTATGCATATTGTGAATTAATTTAATAAACTTATCTAGCTTTCCTAGTAGCCTTCAGTAAATTAACGTGTCTAAGAAAATGATTCATAAAACATATAAATATCAGTTAACCATATGTTTACTTTCTTCACTGACGAAAATGGAAAAACTATATCAGTCAAAGCTCAGCGTTAGGAGGGGAAGAGACAGGGCCAGATAAAAACAAAGAGAAAAAGAGAGATGTGGAGATAAGAAGAAAGACAAATAATCTACTGCCCACTGACATGGTTTTCAAGCTATTGTTATCTAATTTTTTGGCCTTCAGAACATCTTAAAATGCACATATGTAGATCATAGAAATCAAAATTTTATCGGGGGAGCATGCCTCCGAACCCCCCTAACTACCTTACATTTGGGATCTCAGGGAATTTAAAACCCTGCCTACATTCCTGTGTACGATTTAGGGATGTAGCTATATAAGGACAATATGGTCATGCAGAATACGGCCTTAATATTTGCTTTATAAGTAATAATAAACAGCCAATATCCTAATATGCATGCTAATAAGCTAGTTAATAGTGAGAATTGGACCCTAAACTAAAGTGTTACCATTTCATACCCTCACTGGGGGCTGAGACCCTCTAAAATGAATCCTAGAATCGCCGTAGCCTAGGTTAGGCACACAAATTCGCTTATATCGGCTAGGGTTCCCTAGACACGCAGCTCGATCTCAAGAAAGTGTATATCTATAGCACGAATTGTATTTAGCCTATTGTTTAATTTATACGCAGAAATGACAAACTGCGTATATGCACATAAAAAGTCATTTATGCGTATAAATTGAACGATAAATACAATTCGTGCTATAGAAAGGCTACACATTTCATGATATCGTGCACGAGCGCAGTGTGTGTGTTTCTAAGTACTTTCATAACTGTGCATCCCAGGGGGCCCGTCGTAATAGCCTGCACTGGGGCCTGTCATTACTAAGTTACGCCACTGCATAGTGGGGACATTACAATATAAAGAATTTCTCCATAAAGTTTAACAAAATGTAATTATTTTATAAATAATTAACTTTAATGACTTCTTCAGCGATTCCATCTCTATTAAGAATAGATTACAGGTAGGTATGCATTTTGCAAATTTTATTTATTTATTTTTTTCATGTGTTATATTTGTGTAATGTTTACCACAGCACGTCGTGTTTTTAAAGTGAACTGAGCATAGGCTTCCAGTAGATGGCGCCAGAAAATCAAATACCGCATGACGCGCTCAAGTGGACGCGTCCTGACGTCGCTTCTCATTGCGTATATGTGTGACGTATTTCCTGAGAAGCCGTACGTAGACATCTCTCCAGTCCAGTCCCTGGATAGAGGTGTATTTTTTTTATATCTTGTTTGTTTACTTGATTCCGCCGTTTTGAAACGTTCTAGCATGCGTACGTAACTATGTTGGCGTATCGGTCCAAAGGTGGCTCAGACGAACCGGGTCTCAGTGATGCCTTAGCGTCGCGTTACGTGCGACAGAGCGAGCAAACCTATCGCAAAGTTTCCCTATTGTACAGTAGATGAGTGCGCGTGGACTTTAGGACAGTCCAGCACGTCAGGACATTTCATTCTGTCCCCTTGACAACACTACTTCGTCGGTGTCTTGAGTTCAGCTTTGTTTTTGGGACTGTATTTGTCGTCAGTCAAACACGGAGGACTTTCGTCGTGTCCGTGGACAGGTTTAGTGGATTTACGTCGTGTCCAAGGAAACGGAAGATTAGAAGCTGATGCTTTTGAGGTAAGATATTCATTCAGTAGTTTTGAAGAAAACCAAGAAGGTGGTTTAATCTTGTGACTTGTTCCGTGCTAGAGTAAGTAGTCTACAAACTTATGTGAACCACATAAGAATGTTTTATGACTACCTTTTGAATGCTTATCTTCGTCTGATAACATTATTATGTTTTATTAAATAGACTTATTTCTAAAAAGACACATCGGTGCGCAGCTACATTTATAAATAAAACATACATTTTCACCTAAAAGTATCTGGACATTTAAGACACTTAAAAAAAAAAAAAAAAAAAAAAAAAAAAATATATATATATTTTTAAAACAAGACACACATTTTACATGCAACACATTTCTCAATTTAATTTTAACTTATATTTAAAAGAGGACAAAAGATATAAGCACGTTTAAGTTAACATTTTTGTTATCTGTTTTGCAGACCTAAAAATTGTGCATATTGCTTTATGCTTTTTTGCTAATACCAAGTTTGTTTTGTCTAAAACTTGTATTACAACTTTTTATTGCTGTCATTTTTACTTATTTCCTGCTATTCTTATAATATTAATTTATAACTGATTATAAATGATTGTTGATGATAACACAACTTGGCTTTTGACAAATAAAATAAAATAAGAATGAAACTAAGTTTAAGACTTGCTTTTGATGCTAAAAATCACTCTGACACCAGTTGATTAAAAGTTAAATTACAAAAATGTCTCAGAAAATTAGTTTGCAGATGCCAATTGGTTTGATCTTTTGCTGTCTAATTCAGTTGAATTCTTATTTTAAACATTTGGAAATGCTCTATATTGTCTATTTTCAATGTGTGCTGTCTGTTTTATTCTGTTGTTGTAAGGTGGAGTATTCAACAATATTTGTATCGAAGTAAAGTGCTGTTATTAAGTGCATGTATCCCCATTTTAAAGTTAGAGTTTTCCTGTTTCTTTTTTTTTTATTAGCCCCGATTCCCCGAACTAAAAAGTGATCATACTTTCATTATTTTTCCTCATGAGACTAATGTTTCAGCCATTACCAATCCCAGTGTCATGCTTGCCAGGAAACAAAGTTTGTCTCTTCTTTGGAAAAAGCATTCACTTGTGTTTTGAAATGAAGAATGGATTGCCTATGCACAGCTGCCTGATAACATTTAGGTTCCCTTCAATTTTCAGATAAAATGGACTTCTAAAAGTCCCACAAGTTGCATCCTGTCTTGAGTTTTTGCCAAGTGGTCCGACTTACTGTCAGTCGTCTCAGAGCCGGTTTCCTCTCCCTGTTAAGTGTTAACCATGTTATGATGTCATGAGTGGGTGTACTTTGAGATCAGGGCTGGCACAGCTTTAAATTGCTGTCAGGAAAGTTACGCACTTCTTGCTTAGTGCTTAGCCTGCTTAATCTGGGTAAGACACACATTCACTGTTCAAGTGAGTATTTTGTTTTATCTTCTTCTCTTCACCTGATAAAAACATTGTGTAGGGAAACGTGACCTGTAGTCTATTGCTAAGTGAAAGTAATTTACCGTCAATGCTTTGCTTGTAAACAGATTTTTTTGTTGCATGTTTCCTGTGAAGTTTTTTAATTTGTAACTTTCTTTCCAATAACAGATGGTTTCAACAAAAGATTTGGGGTTGTTGAAGCATTGTTTGATGCTTACAAAATACTTTGTGGAAATTATGGTCTTAGAATATGTAGTCTAAATTTGTTTATGCATGTGTTGTAAATTGATCTTACAAGGTAAATTATTTGGCTCGGTTGTCAAACATTTGTAGCAATATTTTTGTGTTCTCATAAACAGTGTTTACTGATTTGTGGTGATAAACTGCTGTAAGCTGTTTACTTTACAGTAAAGCTGAATTAGTCATTCTAAACTCGTAATACAATTACAGGCTTTATGTAGCCTGAATTCTGTCATTTGGATTGTTTTTCAGTGTTGTGCTTTCAAAATCTGAAATTTGACGAAAAAAAACATGCAGAATGATTTACTAATACATGCATCTTTTCATTGAAAACATTGAGTTCGGTTAGTTAAAACAAGTATAAGTTTTATACAGCATACTGATTTTGAAATTGCAAAAGTATCTGTGTCAGAATTTACAGTATAATTTATTTCCTGATGGCAATGAGCAAATGTTGTGGTAGAACAGGTAGTCCGTCTGACTCTGGATTTCGATGAAGTGCAGTTTAACACAGCCGACTGCATTCTTTTGACATTATGGTGAGAATGACATTGGGAGTCTATCAAAAAGCACGTAAATCGGGACGTATCATTTGAACCAACACGGCAATGTACTCCACATTTGTTAGGTAGAATAATAGAGTTAAAGCTCTGTCCTGAAATGAAATACCACCAGTTGTTTTTTTGTTTTTTTTGCCCTTCACGTCAAACAGAATGAAAATGTGAGTTGTCTTATCAGATCGTGGGACATAATTTCAATTGCCCCTCTTGTTTACACTAAAAAGAACACATTTTGTCCAATGAGTCTGTGTAACAAGCGTTTATATGATTATGAAATAGGCCGTTAAGGGTGTGGACAGGTCAGCTGGAATGAATCGCTCCACCTACAGTACGTACATTGAATCATCATACAGTTCTGCTGAAGCAAACCAGACTTGTTTAGAACAAGCAATGGTTTTTATTCTTAGTTTTGTTTTGTTTTCCTATAAGATCAAATAAATTGCAAGCCAAACTTATCCTGCCAGTCACTGAAAATGGTTTCCGGAAAAAAACGTTTCTCTACCTTTAGAGAAATTAATGGGCGAAACGAAACGCAGGGTGAATTGAATACGCTGCTTTATTCCCTAATGCAATGGCTTAAGTTTCTGGCAAGTTGAGCCTCAAGTCAACAAGAAATCTTGCATCAGAGTTTGCTTAGTCATAAGAGAGGAGAAGCAGGACGATGGTTTTACAGTGAGACAACAGTATTTCATAACTGAACATGGATGTTGATTAATATTTCTGTGGAAGAATAATTCAGCTGTGCTCCCTCCCATCTTTGGTTTACTGGTGGCTTACCAGCAAAGATGATGACTTGGCACATCACTTATGGAAGTCAGAAAGCTTCCATTTTTTTTTTTCTTTTTTTTTTTTCTCCATTTTCAGCAAAAAGACCTTGTGAAATAACTTTGGGGTTGGCTTATTTTGGGCAATCAAGACTTTGCTGGTAGTATTTGACTCTGCATGATTTTCAGTCGATGGTTGTACAGTATTAATGTCTTGGAGTTGGATAGCGATTATATCACTGGAGGTTGCAGAAATATCTTTACTGTTGCTTAGTCGTAGGCATTCGTACTCGACTATAATATCCAGCTTCAGGGCTCCAGACTAACATTTGAGAGCAATGGCACCAGTGCCACTAAGTTCTACAGATGGTGGCGCCAGCACCTGATTTGATGGTGCTGGAGGAAAATTTATCATAAAGTTAATTTAATAATAAAATTAGTATTGTTTTGCATTGTTTTGTTAATAAGTGTTAATAAGGAAAATTTAAATATTCTACTCTTATTAAATGTACCATTGTTCTTCTATAGTATCACACTGAACTGACCGACACCTTCAGTGATCAAAGGAGAACTCTTTACTTGTTTTCTGTGTAATTGTCACAATTCGAAGAAAAGTTTTTGTTTTTCATTAGACATTGTGACTTCCTACTTTTTTTTCCATATGTTAGGAAAGGGGAGTGGAAATGGCTAAGTCAATAAGTGCTCCTCTGCTGCCAACTACTGGTTATAGTGGTAATTTGATTCATGTCTTTTTTTAAAGTGCTTGTTTGCCACAAAGTGTTAGTTTTCCTACATCTTTAAACTTTTTTAGTTTTACAAATCATCACATTAAAATAAAAAAAACATTAAAATTGGATAATATTTAGAGCTTTGAAGTGCTGGAAAAAGTGCGAAGCCCTTGAAAAGTGTTTGAACTTCACTCTCAAAAGGTTGTATGAACCCTGAGATGAATAATATAAGAGAAAAAAAACAAAAACATTTGACTATTCCTGCCACAATACCATGGGGTGTTACTACATTAAATCCATGGTGAATGTTGGAAATTTGTGGACTGAAACCCCTGAAATTCGTTCGTGGCACAGTGTTTCTCCTGGTTTCCACGTCAGCACTGTTTGATCTGATATGGTTTATAACAGAGAATTCTGCGCCTGTTATGCTTCCCACCAGACGCTACTCTGTTCTGCTTTCGTTTCGTTTGCCGTTTATTGTTTCTTATATGTAACAGAAATGGCAGCTCTTATCAGTTGGGCACCGTGGGCACCTCTAACAAAATTTAGTCGCACCAGCAGGAAAAAAGGTTGCAAAATGTGACCGTTTGGTCGCAGTCTGGAGCCCTGCAGCTGTACCAGGTGGCAGATCATGTGACATGATGCTGTACAGTTGCGTAAATTTGCTGTTGCTCAAGTCACCTCAAATTGTCAACTCAATTTGAAAATAATTGCCTTTATCCCTGCAAATCTCTGTCAGTGTGAACGCGGTTTAATTTTCACTGTCAGAGTTTTTTTTGTACTCTGGAAATGTTTCTGGAAAGACGTATTTAGATATTCTGTCTACGATCCCAGGTAGACATTGAATAAAATGTACTTCACCCCCTCCTCATAGCCTCTTTTACATTTGCATTGAATAAAATATGACTATGGTCTTTTAACTGATGGGAATCAAACCCCTGCGTTTAGCTGCCACTGGCAAAACTTTGGGTGTGCTGTTCATTTTTAAATAGTTAGTCAGTTCCACAGTATTAAAGCTCATCTGTGATTCATATCCTCAATTATTCTCTTGCACCTGCAACTCGAATGACTCATTCTGCAATCTTCCATCTTTTTCCCTCCCCAGGTGATTCCTGAACCATTCCGAGTCCATCTCTCTTCCTCGGCTCCGTCTCTACATGTGCCTGGGGCAGCACGGATATAGCAGTGGGCCTCTGTGCTGACGGACTTGGCGACATTAGGAACTCCTGCCTTGGTTCCCTCCATTGTGTCTAATGGATCTCAGGCTTGCCTCATTGACGCTCTGTACACTACTGATTCTCGTGACCTCTGGGCCACAGCCATCCATTGGACAGAAGGTTTACAGCAACACATGGGCCGTCCACATCACAGGGGGAGTGCAGGAAGCTGACCGGATTGCTAGAAAGCATGGCTTTGCAAACCACGGGAATGTGAGTGCTATGTTCAGACAAGTAATTCTTGTATGTTTGGCTCGTTTGGGTTGGGTTGCTCATTTATGTGCATCTGCATTCCTTTCAAAATGAAAGGTGTTAAGGCTTAATGAACTGCCTTTATTTTCAGTGTTGTCAGCAAAGACTGTATTGTAGGGCTGGACGATATGACCTAAAATCAAAACCTTGATTAATTGAACACTTTACCTCGATTACGATTAATGAACGATTATTTTGTTTTGGGTTTTTTTATTTATTTATTTATTTTGCTTTTTTTTTTTTGCCCTCATAGTTCACTGACAAGGTATGTAGGCTACTGTAAATATGCTAGACTATTAAAACTTAGACTACTTCAAAAGTAGAAAAATATATGTTTTAACTTTTGAGTTTCTAAGCTACTTTTGTGATAAATCACAGGACAGTGATCGACAATGAGTTTCTGCGCTCCTCTCTGCGCGCGCGATCGTGATGTGCGAGCTACTGTCTGTATGAGTGTTCGTGTGTCACAGTGCCTCAGCGCAGTAGCTCAATATAATCATACACATCCGATGGTCTAAAATCGCTTTAATGACCAAACTGGCAAGCCTTAAAACACGTACAATTGACAAAGTTTACTGAAGACGCAAGTGAAAGTGATCAGGGCTCGCGCGTTGTCAGAGACACCACGTGGCTCGGCTCTGTGTCACAGAAAACAGCTTGCGAGCACTGAAGTGCCATGTTTTCCATATTGATGTTATTGAATGGTGTAAAATCATTTGATTGTTCAAACTGGCAAGCTTTTAAACACATACAATTGACAAACTTTCGTGAGGATGCTATCTGCGTATGTTGACTCTGTGTTTGAGTTCGCCTCCGTGTTGCTTCCGTGCCACTGACTGCACAGGGGCGGAGTCACGTGAATACACACGCGTAGTATGTTTATGCGTAGTATGTATGTTAGTAAGGGCAAAGTATTAACAGTATTAAAAACCGAAATAACCGACATGGGAAAATTACGTCGGTTAGAGGTTCTGAATTTCGGTTTCGATTACTTTTCGATTAATCGTCCAGCTCTACTATATTGGGTCAAAGAGAATGCAAAGAGAATATTATTGGGTCATATTTCACCTCAAAATCAAGAGATTTTTTTTGTTTCATATAGGAAATAAAACCTAGTTTGAAGCCCATTAAAATTTATTAGCACTGTGCCATTAAAATATAGTAATGACAACCATCCTTTATTTTTTAAAGTATCTAAATTAGCTAAAGTATCAGCAAATGAAAGGCCATACAACAGCTAATGCCATGAGGAATACTTTAGGGCTGCACGATGTATCATTTCACCATCAACATTGCGATGTGACTATCGTGGATGCGCACATCGCAGGATGTGCGATGTCAAGTTATAGGAATCATAGTTTTTCCATGATCCTTAATGAGCAGGGCCCATGGTTTGGAACGTGTGTTTTTTTTTTTTGCTGAAAAATTGAACCATCACAGAGTGAAAGTTTATCGTTTGCACATGTTTTTAAGTCTTGTCATTTTAAACATTCGAGCGAGCTTAAAGCATTCAAGCTGTTTTCTGTGCACGCACACAGAGCTGGGCAGACAGCAAGCAAACACCAAATAAAAATGTCTTATGCCTGAACAACACATACGGTGCAAAATTATGTCGAATTTCCTGTCTCTATGAGTATCCTCGTTACTTATTTCTTAAGTGAACATAAACAATTGAGAGAAAACGGATGCGTATCATCACGTTAGATCCATACATTAGCTCTTACAGACGGCGGCATGTGTGTTAAGGTGCTGTCACGTTGTCATTAATGTTAATCAAACAACAAAAGACAAAAAAAATCACTTTCGTTGCTTTAACAAATATTATATTTAATTGATACAGTTAAGACTATGCAGTGCTATTTTACATTTGACAATTTCTCTACCTGAATACTGTTGGACTTACCTGAAAAACATAAAGCCCTGTTTATTTCATTTGTATCTTTGCTCTATTGTATTCATCTATGCTTGTAATTTGTATATTGTTTTCTGTGCAGATGCACTCAAATCACTCCAGTCATTCTAGAATGATTTATTCTTTCCAAATAGAGCTATTCAAGTCATCTAGTGAAATAGTTTTCATATCGCAGTATATATTGCAGAAAAACAAAACATCGCAATGTCAGTTTTTTTTCCCAATAATGTGCAGCCCTACAATACTTTATGTAGGCTACTTTACAATTTAAATATCAATTATGGCTGAGCACCAGACCCACAATGTGTGACCCACAATTTATATTAATAAGGAATATGTGCTTAATTTAAAAAATAATAAAATCACAATGCAAAAAAATCGTCATGTGCTGGAAACTGCTTTCATTTTCTTTAATGTTTATTAAGTATTTTTAATAAAAATGTCTAATTATAATTTAACTAAAATATTTCTTTCTTTTAATTTTGGGGACAAATATGACGTGGCATTTCAGTCTTGAAATTCACATTCTAAGGTCAGGGTTGAGTTAAGGGTTGTCAGTCATTTTAGAGTGTTAAATATTGTTTATGATTACTGCTATGAACAAGGGACATTTTGTATAACCAAAATGATTTGCTTGATTTTCAGAACCTTTGTTAATCTAACTGGACTGGACAACTAGTCATCTGTCACATCACACACTGCACATGCTTGTCTTGTGTGTATGTTTTTCCTCTCTCATAAACAGTAATATCAAAGACTGTGATATTTCTGTATCCCATCTAAAAGTTGTAGATCTAGTCGTTGTCCTCCACTGGAGCTGCTCTCATTGTTTTTTTTGGTCTGGGTGCCTTACAAAGTTGTTGTTGGTTAAATTAATATTTTACAGACAAACTTCTTCCTCGTTTGGGCTTGTTAAGGTAATGTTGTGTAATTCATCATAAGGCTTTCTGGTGTTATATACACTACCATTCAAAAGTTTGGTCAAAAATATTTTTTAATGGTTTTTAAAAGAAGTTTCTTAGGCTCACCAACACGGCATTTATTTGATCATAAATACAGTAAAAACAGTAATTTTGTGAAATATTATTACATTATAAAATAACTTTTTTTTTATTGTGTAATATATTTTAAAATGTAATTTATTCCAGTGGTGCAAAGCTGAATTTTCAGCATCATTACTCCAGTCTTCAGTGTCACATGATCCGTCTGAAATCATTCTAATATGATGATTTGCTGCTCAAAAAACATTTCTTATTATTATCAATGTTGGAAACAGTTGTGCTGCTGAATATTTTTGTGGAAACCGTGATGAATTTTTTCAGGATTCTTAAATGACCAGAAAGAACAGCATTTTATTTGAAATAGAAATATCTTTTGTAACATAAATGTCTTTACTGCTACTTTAATAAAATGATCGATTTAATACATCTGTGCTGAATGAAAAGTACAAATTTCTTTAAAAAATCTTGCTGACCCCAAATTTTTGAATGGTCGTGTAAGTCGTTTGATATTAACTTTCATCATTTTCTCTACAGTTACAGGTGTTACTCGGTAGAAAATTGTGTTTTTCAATTATACAGATATTGTTCGTGTCACTTCTGTTGTATGAACGGGACAATTTGTTAGTACAATTATTAGATATGGTTGTCAGTCTCAGACACTGACTGTCCGCGTGACTTTGAAGTGAACTTTTAAAGAACGGTGCCGCTGCACCATGAGATTCTAATTCGTAAAGATGCAGATTTGTCCTTTTCTTCCTCTCAGTACCCCATTCTGTGGAAGTCATGAATTTTGAACATTTCCTGCATGTTACGTCTGAATGCTCTGGCTCTCTCTGACTCTCTCTGAAGGAATACATAAAACATCTTCCTGTTTCTCCGGTTGTCATTTGATATTCTCAGCTTGTAACAGGCCCTTGACTATAGACTTGTGTGGAATGAGCTGCTACCTCACTTCCTGACCAAGGTACGCTTTTTTTTTTTAACACATGCAAAACTGTTTTTTTCCGATTAGACACTTTTGCAACTTCCTGTTCTTGGACAAAACTAATCTGATTTTTCATTCCCCACAAGTAATTGAAAGCACACTATAGTAATCGATAGCCAATTCATTAGGTTAGATGATGAATTTAGATGTATATTACAGTCCACCCTCCAGTAATGGGTTCACTTTAAAACGCAAACAGCCCTGTGTAGATGGTACTGTAAAGCCAGGTGATGAATGGATCCCTGCACACTTTGTAGGGAGCACTGAATATGCTGCGGTTAGTAATTGCTGAAAATGAATGCCTCCGGGTCCATGCTGGCATTCAGTCCTGTATCTCTAGAGAGATGAACTAATAACGCTGCCATTTTTAGTGTTGCGAGGCAGCACGTGTGCACAGGTTTTAAAATGCAGCTTCTGTGCTCAGGTTCATGGCTTATTCATGATGACTGCGTTAACATTGCAAGTCTTAATGCACAGATCTGATCATTTGACCATATCCCCAAAAAATTTTCATCCTGCCTGTTTACGCTCACTTTAGACACGACTGCTATCTGATATTTGTGTTTACATTAATCCCTGCCCAAAATGATTCTGTAGGTGATCGCTTTACTATGCGACATGGTTGACCCTCGAGTTTTGAATGCCCTTACTAAATTTTTATATAGGCTAATACGTTGAGTGGCCCTGATTATTTGCCAGCATGGATTAGTTAAAAGCTGTCATGGATGTTTGCAGTGCAAAATCTGACTGAACGGATATAGACCGGAAAATAGCGGTAATTTTCGTTTGTTGTTTTACCTATGGTTTGTTTAGATCTAGAATTCTGAAGTGAAATAAAATAGCATGGTAAAATGTATTTTAATGAATTAAAATTAACGAGAGCGAGATTGTGAGTGTGAATTATCTGCGTGCGTCTGTATTGAATAGTGAAGCTTGTTAGTTTAATTAAGCTACAAAACAGCAAAGAGATCTCCTCGTTGCTGAGAAATATAATGTAGCTTTCAGTATTGAAGGTGTTTTATTTATGAAATACACAGGGCAGTGGTTGAAAACCAGTTTCTGTGCGTCAAAGTTTCCTCTTCAATAAAAAAGTTGCGTTTTAGTGCAAGCGCATACAGGCATGTCTGCTTCATAATACAACATCAAATATCTATCTATATTACTACTATTTAAAAGCTTAGTGTGTCCATAAATGGGTTAAAACCCCCTTAGACTTATATTGAGCCATAGGTAGGGACTAGAAAATCATATAGGCTTGTGCATGGAAGTTTTATTTTGAAATCTGCTTCTGATGGTCTTTTCTGATGGATTTTCTGGAACTTTACCAGAACCCTTTGATTCATGTTAAAGAACTAAACATGTAATTTTGATTTGCATTAAAATTCCATTTTGCAATTTGTTTCTGTGAGCTTTCTCTGAAACTGTTGGTCATGGTCGTAAGAAGGGGAAGAAACTTGAAGCCACAGGATGCATTTGAGCTTGAAAGGGAGAATTGTTTTTGTGGACTGTTGAGCTGTTATGGATCACTGTAAATCACCTGTGATCTTTTGTAATAAGATTGTAGCATGGTTTTTCTCACCGTAAGACTGCTGCAGCTCCGCTGAACAGAAATCACACCTGGCTGAGCCCCAGACCCACATTGTGTGATGAGACATGCTGACAGCACTGTTGGCAGAGTTTGAAAAGCGTATCGTTTGGTTACACCAGTGCCGTGGGCTTAACATTTTTAACATGTCTCATTTGTCTTCCAAGTGGAGGATTTCTTCTACAGACCGAGAAAAGCTTCAGATTTATCCAAACAGTACCTGCTCTTTTTGTTTTGCATTTGTGTAGTTTTTCTCCCCTCATTTTCCTGTTTTTCTTAGGTGATGTAATGAGAGGCATGAATAAGCCGTTGATGTGCTCTCGAGCGTGGCAACATTTAACTTAGAAAGCAGGTTCAAAAGTTGTCAAATAAGTAGTCAAAATACTTTTGAATTTCCTTTCAATTTCTTCTCTTTTAAATATTTAACCGTCTTAGGATTTTAAAAAGCTTGTCATTTAGGTTTATATATATTTTAAGCATGATGCTATTGTTTTTAACGGTAAAGGCAAACTTCCAGGAGTAAGCATTAAACTTTAGCATGTCACACCGTTTGTGTTACAAACATGAACAATACCTCAAATAATGTGACTACTATTACTTTTCTGAGTGATTAAACTTTCAGTTTTGGCCAAGTGAGCAATGAAATGAGCAGAAGAATCCAAAAGATTTGCACTTTTGAAATTATATCATTGTATCATTTCAAAAGTTCATGAAATTGCAGAAGAAAATGCCAACTAATATTATTAGAAATATGCACATTAAACTAAATGCAGCCTCATTACTAATTCTATAATACTATTAGAAAAATATCAAACATTTTTCTGGTAAGGTGGTGTGAACTAATAAATGAGATGACTTAGCTATGTTATTGAGGGGTGCCATTATTAGATTTATGAAGAGAGACTGTGAGCACGGCAAAGTCTGCAAAGAAAATGTGGGTTAGAGGTGAATTCCTTTAGGTCCTGGACACTGTCCAGATACATCATCTCATTATTTGCTTGGTCAGGATTCATTTTGTTACCTCCCCCTTAGGGGTGTAACGGTACACGTATTCGTACCGAACCGTTTCGGTACAGGGCTTTCGGTACGGTGCATGTGTGTACCGAACGGGTCCGAATGCAATCTTTAACAGTTAACAGTAGGCTTGTTTTAAGCGCGGAACATACTTCAATCCGAGTTCCCACATGAACATATTAAGTATTCAGTGCATTTTATCACGAAATTCAAACGATAAATGCCGTTTTGACGCTCTTTAATGTGACGTGACTGATCACTGTATAGGCGCGTCAGTTCAAGCGGCGGCACGGCACGCGTGTGAACGCGATCATCTCTTCCTAAAGAATAAACATGAATTAATATCTTACGGTATGTTGAGGATACATTACAACTTACTGAAACTTATCATGTCTTGTGTAATCACTCGATCAGTGTTTCAACGGCGGAAAGACGTCAATAAAACAGCTTGTAAACAATGTCACGTAGCATTACATTTACCTCAGGCAGTCATTCAGTGTCCACAGCTGTTAGTTCACTAGAGAGATTAACTCTTTTGCTAAATATATGCACTATATTAGCCTATATATATTAATTATATTCTACTTAACCTGTTAGTGATGTCTTGATTTATTTAATGTATGTTTAAATAAATCTGTCATGAAAATGATAGACACTGTGTATAAATGATTATATTTCAACAACAAATTGGAGAAAAAACATAATTTTATAATTAGATTTAGAAGTTAATGCAAAAACTGCCCTATGTGAAGTTTACATGTTTGCATACGTGTTATTTGAGTGTTGATTTATTATATCTAAAAATAAATAGCAACTGAATTTAGGCTAATAGTTTGGACTCTGTCCTTTAATAGTAATGTGCAAGTAAGGGCTCCCTATATAGTTTACAGCATTATCTTTAAGAAACTTTTAGTTATAATTGAATTCAAGGACACAATTTTTTAGTAAACCACTGTTTAATAAAAATAAATAAATAGCAAATTTTGTAAAACTGCTGTGCCGAACCCGTACCGAACCGTGACTTCAAAACCGAGGTACGCACCGAACCGTCAGTTTTGTGTACCGTTACACCCCTATTCCCCCTGTGTTTGGAGTTTAGACAGCCGTTGTGACTCAATGGTTTCACAGTGAAGTCTTTAAGATGGTCTTGACCACATGAGATAGAGACATCTGTTCCATTGTAGTTATCTTTGCTTTCATTCCCTCATGATCATAATTCACAGACGCTGTAGGGCCAAGTCATGGCGGAATGGTTGTTTGTTGTGTTTTTTTTTTTTTTTTTTTTTTTTTACTTTTAATGTAGTATATTGTACATGGCAACTTTCCCATAAAGACCAGTTATGAATCCCACCCAAAGTCACTTTGAATTGTCTGTGAGAAAGTCCTTGTTCCATTTATTTGACTATTATGTTGATGGAAAACAAGGGCTTGGATTACCAGAAATGAATCCGTTTGAAGGATTTCACAGCTGTGAAACCAGACGGTTACTTGCAGGTGTATGCGCTGAAGTCGAAGGAAAGCAAGATCCTGGGCTGCAGCTGACATTTTATGGCACATAATTGTGCCAGGTCTACACGGCAGTAAATTCGCTCCAAGGCACAAGTTGAATTATAGGGACTTGCTCGATATCATGATAATGAGCCACTGTAGTTGACTGACACAAAATGTAAACAAGTTACTTTTTTAACTTTAGTAATGCAGTTTAAAAATATTAATGCCCTTAAGATGTTGTCTGAAGCATGTATGAAATGAAATGCTATAGTCAGAAATGAAATAAGTGAGTTTATGAGAGTCTCGCAGTTGCATTTAGTGCCTTGCCTACTAACCTACATCCTGCTAGCTTATAAATTAAAGTTCAAAGCCACATTCACTAATTCATACAGTCCTGCTGTTTGCTTTCTTCTCCATGTTGTGCTTTTTTCCATGAATAAGAGACCCGTTTAGTAGTTCCTGTTACAAAAGCCGTTTGTTTTTCTAGAAGAGGACAGCTGATATTTCTAATGTTTTATTTACAGACAGCTTCCATCTTTTTAGTCAAGCACATAGGCTTGAGGGAACTTGATCTTGAGAGAACACAAGAGAACTTTTGAGTTTGATCAGTTGTTTCTTGATGAGTAATCGTCAGATAATGGATACGAACATCATTTTGACTCATGCTCTGCTGTGAGCTTTTGATCATGAGATTGAACTTGGTTCAGTTTGAATTAATCATCAAAGCTTTACAAGTAGGATTTGCAATGAGAACTACTGTATGTAGCACATTATTGGTGTGCTTTGTTAGTGGTCATAGCTTTTAAAAATATAATCATGATTTATTACTAGTTTTTTAGATTTCCAGCAGCGGAAAAAAGCTAAAACAAATGAAAGTAATTGAATAATATGACAGAACTTAAAATTCATTGTTTTATAAATTAATTAAAAAAACACAATAACAATCATGTTATCAATCACATTTGCTAACCTTTCACAATTCTCAAAAGGGGTGGATGATATGACCAAAATCCTATCCTGTGATATGAAATATCACAATATAGTTAGTTATTTTTTTATTTTATCTGGATGGTGAGGAGACTTACACACTGTAAGTTTATGAGTTAATTTATCCGTGTTTTTAATATGCTTCCGTTCATAGAGATTTTTAGATGGATGCCAAGGCTTTTTAGGTCGGGTGGAAGCTGCGATCTCTGACCCAGTTTGTTTGCTGGCTTCCATGGCAATACATTGTGTTTTCCGCCAACTGGCAACCGAGGGTGTCGAAATACTATTGGGTAAATTGGCATTGGGCGGAGTCACACAGACCAAAACAAAAACAGACATTCCGACACGGAACGCATATTTCAAAATAAAATAACTGGCTGTAGCATTGTTTTTCAGAGAAACAAGTATAACAACAACAAGCAGCATGTTTCCTAAATATCTGCAAACATATTATGGTATTTTTATGCTTTAGTACAGTCAAAAAAATTACATACAGCACCTTTAAACATCAAATATGTTCAAATTTGCTGCCGTTGTGTTGTCACGCAACGTTTTCGCTTTCAGTTTGAATGGACCAATTACACCGTGTCTACACCGGACGCGAGCGGTGCGACGCGACAAAAGACAATAGAACCCATTATAATCAGTGATGTTGTCCACACTGGATACGACACAAGCAAAAAGTGTAGACAGTGTTAGTTGTTGTTGGGAAATTGTTTTGACTGTTCCAGACTATTGTTATTCCATGTCACTTGTTTGCTTTCATATAATGCTGATTTTGTCCTCGTAATATCTTGCTGTTTGCTTTAACCTTATTTCTGTACCTACAACACAAAATGCAGTTTATATTGGATCTGGATGCAAAGGTTATTTTACCCCATTACCTTGTTTACCTTCCTAGAAGCAATATCTGCTTTTATGAAGAAAGGATTGCGGAACATCAAAAATAAAATCTTGTCTTGTGTCCTCACAACCATAATACTATTTTGCAAAAGAATGTTTATGTGCCTTCCCAATGATTTATGGCTTTTGATAGGTTGTTCCCATGCCTCTCTTTGGAACTGTGGGGATCTTGAGTCAGAAAACAGTGCCACATTCATGGGAACCGCAAACATGTTTCAAGCCCGTCGTTTTTTCTCAGTAGCTGTAGCGGTGTTCGCCAGTGGTTCATGTATCTTATTTAACCCTTTTTAGCTTGCTCAAATTCCTTTCACTTCCTCAAAAATGTTACAATGAAAGATAATATGAAAGCTTAAGGCTAAAAATGACCCAGAAGGAAAGAAGAGGAAGAAAAAGCGCGTAATTGGCCCCCAGAGAATTTCAGCTGTTGAGAGGAAATGACTTGTCGTAGTCCATGATAGTCCAGACTGACCTTCTTCATTGAGTTGTCCAGGTATTTCCTTTTCTAGTCTCAATTTTATCTAAACCATTTATTTAGTGGTTTATTCATGGGAAAAATCCATTTCCTCAGAAAATCCATAGTGTTTTTCATCACATTGGTTCAAAGAAGTGTCCTTACAAGATAAATATTGCATCACAATTCACTGTTTTGTAACTCAGCATGTTGGTGCAAGCGGTTGTTGATCAGTTTTTAACTGTCAACTTGCCTTATCTGCAAAGCACAGCACAAAGAATGAACCCTTAAAGCTAGGGTGTTGATTGCTCTTGATTTAAATATTTTTGCATTTTGTTTTTCAGACGTAAAAGAGTGTATTGTACCACTCCAAAGAGTCAGCTTCATTGTCTTTATGCCTGTGCTTTCCCCTATGGCTCCCCACCTCTCCCTGTAGACAATCATACCGCAGTTGGATATTTCTAGTGAAAGCTAATGAGCTATGAACCTTTACTTGCCTTTTGTGATATAGGGAGAGTGAGGATACTCTTCTAGAGAACCGCAAGCATCGCTCTTACTCTGGTGGATTCTCTCAAGACCACAGAACTCCTTGAGTCGATAGACACTGACATATCGATCTACATGCATGTGACTAGTTTTATTAATTTGTTGTGCTTGTAGAAACAACCTGTTTTTCCTCTGCTTTTTTTACTCTTTGATTAGAATGAAGTTATAATTAAAATGTAAATATTTTTAGTTTTTTTTTAAGCTTAATAACGTTTAATTTTATTTAAATCTCTATATAACTTTACATTTTAAATTAAAATTTACAATGAATTTAAATTCATATTTTTGCCTGGTTGATCATAAAACAAGCACACAAGACATTTGAAAGAGATTTTGGGGTGGACTCTTTTGACTAGTTAGCCGAGATGATTAGTTAACACTTTTGACAAGTTAGGTTGTCGGTCCAAACTGAACACTTCTGCCATTGAAATGTACTGTATCAGATCATATACTATGATTCTAAGCAAGTAGTCATGTGCCATTCCCCTCCCTGACATCAGCTGCCTGGTAGTATTATATAGCAGTGTGGAAAGCAGTCTACTTTTAAGTGCTTCTAGTGCTACCTGTGTAGTTCAAGCTGAGGCAGCCATAAAGCCAAAATGTTCTTTGTAATAAAGATCCCACCTCTTAAAGAGTTGGTGTTTGTTTGAAAGCCAGCTACATTTCCAGAAAGTCTAAAAAGCCAGTTTGTTTTATAATGTAATGACACAATCCAAAAACTTATTGAATTTATGTTCTTGAGCAGCTTTGGGTGGTGTTTTTCTGTTTGGAAGGCTTTCTTACATCTGTTGACATCTTTTCACACATGTAAGCCCAAGCGTCCTGCCAGACTGTTAAAGACCCACAACAAGTCATCTGCCATGTGTCTGCTGCAGCTCTAGTAATTAATAGAGTTCCCCTGAGCTCACGAAGGACTAGAAGGGCATTTTGGTTTTGTTGATCATTTATTAGAAGTTTGTTTTGGTGTATATATATATATATATCTCTATATATCTCTCTTTATTATTAAAGAACCCGTACAGTTTTCTTTTGTGTTGACTCATTTCCCGTTGACTCATTTCTTTTTCAAAGAAATTAATACTTTTGTTCAGTACGGATGCATTAAATTGATCAGAAGTGACAGTAAATACATTTTATAATAGTACCGTTATAAATTTCACAAGATTTTTTTTTTTTAATCAAATAATTGCAGCCTTGGTGAACATAAAATTATGTGAAAAACATTTTTTGAAACCTTTAAACATTTGTATGGTATAGTGTATTTTTATAAAAATACTATTATTTGCTTTAATATGTGTTTTTTTTTTTAACATATAGGGTATCCTGCTATCATTGTCTCCGTTTTTGTGAACTTTGATCAATGCAGTCTGTGTGTTACCAAGTTAAAAATTATCTGACTTTGTTGCCCTGGGTTTTCCAAAAATGTGTTGCCAGTTATGGTTTAATTAAGATTTGGGAAGCCCCTAATTGCTTCAAGAAATTTTAATGAAACATTTAATATATAGGCCCGGTTTCACAAACAGGGCTCAGGCTAAACTAGGATTAGGCATTTGTTCAATTAGGGCATTTAAGTAACTTTTATAAACGTGCCCTAGAAAAAAATATTACTGATGTGCATCTTAAGACAAAACAATGGCACTGACATATTTTAAGACATATCAGTGCAAGTTTCTTTCAGTTAAAACAACTCAAACATGCATTTTAGTCTAGGACTAGCTTAAGCCTTGTCTGTGAAACCGGGGGTTAATGTATTAGACTGTATGTGTGCACTCTTATTATTATTTAAGTTGACTAATGATGTGATTTCAGAAAGGTTTGATTTGTCTTTTGTATGTTGATTTATTTATTTTTTTCTTTCTAATACATCTCCTTTATTGTGATTTCAGTATTTATTTTATGATTAGATTTGTTTAGATGTTTCAACACTCCAGATTAATGCTGTTTAACTTGTCAAACATTACAAAGTTTAACAAAGACTTTCTTGTAACACATTTAATGAGCAGATTAGTTGAAGCTAAATGATTTGTTTTGAAATCAGGTATAGAGTTGCTCTCGCCCAGTCAGAAACCAAAGGGAAAAAAGGATCAGATTTAGTGGTTGTGTGTTAAATAAGGTTTCAGATTTGTCTAGTATGTCAATACTGAACACTGATAGTCCTGAGAATCTTGACTACGCCTTATACTTGCAAAACAAGCTCCAACTTGAGGTGGCAGACGACAGCAGGGTAATGATACAACCGACTGGGGTTTGGTCTGGTCTTTAACCACACCTCCACACCTCCATACAAAACATCTCCTTCAGTTTCAGAGAAATTACACCCCTGTTATAATAAACAATTGTTGCAAACCTGCAACCGGAGTGAACACTCTCATCATGACGGATTTGAAACGACACTAGCAGAATTTTATTGTTCTTTTAAACCATGTCTTTTGCTGTGTTGCAGCTTCAGCAGCTGTCTGGATTTTCCAGAAAAATCCAAGTTGAGCAGAGTGAAAGATAGACTCGAGAAATGGAAGCAGAACCCGTAACCAAAGCCAGATGTGTTTAAGGTGTGAGCTTAATGTCCTTTTCTTCAAACACTGTCACCCTGCCACCCACTCTGGCTCGCTTTCTCCACAAACCATTTAATTAAGACATGGCATAGTCCGACATGGTCGGATGGAGTGAGATTTCATTAGATTGTCTGCATTTTTTTCCATTTTTTCATCAAGACCTTGGCTCAATTTGTCAAGGCCAAGCTCGTGTGCACGCCATGCCCCTTGGCCTGTCACAGAGATAAATCATCTGTGAACAGAAAGGAATTGCTTAAAACGAATGAGTCCTTGGGTGAAACTCAAAAAAACAACATATTGACATTATACTGAGCTTGTCTACTGTTGAAGGTGCTTGTGCTTTGTCAATGTAAGGTCAATGTCAATATCTATAGCAATAGCTTAGATAATATAGTGGTGTTTGGGGAATAGATGTTTATCTAGGAGCAGGATGGTAAATGTATTCTTGATCTTGGCAAGAGAAGTTAAGATGCCCTTTAAGATGTTTTTGCTTAAAGGACTCTACAGCCAACTGAACACTTCCTGTAATGTGACAGATTCACTTCCTACAGGAAGGCTGTTTCAAAAGTCTTATACTGCCTTCTAAGTTGACCCGTTTTGGCTAAATTTTAAGCAGAATCGTGTGTATCGTTCATAGAGAAGGCATTCTCAGAATACATTCCATCTTGGAAAGAGTTATCAAAGATTAATGAAGCTAGAGAAATGCTGTATGCCTATGTTAATATGCTTATTTCTGAAAGGTCTAGTCTAACAGAGTTATTATAATATGAGACTATGGTAAGTGAACCTCTGACTCTCTGAAATGCTCCCCCAAAATATATATTTTTTTTACTTTTTTAAAGTTAAATGCATCAATCTGGTATGCGTTGAGAGCAAAATGAAAGAGGTCCAACCCCTTTTAACTGTCTTTACACTGACTTTTAAAGGAGTCAGATCATTAGTTGGGATGGTCCACATCACATTCACACATTCATTGGTGTGTTGGGGAAGCAAAACACTTTGAACATAATAATAATAATAATAATAATATAATAAAAAATTATTAGTATTATTATTATTAGTATTATTATTATTATTATTATTAGTATTAGTATTAGTATTATTATTATTATTAGTAGTAGTAGTAGTAGTATTAGTGGTAGTATATTATTATTATTATTATTATTATTATTATTATTAATACATTTCTATTGTAATACTGCACTATAAAATGAATATTTATAAGTCTAAATTCAATCTGTTCATCATATAAAGCGATTGAGTCTCTTCAGAAAACTTTGCACTAAATCATTTTACGAATTAGTTTTACGATCTCTTTATGAACTTTTTAAAGCGTCAAAGTGGTAGTAGCGTAGCTGTCAGTGGAGGGACAGAAATCTCTCAGATTTCATCAAAAAGATCTTTTGTGTTCTGAAGATGAACGAAAGTCTTACGGGTTTGGAACAACATGAGGGTGAGTAATTAATGACAGAATTTTCAATTTTGGGTGAACTATCCCTTTAAAAAAACGCAGAACGGAGGAGAACACGACTTGCTTGTAATAAAACAAGAATCACCATTAGCTTGGCTTTTCAGAGATTTTACTCAAACGATGAGTAAGGTATTCTTTTGAACAGATAAATTGGCATATATAGCTCTCTTCAGAGCTCTCTACAGTCTTTGATTGTTTGAGTTGATTGTAAAGCATTATCTATTGTGAAGGGTCATTTCTTTGTGGTCAAATCAAATCACCTTTATTTATATAGTGCTTTTTACAATGCCAGTTGTTTCAAAGCAGCTTCACAGTGGTAAAAGGAAAATAACGCAACAGAATTTGATTCGGCTGTACAGCCGCTCTGGTGAAAACGGTGATGTCATCCAGCTCATTTTAATTATCATATAGTGTCAATGCGGGCAGATCAGTAATATAGTTGAAATTTAAGTGTCCCCAACTGAGCAAGCCAAAAGCCAAAGGCGACGGTGGCAAGGAACCAAAACTCCTTCAGGGCCAGAATGGAGAAAAAAACCTTGGGAGAAACCAGGCTCAGTCGGGGTGCCAGTTCTCCTCTGGCCGACGAACAAATTGTGTATGATTATGATTCTGGCAACGTTACAGGTCAGAAGTCATATTAGATCAATAGATATTCGTAGGATTATTCGAAGGATTGGAGTCGTCACGCCGGGGACGGGTTTAATGAGGATGTCGTGTCAATGCAGCATTTACGGGGGGAGTTTAATTGACACGGTCTCTACAGACACTTCAGGGATGCGTTCGTCATGTCCAGGCTAAGGTCCACCATCTGGTCCGGATACGGCCCGGATCCAGTCGACTGCAGTAAACCTCGGGATAAACAGAGAGACTAACATTAGCGTAGATGCCATTCTTCTTATGATGTAACGAGTACATCAGGTGTTATGGGAAGTGTTCCCGGTTCCGGCTGACCTAGTTAATGCAGCCTAAAACAATCATTTAACTGATTTGAATAATAGAAATTAAAAATGTTTTATGTGTATGCCATAGTAAAGAGATGTGTTTTTAGTCTAGATTTAAACTGACAGAGTGTGTCTGCTTCCCGAACAATGCTAGGAAGACTGTTCCAGAGTTTAGGTGCTAAATAGGAAAAGGATCGACCGCCTGCAGTTGATTTTGATATTCTAGGTATTATCAACTGGCCAGAATTTTGAGACCGCAATAGACGTGATGGAGTATAATGCGTTAAGAGCTCGCTCAAGTACTGGGGAGCTAAACCATTTAGTGCTTTGTAAGTAATCAGCAAGATTTTAAAATGTATACGATGTTTAATAGGGAGCCAGTGCAGTGTTGCCAGAACCGGGCTAATATGGTCATACTTCCTGGTTCTAGTAAGAACTCTAGCTGCTGCGTTTTGGACAAGCTGCAGTTTATTTATTAAGCGAGCAGGGCAACCACCCAGTAGAGCATTACAATAATCTAGCTTTGAGGTCATGAACGCATGAACTGTTCAGCATTTTGCATTGAAAGCATGTGCCGTAATTTAGATATATTTTTAAGATGGTAGAATGCAGTTTTACAGATGCTAGAAACGTGGCTTTCAAATGAGAGATTGGTATCAAAGATTGGTGGTTGTAGCGCTGTGCTGGAATTTATTTTCAAGTACGTACCGTGTCTGTTAATGGGTATAGTTACAGTAACGTCTTTAGCTAGTCAGCTTGAGATCCTTTCTATCTAAACTGGTTGTATCTCTGTAGTGGATGTTTTATAAACAGTAGGATAACCTCTCTCTTTTTTTAGTTATAGGAAAGAACCATATTCATCCGCACGACCACGCAAAGCAGAAGGACAAAACAATGTTCTTTTGCAAAATGCATGCAGTTCTGTTTTTTTAACTGCTAGAGAGCCATAAGTTACGTTGTTTAGCTTTTTGCGATTTTAATAAGAGTACCTAAGCCATATAGCCATTTTGATTTTATTTGGATTGACAGATGGCGCAAATCACAGCAATAAAGATTTTTTTGGTTATTATGAGAGTGTAAAAATATTTTCAGTTTATTATGAAGATATGATTAGATGCAGGACAGATTAGATGGACCACCAGTCTAGGTAATTAATGGGAAACACTGAGAATATCACAATGTTAGCTTAGCAAGAGGCAGTATAGGCTGTATACGACAAGGAACTTGGGTTTGGTACATCACTGTTAGTGTTTCCTAACATTTGTCCTGTTCCTTCAACTCTAAAAAAGATATTCAGGTGCAAGCATCTGCAAGCCTGGGTGCGTGTTTGTGTACTTTTGTGGCTTTTAAGGAGTTATGATTTCGTAATTAAGTATCTTGCAATAAAAACACTTTAGTGTTGCTTAGGGCTATCTAGCTGGTAATCACAATGGGAGACTAGAGTGGAATGTGAGACGCTCAACATTTATAAGGAGATTAGATATCATAACTATTTTAATTGAAGCTTGCAAATTGGAAGCGTGCAAAGTGTTTGTGCAGGGTCTGTTCCCCGAGTTACTCCACTTAAACCTTACCGGACTAATGCCAAGACATTTAATTTGTGCTACACTCAAACTTTATTGTTCTTATATGATAAAACGAATCCGGCTTGGTTTCGGAACTGCAGTTTTGTTTTTGCTGGAATCACTGCAAATGAGCATTTGCATTGCAAATTAGCCCACTGACATTGGGCATTGCTTAAAGACCTGTTCGTATGAGAATGTTTTTGAAGAGAGGTCCCAGAAGAACAGGTGACCTCTGCGGAACGAACTCAATTAAAAAGAATTTGCATTTACAAGCACACATAATGCGTACCCAAAATTCTTCATTAAACAGTGCTTGGATGTTTTGAGCGGTGTTCTGATTTGTAATCCTTCCATTTTAAGGTCATGTGCTAATTTTATATTTTGGTTAACTAAATGGGCAAACTTTTTATAAATCATGACTGCATTAATGTTCTTTACTTTTAAGTTTGGGGTAATTAAGAACTCATTTTACAAGAAAAACTATTTATGCTTGTATTTGCATTTTGAAGGTTTGCTTTTTTTTTTTGTGTAACTCACATATGTCATATCTCTAGTGTTGTTGTTTTGAAAAGCAAAAAATTCCAAATGCCCTGTTGCTCTTCTAGCAATCTCAGAGTTCTTCAAGATGATTTTAATATTCATGCTTCATAAAAAGTCATGAGCTTTCTGATAAACTTTGAACTTCATGAACTCATTGAGAATGCAGAATAATTCAGAAACAAACATTCCTTAAAAGTGCACCTAATTACTTTTTAATGGCCAACTGGTACCGTATCTAGAATGCAAGGTCAGTTCTTGAATTAAAACACTTACTTTACAAATTTCATTAAAATAAAGGGATGCACCGATTTTAACAAGCAACTATTGGCAAATACCTATATATGTCACTTGCTCACTTTTGGACTTTTGTCATTTAAAATAGATTACTGTTTAGATCATGTTTCAAAAACGCATGCATTAAAGTATACTAAAGTAATCAAATGTAAAATA
Source organism: Coreius guichenoti (assembly GCA_039654105.1). Taxonomy (NCBI): domain Eukaryota; kingdom Metazoa; phylum Chordata; class Actinopteri; order Cypriniformes; family Gobionidae; genus Coreius; species Coreius guichenoti. Next base: position 45,111,362 of record CM077168.1, read on the forward strand.
ACACTGCATATTTCACTGTATGAATCAAATGTATATTAATCCGTATTAAAGTTACAAACAAAAAACAGAAAAAACAGACAGCAGTAATAGGCTACTGTCACTTTAAGACCTCATGCACGGATCCAATATGCTAATATGAACTGTTTATGTTCACTTAAGACATAACCGACTATGTTTACTCACAAGACGGGCATGATGCAAGAACACATGAAAGAGAACTTAATTCAGTATTCGCGCGCTGAGCACACAACTTCTCACACAGCAAGTACCGAGTTGAGTTCTCTTTTGCATCTTTTTGCTCTTGAATATTTAAATTCGTAAGGCTTAAAAACGTGCAAATAATGAACTTTTGTGACAATGCAGCGCTGGCCCATTTGATACAGTGACCGCTCAGTCAACTGTCCCGAGTGTCATTCATGCTGGCACCAGGCCATCGTGCAGTCCTTATTGTCGAGCCCTGCTATATTTTGTACAGATTTTTGTTTTGGTACGTATTTAATTATTTTACCCAGAGAACACATTGGATTATGCAACAGCCATTAGGCCAGATTTACTAAACAGGGCAAATTAGTGCGAGAGCGCAATTCCAAAAAAGCGCCAATGGGAGTGGAAAGTTCTGCGTGTGATCTACTGACGATGCGCAAATTAAAGAACACAGATGCAGCCGAAACATTTCCATAAAGACCGACGCAATCTACCAGTTAGCATCTGGTTTGAGACATGCTTTTTTCGTGCGATAAATAAATGGTGCAAACACCAGTAAATTGATGAGCACAAACCTTAGTAAATCACCTTCATGATTCATTTAAATGCTCTCCTCCCATAAATTTAGTGTCTGAAAGGGAAACTCCTACAAATGCAATAAGGTCAGCCGCAAAAATAACTGTGCCCATGCCTTTTCAGCGCTAATTTTCACTGCGTGTCTTTAGTAAATCCTGACAGTAGTTTAACGCCGAAAGAGGGTTTGCGCTGGAGCAAGCTGTCAGTAAATCTGGCCCATTATATAACTTATTGCCTTCACACAGCTAATCGGTTGCATCTGCCTTTTTCATGCTATAGCCAATATTCAGATTTTTAATAATTGATTGAAAATCATCCGCTAAATATCGTAGGCCGAGACATTGATGTATTATCCATTGGCAAAACTTTTGTTAAATCTTGGAAATGACACTAGTATGAATGACCGCTAATGTTGAGTTGAGTTAAGTGAGGTAACTAATGTCAGGTGAATTCTGCATAATTCTGTCCATTACAGTACCAGGCTATAGTACTTTCAGACTGGTTTCCTAATTCTTCATGCTGCTGGTGAAATCAGTGAACGCAGCTGCAGAGTTTTATCCCTAAGTAACTCCTCATTAAGCTAAGTAACTCCTCATAATTACCTTGAAATCAGAGCCACTGGTTAAGCTGATAAAAGTTAAGTTTTTAATTTGCTGTAATTTAGTATTGTAAGCACATAAAACAAATTGAAATTAATGTACTGTACTGTATTGTACTACTGCAGTACGTCTGTCTGACATTGCCCACTATGAGGCGGTCAGTGTTTTTTTTTTTTTTTTTTTCCAGTGCACTTGAATTAATGGGCAATTTTTGTTTGCGTTCACTCAGAAGTGACAATACTGAGTAAGGACTGCTAAAATAATGATGCCTATAAAAACTTATTGTTTTTGTTGGGTGTGTGCGGTTTATTTTGTTTTGTATTGGAGACCGGTCTGACATGGAAAACACTCATCTGTTATTCTAATGGAGGGAGACTGACCATAAGAGATAACAAACTCCTGTTGGGGGGGTGGAGGAGTTTCTGGGTGTTTACTGTCTTTGGATGCCTGCAGCAGATATGGAAGTAATGAATCCTATTAATAGTAATTGAATATTGGCATTCTGCAGTGCTCTTGCATTTAGCGATCAGCATAATACAGGAGCGAACCAGCGAAAAGCACTTGTTTAGTTCTTTTGAAGTTAACTAATCAATAGGATATTCGGTAATTTGATGTAGTCAGGAAGTGGTTCGATATCAACAATTAGTTGTTCTTTCATCTTAATTCATTTTTTTTCCCTGCAGTTCATTTTGCCATCCATTTTGTTTTCAATATTGAGTCTTAATACATTGTATGCTCCAGCTAATTAAGAAAAGAATGGTTTCTCTTGGTCAATTTTCTTTTTCATTTGTGATCATAATTGGCTTCCTGATACAAAATTCCAATTCTTTAACCAGAATACAGCTTAAAGTTAAACAACAACAATGTTTGTGCGTTTTTCAGGAAACAAAATATGTAATGCTTTTACTGATATGTGTATTAAATACTAGTTTTTAGGCTGTTGGCCAGTTGAGAAAATATTTTAGCAAATAATTCTATAAAATGATGGCAACAACTATTGTTAATTTGTATTGCATATATTGGCATAGATATCACATCGGCCATTTGATAACACTCAATGTCGGTGGACCGCTAACATTATGGAGACCCGCGGAGTGTAATTCTCTCCTGAATGGGGTGCACTTCTCCTGAAGTTGACTTTTAATGTCTACCCTCGTAATCTCGATCTATCTATAGCTATATATCTATCTATAAATATGTCTGTGTTTATGCGTCTTCTGTTTCTAACTCCAAGTTGGGGAAAATGATTCCAGCAGCTTTGGCTTGGCTTGCCACTTCTCGGTTTGGAGTTTTGAATTCCTTCTTGGAGATTTCTATTTGCGAACAGAGCACTGATATTGTGCTTGGAACAAATTGCTACCCGCTGTTTGTTTTCGAAGACCAGGCTCGGTCTGAGACTCGCTCTCCAGACGTATTAATCTTTCTCTACAGCAAAAATGATCAACAGAAACCATCGATTAACCGCACAGCATGAAGTCATGCAACAGAGACTGGCCACCTGCAGGATATTTATCTATTTTGTCTTGGCAAAACCTCAGATAACACTAGTCTCATTGTGATGACACCAGTGACCGCAGCATTGCTCCTATTCTGGATTACAAATTCTTGTCGCCGTATGGTAGATCTACCTGTTTTCTGCTTGTCAAATCCATCATCATGCCTCATACTCACATTGGCTGTGTTTGAGGTAGTCAAAATGACCAAAATGCAAATGCTCACCTCGCTCTTTATTTTGGTGTCTCATGCAATGTGCATCACTGTTTTAAGTTAAAAATAGTTCATTGTTTAGTACTTAATATTAATTATTTTAATGGACCCTTCCTGGGTTCTCAAAAGCGGAAGTCGTCATAGTTGGGTGAACTTCTATAGTGGTGAATGGGAGACAGCATTTATTTTTGTATTTCCATTTGCTCCAATAGCAAAAGAAAAAAATCTGCAATAATGTTTCCACAACTTTCCAAAAGAGGGAAAAAATATAGAGAGATTGATTATGTTGGCCAGAAGAGGGAAAGATGTCAGATTTGACTCCCTCAGGTGTTGTATTAGAAACACCCTTACAGAGTTAATTTGTTTTTTGCCATTTATAATATAACGCAATATAAAGCGTAATACCGTATTACATTTTTAAAAAATGAAAATATGAGAAACTTCATAAAAACTAATAGATGTACGATGAGGAAACGCATCATCGCAGTCTGCGAAATAAAGGTCCATAATGTGTCTTGACTCCCTTGTGTTCTTTTATATTTCATCAGTTGTATCCTATCTAATGATACTGCCAAAAACGCAACCAAACCATTTCATTTTAATTTGTGTGAAATATCCAATTACGTTTTTGATTTTTCATAATCAGTCATTGCTTCTATTTAAGTCCATCCCTATTCAGGCCTGTGCAGGACTACTGCTTATGTGTTTCTGTGTTAGTTCCTCAGAGACTTCCGTAACCTTGAAATAAGGTTAAAGCTTCAGTATCAGAAGAATAATAAGCCAGATCTGGGTTGGATTGTTAGCTATCACGGGTAATTCTCACCAACACGCCTGGCAGTTTTAAGACATTTCAACCTGCTCGTTTAAATGGATAATTCACCCAAAAATGAAATTTCAATTAGCATTTACTCACCCTCATGTAATTCTAAACATGTTTGATTTTCTTCTCTGGAACACACAAAAAAGATATTTTGAAAAATGTATCAGTCTTTCTTTTTTTTTTTTCCATATAATGAAAGTCAATGGACCCTGATTGACCCTGACTTTCACTGCATGGACAAAAAATAAACTTCTTGAAAATATCTCCTATTGTGTTTACAGGAATGAAACATCATGATGACAACTTTAGCAACTTTAAGAATTTAAGTTTATTTTATGCGACAAAAATCGAATATTACTTGAGTCGAATTTCAATGAAGATGCCCTTTTACTCAATGTCTAGCCAAAAAAAACCCCTCATTTATTTTGTTAATTTTCTTGGTAATAGGAAATGAATGATTGTGTGCAATTTGAAACGTTCACCTCTGCCACAGCTCCATCTGGGAGAAGATTTATTCTAAATTCAATAAAATGTATTCGGCTCAGCGTAAAGCTCAAGGGTAAGTTCGCCAGGGAACACTTGACCGCAGCGTCTCGGACAGGAAACTTGGCAGGTTATAATTGGAGAGCCACAGCAAGCCAGATTCACTCGTGTACGCATCTTTGTTGACTCGTCGGGATCATGGCCAGCCGTCTCCGTTTGGATCCTCCACAGCTTTGGTCCATGGTACCAAACCACGCGGTGTGCAATTATGGGCATGTGGAAATAGCTGAGCTATGTTTCGTTTCGTCTGGGCAATTCTGCAACCAGTAGGCTTTTGTCTACAGAACACAGCCGACCTCTTGTATGGCATGGCATTGTATTCACTTCAACAAAAGCTGCTAGTAACAGCTGCACCGCAATGGGAACCACTCGTTAAACTATTTTGCGCTTTTTAAGGTTAATGTTTTGTTTGAGGAAACACTTGGATGTTTGTGAACTGTTGGGAGGCTAATGTCAGGCAAATGAGATGTTTAATGGTGCTGGGTGGTGAACTGTTTAGTATGCTGTCTAATATTTAACAGGAGCGCATTTATCTCATGCAACCCTGACGGTAGTGCTTAAAGCAGCTCCACGAGCTGATGTTTATTTATTAGATCCCGCAACGTGATATTAGTCGCTCATACAGGGATCGTAATGGAGTCCATGTGACTCATTTTTATGAACTTCAAAGAGCTCCCCGTGGCCTCTCGTGCCGTCATCTCTCATCACCAGTCAGCAGTGCGGCCGTGTTGACCTGCGACCTCAGAACTGTCGCCATGGTGACCGTCTGACCTTCCCGAGCAGCTACAGAAGTTGGGAGTGGAAGTGGCCTCCGGGGAGGGAATGGAATGTTCTGTGTTAGAACTGAACGGAGCAGCGCAGCCTAATCACAGAACAGTATGGGATCATACATGCACCTGGGACAACTCAAGGCTTACTCTGCATAGATATTTATATATTGCTGATACTGTAGAAATCGCTATGAATTCCTAATGAGAAACACTCAAATGAAGGTCGATGCATTACTTTATAGTATGTTGTGTGTAAATGGATGTTGCCATTTTGTTTTTAGTGTTAACATTGTTTTGCACACATCTTTGTTACACACCCATTTGCAAAGCTGTTTAAATGACTCAAACAGTGCACAACAAAATGAACAGTAGTAATTGTGTGAAGAAGGGATCCTCCTTAGGGAAATTACATAATTGGGAAATTATTGGGAATTGAGAAAAGTCACTTAACTGTCTGTAGAGGAAATAGTTTGATGACTTGATTGTGCTAATGAGGCGTTACAGTTTTGAAAATCATTTCCAAAGAAAACTGATTTCAATAAGGATAAAGAAACTGAAGGAAATGAGGGATGTTTGTGAGACTTCCACTGTCTACTTAAGACTTCCCATGTATTAGTAATTTTGAGTAACTTTAACATGATGTAATAATCAGAGATGCATCAATTAGTTGTTGTAATTTACTTAATAATATGTTCTTTTTTAACCAGTAGGGCTTTACTAATATTTATTTATTTAGCATTCAAAAGTTTGGAATCAGTTTTTTAAGTCCCTCTGTAGTCAATAATTTTATCCCTTAAAACTCATCTTTGATCACTAAAATTACATATTTAAACATTTTTCCTGTGGGAAAAAAAATGTCTTCATGCCTTAAAATAGCTTGAATGTAACTCTACACCCTTGCTTCATTTAGTATCAGGGATGCAAGCACATGTATGGTCAAAAAAGAGAGAGGTAATCGAAGCCCTCGCCCCGCGGCAAATATCCAGATACTTACATTGCCACCGACCCCTGCCATCCCCGGCCCACCCCTATAGGCACATAGAGTAAAATGAAATTCTGAAAATCAAAATACACTGACACTAATTTTGGAATATTCAATTTCATTTTTTATTCCGAAACATAAACTCTTATTGAACTATCTAGCACTATTTCTTGCTTTACTCCTTCTTCCTCTTCTTCCTGGCCACCTCCTGCAACGTAACCAGGGCCTTCCGTCTGGCTGCATTCATTTTCTTATCAACATGTTTTCCCTCATTCTGAAAACGAATACAGAGTTGAATATTTTAGCAAAACTGTATCATAACGGAGTGCAAATAGCTCGCTCTGCCCCTTTCCACAGTGTCTTATATGCTGCAATATTTCTCGCCCACTCTGGGGTTGCCATAAAATGTAGAATGTTTATGGGTCCATCAGTGCCCTGCGCTACTTAAATCATCTTCAGCAGTCTATTTTCGTCGATTTACATGATAAAAAAGGACCTCCTTAAAAATAGCAAAACCGGCTGTTGATCAGCTAAGCCCACTCACCAGTTTCTCGCCTTTCATAGCTTAAGATATGGTAACGTGGGATTGCGTTAACAAAACGTTACTATGAGAAAATCGAGGACACGGATACGGAGAAAAAAGTTATAAGAAGTAATGCTTGACGCAATGCTAGCTAACCAACAGCAAGCAAAGTCAAGGGCAATATTTCTAGACGTTAACCATAGTAAATCCATGGGCATGCACCATTTGAAAATAACGCAGTTTGTCACTCACTTTCGTTTAAATGCTTCTCGGTGGCATCATTGAAAAAGCCGGGACTACCGACACATTACTGAGAGAGAGAGGCTTTCCGAGTCAGAGCGGTACCGGTATGTTCTGAGGTCAGCAAGCTGCTAGCCTCAAACTAGCACAAGCCCTAATCTAGCATTAACAACAACTTTGGAAAAGCGGTAGCGTAGGGTATACTTTAATATTACTCTACAAGATAGGTGATAGTAGCCAAGTCAGGAATTTAATATTAAAATGCATGACGTGTAGGGCTGCACGATATTGGAAAAAACTGACATTGCGATATTTTGTTTTTCTGCGATTTTGTATTGCGATATGAAAACAATTTCACCTGATGATTTGAATAGCTCTTTTTGTAAAGAATTAATCATTCTAGGATGATTGGGGTAATTTTGTAGGGTAGCCCTAATGACGTGCAAACGAACATGATTATAGTCGAACAACTTTTTCTATGTAGCTACAGCCATCCATAATTTGATCTGCTAGCTAGCACTAGGTCTTTTACAGGTGAACTTGATGTAGCTAAAACAATTGAAATAGGCCTAGTTGAAATGTTTAATAAAGTACATGACTAGTAGATTATATAACATTATAAACCAAAAATATCCTTACCTCCCAGTGATCTCACCAGTTGCCAGTAAGACGGGAAGACGCGGCGCCGAACTCTGGTTCCAGGGAGAAATTTGTTGCAGTGGCAGATACCATGGACAGTAAAAGATACGCAGCAAGAAGAAACACTAGTGGTTCTGCTGCTGTTTTGGCACGCAGTGTTCTGATTTGCACTCTGTTTGCATCCCTGTAGTATACGTGGAATTATGAATATGCAAATTAGCTTTGACTCCACTCACTCACACCAGCTCAGAGATCCACTCAGTCAACTTTACTGTAGTAAACGCTGCACATGGCAAGTGGAAATACTGGTTCATTCAGCCATATATGTTTGAACCAGAAACTGATTCAGAAGAAGTGGAAGATTGAACTAGACTGGGTGGGCTACAAACTCAGTGTATCAGAATGGTAATGCGTTTTATGTGTCGCTCTTTACAATGTCGGACGGTAATTAATGATTAGCCTTTTGCTTGACTGCGTTATCAAACAGCTAATGGTGTGTTGCTAATGTTACACAAACATGTTCCCGTTCACCATCTCAAAGACAGACAGCTGCCTTCTAGAAATCAGTATCCTTAGAAACGCTTTGAACAACTTAGAACGTCAGTGGAGACTTTGTTCGCAATAACATCGTAATATACATCATATGCATAATTCATCCGCTATATTGCTAAATGTACACGATTTTTCGTATCAGCAGAAAAATATACCGGGATAACCTGGTTTCTCTTGAGACTCCCCTGCTTCAGAGTATAGTTTCTGTTCTTCAAAGACATTAATAATAATCCAAAAATGCACCAAATCAGCATACTAAAATTCTGAAGGATCATGTGACACTGAAGACTGGAGTAATGGCTGCCATCACTGGAATAATTAAAATTTTTAAAAGTTGAAAAAGAGAAAAGCTATTGAAAATTGTAATAATGTTGCTGTTTTACTGTATTTTTGATCATATAAATATAGTCTTGGTGAGCATAAGTGGCAAATATCTTTCTTACCCCAAAATTTTGAATAATAGTTTATTTTTCATAAGTTTGAAATAGGTGTCTGCATTACACATGCTTATGTTTTATAAAACAGATGGCTCAGCCCAGATGACCTTGAATCAGCCCAATTATACAGGGCTTCTCTAAGATTGACTTGTCTTTGAGTAGATTAGTGTCTAAGAAACAATAAAAAATTTTTTTTTTTTTTTTTTTTTTAACGTTATGGTGTAACATTTATAAGAATTAAAATGTAACTTTTATATGCTGGACGTATTTGTATCTAATTATTAGTAATGCCGTTATTTATTGAATTTTGTTAATGCCACCATTTTGCCAACAACACCTTAAATGTGTTGTCCTGCTTTCTTAATTCCTTTTTCCTAATTATCCATTGGAACGCTTTTACTTATTCACCATGGGCAACTTTTTTTGACAGACCTCAAAATTGTTCTGACCCAATTTGCAGTCTTTTTAAAGCTTTTTTTCCCCTCAGTAATTTCTCATGACAATTAACACTTCAATGTCAAGTCTTTTTTAATAGAACCTGTATGATCTTTTCAAACTCGTGTCATCGTCATGTTGCAGTTTGGCAGTTTTAAATAATAACCTATTTGTTTTTATGTCTTATGATGCATTTCTTATTTGGTCCACCTCCAACCTCTTAGATGCCTGTTGTTTTTTTTATCAAATGCTGACACATTAGTCTCAGAATAGTTCTGCTCAAGGTGTTGAATGGCATTGCTGGAATCAAGATGAGGCAAGATGTGTTTATAGGCAAGTAGCCAGGTTACGTTTCCCAAGGTCAGAGGAGGTTTGATTTATGCTGAATGTTCATGTCAGTTGTTCTGCTGAGTGTGTCATGATGTGTCAGATCTTATAGTGCATGGTATTAACATACTAGCCTTTTTTCTACAAAAAATTATAACATTTAAACATAATTATATTCTCAGTAGTGGTTGTTTTGGCTGTGGCATATTATTTATTGTTTTAATTTTATAGGAATTGAATGCGATAATTTTAACAATTTTAGATGAATGTCAAATCGATCACTTTTCACTTTCGCTTCAATTCACAATCGCACATACTCTTTATGCGCGTAGGCTACTCATAGGGAGCGGCAGTAATGACTGCACATTTTACAAGGTAAGATATTCAAGTCATATTCTAGAAGTCATCTCTCCTTACTCTTGTCACATGCTAAGTGAAATCTTTGTTTATAATTGTAGCATCTGTTGTCCAACTGAACTAAATGGGTATATTTCCTATAAAATAGCAGTGGCCAAGTAATGTAATTGGCATATGGCTGAACACTGGGTAACACCAACTACCGTAGCAAGCCTAGTTCAAAACAATTTAAAACGTGGAGTAAAGCATCCAAGCAGTGTGAGAACAAAAGGGCATTGATGGTCATTCACTTGATGGTGACCTGACTGTATCATGCTGTACCTGGACTTGGAGGGCATGCATGAGGATGGAAGAGGCACAGTGCTGGATTTATGGCAGCAGTTACAAGGAAAAAATAGCTTCCGGCATTCCCTATCACAAGCTGCCTGCAGTTCATTGTCCATTCATTTAGTTCAATAAAACATGATTTCCAGCCAGGTGAAGTAGCATCTGTTAGTTTTTCCATTTGTAGCAAATCGTCAAGTTTGTGTAGTTGCAGCTTACCTGCTGCTTGTTTTCTAATAAAATTTCCTGTTGGAAACACTGAGTGAGCAAATTTAATCTTAAATGGATTTTAATAACACTATACTAGGCTCCATGAGAACTGTGGCAACCAACAGCATGCTGGAGGTTTTTGTGCCATCTGGAGTAGGTGTGTAAGACTCCTCTTACTCACTCCATCCATTTATTTATTTATTTATTTATTTATTTATTTATTTATTTATTTATTGAGTCATATTGTGCTATGAGCATGCATAATCAAGTGCGTGAGAGAGACTTATTATTCAGTGAGTGGGTCCTAACATCTGACGGTCTGGCCATTGCAGATGCTAGTCTGTTGTGGTTTAACATCACATACTCTAGTGGGTTTTTTTTCCCCTTTGTCATTCTCTCCTCTGTGTGCTGAAAAAGTGATGACTGACGTGTCAAAACAAGGCTGACACAGTATGGAATAGTTGTGTGTTTGGGTATATATTTTGTTTTAATCCTCACTGACGTTTTGGTTGAGGCAACTTCAAGTTTTTATGATATTTCATGTTCCTAAAGATAGATGTTATATATAAACAAAGATCCACTACGTATCCTGTCAAAGTTTGTGTGTGTGTATTAGGGATGTAATGATTCACTCAACTCACGATGCGATACGATTCACGATACTAATTTCACGATATGATTTTCTCACAATTTTTTTTTATACAAAATGAGATTTAAGAAATTATAAAATTAAAGTGTCCTTTTATTTCTCAGACAAAATTATGCATATTTATTTGTAAAATTTAATATATATTTTATGTCAAATAATAACTCAATGGAAATTTTTAAAACAAATCCTCAAAAAGTCCCTTCAAGGAGATCTTCTAATGGTGTTTTCCTGGGAGGAGGTTGTTTCAGCTTCTTCACCCTCATTCTGCACTGAGGAATAGCAGAAATAAAAAGACTAGGTAAAATTTAAGTACAACGGTGACAGGGGTTTCATTGTTATAAAGGCAAGATTTTAATTATAATTTGTATCATTACACTTGCAAGAGTTAGAAAAACAGAACACATTTAGATAAATTTGCCATAATAATCAACAAATTATTGAAAAAAAAAATCCATGTACACATTTAGAGAAAGAGAGTGTAAAATAAATACAACACATGGTTCTGCAACAGCACAAAGTTCTCCTTCAGTCTGTGGAATACATCCTCGCGCTGGTCTTTCTCTTGATGCGGAAGATCCCATTTACTACGGCAGAAAACAGCCTTGTATCTTTTGCTGTGAAAACACTGATGCACCTTGTGATCTCCATGGCAGTCGCCCTCGACGTCTGGAGTGGGGCTGCAAATCCGCCATTCAGTGTGGTTTGGACTATTATCTTTTTACAAGCAGACGGAGGTGACTGGAGCCTCTCACTGTGGTGATTTTATTAGTCTTCGGAAAGTCAAAATGCCGCCACACCTCCGATTTGAATGAGTCAACGTCAACTCACTGATTTTACTCTTCTTCGCGCCAGTGTGCACGCACAGTTCGTAACGCTAGCTACAACTTGTTTGTTGCTATCGTGCCTGTAAAGCGAGGTGACAGTATATGGTTTCAGCGTCTCTGCTGTTTAAAACGTGTATCGCGATTCGTTTAACATCTCAACCAACTTGAATCGTCACAGATTTGTACCATTTTCAACCGGGTCCAACTGAATCGTTACATCCTTAGTGTGTATGTGTATGTACGTGTGTGTGTATTAGGGATGGAACGGTTCAAATTACTCATGGTTCGGTTTGTATCGGCTTTAGGGCTTTAGGGTTTAAGAACCTCTGTCAAATAAAAAATGAAGAATAGAGCAAAGATACAAATAAAATATACAGTGCAATATGCAGTGGGGTAATTTTGTTACACAACACAAGGAAGCTTGATTTCAATCTTTGAATTAAACAAGTAGCACAAATAAATACAATAGAATAAAGAGACAGATGAAACAAAGAGAAATAGAGAAATGTTTTTTGGGTAGGTCTAACACTATATTCAGTTACAGAAATACAACAGAAACTGACTAAAGTAATCAAATGTAAAATAACACTGGATAGTCTGTATAAATTAAATACATTTATTTAATCCTGATTCCTTACAATTAAAGCTATCTTTTGTTGTTTTATCAACATTAATGACCGACACATATTAGGCTGCTGTCACTTTAAGAGCTAGTGCACAGCTCCATTATGCCGTTACACGTTTATTTAAGACAACCAGAGTTTTGAAAATGCTGTGTGACCGAAACCTGTGGGAATGATTAAAATTATGCACAATACCCGCAATCCTGCACCGAAATTCGAGCCCTGATGTATTTTTAAAATTTATTCTGAAAAAGTTTTATTATTTATGAGTACATCACATCTCTATTGTAAAGCCTTTCTCATTAACTTCTGATCTCAAAATGAATAACTATTCAGGGTTTTTCCTGGGTCAAAAATGGTCTTTTGGCGGTGGAGGACAAACAAGGTACACACACACAGTACAAAGTACCCTATCCATGTGAGCTGCGAGCCCAGTACTGACAATAAATCCGAAATAAATGCAAAGAAACAGTTTGTAATTAACTTATCCTAATTATTCATGAAATAAAAAATAATCACTGTCAGGACAGATCATAAAACAAAGTGCTATTTATATTTTAAAATCTGTAAAGTTATATGTAAAAAGTCACGGAGTGACTGATTTGAAAATTAGTAATAAAATGAACAACAAAGTAACACATTACACATTACATATAAAAGGTGGCATGGCAGGTCTATTATTTTACATTTACAATCCAAGACTGAATGAACAGTTAATTTGACACACAGTATCAGATTGTTTTGTTTTGTCCGTTGCTATGGTCATCAATGTCAATCGGATTCAACTGCACATTTAAATATGGTTGTCAATCCAGAAACTTTGCAAAGTGTAGTTAGCAGCATGAAAAATATATATTATATACAGAAAGTAAGCAAAATCACTACCATTATAAACACTGAAGCTGAAGCAACACAAGGTACTCAAAGCTGCACTCTCGCATGAACTCCTGTTATAATCAATGAAGCCGTCTACGCTGTGCAATGAGTTCTTATTGACATTGTGTTTATACTTTGGTGGTTATAATGAAAAGATTTGCGAGTATGCAAACTCTTAAACATTTTCAGTGCAGGAAAAACCCTGTTATTTATATTTCATACTGTCCATTATGATCAGTGTTTTTTAGTGTTTTTATATATATATATTTTTTTTTTTGAAAAAAAAGTAAATTTAAAATAAAGATTTTTAATATTGGCCATTCATTGCTATCAGCTGTAACATGAAAGTGCATAAGAAATTTAATATCCGCTTGTTCTCTGACACTTTACCATTTGGGTGACCTGAATTTAAATCTAGCTTGGATGATTTCCTGACTTAGCCCTCCACTTTTCATTATTGTTTCCTGTGACCTCTGCGCTGTCCTTTCAGTGAAAGTGTCAAAAGCCTTAAAATAAAATAAATGAAATTAACTTTTCCACTTTTATATGTAACAAGCCTATAGTGAAAATAGAAGTACTCAGCGTCACATCAACATTTTACATGAGTGCTGTTTTAAATGCCTGAAGATCATGACACATCTTTAATGTCATTTTTCATGTTGTTCAGTATAGGATTTGAAACGGGGTTACTTGTATTTATTAGGGGTGACGGTTGTAGACATTCCGACCGTAATATAATTTAAATAACATGTCAAGACAAAGCCGTGACCAGCAGAGTCAGAAAAATATTTAGTCATGCCGATGATTTCATATGGATCATTTATAGGTACCCAGCCGTCCCAAAGCACAAGTTATCATACTTCAACCACAGCGTTGCCTTTTTCCCCTCCCTTTCATGTTTCTTTAGTAGAACTGCATTGCATTAATGTTCTTCAGCCAAGCAGTATCTTCTATCCGTCCTGCGTCTCCTTTGGATGTGGGTATGTAAGCTTTAGATGTCACTGTGGCATCCTAAATCAATTACTGATTTTGATATCCATAAAGAAATCCCCTGACATTTATTGCCATATACCAAGTCTAGTCTTTTGTTGGGAATATATTGATCCTAGGAACTTTCAGCTGGCTCATGGCTCAGAGGATGCAGTAATGCATTTTTACAAGGGGAAATCTGTATTTGCAGTGCTGCCACAGTCATGGAGATAGAAATAAGTCCCGTTCCAAATTTAATGAGCTGTCCATATACGCAACCTTACAAGGCAGCATCCAAACTGAAATCATGTGACTGACTGATTTGAAATGCTCTTCAAATGTGGCAAATAAAATACACCTTTGCAGGGCACTTAAGAGGCCATGCCAGCCATGTTGTATGTTGTTTCAAACACAAATATTTTAAATTAGACTTTCCCATGCATATTTATTACTTTAATGAAACAGGAGTAGATTTATAGTTGGTGCTCATTGAGCTTGCTACCTTAGATTTCAGACATTATTTTATTTTCAAACGTTGTTTGTCAACATTGATAATAATAATAATAATAATAAATGTTTCTTGAGCAGCAAATCATCATATTTGAATGATTTCTGAAGGATCATGTGACACTGAAGACTGGAGTAATGATGCTGAAAATTCAGCTTTGCCAGTTAAAATATATTAAAATAGAAAGGTATTTTAAATTGTAATAATATTTCACAATGCTTCTGTTTTAATGTATTTCTGATCAAATAAATGTAGTCTTGGTGAGTATAAGAGACTTCTTTAAAATTGTACTGATTCCAAAATTTTGACAGATAGCGCCATAATGTCAATTCAGATGCAAAAGTATTTTGATTTCTGTAAAAAAAAATGTCTCCATAAGAATATGGGCAATATCATCATAGCGTTACTTCAGGGGTTTATTACTCCGTACGGTCTTGTAACTGTTTTCACTTTAACTGTGATAGAATCTTTTTCACATGTCTTTTGATGTTACTCGGCCGTAGATGTCTGACATTAAATGATGCGTTTTTTCTTTGAACACCTGAGCAATCATATTCTCCCGCCTTCCTGTAATTGGGCCAGAGCCCAGAAGGGAAAACCAATTCTGTGTTTCTGTGCAAATGAATTCACCTTTGACCCAGGCCTTCACACAGTTCCATTCCAGATGTATCAACTGAGATGTCTCGTGGGCAACATGGTGCTCCCAAAAAAAATAGCACGTCCTTTTTGTTTTCCACAAGTGCAATTGCTTTAGATGTCATTTTAATCACCATTTGACAATCTTATGTTTTGGTTTTGTGAGACAAAAGACACAATTTGTATTACAGGGCAAGTCAAGCTGGTTCTAATGAGAAGACGTGTTAAATGGATGACTTTGCTTGCGTAACCTGGTCCTGCTTCTCACTTTGATTTAATGTTCGGAGCTTATGTTGAAATCTCTTTGAAAGTCCATGCTTCAGGCATTCTTTCGACTTCCTCCGACGCAAATAAGAACCATGTGTGCATTTCGTTAAATATGCAGCAGACTGCAATTTAAAAAAAGACCCTCCAAAACCTCAGATAATGTTTTTTTTTTTTTTTTTTTTTTTAAGTAGGCTCAGATAAACTAATTGAGTGCTGTTTGAGAGACGGAGATGCAGCATTGGTTCTCCTGAGTGAGGGAAATTAAAGGAACTGCATATGTTTTAGAGCTCTTTCAGAAAGGCCCTAAACATGTTTTTTTCTCCTAAACTCACTTCTCCACTGGAGCAGGGTGGTGCCGCTTTGGTGAACAGTTTTATTTATTTATTTATTTATTTATTTATTTTTAACCCCTACAGCATTTAAGCCTGGAGGTCAGAAGCGGCCTGTACTGCAGCTTGTTGACTTGCTGACACACGGCGCCGGTTAATGGTGCGGCTCGCAATCCATCTGCACCAGCTTCTCCGGCTCCTCTGAAAATAAAGATTAACTTTCCACTGCTCCCGCTCGCTCTGTTTGTGTTTTTCCATCGGCTGCTGTAGTAACTTTCGGGAAAAGGTGCTTATCGAGAGCTTTGGAAAACAATTTAGTTACTGACTTTGCCACTCTATTCTGTCACCCTCACAGGAACTTACGTTGCTCTTGCCGTGATTAATGACGCCCATGGTCTGATGGATAGCATCCTAATACCCCTACAAATTCCCTTCATGGGCTTTTTTTTGCAGCGCTCCCCTTAAAAGTCTCGCTGACGATGAGGAAACGTTATGTGAGGCTCCTTTGACCAAGCCTGAAATGGAGGTTTAGTTTGCAGTTTGCAGATGCCAAATATTTTTAATGTTTCAGAAGTTATTGCATACGCTGTTTATTTTTAAGACACTATCCTGGAAGTTCTTTGTCCTTTGCTGTGTCATGAAATGCTAAGGCCTGTGCATAAAGTTTTATGAATGGCAATAATATGGTACTTTTCCATTACAACAAGCTTTAGTGTTTTCACAACAAGCATCTTTCTTATTGATCATACTTGGGGTTAGAGATTTGAGGTTAGAACTAAACAGGTTAATATTGGCCATGTCGGATTGTCGAGGAAGATGCATGGTATTACTTTTCTATCTAGTGATTGTACTTACGATTTTCATTGGCCAACAGTAAAACAGGTGGAAAAAGTCTTTTTAATTTACATAAGCCATTTAGACCAGAATATTATAGAGACTTAGAGGTTCTTTTGACTTGGTTTCTAGGGTATTCTTGGTGTTTTTAGCCTAACAATACCCTGACAACCACATGACAACACTTCAACAAAGAAATTGTGTGTTTTTTTTTTTAAATTGCTTAATGTTGTTGGCATCTCAAGAAAAAAAAGAAAAGCAGTCTTGTTTGCCTCATGGGATTTAATTAAGAGTCATTATTGTATTTTTAACACTTCATGCCTCAATCAGGATGGAAAGTGTTAAGTAGTTATGCCATTTTTCTCATGATTTGGTACAGTTCTTGGACTCTTACTTCATATTGGAGGTGATGCATGCAAATCTGTGATGATTTGCTTTTACATTCCTCAAATATAAATGTGCTTTGCTTTTCTTGGCTCAACAGGAACTTTTCAGAGACCACAAATGAAACTTGCTACTTCCTGTTATGGGTGTAGTCTGTATGGTTTGTGTATCTGGAGATTTAAATGTGTAAAAACGCACTCAAAAAGCTCAGTGACATTCACTTCTTTAAAGAAATTAAAATGATATTTGATTTATTCCCTCACATGTTGTTTTAAACCCAAATCTATCTACCTTTCTTTTCAGGAAAACAAAAGTAGAATTTTAAAGAATACCTGGCCACTCTTGTAATATAAGTAAATGATGATGGGGGCTGCCAGCACCATAAAAATATCTTAAAAATAATAAGTCTTCTGAAGCCATAAAATGTGAGGAACAGACAGAACTTATTCATTAATAATTGCCACCTCTAAAGAACAGTTTAATTATTTAAAATCGAGAACATGATTAGATTTGTGAACTATTAATTCAGATCAGTATTGTGAACTGGACCAACTGATCTGTTTGTCAATCTTTCTTTATCAGAATTTAGGAGAGAAGTTGTAATAAATCTAATTATAATGAATTTTAGATTTAGAAAGCTTTGAATATAGTACACACATTGTATTAGCTATTTTTAACGCCTTTAATGGTTCTTTTTTTTGTTGTTGTAATTTTGGCACTTGACGGCTCCAATTCTCTTTCTCTTTCACTATTAAAAAGAGTCGTCAGGATACACTTCAACAGAATCTTGCTCAGTCTTTAAAGTACAACAAAGAGATGTATCAAAAGTTATTGCCTTTGGTGTTATACTAAAAAAAGCCATATGGGTTTGAAACTACATGATGGTGAGTAAATCATCACACACAATTTATTTCTGGGTGAATTATTCCTTTAAGATCCCAGAACATTACATTTATTTGCGCCGGTACTTTTTCTGTTTAGTAAGGAACACAGTTCAGGTTTTTATTTGCCGTGCAGATACAAACCCGATTCCAAAAAAGTTGGGACACTGTACAAATTGTGAATAAAAACAGAATGCAATGATGTGGAAGTTTCAAATTTCAATATTTTATTCAGAATACAACATAGATGACATATCAAATGTTTAAACTGAGAAAATGTATCATTTTAAGGGAAAAATAAGTTGATTTTAAATTTCATGGCATCAACACATCTCAAAAAAGTTGGGACAAGGCCATGTTTACCACTGTGTGGCATCCCCTCTTCTTTTTATAACAGTCTGCAAACGTCTGGGGACTGAGGAGACAAGTTGCTCAAGTTTAGGAATAGGAATGTTGTCCCATTCTTGTCTAATACAGGCTTCTAGTTGCTCAACTGTCTTAGGTCTTCTTTGTCGCATCTTCCTCTTTATGATGCGCCAAATGTTTTCTATGGGTGAAAGATCTGGACTGCAGGCTGGCCATTTCAGTACCCGGATCCTTCTTCTACGCAGCCATGATGTTGTAATTGATGCATTATATGGTCTGGCATTGTCATGTTGGAAAATGCAAGGTCTTCCCTGAAAGAGACGACGTCTGGATGGGAGCATATGTTGTTCTAGAACTTGGATATACCTTTCAGCATTGATGGTGCCTTTCCAGATGTGTAAGCTGCCCATGCCACACGCACTCATGCAACCCCATACCATCAGAGATGCAGGCTTCTGAACTGAGCGCTGATAACAACTTGGGTTGTCCTTGTCCTCTTTAGTCCGGATGACATGGCGTCCCAGTTTTCCAAAAAGAACTTCAAATTTTGATTCGTCTGACCACAGAACAGTTTTTCACTTTGCCACAGTCCATTTTAAATGAGCCTTGGCCCAGAGAAAACGCCTGCGCTTCTGGATCATGTTTAGATATGGCTTCTTTTTTGACCTATAGAGTTTTAGCCGGCAACAGCGAATGGCACGGTGGATTGTGTTCACCGACAATGTTTTCTGGAAGTATTCCTGAGCCCATGTTGTGATTTCCATTACAGTAGCATTCCTGTATGTGATGCAGTGCCGTCTAAGGGCCCGAAGATCACGGGCATCCAGTATGGTTTTCCGGCCTTGACCCTTACGCACAGAGATTGTTCCAGATTCTCTGAATCTTTGGATGATATTATGCACTGTAGATGATGATAACTTCAAATTCTTTGCAATTTTTCTCTGAGAAACTCCTTTCTGATATTGCTCCACTATTTTTCGCCGCAGCATTGGGGGAATTGGTGATCCTCTGCCCATCTTGACTTCTGAGAGACACTGCCACTCTGAGAGGCTCTTTTTATACCCAATCATGTTGCAAATTGACCTAATAAGTTGCAAATTGGTCCTCCAGCTGTTCCTTATATGTACATTTAACTTTTCCGGCCTCTTATTGCTACCTGTCCCAACTTTTTTGGAATGTGTAGCTCTCATGAAATCCAAAATGAGCCAATATTTGGCATGACATTTCAAAATGTCTCACTGTCAACATTTGATATGTTATCTATATTCTATTGTGAATAAAATATAAATTTATGAGATTTGTAAATTATTGCATTCCTTTTTTTTTCACAATTTGTACAGTGTCCCAACTTTTTTGGAATCGGGTTTGTACAAGGATCCTTTTTTTCCCTAACAGCACTGGTTTGTCTAGTTTTCGTCATGTTTTTTTTGTCTTTTTTTTCAAGGTTTCTCTCTTCAATTAGACTTGGTCCAGCTTCGGCTACTGTTGTTTTCATCTTAGACCAAAGTCAACCCAGACCGACAATTGAAATCATTTTCATAACAATGCACAGTATCTAAACAATCTTATCTGAAGATGAGATTGAAGAGAAATTGAAATGGATTTGCTCCAGGTTTAGTGACGTTGGATACTGTAGCATTGACGTCTTCAGTGCTTTTATGCGGTTCTGTAATGAGGCCGGCTTTGATATTTTCAGCTAATTGTCCTTCACACCTGTAAAAAGGGGTTTTCTTGTCTGTTCAAATCTTTTTACTTCTTCAGCTGGTTGTGGTTTGCACATTAGCTACCACAGAGCATCAAGTCTCATTGTTGAACACAGGGAAATTCTTTGGTGAACCTGCTAATATGATGTTCTACATTGCGATCAATCAGTTTTTTTCTCTCTCAGTTCATTCACCATGGGAAATCACCCAGGGAATGCATTGCAATTTATTTGAACATCCTTGAATTACTTCAGTATGGCTCATTTTGAATATTGTGTCACGGTAGGCATGAAAGCAGTTGCTAAAGCATGGAAAATGTGATGTCAACTCACTTGACAGTGCAACATGGATATTATTTCTCTGGAATGGTTATTGGTGTCTCTGTTTTTGCTGTTACTAAAACCAAGATGTCAAATGTATTGGCTACCATTGGCTGTTTCTATAGTAACCATGGGTAGCCAGGTATGAATATTTCTTTTTTCGCTCCTCATCTTCTGTCAATGCCCTCTCTATCTTTTTTTTCCTCCACAGGACATTTTCCCAAAATCTCTCTTTAATAATGCATGAGTTAAAGGAGACCTGTTATGTTTGGAGAGCTCTAGTTGGTTTTTAAGGTGTAATTGATTAACCAGCTACTAATGTGAAACCTGTATCCACAGATCGGTTTCCAAAAGTCGAAATGTTTTGCTTTCAGTGGAGCCATATCCAGTGATTAGGTTTAATTGATTATGATAGGTCATGCAGATAAGTTTCCTAGAGCTTCTTCAAAATATTCATCCTTTGCTTTGCTTCACCTCTTATAGAACTTTAAAATTATAAAGAACCTTAAGCTCTTGTAAACTGCCACATAGCCCTAAATTATCCACTGTGGGAACAACGTTCAAGTCAGCTCATGGACCTGCTTCCAAAAAGTTGCCCTTTAGCCATGCTTGTCGTCTTTTTTTATTTTTTACGCCAATGCATTCCATAAACTCAGCTCACACAGGCAAGAAGCAACCCACATCTTCGCCTAAAAGGTTCCTTCACAGGTTTAGACATTTATAATTTTTCTTTTGGCAGCTGTGAGAGTTTTCTTCTTAGTCCATCTGTACCGTGGGAAGGTACCGTGCAGCTGGAAACTCGTCTTTTGACAGTCTTCATAAATCTGAATCAAGCTTGCAGATGACCTCAGCAGAAAAAAGTAATGATCATAATCTTACGACGATGTGCGGAGATACTCTTCACTGGAGTATCACGCTTCATGGCTCGACCCACCTGGAGTGTGGAAGCACACCCTTAATGTTCCATGTTCACTTACACCTGGACTGGGATCTGCAGGGACTATTTGTGCAGTCTAATTTCCTCTAAATGTTGTTTGGAAGGTTGGTGGACTCCGAGAAGGGGCTGCTATGTTGATTGATGGCTGTGGTGATTCATCAGTCCCTGGCTGAGAATAGACAGAGCTGAAATGAGACTCAAAATAAGTTAGAGAAAGAGGAAAAGAGAGCCTTATGAGTGAAGTGTAAGAAATGAAGACCTTCTGGTATAAAGGAATAGGAGAAATGGCAGGTATAAAATAGAAAGTGAAGGTAAAAAGGTATAGTGACAGGCAAGTCAATAAGAAGAGACAACAATTATGTAGTTGATTTGAGGATAGATTATAAAATGCACTACCAAAAGTTTGGGGTCACTAAGATAATTTAAGATATTATTTTATTCAACAGGGACTGACATTTTATAATGATACAAAATGTTTTTTTTTTATTTTTTACTTTACATTCATAAAGGAATCCTACAAAAATGCATTTTTTATACCACAAGATAAAAATATACAAAAACCACTAGAACAAGTGCCATTGTTTTGTCTTAAGATGCACACCAGTAATGCTTTTGTCTAAGGCACGTTTATAAAAGCTACTTAAATGCCCTAATTGAACTAAGGCCTAATCCTGGCTTAATCTAAGCCCTGTTTGTGAAACCAGGCCTATGTGTTTTATTAGACAGGTGAGCAACCGCTTGGATACCTTTATCGACAGAAAACTAATCATTGTTATATAGCTCAACACGTTGTTTGATTCTCGTTTTCTTGATTTAACCGTGAGTAACATGTTTGTACCATGCCTCAGAGACAACACTATTCTGTCAAGTTGCTTACATAGCATAATCAGAAAAGGCTTTATTTGTAATGACAGTAATATAGCATTTTCTCCACCATACAATATATTTTAAAATGAATTGCATGCCAGTTAGCATTGGTGAGCATAAGAGATTTCTTTAAAAACATTCAAATATCTTACCGACCTCAAACTTTTGAACAGTATATTTATTGTAAAATATGTATTTATATTATTTAATTTTTATATCTGTTGTTTTAGGGTGTTTTCACACCTGAGCGTTTGTTTCGGAACCTGGTGTGTTTTCTCCCTTGGTTCGGTTCGTTTAGGCATATGTGAACACGGCAGTCTCGCTCGGATCCGCACCAAAACAATCGCTCCGAGACCGTGTGTCTTGAAACAGTTAACCTCTAGACAGCGCTGGGAGATCGAGAGAGAGCGTGTTTGAATTTACTGCAGTATTAATACGAATGTAGTATATAATTAAACAGCGGGAATGACGGAGCCTACATTCGTATAGTGTGTAGCCACAATAAGCTCGTGGAGCGAACTTGTCACTCTGACCAATAAGAGGACAGTTGTACTCGCATGTGACTTGCGTGAACATGTTTTGGTATGCTTTTAAAGGTTGCCTTGTGAAAGCAAACCAAACCAAGAAGAAAATGCAACATTGTAACAAATTAAGTCCCTATTTCGGAACAAACAAATGATCTATAGGTGTGAAAACACCCTTATATGATATATCTTTTATATTTTATATCTTTATAATGTAAATGCACTTACCTAAAATTGTATTGAACAACCTAATTTTTTTTTTTACAACCCAAGTTAAAAGCTTTGGATGACCATTACTGCTTTCTACAATTTTTCGCAGAAGATTTGGCCTTCTGGTATTAAGGGAAACTGCTAGTTATGTTGTTTTCCAGCGTGGGTTTGGACTGCTGCTTCAGTTCCAGTGAGCACCTCTGGCGTGGGGTGTGGTTGTGTCTTAAACTTTTATATAAACATGGACAAGCACTTTTTCTAACCAAAAGCTGTAAATGGGGTATAACATTTTTTTTGTTGATGTCACCGGTGTCATCGAGTTTCTCTGAAATGTCTTTTCAATGTTCTCCGTATTCATGCTCTCACTTTTGCCCTTGTCCTCATTTAGTTTGTAAGTGGTTGTTTGCGTATCTTAAGGTCAAGCTCATTACAAGATAAATTACACTATTAAACTGTGTTTTCACAGCGCTCCCTTTCAGTGTTGATTCTCATAGAAATGCTGGAACAACTCTTGTCAGGAAATGCTTTAACCATTTCATTCTTTACTCAGTCTTTAGTCTAGCAGTTTTACATTTAAAAAGGAAGTCATGAGTGTATATCAGCTTTTTCATGAGTGGTGCTTGATTTGTACTTTTCTAAGAGTTCGTTATAGACTTGCTGTGTATACTTTTTATAATGTTAAACAGTTGCTGCTATAATATTTTTAGATTAGTATTTTTGTGTATATTCTCATCCTTTGTCAAAGCTGTCAGTAGGCCTGGGGTGCGTTTCCTAAAAGCATTGTTAGCCAATTATGGCGGCAAGTTCCATTGAACTCTATTGGTAACGACGGAACTTGCGACCATAGTTGGCTTTGAAAAAACAGCACAGCGCAACAGCACCACAGGCCAACATTTTGATGCTTTATGGATAAGTTGGACTGATGCATGATAGTGATGCACATCCATAGAGACTGATTTCAATTTCAGAGACTAATTGCTTCATTTGCTCAATTAGTTAGATGGATTGTTCCCTTGATTTGTAATTGCTCTTGAAATGATCACAAATTCAGCCTGCCCACTGCCAGCTCATTTTCCCACAGTAAACATCTGTGTTTCCTCCACCAGCTCTGGCTTATCTACAACTTGCCGTTTCAATTGTTTTATTCTACCTACTAGTTAAATTTCCAACAGCTGAACGTGCTCTTGCCTTCATTAAAGAGAAGATGGCAAGGAATGTTAATGATAGTTTTAAGGCGGTGCGAGGCGGAGGCTGATTTTAGATAATAGCCCTAATTTGTGTGGGAAACTGCGGACCACTCCTGGTCAGTGCTGTGTCATATGGTCAAACCCCCAAACTGTGGGCCAGACACTGAGGTCAGATTCTAATGCCAAGTAATACTCTTGCCGTTATTATGTGGTTATTGCATACTAGCATTACCTCAGCGTCTTGACTATTACTCATGTAAATATTTTAAACGCAAGATTTACAATGTTTCTTTTAATTACAGGTCATGCTCTTTGGTCATAGTTGTAAGATGTCAAGTTTGTGTAGCCTTTTACTCATATGCAGTCCTTTCATTTCAATTAAGCTTAAATTAAGCTTTCAATTGTTTTTTTAGTTATTTATTAAAAAAAACTTGTAACAAATGCTTGTTTAAAACTAGCTGCTTTTCATGTTGGAATACTTTAGTTGAATAACAATTTTTCTAATAGTGCTCACAAAAAAAAAGTGCATCTAATGCTTTAAAAGTATAATTGGACACCAATTTGTAGTAAGTCTCTTAAGAACGCAAATCATGCCATTAACAGGGTTGCATGCAAATAGTGGGACAAAACTGACTAACTGTTATATTTATGGTATTTAAAGTAAGTTAATAATTACAAATATTTGTTCTAGTGTAGCCTGGTCTGAAGAGTAGAGCTGGAATGTGTAGGTTGCTTCCAGACATAAGGAACACATTTTGCAAAGGCATGCCAACTGTTTAACCAACACATATCATTTTCAGATGTGGATTGTAAGTTTTAGTGTAGATATAAGGTTTTTTTTTCTCCTCCACATGCCTTTCCTCTTGCATGTTTCCAGGCAGTTGAGATGGTTGTCTGATGGTGGTCTAATATGACAAGACCAGCATATCTCCATCTGCGCTCCCCTGCGCCCTGGAGCCACTGGATTCATGCCCGTCTGAGATTGATGCTTATCTTTTTAGGACTCTTATCTTACACAATACACCCATACCCATCCACAATCTATATCCCTTTGTGACTAAAAAAAGCTCTCAGAGCGCTGCATGTGCTTATTACCCATCCATCTTCAGTTATCTTTTCTTGCAATCGATTCTTGTTATTATCTGCCATTTATTGTTCTCTTGTTAACCACAAAACGTGCCAGGCTGTCGCCAGGCATTTCATCTCTCATTAAGTCTTCCATCGCTTTGGCTTTTTCCTTTTTTAAGGGTTTTATTTTTACCCTTCTATGTTTGATGCTTTCAGTGTTTATTATGTTTTTACTGGGTCACCAGTTGTCAAATTTGCTTTGTCAAGGGCTTATTGCCTCACTGGCTTTGTTTGGGTGGAGATGTTTACATCAACGTGCTGTAATCCGGTCTGTATACTGAGGACGTCATGGAAGAATAAATGTAGAGCTGTTGTCCTCGATCCTCCTGACAGCGGTTCCTATTACATGTACATGTTACCGCCCTTTGAATAAAGAACGACTTTGTTGCACTGCGCCTTGCGAAAGTTGTTTTGCTGTATTTTGGAATTTATCCCTTAAAAATGTTGTTACAATCTGGGTTGTTTTGTATTTATTTCACTACTGGTTTCCTGCTTTAATCAATCAGTGTGTTTAGTAGCTGGAGGTTGTACAATCGGCAATGTTTCTGGTCTTGCGAATGAGCATGTCTTGATGTACAGCTGTTTTGATGTCTGGAAGATCTTTCCCTATATAGTTTGAATCTATAGCATGACAGCATGAACCCCGGCTCACTCCAGACATTTAGCTTTCATCAAACGGAGAGAGAGATCGATCTGCACCGTTGCCGGTTTGATGACTCTGGCCCTCTGGATGATCTTGTCATGTGTGATTGTGCAGTCGGCTGACAGGAGATCGACTCGTTCAGTGTTACTTGCACTTGAGGCTGTTGGACATGTACAGCTGTGTGCGTTTCTCTCTGTTAATATTTCTTCCATCTGGATCATTTAGGTCATGCTTGGGTCCACAGCTGGGCTTCTTACCGATGATCTGTAATGGAGTGACATTTGCTTTCATTTACATTCTGTGTTACAGAATAGACTTAAGCAAACTGTGAACAAGCAGACATTAAGACATTATTTGAGTCTTTGATTTAAACTTAAATGTTTAGTTCACCCAAAAATGGTTCCCAACATTCTTCAAAATATCTTTTTATATTTCACAGAAGAAAGAAGTTACCACAGGTTTAGAAGTATGTGAAAGTAAATGATGACAGAATTTTCATTTTTGGGTGAACTAATCCTTTAAATAGCAGGAAATGGAGTTAGAGTTGGTATGTTCATTTCCGTGAATCAGTTGAAGCGGTTATTTTCGGTTAATTGATTAAAAAAATGTGTGTGAAAAACATATAAACATGTTTTATAAAAAAATAAATGTAGGTAAATAATAATGTTATTGATGCCTTATTCTTGTGGTTGTTTAGATTTTTGCTATGTTTTTGTTCTTGCATTTACATTTAAAACCTTCAGAATCTACAAACAAAATGGCTGTTTGAAATTCCTGGAAAAATTATAGAAGAAGAAAAAAAAGAAATTTCCAGAAATCTGTATGTAGTGAGCTAAATGTAGCCTTGTGTTTTTTCCCCTTAGGTATTTGGAGATTATTATCACTTCAGGCACCGCAGTGTGGTGAAGAGGTCTTTATCAGAGCACAGAGGAACACACATTCGTCTGCACACAGAACCCCAGGTATGTGTGAAATGTAGAATCTGGATCCGCCTCAGAACAGCCCCTTCCAGAGTTTTTTTCCCCCAGCAAACTCAAGGGTTTTGTTGACTAAACCTCATCTAAATGAGATGTAAAAATCCAAAACACGAAAGCCATTGAGAACAAGTCTGACAGTGAGTAAAGGAATTTGTGAATATTATGTTGTAAAAAATATCTGCTAAAAAGCTGTTTTTTAAGGCACTTTGTGAAACTCAGAAAGTTGCCAATTTCGACCCCTTCTACAGCATGAGAATGAGATATAATCTCATTAAATTTTGTAGATTTTTTTTTTTTTTTTACTCAAAATAAAATTGTGTTGACAGACACCATTCATCATGCTCAATAATGCAACCATTTTATTTTAACATGACTTTGCTTGAATAAATGTTTTTTAAGACCAACATTTGGTTCCTAATATAGCTAATCCCCCCTTTCTATTTGATTTTTATGTTTAATGATAATTGCTAGAAAAAATGGCATTTTAGTCATGATCAGATCTGATGAAATGGAGCATTTCATCATGATTTTTGATGAAAGGGTTGCAAAATTTGCAGATCAATTAATAAGACTCAATTAATTAGGGCTGCATGATATTGGAAAAACTGACTTTGTGATATATTTTTTTTCTGTAGTATATATTGCGATATGGAAATGGCTTCACCAGATGAATAGCTCTATTTGGAAAGAATTAATTTTAGAATGATTGAGGTGATTTTGTAGGGGAGAGAATCTGCATAGAAAATAACAATCAAATAGCATAGATAAATACAATAGAGCAAAGATACAAATTAAATAAACAGTGCTTTAGCCTATGTTTTTCAGGTAAGTCTAGAAGTATTCAGGTATAGAAATTGAATAATCAAATGTAAAATAGCACTGCATAGTCTTCAATGTATAAATTAAATATAATTAATCTTTGTTAAAGCTACATAAAAAAATTGTCTTTGTATTTTGTTGTTTGATTAACATTAATGACGCAGACAGCAGTGGGTATATTAGGCTGCTATCACTTTAAAGGGTTAGTTCACCCAAAAATGAAAATTCTGTCATTTACTCACCCTCATGTCGTTCCAAACCCGTGAGACTTTCGTTCATCTTCGGAACGCAAATGAAGATCTTTTCGATGAAATCTGAGAGCTCTCTGACCCCTCCATAGACAGCCTATGCCATTGCAACTTTGACGCTTCAAAAAGTTCATAAAGAGATCGGAAAATGAATCCATATAACAATTTAGTGGTTTAGTGGTTTAGTCCAAATTTTCTGAAGAGACTCGATTGCTTTTTATGATGAACAGATTTAGTTTAGACGTTTACTCGCATATAAAAATTGATCAGCGAACATAAACAGAAGCTCAACCGAATTTGAATGACGCGCGGGAACAAACATGCTGCAGTTACACGTAACACACGAGAATGAACCTCGTTGGTTGCTAGCACGTTTGAGCTTCAGCAAGAGGTTTGTTCTTGTGCATCATTCAATTTCGGATGAGCTTCTGTTTATGTTCGCTGATGTGTCCTTTCAAGTACAAAAAGACAAGAAAAAGAATTGAATTTTAACGTTTGCGTGCTGTCTGTGCGGCTCCGTGAGCGTGCACAGAAAACAGCGCGAGTTCCAACTTGAGTTCTCTTTCACGTGCGCTCAAATGGTTTAAAATCGCTTGTTTGTTCAAACTGACAGGACCTAAAACGTGCAAATGATAAACTTTCACTCCATGATGGTTAAACTTTGAAGTTAATCCGATAATCACGTTTTTCGAAGCGTGGTGCCTGGTCCGCATTGATCACGTATCAGCTATGCTCCCTATACTTGACATTGCACATGCTGCGATGTGACTATCGCAGATGCGCACATCATGATATCAGTGCTAAAACCATACATCATGCAGCCCTAAAATGAGTAGAAAATTAAACGATTCATATAATATTTAGTGTAACCTCATGAGGTTGATAATCAACATTTTTATGAAGGTTAAACACATCCTTTACTGGTCTTGTAAGAATTTCAGACCCTAATTTGTACACTTCATGGAAAGTGCCTTGAAGCAAGTAAAGTTTAAAGCAAGCAAGTTATTTGCTTTTTTGCTGATTTATGACATTGGGCCATACGACAATTTTTTTGCAGTGTACCCCTTTTTCTAATTTCAGCCTATCTTCAGCTAATAGGACACTGCATAACTTTGGACATTCGTTATTGCCCTCAATGTTTTTAAGTTTGTCTGGTTCCTCAAAGACCTCATTACATTTCCTCAGGGACTCCAACTAGACCCAATCACTGTTGGGAACGTAAGGAAGCACCAGGACCAGCACACTCAAGTTTCAAGTCATTATCTTTGTTTCACTGACACTCCACAGCACTCTCTCTTTTCAATTTTTTTTGTCCTTGTTTTATAAAGGATTAAGGGGAGACATTTTGTGTTTTTCCCAACTGTTTCTAGAAACCTTGCTTGTTTACGTTCTGATGTTTGACTTGTCTACTCTGAGTGTTATTGTGAATCTTTCCATTCACACTCACATGCTGTTTTTGTGAAGTTTATATATCACAACTCCTCAGTTTCCTCCCGTGTACATTGCTCTTAAGAACACTAAATAAAACACTTTTGTTTTCTCTTGTCACTTGTGTGAAATATGAGGGTTTAAAGTGCGTTGCTCACGATGCGTTGACCTGACATCTGCGTTCGTTCAGTACAGCCTTAGCATTTGTCGTTCTCCGGTCTCTCTGATCCAGATGGTAAGTTCTGAGGAGACGTGAAACACAAACCCTGCAATTTGAATGCCAGAGGAATGCTAAGGGCTAGAAATCCCCTTAATGGAAATCACTGACTGGACCTGTATGGCCCATTACTCACCTTTTAGAGGGGGTTAAAAAGTCCATCTTGTTACATGGCTGCAATGCCACGCTCCATCAGCGCGAATGGCCTCCAGGAGCAAAGCGACTTCCCTCGAGATGGGAAAAGCACTCCATTGTCCGGTTTGCAGAAGTGATGAGGTGTGTGAATAATGAACTTGCCTGGGTCCCAACACAATGACGGAGAGTCATCGCACACAGCCTGTCTAATTTCGAATAAATTTACAGAAAGTTGCTTTTGTTCATGAACACCTCAATGATTAGTCCTTGAAGTACGATGATGCTAGTTGTCCTCTTAAATTTCATGCATTGGATGCATTGTTAAAGACACAAGTCTTTTGGGAATCGCATCAGAAAATGCTGGAGGCTTTTTTTAAAAAAATTTTTTATATTGTTCCTAAATATAGCCTGGAAGTCATAGTTGCCATTTTCATTGTGGTATACCTTCACCATCTGTTAGAGATCATTTCAAAGTTGTATGTTGTATATAAGAAAAATCTAAAATTTTTCCACTATTTCTTAAATTTAGAAAGTTAGAAAATAAGAAAATGGCAGTTAACTCTTTTCGTCAGCGTTTTTTTTTTTTTTTTTTTTTTTTTTAAAGTTGCGAGCCACCGCCAGCATTTTTGATCAAGATTTTGACAAATCTTGGAACTGATGAACTGATGCCCCGTTCTACTTCTGATGTACTTCAAGTGCTCATGCTGCTTCTAACACAAAGAACAAAAAGATTTGCAATGGTCGCTTTGTCACATTCAATGTAGACAGCCTCAAGCTGTTGTGTGGCGTCCGGTGTAGACATGGTGTTAGGCTATGTTCAGCGCCTGCTCACTGAGATCTACACTCCTGCGATCTCAAGCTCCCACTATAATCCAGCTGCCACCACTGCAAAATGAATCTTTTATTTGCATCGTTTTAAGCCTTAGTTAGTCATAATGAAAGGATTCACGAGCATGCAGAACTCTAAAGTGCGCGGTGAATGAAAACTCCAGTGTTTTGAGCAGATTGGCCATTGCGTTCACACGCTCAACAGATATGTCTGTGATTTGGCTCCAATGATCAGTGCTTCAAAAACACGTAAACAGAAACCTTTGAAAACCAGAAATGCAGTTTTTAAAATTTCAGTACCGACTTCGTACCAAAGTACTGGTACTTTTGACAACCCCACAAATGACTACTATTGCTTGTGAAGTGAAACCTGCAGTCATGTGAAGATATTGGCCTTGTAAAGTATGTCAGTTGCCTGCACTTTCAGCGGGTCCCAGTGGCATTTCCCCTGACTGCCCTGCTCCGCTTCCTGTTGTTGAATTCTTTCGCTCCCTTTCGCTCCACGTTTTATCACAAACAGTAGCAACTGTTGTCAGATTTGGAGTGCTAATTACTTTATTTATACTATGCAGTATTCATGCATCATATTCTGCTTGACTCTTTCATTTGGGCAAGTTTTAAGTAAAGTCATGTATGTCTAATAAATTATACATCAAGAGAAAGCATGCATTAGTCTTTGTGGCTAAATGTTTTGTGCAAATATGATTTTAGCAACTGCCTTTATCTGCAGTAGAGTTTAAGATATTTCAGATCACTTCCATCCAGACTCCCTTTATATTTCATCAAAGCTCTCTACTGTTCATCTTCAGCTCTCTCTCTGTTCTGTCCATCATTCTGTCCATCTTAATAGCTTCAGAAATGCATTTCCTATTTCTGAGTCTTTTGGCAGCATTCATATTCTCTTTGAAACCCATTTGGCTCAAGTCGAAACATCAGAGCTGTCACAGATGTAGCAACATCAGTCATGAGGTTATTCATTATGCATTGCATTGCCAACAGAGTACTGGCTCTACTTGAGCTTACTTTCAGATGAGGTTGATCTTTAAAAGTTAGAAACGCTTATGTGTGCTACTTTTTTTAATTACCGTACTACTCTTGATAATTAATCAGCAGGGGGAAAAGTGATATAATGTTTAGACATGTCTCTCCCCAATAACTTGCCAAGCAGACTGCCTAGATATTAATGCGGGTTCCTATCAAGCACTTTTTTTTTCATGCATTTTCTTGGATCTGCGTTCCAGTGATAACTTCAGTGGGTTTTGAACTTTATCTTGCATGTTCGAAAAGATTTTGCCACTAAGGCCCCATTTACACTGCATGGTTCAAGTGGCCCAATTCCAATTTTTCCCTTTTGTGTCCTTATTAAAATCGCAAAAGACTGTCTGTTTGCGCTGAGTAAAGAGAAGTGCTACATGTGCTGAGTGTAGCGTGCATTTGGGAACGTAGCGGGCACCAGTTACGCATTATTTTCTCATTTGCATAGTTGACGGCAAACTGGTGCGCGCGCCGTGGACTCGTCATTCAACGCGGCAAACTAAGGTCGCACTGGTGCCCAAATGATAAGAGCTGCCATTTCTGTTACATATGGCAAACAAAACGAAAGCGGAACGGACCCGCGCTACTTGTTTGAGCTGTGCTGTGTGGACCGTTTATCAGCTCGGAGCAATAATAGAGGGCGCAGCGTGAGCTCATACACGGGCCGATCTCGATCACATGACACCGTTCCTACACCGGAGGTCCAGTGAGAAAGTGTTTGAATTCACCACAGAATTAATAACATCGCTATATGATCAGATTTTAATGTTATTTTTAATGTGATGATTTGTAAAACTAAAATTTTAAATGTAGGCCACTTTGTGGCAAACAAGCACTTTTATTTTAAAAAGACATTAAATTACCACTATAACCCGTAGGTGGCGGCAGATGAGCACTTATTGACTTATTAGCTGTTTCCACTCCTTAATATATGGAAAAAAGTAGGAAGTCACAAAGTTTCATGAAAAACAAAAACTTTTCTTCAAATTGTGACTTAATTACCCAGAAAACAAGTAAAGAGTGCTCCTTTTATAATCACTGAAGCTGTCGGTCAGTTCAGTGTGATACTATAGATTATAAGAACAATGGTAGCCTACATTTACTAAGAGCAGAATATTTAAATTTTCCCTATAAAAATGGGTTAGGTTTTTGCACATTACTGTTGTCAATAAAAGTAAATTTTATCTGCATATCAATTCATAAACCTTTGTTTGACTAGTTTATTCTGAACCCGCTCATCAAGCACCACGCCGAGCTACTCCGCCATGCCCACCACCACAAGTAAATTCTCAACCTATAGGAAACACTGAACATGAATAAATCCAAGTATAAGCCACATTAACAGTGATGCTTGCCGTAAATGACACTAAAGTGTTTGTGGAAATGTTTGATTTTTGTCAGTCAAGTCAAACAAAGAACCTCTGACAACATGACCTAAACTTTGAACTGCTGTCACTACACAAATGATTGGTTAATTATTAACTAATTCATCTGGAGAAAGCAGACATACTGCACTTCCGTAGATTACCAGCAAATCATGCTCTGATTACATACTGTGTAAATTTCGTCATGACAAATTGACCTTGAGGGACATTGAGTGGTGGGTCAAGTGATGTGTCCTGGTTGTTCTTCAGGCCCGTGAAGGTCCCATCTGGCCCGTCATTCTTTTTTTCTTTTTTTCTTTTTTACCATTCACTTCACTTTGCTGTCACATGTCTGTCCATTTCATCCACTTTACAAAAACTCATTTTAGACAGTGAGCAGTGAGCTCTGGCATGAGCAGCACTGAGCTGTCAATCACATAATCTGCCACCGTCTGCGTTTTCTGCCCTGCTGCATCAGTTGCTGCCCCAGAGAAACAACTTCCCGTCTTTCAGCAGGCCTCTCTCTTGTTGTGTTGAGTGGAGGAGGATTGTGAGATGGAAAACAGGATGGTGTCTGTCAGCACATTTCATCAGCTCTTATATAATGACATGAAATCCAAATTGACCATATTTACTGTAATGTTTCTGGTCTTATTGCACACGTTTCGTCGTTACTCACGATTCTGACTTATTCTAAATGTTTTCATAATCTTTCATCAAAATGCATTAATGTTCATTTTTCTGCAGACATTACTAAGGCTGTATGGCCTGGGAAAAATTATATTAACCAATAAAATCAAATCCAATCAAATCCTGCCCTACATTCACAAAATTCAATGTTCTTAAGAAATACATAATAATAAATATATAAAAAGTGAAACTGAATATTCTGCTTCATACAAATTTGTCATGTTACAGAATATAAATGTATTTTGAATGCAGTTTCAGAATTGATTTTATATGTTTAATTGTATTATACAGATTTGGTACCATTTATCATGGCTTTCAAAGTGTTCATGACATGGATTATTTTAATATGTTCCTTGAGGTTCACTTAGAATGTTAATCATGTTTTTGAAACAAAAAAAACCCAAAACAAATATATACAGTCAAACCAAAATTTATTCAGACACCTTCAACGTTTTCTCACATTATCACAGTTTATTCACTATAGTTTAGAAAATGGTAATAAAATATGACAAGAACTCCATCTTTATAATGTCAGATAGCTTAGATAGAAAGGTATGTAATGGATTACAATCCACCAATCAGCTGTCAGCTGGTAAATTTAAGTACATAGTTAGATAATACCAATTTAGGTCAACCAATGACCAAGCAATGTTTAATTTTGTTCAGTCTGTGGTGTAAAAGGTCGCATTAGCAATTAAAGAAAAAAAACTTAAGCAAAACATGGTCCGGTCAAAGTGTCTGAATAATTTTGGCTCCAAATTTTTATCAATTTTACTGGTAGTCCACTGTATGAAGAATGTTTGGGTATAATATGTCACAGTTTACTTTATTTTGCTATCCTCACTTACATAAATGAACTATAGTGTCCTGCACCCACTAGTAAAAAATTATATCTGGTGTCTGAATACATTTTGGTTTGACTGTATGTGGAAAGTCATTTTAAATCCTCATTCTGACCCTCTGTCTGAAATAATCCACTTTTAAGGGGCGGCTACTTTGAGGCTTGTCAGTAAACAGCCGCTGTTATTATTGGCTAATGTCATTGCATAGGAAACCGTATCAACGCCCACTTGCTATCGCACATGAGTAAGTGTTTTAAAAACATTATTCATATAAAACCGTCATTGAGACAAAGCATTATGAAGTCATTTACTTGAAAAATACAAGCGGATTTTGGAGATTTGTTTAAAATGTGGAGGACGTTTTAAGCTATGAAACTTTCAAGATGTTTTAAAGGTACAAGGACCTCTTATGTCAAAAGATCGAGGCAAATTTGATTTCTCATGTCATGACCCCTGATGATTGTGGACTTTTAGAACTGAACTGATGGGAAACCTTGGAAACAAATACTTCTCGTATGTCTCTGACTGTTTGTTTGTTTTTTCAAGGTAATGTGGGCGGAACAGCAGGTGGTAAAACGGAGAAAGAAGAGGGATATTTACAATGAGCCGACCGATCCGAAGTTTGCACAGCAGTGGTACTTGGTGAGTAAATAGCTCATCGGTTTGTTTGTGTGCATACGTGTGTTCACAAACTGTTTGTTTATTTGCAAGCACCATACCTCCCGCTCAGATTGGATGGTCTGGGTGGGCTGTTGTAATGTTCTGTTTGGATTCATAGAATTCTGTTCCTTTTGCCCCTATTAAATGGGACGTTGTGTAACAGTGAACTTGTTGCCATTATGGTCATCCGGTGGAGCTTAAAGTTTAATCAGCCGGTTGTGATTTGGCTCTTCGGAAACATTCCAGACGTGCTGGCCTTCACTCTACATCAGTCTTATACATTTCCCCTGAGATGGCAATCTCACTGTGTCACTATTTTAAAGTGGCTGTATTTAATGTGTTGAAATTATTTACTAATATGACTAAATTTATATTCACAAATTTTTGTTGATCTAAATTCATTTTATTCCAATTGCAGATTTTGAATATACTGTTTTTATGCATTTTAAACTCTGCAGTTTGATGAAAATACACATTTTCATGAAAAATGAGCAGCATTTAGTATTAACTACCAAAATAACAATAAAACGTGGGGTGCTTGATCACTTGCTTCTTCACAAGAATTTGAAGCAGCATCCCAATTGCGTCTTGCACAAATATTAGCCGCCTCCTCAAATAATTAGACATCTCTAGATGAAAGGATGTAACAAAGATGGGTGAGAGAGAGAGATGTTTGTGCAGATATGTTTCTGATTGAAACGTATCATGGCATTACATGGCAGTGACTGATGAGCCAAAACATTGACCAGTCACAGGTGAAGTGAATATTGTTGATCATCTCCTAACAAGGCCACAGTTTAAGGTCTGGGTAGATTAGATGGTAAGCAAACAACATGTTCTTGTAATCAAAGTGTTGGATGCAGGAGAAATGGGCAGAGATAAAGGTCTGAATGACTTTGACAAGTGCCAAATTGTTATGGTAAGATGACTGGGTCAGAGTATCTTTGGCTTTTGGGTTGATCTGAGCAGTGGTGAGAATTTACCAACAGTGGTTCGAGAAGAGACAAAGTCCAAAGCAGCGAAAGGGTGTTGGCTGCCCAAGGCTCACAAGGGCAACAAAGGCTGTCCCGTCTGGTCCGAGCCAACAGAAGGTCTACTGTGGCACAAGTCGCACAAATTTAATGATGGTTATGGGAGGAATGTGTTACAACACACTGTGCATTGCACTCTGCTGCATATGGGGCTGTGTAGCCGCAGACCAATCAGACAGCCAAGTTCGATCGGCAGTGGCTCCAGCTCACAACCTACAGGACTTGAAGGATCTGTTGCTTATGTCCTGGTGCCAGATACCACAGGACACCTTCTCATAGACTCCATGCCTAGGCAGGTCGGCACTGTTTTGGCAGCGTGCAGAGGACCAACATTACATTAGGTCATAATGTTTTGGTTCTTCTGTGCATTTTTCTATTATTATCTTAGATCTGCACCACCTCTTTTAATTAGATAGAAATTTCATTTAGATTACACCAATTCATCTCTTTTTCCAGATTGAGGTGTTTACAAAGGCTTTTTTCATACTGAGCTATTAGTCAGATTATTAACATTATTAGGCTGCATGTAAATGTAGCTCATGTGATGAGTTGCCATTTGTCAAGGTTGGAAAGCAATGATTCAGTTCTAATATTTTTTTAGGATGGTTTTAGAGCACTATATATCAGCTCTGATACTATAATATCGGCTTGTCAGGCAGGCTCATAGTCTCATAGTGCCCTCTAATTTTTCTACTTTTACTATTATTAAAATAAAGACTATTAAAATAATGTGCACTTTTTAAAACCCTCATGATTACTTAAATTATAACTTACAGATCTGTTTTCAATGACAGTATCTTGTTTGTTTTTTTTTTGTTTATTTAATATGTGTATATTATATTTATTTAAGTATATGTATATTTATTTATATTTATACTAATTGTTAAGAGTCCCCACACACCCCATATCTGTTATTTATGAGAATTCTGCAGTGCATTGAGAATAGTTAATTTGTGTTAAGTCATTGCTCAGTCATTCTCCATTCAGTGGTGATTCACCAGACCCGGACGTTTTGTTCCAGCTAATGAACCAAGAAGACAATAGATGCTTTTTCACATTTACATTTTGAGGAATGTCATGACTTGGGAAAAAAAACCCAATAAAACTGTACTCTGAGCTTTTCCCCTCTTCACGGCAGCGTTATCAATCATGTTTATCAGTATAACGGGTAGAAGCCACTCAATAACATTTCCGAATAATGGAATGCTGGGAAAGTTGGCTGAAGGTCATCAACAACAATTTATCAGTCTCACTGCCATTATTACTGGACTTTTGAGGCGAGATTGCATCATTTTGCCTGATGTAGACCTAAGAAATAAACTGTCAGTTCTCTTCGTTTGACTTGCAATCCCAGGATATACAAGAGAATTTATCATTTTGGGGTCATCAGACCTGACTGCACCTTACTGGCTTCAATTTCTCCCTGCAACCACCCTGGGGAGCAGAGCAGTGACGCTGTGACCAAGAGGAGATTCAAAGAGCCATGCAGAGAAATAAATTCAATTTTCTGCTCAGATAAACTCAGGTGGCCACATTCATTTCTGCACTGGAGTGAGACACGTGTGAAGTGGGGAGAAGTCAAATCTCTGTGGTCAGACAGTGGGTGGCTGGACGGTCACCCTCACAGCACCTTTTGCTCGGCTGTTCGACATTTGGATGTGCTTGTTTTTGTTAGTCATCTTCTGCTCACCAAGTCTGCATTTACTTGCTCAAAAATACAGTAAATAGGAATATTGTAAAATATTATTACAATTCAAAATAACTGGTGTTTTCTATTTGAATATATTTTAAAATGTAATTTGTTCCTGTGATGTCAAAGCTGAATTTTCAGCATCATTACTCCAGTCTTCAGTGTCACATGATCCTTCAGAAATCATTCTAATATGCTGATTTGCTGCTCAAGAAACATTTTCTTATTATTATCAATGTTGAAAAGAGTTGTGCTGCTTAATATTTTAGTGCAAACTGTTATGCATTTTTTCAGGAAACGTTTAAAAAGAAAGCAAATAAAACATTTATTTGAAATATAAATCTTTTGTAACATTATAAATGTCTTTACTGGCATTTTTGATCAATTTAACTCATCCTTTCTGAATTAAAGTATAATTTTCTTTCAATTAATTCTTTCATCAAATTTTGTTTTATTGATTGCAAATATTTATTGTATTTTTTGTATGTATATTATTTTTTTAATTCATAATTCAGAAAATTAAATGATAGGTACTTAATCTCCTTTGATTTTATTTTCTATCTATCACAAAAAACTCTGGCATCAATGCAAAAACTGCTTCATATTATTTTATATATTACTTTATGTGTGGCAATATCATAAAATCGTGCAACATAAAACTATCTACAGCAAAATCTCTACCAGTTAACACAGCAAGAGGACCACAAGAAAACCAGAAACTCCAGACCTGATGGTGCAGTATGTGAAGGGCAGTATGGAGTGTGTCAGGGCATTGCAATAACCAAGACAGGATGTCTGAAGGCATATACTAGAGTTTCAGCGTCTTTCATGTCTGGTATAGGACGCCATGTGCTATTG
Organism: Coreius guichenoti; assembly: GCA_039654105.1. NCBI lineage: Eukaryota > Metazoa > Chordata > Actinopteri > Cypriniformes > Gobionidae > Coreius > Coreius guichenoti. Next base: position 45,150,094 of record CM077168.1, read on the forward strand.
AGGTGACCACATTCTGTAGCCTTGAACTAGAGAGCTGATTTGAGCTTTAAAAGTGAAAGATTTGTGAAAGATAATCCTCAAAACATGATCCTCAAACACGGGTTGATGTTCGGTGTCAGCTGAATAGTTAGCAGGAGGGAAGTGGCATCTATGCTGATCTGTTTTTTTTTTTACGTTCCATTCAGTACAATGAAGATCATCGTGACCTCAACGTGAAGGAAGCCTGGAAGCAGGGCGTCACTGGACAAGGCGTCGTCGTGTCCATATTAGATGATGGAATTGAAAAAAACCACCCAGATTTGCTTCAAAACTATGTGAGTTTGAGTAAACAACCCTTACCTTTGACATAAAACCTAAAACAAAATAAATTCATTAAATGTTCCTCATATTTTCAGGATCCAGATGCCAGCTATGATGTTAACGATGGCGACCCAGACCCTCAACCTCGATACACCCAGCTCAATGATAACAGGTATAGTGTACAAAATAACCAGTTAACATAATTTACTGTAATTTACTTGATGGAATCAAACCTAGTTTAGGTTCCCTTTGCAAACCCTGTGATTTATGGGCTGTTGCAGCTCAAACTGTTGTTATTTGTTTTTCCCGTCTTAGCCAGCACTGTATTTTGTGCCTAGGCCTGAAGCTCCTGGCATAAAACCAGCTGAAGTATGAATACTACTATACATTTACTGCTTTACTTAATGAGGCCAAAGGTTTCCCCTGCAGCGTGGAGATGGGCACAGGAATACACAGCCTGTAATATAGTGTGATTAGTGCTGTTGCTGTAGCCCATTTATGTTGGACAGGAACTGCTTTTGCTAATGAGTTTTTTTTGTTTTGTTTTTTTTGCCTACCCAGCAAGCAAATGGTACCCCTATCATTTTCAGAAATACAGTCTGCAATAATTATTTTCGTTCATCATTCATTTGTTGCACCATTTACGAATTTAATCGTGTTACATATTGTCACTCTTGGCCAGATGCAGTTTACCATGTAAATGAGTTAAAACCAATTCCTGCAAAAAAAATTCTGCAGCTTATGTGAATTGACTCATGAAGATGCAAAACATGCAACAAAAGAAGCTTGATATATTAGTAGTGCACATTCAGTGACATTCACACTGACAGCAATTCAAAAGTCTCTATACTGTAGTTTGCGTTCCTACTCGACAGTATGTAGGGTCACTGGGAGTGCTGGAGCTAGCATATCTTCCAGCCGAAAGCATACTTTTACACTAAATTAAATTCATTTATATGTAATACTCTTGAGACTAGCATGCAGTTTGTAGTAGTAGGCAGTAGGCAACAGCGGATGCTTTCGGTGTTGTGCGTTTTGCTGCTGGGAAATTAGTTTCTCTGTGATTGATGTGTTGTGTGAATTTAGTTCCCTCCGTGGATTGTGTATTGTTGCTTTGGTAATGGCCATTCACAATACTGGGCATTTTTTGGCCTAGTTCATAAATCACCAGGGTTAAATTTAGGTTAAATTGTGAAGAAGGTTGCTGTTGAGAACGGGTTACTTTACAGGAGAAGTCTGGCATTGTCATTCTGAACTTGTATGCTGTTTTCTTTCTGTGGAAGACGTAAACAGCTCCATATAGAAAGTTAATAGTGACCTTGGACTTTCAAGCTCCAAAAAAAAAAAACCCCTAAAATTAGTCCATGTGACTTGAGCGCTATATTCCAGGTCTTCTGAAGCCATATGATAGTTTTGTGACAAACCAAAAAGAACAAGATCCCTAATTATTTACCTCCGCTGCAGCTTGCAAGGTTTTTTTTTTTTTGTGTTATTGTTATTGTTAAGTCCATATTTGATTTGAGAGCTGAGATGAATATGTGAATAATTAAAAAAAAAAAAATGAATAAAAAGTTTGAGTTCAGTAAGATTTTTAAATGTAAAAATAATAATATTGTGAAATATTATTACAATTTAAAATAACCATTTTATATGTGAATATATTTTAAAGTGTAAATACCCGTGATGGCAAAGCTACATTTTCAGCATCATTACTCCAGTCTCCAGAAACAAGGCCCACAGCATTACAGATACAGCAGAGTATTTCATTTTACACATGGGGTACTTATCCCTATCCCTAAAGCTAATTTTTGTTTCATCGGACCATAGAAACAGTCTCATTTGAAGTTCCAGTAGTGTCAGTTACTTTTCAAACGTTCTATGGTCAGATGAAACAAACAAAAAAGAGCTTTTTGACAGCAAACACTTAATGTGGGTTTGGTGCACACAGGGATAAAAAAGTACCCCATGTGTAAAATGAAATACTCTGCTGTATCTTTAATGTTGTGGGCCTAATTTTCTGCCAGAGGTCCTGGACATCTTGTTCAGATACATGGCATCATGGATTCGATCAAATACCAACAGATAAAAAAAAAAATCAAAACCTGACGGCCTGTTCTAGAAATCTTATAATGGGCCATGTTTAGATCTTCCAACAGGACAGTGATCCAAAAACAAACATCAAAATAAAAACAAAAATGTGTCACTGAGCACAAACCCAAGCATCTGCAATGGCCATCCTAGTCCCTGACCTGAACCCTATAGAAAATGAGTGGGCTGAACTGAAGAGAAGAAGCACCAACATGGATCTGGGAATCTGAAGGATCTGGAGAGATTCTGTATGGAGGAATGGTCTCTGATCTCTTGTCAGGTGTTCTCCAAACTCATCAGGCGTTATAGAAGAAGACTCAGAGCTGTTATCTTGGCAAAAAGTATTTAATAAAAGGGGGCAAATAATTGTTCCCAACGTGTTTTGGAGAAAAACATTTATTTCATAATGTGATTTCCCCCCAAACAACTGTTAATTCTTTTACTTTAATGAAAGGTTAGATTTTGGCTAAATTTTTTAATAAAATATCAAAAGGATTAACAATGCAGATTTATTTTTTAAAGCCATCTTTGATCATATTTAACAAGGGGGCAAACACTTTTTCACACCACTGTACGTTATTGAATGTAAAAGATATAGATATAAAAAGTATAGCGTTTGCATTTATATTATTAGTAACAGAAAGGCAAACAATGTGTGCTGTATGTAAAATTAGTGTTACCTTTATTTAAAAAAATATGATTACCAGATTACTGAGTGCCCTGTTACAGTGTTTACCTTCTTTTTATTCATATTACTTTATTTGTGAAAAATACTGTAATACGATTGCAGAATCAAGAAACTGCCATCTAAAGTATACGCATGTTTATTTTAAAGATTCTTTTAAATGTATTTATTTTCATGTTTATTTCTAATTTATTAAACAGTAATTCAAATAAATATAAACTATATATATTATATATCGGCTTTATATTGGCCATCGGCCACCCTGCTCTCTAAGATATCGGCATCGGCCATCAAAAAAACAATATCGGTCGACAACTACACATTAATGTGATATGAGCTTTTTCACAGTGCTTTTATAGGGAAATATGGGAAATATAAACTTGTGGTCATTGTATGCAAAGATCTGTATGAAGATTGTTTAAACATGATTTTTTAACTTCATTAAGTTTTCCATGGAATAACTAACAGCATAGCCTACAAATTTAGAGTGAAATGAAGGTTAGTCAATGATGACAGAACGGTCACTATTCCTTTATAAGCTAAGGTTTGTTCATTTCTGTCATCACCACCCCTCCAAACTGAATCAAACCCATCAGCATTTATTAGGGACGTAACGATTGCGATACGATTCACGATACTAATTTCACGATACGATTTTCTCACAATTTTTTTTTTTATACAAAATGAGATTTAAGAAATTATAAAATGAAATTGTCCTTTTATTTCTCAGACAAAATTATGCATATTTCTTTGTAAAATTTAAATATATATTTTATGTCAAATAATAACTCAATGGAAATTTTTCAAAAAGTCCTCAAATCCTCAAGAAGTCCCTTCAAGGGGATCTTCCAGTGGTGTTTTCCTGGGAGGAGGTTGTTTCAGCTTCACCCTCATTCTGCACTGAGGAATAGCAGAAATAAAAAGACTAGGTAAAATTTAAGTACAACAGTGACAGGGGTTTCATTGTTATAAAGGCAAGATTTTAATTATAATTTGTATCATTACACTTGCAAGAGTTAGAAAAACAGAACACATTTAGATAAATTTGCCATAATAATCAACAAATTATTGAAAAAAAAAATCCATGTACACATTTAGAGAAAGAGAGTGTAAAATAAATACAACACCTGGTTCTGCAACAGCACAAAGTTCTCCTTCAGTCTGTGGAATACATCCTCGCGCTGGTCTTTCTCTTGATGCGGAAGAGCCTGGAGTCCATTTACTATGGCAGAAAACAGCCTTGTATCTTTTGCTGTGAAAGCACTGATGCACCTTGTGATCTCCATGGCAGTCGCCCTCGACGTCTCAAGTGGGGCTGCAAATCCGCCGGTCAGTGTGGTTTGGACTATTATCTTTTTACAAGCAGACGGAGGTGACTGGAGCCTCTCACTGTGGTGATTTATTAGTCTTCGGAAAGTCAAAATGCCGCCACACCTCCGATTTGAATGAGTCAACGTAAACTACATGCTTGCTGTCGCCATGCTTCTGTTTGACGGTGTGTATGAATGAACTTCCATATGAATGAACTGAAAAAACTCACTGATTTCACTCTTCTTCGCGCCAGTGTGCACGCACAGTCCGTAACGCTAGCTACAACTTGTTTGTTGCTATCGTGCCTGTAAAGCGAGGTGACAGTATATGGTTTCAGCGTCTCTGCTGTTTAAAACGTGTATCGCGATTCGTTTAACATCTCAACCAACTTGAATCGTCACAGATTTGTACCATTTTCAACCGGCTCCGACTGAATCGTTACATCCCTAGCATTTATAAAACAAGACATTGTTATGGCTGACCATCACGGCTAAACTCTCTGTTGTCATCTAATGAAGAGTTGAACTCTGGTCTGTTCTTATTTCACTTTGGGATTTTCCTCTTTCGTCCGCTTTTTTTTTTTTTTTTTGGGATACCAGCCAAAGAGCCGTTTTTATCTTGAGGCTAACCATGATTGGTGATGACAGGCAGAAAAGCGTATAGTTACGAGTGGGTTGAAATCAAAGGTCTTGGGCTGAATGGCACGGCTTTATAGTTTTTGGAGGGGCTGTCCTGTGCTCCCCTAATGGAAGTACCCCACAGCGTTTGCCGCGTTGGCGTGACTCCTATAATGGACGCTAATGAAATAACATCTTTGGTGCTAGATGAAATGTGATCAAGTTTGACTTTTAAAACATTTCGTAAATGATTTTGCAATGTAGAAACACTTTCCTAGTCACTATAAAGCATTAAGGATCAGTTAAAATGTCTCTATCTGATAATGCAAAGACAGCAGGAGATACATTAGTAGCAGTAGCAATTTTGCTCGTCCTACACGTTATTTAGCTGGCATGTTTTATTCTGACCCCTGCTGTGAAATTCCCCTTCTTCAATCCGCTATTTTTTCAGAAACCCATCTCTTTTTGTCACCTTATTCCTCTCTATTCTAGCACGCTACTCTCCAGATAGGTATTTTACCATTGCACTGATCTAGTTCTTGCATCTTATACCACAGAACCACAAAGCTGGTTTTAGGTTTGCAACAGTAGCAGCGAACCTTTAGTAACACTTTCAGTTCTCAAGCATTTCGTGTAACCAACCCTGTATTTATAATATGTAAGTGCATATATATGTATGTACAATACAAAATCATCGCAAATGCAATTTAATTTGCAAGTTATTTAAAAAAAAATTGTTAAATTGATGATTTTAAAATTCTTTTAATTCAGCTATTCTAGCCAAATGCAGTTGACGAGTTCAACTCGTTTCTGAGATTTATTTCAAAAGCTCAATTTCAATTAATAGATTCATACTCTTATTGGATAAATATTAATGTTTGTAGACTGCTATGTAATGTTTTCTTGGTGCATGTACAATATATGATAATAGTTTCTTCCCTGAGTTCATTTAGTGAAAAGCATACCATGATTATTGTTAACTGTGTTACGTTTATCTATTTTACGTTTTACTTTAAACATTCAGAATCTTGGCTGTATTGGCTTTTTGGGCAGACTTTTTAATAATGCTTTTTAAAGGTTTCAGAAATATTTTTCTATTTATTGAGATATTTTTCTCAAATATCTTCAAAGTATGATAAATATTGAGATTTAACTATAGCCCCCACCCCTAGTGTATGCACAGTGCATTCTCAGTGTCAAATCCGGATTTTCTGTAAAACATCCGTTTACCAGTGGATAAATAATGCATTACGCATTTTGAATTTTTAAGTGCGTTTTCACGGAAGTGGGGCAGGTTGAGCGTGGTGTTTCAGAAGAGATGTGACGCTTACTGGCTGTGGCGAGAAGTGTTGAAGCCACATAAAGGCCTTTCTGTTCATACTTTCATCTCTGAGCAGCTCTTTCTGTAAAACAATTATTGTGTTATTTGTAATTTCAGAATTTTATTTTACCTTAAAAACTAGAGTTGATATTGTGAAAATGTTGGACATACAAATTTTTGCCTGTTTTCTTTTTCAGATATTTTTGAAATTTCAGATATTCTTGATTTTTGTGTAAATTTTCTGTGTATCTGTATGATAAAAATTATATCATTCATATACAGTATATTATTATTTTTTTTCCAATTTATTTTAATTTATTAAAAGTAATCTAATTAATTACATGGTGGTGTTGGTCTATGTACACATGCAGATGGGTTCTTTACCATGATTAAATCTTAATTTTAGTCTTTTTTTTATAATTAGCTGTATTTAATGTGCTCCTCTTTCTCTCTAGATATCTGATACTTGTATCAGTTGACTATGCCAAGCACCTTAATACATTACTCTCATGTGCAGCTCTGTGTTGAGACTTGCCATATGTTTTCAAACAAAAAAATTTATAATTTCAGTTGGCTTTGATTCAATTACAGATTGTGAGTTTCATGCTTTCCTTTGCACTTAAAAATGTTCAGCAGTGAGTTATAGCAAAGATGAACATGTATTAGAAATCATATCTTTTATAGATCGCTGTCTTCAGCAATGCAGTGCTTTATGAGTGCTTGGCACTACTTTAGAGAACCGTTCTCTCAGGGTGTAATCTGATCGAGATCGGCTCAAAACGTGTGCTGATAAAACATCAGAGGTTACCATAACACACCGTGTTGTTTGGTGTGTTAAAACTGCACATCTGGAAATGCCTTTTGTTCAGACAAAGGCAGGATGAAGTATTCCCCCGTATACAGTTCCCACAGTTAATGTGTTTGTACTAGCCAGTCAAGTGAGTTTTGCTTAGCAGCAGCTCAAAACGCACTGTATATTTTCCTGTCCTGTCATTGTTAATTCATCAGGCACAATATGAGAGAGAAGACAGAAATATGTAGTGTTAAGTCAAGCAGAACAGCTCTGCTCTTCCATAAAATCATAACTCGTAGAGGCAAGTGAGCCTTCCGTTAAAAATTCCGCTTGACGGTCTCTAGACTTGTGCCTGGTTTCTCTCCCAAGATTAAAACACTGAAGCACTCCCCTGGATTTATTTTCCTGGGACTCTGATAAAGCCAGCTGGAATACTGCCTAATCCAATTTTAAGATGGTTATGAATACATCTGTATTGAATGTATTAAAACACTCAGCATGTGTAACCAGCGTCTGCTAATTCAAGCAGAACATGCTGATCTTTCTGCAGGAAACCTTTATAAACATCTTAATGTCTTTAATGTCTTCATGTGATATCCTACTATATTTATTCATTCACTTCTGGTAAACTCCAATTAACACTGAATGTCACGGTGTTTAATCCATGGTGAGGGTTGTAGAGCAAATGATTTGCTCTTTGGTCTGTTTTTAGACATTTTTCACTTGTTTGCACTTTTTTCACTTGGCAAATGTTAGACATATTTTGATAGACCCTTGCTTTGATTCTCAGTGTGCAGACAACTTCTGCTATGTAGTTGACAACTTTTTTGCTCTACGCACCTGAGAACAGACTGGATATTCCTTCTTTTTTGAGCACATACAATTTTCTTTTTGAGGGTTGTAGATAAGAATATGCATTCTGTAGAAGCTTTCGTTTAGTTAAAGGGGCTATATGTAGAATTCAGAAACTTGTTATTAGCGATAAATGTTAAATGAACTGCACACAGCAACTTATTGCTCGTGCTCACGCTTGTGCACACGTAAAGCACAAGAGACTGAACGTTAGTGCAATGATATACTCACAGCAAAGTTGGAAATGGCTTTGCAGCGATATACTGTTAACGAACTTCTAGTCCACACTGAGAGTGACGTTTAGATGAATATGTAAATGTGCTGCACGCTTTCCTCTCAAAAGCCAAATAAACACAACAAAAATGACAGTGGTGAAAAAGCATCTAAGAAAGCATCTGATCATAGCGATGTGGATATTTGCACCAGCTCTGCAATTCACTGGCATCATGTCGACAGATGAGGTAATTTAATTTACACTGTTATGATAGTTTGATTTATAAAGTATGTCTGAGACTATAGACTATATAGATCTGACTGTGTGAGAATATAGTTTGAATTAATTCCTTTTCTTTGCATGACACATTGACCTTACAGCACAGAATATCTCTTTCGGCATTATCCCGAATATTGTATAAGCATTTATTTCATGTGTCCTTGAATGGAAGAGAGTTTCACATAACCGTCCCATTTTTTGGTGTGTCCCAGTGTCCTTCACATTAAAATCGGTCCACAGGCTTTCATAGACAACCTAGAAAGTCTGGTAACTGGCCTTGTTTTTTAAGTTTCGTTACAAGCTGTTCACACATTGGTAATACAAAAAACTATTAATATAGCCCCTTTAATGTGAGAATACTGGAAAATTTTCAGTGAGGAATCCTTGTCTGTTGTCTGAATCAGATTAGTTTTTTTTTTATTTATTTTTTTTATATAAAATGGTGAGATTGTACAGTCCTTTTTAAAAATGTAATTAGTCGTCAGAAACCAGATACACGCTTAAATGGACCGTTTACCCAAAAATATCATGATTTACGCATCCTCATCTCGTTCTAAACACAAGATATTTTGAAAAAGTCATTAATTTAATGGACAAAATAGCATTTCTGAAATGTAATTTTATCAATATGAGGGTGAGTAAATGATGACAGATTTGTTTAATTAACCCTTTATTAGCCCTTGCTCATCACATCTGCTGTCTTTACATGTTTTGAATGACATTGCACTTCCAGCAAAAGCTATTTAAAATATAGTTTGAATTGCCTCACTCATTATCTCTTCCATATGTAAAGAATAGTTTGCTTGGTTGCGTTTACAAACTTTTAGGATAACTTCCTGTGGAGGAGATGCCAAACAGTCATCTAGCCCAGAATAATCCTGTTCTTTATAAGAACTGAGCTGGATGTCAAGAGCAGTACGTTTGCAGGTTTGAGTCCTCTCAGGGTTATATAAAGGTCCTAACAGTATGTCTTAGTAAAACGCCTCTGGTGTTGGAGAAAGCAGATGGTCCAGCACGTCCTACACTGACTGATTTTTATCTGTTATATGAAGCAGAAATACTCTTATTTTACATCTGCTGTTAGTCCTGATTTGACTTGTTTGGCTAATTTTATGCAGTACTCATAATACTCAGAGGACAACACCATTCCTTGAGTTAACGGTAATTGCTAAAACAAGCATTTCGCTCATACTTGGGGTTTGGGATTTTAACAAACCACAAAAAAAACAAAACAGTAAAAGAGTTTATTTTTCTTTCTTTTAAATTAAATTCTTCAAACCATCCGTTTTCAGCTTGTAAAGAGTTGAGATGAAGTAAAATGAGTCCTTTACATTTAATGTGAGACAGATTTGAAAGAGTATGATAAGTGTCTGTTTTCACTGGAAAAAAATATTTGTAAAGTATTTATTTATTTATTTATTTATTTATACAGTACCGTTCACAAGTTTGGGGTAAGTAAGATTTTTTTTTTTCAGCAAGTACACATTAAGCTGATCAAAAGTGACAGGATTTATAAGACATTAATAATCTTACAAAAGATTTCCATTTCAAATAAATGCTGTTCTTTTTATCTTTTTATTTATCGGAGAATTCTGAAAACAAATGTACAACGGTTTTCAACATTGATAATAAGAAATGTTTCTTGAGCATCAATTCAGCATATTAGAATGATTTCTGAAGGATCATGTGACTCTGAAGACTGGAGTAATGATGCTGAAAATTAAACTTTGCCATCACAGAAATAAATTGCAATTTTACATGTGCATTAAAATATATTCAAAAAGAAAACAGTTAATTAAAATTGTTGTAATATTTCACAATATTACTCACAAAATTAGCTGCTTTTTTTTTTTTTTTACTGTATAATGATTAGTGTAAAATGCGTTTCGACTTTACCAGGCTCACACGGAATCTACAGTTTCAGAATTTCATAGAAAACTGCTCAGGTTTCTGCACAATTCGAGTTCTACACATCTCTCGTCTCTTGCCTGCTCATTTACGAGATGTTTTGCCTAATTTTATTATGCTTTTTCAGCTGACAATAAAAGTGTATTATGCTTAGCTCAGTATAAGTCCGTTTAAATCAGCAGAATTGTGCAGATTTTTGTCCCCCCAAAATCAGTGCAGGAAATGCAAAAGTCTGCACGTTCCTGCAAAGGAGCACACGTTCTTGGTGCTACAAGTAAACGTGAAATGGCAATAAAACTCTTAAATTTGTCCAGGCTTGTTTTACATCTATCAGACAGCTCAGTAGTGGCATATCTCACTCTCAACATCAGAAACCTGCATGTGTTTAGCTTCAAAGTGAGTCAGCATGGGGGACTGTAACGCAAGGTGTCTCACCAAACTAAACCTTAAGCATTAAACCATCCAGCCACGATAACAGCCCATGAATCTGGATGCAGTCACGTAAAATTATCACGTGCACAAGAACAGCACTTTCTGAGGTTCAAGCCAGAGGATAATTCACAGTTATTCAAGAACAGTGGTGGGTTGCGAATTGAGAAAGTCCCACGTTGATAATTTAAGCTTCTGAAATCTATATCTTGTTCGGGTGCATGGGAGATGCGTCGAAATGAGTCTATTAATTCACATTTTAGTTTTAAATGGGTTAGAAAGGGCAAGTCAGGCTATTGTCACTACATTGCTTTCCAGTCATTGAATAAATGCAGATGCTTGCAATATGTCTGCACAAATTCAGTCATCCAGGTCCATTTGCATTGTAGAAATGTGTCAAGGAGCATCTGGACTAGTTTTTCATTTAAGACATGCCATTCATCCATGTGTCACCGGGGACAGTTGAAGAACGGTGAACATTCGCCACATTTATCTTCATCACATAGTGATTTTTTTTGAGACCGGCAGATTGCCAGTATATGTAACGTAAAATGATTTCAGGCTTTAATATTTATGTCATTTGCACACTTTTTGTTTTGTAATCTTGCATTCATTCACACAAATACCCTCTTGTAATTTTAATGATCCGCAAGCTCGGTTCCCATAAAACCTCCTTCTTTTTTGGATATAATCTAGGTCCCATGATCCTCCTTATTGTAGGACTGAGTAAGTCTAAGACATTAGCCTCACTGATCTCATGCTTCCTATGAATGGACCGATGACTGCAGGGGCTCTCCTGGGATTTCACTGATCCTTCCTCTGTGCTGTTTAACTCTGTGTTTAGCCTCCATTGCTCTCTTGGCTTTTGTATGTCTACTGACCCGGCGGATTATTGTGACACAGACACTGTGGATTTATGCTTGAATCCATCGCTGTCTGATGCTTGGATGTTGTGCGATAAGTTTGCGTATAGAGTCTGTTTGTTAGTAATGACAAAAAAAAAAGAATGTTTAGTTGGAGCTACAGTGCAAATTCAAACAAGTTTAAAATATGTTGTATTTCTAATGTGTGTTGAAAAGGCCAAACATAAAATTAGAATGCATTTGGATGGTGATCTAGGTGACACGTCTCTGCTCAGTGTAAAACCGTTGCGGTTCTTTAGCAGGTTCCTTGCCTTTGGTCCTCATTAATTTTGATAAAATGCATACAGCAAGTTGCATTTACACATTGTCACAGGCTGTAATCTTATTCCTAAAAGCCACGGTTATCAGCGTGTCACCTGTTTTCATATTTAACTGATAGCTGCCTGTTTTACAGCAGGACTGAGTAGGAGCTCTTCACACATGCAACAGAGCTCTGAATGAGTCCTGCAGGATGAGAGGCTTCAGTCACCTGCTGTGAAAGAGGATTGGGGCGTCTTTTTGCCTGCCTCTCGTCATCAGTACTGTAGTTTGATCCTGTTGCCAGCAGTACTGAGAATATCCAATTCATGTTCAGGGAGAATGAATTGCATTCCTTCATTTATGCTTGCTCCTTTCTCTGCATATATAATATGCATTGCATTGCATTACATTATTTTTATTTCAAAATATTTTGATTAATATAATTCTTATGCAATGTAATATAATATATATTTAATTTAATATTATATTATAATTTATTCTGTTATATTAGGGAATATTTTGTGAATGGTACAGCTGTTTTGAAAGTGTACAGAAAAGTCATAATTTAATCTCCCTCTCTTTTTTTGAAGACATGGGACCCGTTGTGCTGGAGAAGTTGCGGCTGTTGCCAACAATGGCATCTGTGGTGTCGGAGTGGCCTACAATGCCAAGATCGGAGGTGAGTTGACACTTTTAAACATGCATTTATCATGTTTTATCACGTACAGTCTATTGTCAGCACACACCCTGTCCATTCTAATATTTGAATTGCAAAACACCTCAGTGAAACATCAGATTAGCTTTGCATTCAGATTAGCCTTGTCTCTGTCCATTAAACCATATGAGAACTCGTCCTCCGCTCTGTACAGAGAACACTTCAGAAGAGGAAGTCCATTAGAGATGCCTTCATGAGCTCAAGTGGGACAGTTATCACAGGCTCCAGCACAGGCCCCTTTGAGCCAACGATTTGGACACTAGCATGTGTAATCCTTTTAATTGGCTGAGGTGCCTTTATCCTGTTTGGTGCAGATTTAGTTTCATTACTGTTCTCTATGCTGCCAGGCTGTGCCAGCTGTCTACAGGCCCTTGGACTCAGGGATTAATGTCATTGATAATGGTTTGCTTTCCACATTCTCTCCAAGAAATCTCTCCAAGAAAACTGTTCAGGTTATCAATATGATACACTTTACAGGGTAAATTCACCAAAATATGCAAATTGTCATCATTCGTTGTCACCCTCATGTTGTGCAAAATACTGTTTGACTTTCTTTCTTTGGTTTAACACAAGGACATGTTAAGCAGAATTTATGGACTCCTCTTTTCCAATCAGATAACATCATAATGATAGCTTTGAGATCTGTTCTTCATCCAAAGCTATCATATGACTGCAGAAGAATTATAGTACGCAAGCTGTTGTTTAACCTCTGTTTAACCTATTTTTTGTGTTTCATGGAAGGAAAAAAAATCATATTTGTTTGAAACAACATAAAGTTGACTAAATGATGACAAAATTTTAACTTTTAACTTAAAGGTGCAGTGTGTGATTTTTAGGGGCATCTAGTGGTGAGGTTGTAAATTACACCCCCCAACGCTCACCCCTCTCTTTCTGAGCACATAGAGAAGCTACGGGGGTCGACACAGGACAAAAATGTCGTCATCGGAGAGAGCAGAGGGTGACTAGCGCTCTGTAGAAAAGTTTGTCCATTTAGGGCTACTGTAGAAACATGACGGCGCAAAATGGTGACTTCACTGTAAGGGCACATGTAGATAGAAATAGCTTATTCTAAGGTAATATAAACATAACAGTACATTAAATAAGTTCTTTATACTCCACTGAAAACATTATGTATATTATATTGCATTTCTGTCAATAGATCCTCATAAATACTACACACTGAACCTTTAAAATTAACTTTTACCATTTGATGGCACATTTGATGAATGACACTACAGAAGAAATGATTATGTAATCCTTTATGTTTCTGCTTCTATAACATGTATTATAAGGTCACTCTTGCTCTATACAGCAGCAGCCATAAGTAGCATTTCAAGCACTGACTAAACAAACAACATTTAGGTCCTGGTATGTTCAGAGGGAAAATGCTTTTAACGACACCCAAGAGATTTTTTTTTTTATGTTAAATTTTTGACTTTGAAACACACTCTACCTTGTATGTTTTCTTCCATTTCTAATTTGTGCTGGTGATTGTTATTAGAGGTGTTCACCTAGGTAAGCATCACTATTATTACTACTGCTCATTCTTAGATTAGAGGTTTGTTCAAATCCCTAAAAAGTATTAAACACAAGTCACACTGCATTGTTTGTATTGTGGGCATGAGTGATGTGTAAAATCATGTAGTTTTTTTGAGTGCTGTTATTTTATGAGGCATTTGAATTTATGATGCAATTTGGCCAATAAATATGGTCAAAAAAAGTTGTAGCTAAAGAACAATGGCAGGATTTTATATTCCCCAAAAGATTCTTAAGAATGTTCTTATCTTTGTTCTTAAGTTTGTTCTAAAGACAAAACTTAAGAATTTGAAATTCCTGAAAAGAAATTCCTTAAATCATCGTAAATAACCTATTAGAGTTAGGATAACCTCCAACTTGCCTTAAATTCCCAAATATTGAGTTGTTTCAAATATAAAGCAACACAACATAACACTAGCTATATATAATACATATTAATATTGCATGGGATATGCACGAGTACAGTGACCGATCAAGATGGACGTGCCGAAAACCCTGTGTGCTGTTATTATATTTATTATGGTAATTGGCAGACAGCGGAAAAAGACGACTTTTGAGGTGTTTTTCATTGGGTTGATCTGCAAGTCTGCCATACAGTCAGTCTGTCATTTTCTTCTTAAGAAAAAGTTTTTAAAATAATAATTTTTCTTATGAAGATTTTCATGAAATGCAGCTCCCCACATAATATAGAGACTTTCGGTAGGCTCTGTTGACATGGGTTTCGTTAGCAACCACATAAGCACTGTCATGGCGAGTTTACATGGGCAAGCACCACTCACATTTTCTTTGTGAAATTCTTTTTTTTTTTTTTGGTTGCTTTTTTTTCCCTCCAGATTTTCTTCAGGCACTAAATATATGCTACATGTCAAATCTTCCCTTTTATGCAGATAGTGCGTTATGGGTAATGTGCATTTCTTTTTTGCCAGCTCTGCCTTCGTTTCCCTCTAAAGCAGCTGTTTTTGAATTAGCCTCCTAATGAGAAGCAGTGGAGGATAAATAGTCTTCCTGTGCCCAGTTTCACCTTGAATCCAGGGGGAAATCTTTGCTTAATAAGCAGCAGATTATATTTATATGTGTATATATATATATATATATATATATATATATATATATATATATATATATATATATATATATATATATATATACATACATAGATAGATAGATAGATAGATAGATAGATAGATAGATAGATAGATGCCTCATTAGCAGCTGTTTCTATGGGCCACTATACGTAAGCCATCCGCCATATTGGAGCAGTCAAAGCTGGTCCATGAACATTTGAGTTGACTACAACCGTATTTAGACGCATGTTACTATCTATATCTACAATAGACTTCAGACGGTTTCACAACCAGAAGCTGCGCAATGTTGTGGCCTCATTGATTCTTACTGTGAGTGAAGACATACTGACCATTCCAAGATGGCGGGCACGCCGATATCAAGCGTAGTGTTTAGTTCTGGCAGGTCACTTCAGTCAAGCCCGCATCAGGAGACTCTCAGCTGATCCACATCTACCTATAGGAATACAACGCCTATAACAGCATCCCAATATATGGGGTCCATTCAGTATTATCAGCAGCTTATCGCGTTGCTTAGAAGCTAATTACCCTCCTCCATCCCCAGCTCCTCCTCTCATCCAGTCAGGAATTCTGATATTCCTCTTCGAATCGGACTCATTTTTCTCGAATAATGTTGTACATTAGAATTATTGAACATTATGTTCAGTTTACCCTAGGGGGGTTATCGCTACTCTTCCTGCTCTTGTCCATGCTAGGCTGCATGGATGGGCAGGGAGTTCTTGCCCAGAACAGAACCATACTGCCAATCCAAACCGTATGCTAATTGTCAATCATCTTTGACGATAATGGTCCTGCCAGAAGTGTCTGGAGCGGTCAAATGTGGCACCTACGTATACATATCTATGGCAGATAATACTCCTAAAGTACCATGGGGACAGAAGGCAGAGATAACTGAAGGTCTTTGGATAGCTGACCCATAACATCAGCCCAAACTTGCAGGCAGTGCCTTTTGCTAGAGGAAAGCTGAATGTGGAGATGGCAGCACACTAGCAGAGATGGCACACAACACAGCTAATTCCTCTGCCAGAACTCATTAAGAGAGAATATTGTTTTGGAAGGCTTGGAGGAAACAGTAGAGTCCATTGTTGAAATGTGCTTTATAAAGCATAAACCTGAGGTTTCATGTTGCATTCTTGAGGGGACGTGGATTATTTGTATTTACCAAAGTCTGAATAAAAAAATCCCTTCTATTGTTACCACAGTGCATCCGTGTATATCTGTTATGCCTTTCTCATTTCCTGGGAAGTAATCATAGCCAGCTCTCTCTTTGTCCTGCAGGGATATTTGGGACTTTTGGAATGTAGATATGGGATAAAAACATTCAGTCTTTCCAAGATGCTGTGCTGTATTTTTCTGTAGTTGTCGGTTTGTGTGCAGCACTGTCTGCACCAATGCTCTCTTTCCAATGCTTTGGAAAACCTGAAACGACTGAACTTTTGTTTATTTGCACTAACCCGTATGAGGGCAACCTTGAGTAACCTCGCCCCCTTGTGTATCAAAGGAGTGATTCACATTGTTTTGAAGATGTTTGACTTTGATTTCTCATCTTTACCACTTAAAAAACTAAGAGCTGTGGGCAGAATGTGCTCTCTTTTTTTATTCGAGGCTGAGATAATGTTCTGATGCAGGGATCACAATAACTCAACACCTCTGACATTTTGGACCAAACGCTCTGGCTCGTTCCCAAACCGCCAATTCGGTTTAAGATTCCCTTTTGTACAGGGAAGTGGAAAAAGATAAGATGGTCTCTGTTTTGAAGCATCTGTAAAGGTTTGAAAAAAAAAAAAGAATGTAGCCGCTTGTCACCTTTGAATGAACTCCAAATTCGAACACTAGCTCGCATGCACTCATCCTTTTCCTTTTAAAGGAGTTTTTATATGCAGCACTATCTGTTTGTGCACCTCGTTCCTTTCATGCTGCAAGTTATATGCGAGCATTAAATGTTAAATCTTTAACAAACATCAAAAATATCTCGATCATATGGGGGTTTGGTAGGGTTATTCGGAGTGGCTTCTTTGTATTCAGCTTTTCTGTATGTTTAGTTGTGTTGCATCTCTACACATTCTCTTAAACACATTGGTAATCAATTTACTTGCTTGCTTCTCAAAGAAAATATAGATTCTGGCATTGGGCCGCTAATTAACTTCTTGACACAGCTCTAACATTGCAAGCAGGTAGGGGTTAGCAGTATAAGAAACAAAATGACACTATAGTATTTTTTAAAAGTTTTGATTTGCATCATTCATAATAATACAGATTCAAAGAGTAATGAGTAATGAAAATGTAATGATTTTGTTTTTCACTTTAAACATCGTTTAAAGTATGTTATTTATTTATTTATTTAGTGTTATTTTTGTTTATTTATGTATTTTAAATTGAAATACATACACTACAGTCCAAAAGTTTGGAAAAGCAAGGACACAATAAATTGTTCAAAATGAACAGTAAAGACGTTCATAATGTTGCAAAATTGTCAATTACATTTAAAACATTTCAAATAAATGCTGTTCTTGTGAAATGTATTAAATAATCCTGTAAAAATGTATCACAGTTTTCATTCAGCGGTTTTTAACATTGATAATAATAAATGTTTCTTGAGCAGTAAATCATCATATTAGAATGATTTCTGAGGGATCATGTGACACTGAAGACTGGAGTAATGATGCTGAAAATTCAGCTTTGCCATCACAGTAATAAATTACATTTTAAAATATATTAAAATAGGAGTTATTTAAAATTGCACAATATTCCACAATATTACTGTTTTTACTATACTTTTGATCAGATAAATGCATCCTTGGATAAGAGACTTCTTTCAAAAACATTAAAACATGTTACCAGTTCTTAATGTAGCTCTCTGTAACATATTTTTGCCATCTGCATCTGAATTCTGCATTTCTACTAATACCACTGTAAATCCCTTTCCATGCTTCCCAGCGCTAGAGCAAGCTCAAAAGCATTCGCAACAGTAACTAGGGGCACAGGGCTTAGCAAAGGGTAATTTTGATTGATGCATTTTTCGCCTAACATTCTATATGGCTCATAATGGCCATCCCCTGTCATGTGGCAGTTTTCACCACAATTCTTAACCTTTTATCATCTCCTCTAAATAGAGGCATTACAATAATCGAACTTCTAATTTTCTCTCTGTCCTATGCTCTAATGTGTATGATGTTTTGTGTTTTGCAGGTGTGCGTATGTTGGATGGAGAGGTCACTGATGTGGTGGAAGCTCAGTCCCTCAGTCTCAACCCACAGCACATTGACATCTACAGTGCCAGCTGGGGACCCGAAGATGATGGCAAAACGGTGGATGGACCTGCAAAGTTGGCCAAAGAGGCTTTCCTACGTGGTGTATTAGAGGTTTGGCTTCTCTTTAATCTGAACTTATTGCACTTCTTTGTAATTTAGCTGATGTAGGCCAGAAACACTCCTTGTAGCACTGAAAGGGGTTGTATTCTATACTTTTACCTCATTGTTTTTTGCTGGAAGGCTATTTATATTCCTTCTCTAAGAATTTTACACCTCTCTGCACATTAGATTTAAATTGGCCTTTATTACTGTACCTTTAAGACTTATCTGAATGGTGCATATATGTAAATGTTAGTCCTTCAAAATGAGAATGCTGTCATTGATTTTGGGTGAACTATCCCTTTTTACTTCCTCTAGAAGGGACTGAATGCAATGCAAAAGAATTACAAAAATTTAAGGCTGTTTATTTATTGATACCAAGGTACCAGTGCTCTGTGTCATATCGAGGCCTCTTTCAAAAGAGCATAGAAGAGGTCCTGTTTTCCACGACATGTACAATTGCTTCTGTGACTCATGAGCTATTTTTACTGTTTCCTACCATTATCTACATCAGTTGGTCTGTGCCACAAGCAGTAGACGTGTTTTCATTGATATTCTTGTGCTGAATTGGACCTATCAGAGCCTGAATTTGCCTCTTAACCTTCAACTTTTTACCAGCAGTGACATTTAAGAGGGTAGAAATTTGTGGTTCAAATGAATTAAGTGGATTTTTTTCTTATTTGCTTTGAAGTTAGCGATGTCAGGGGAGCTATGGAAGGGATGCTCTGTATTTGATTTTGGCACACTTCATTTGCGAGTGCCTTGAGTCATAAAAGCACTTACTAGTCAGAGAGAAGTTTGTTTAATTTAAATGTCACATTAAATGGCAATTTTAACCGAGACATCTTCATGTGGATTTTCCAGTGTGTGAACAGTATTGACATTCTTAATACCTAATTACTTAACGCCATTTGAGCTAAACTGCTATCATGCGCAGGGTAACGGAACGGCATTAGTTTTAGCCCTTCACTCACACATGAACATGCACTGGGGTTGTAAAACTGGCTGTGGCCCAATAAAAGGACAATGAAAGAGAGCCGTGCCAAGATGCTACCTACCGCAGTGTGTCGTGTATGGATTTTATAGGAGCAGGCCTTTTATAGAAAAATGCCGGGAGACTTAGTATTTCAGATTGATATGCATCACTTAAAGGGATAGTTCTTCCCAAAAATGAAAATTCTGTCATCATTTACTCAACCTCCTGTCGTATCAAACCACTATGATTTAGTTGCTTCTATGAAACACAAAATAACTATGATGACATTTTGACCACACTAAATGCATGTGCAATTGCAAAAACAGTTGAATTATTCTTCAAAATATCCACTTTTGAAGACAGAAAGTCAAACAGGTTTGGAATGACATTTTTTTTTTAGTGAATTGTCTCTAAGTTTCCACATTCATGGAAACAAGTAAGCTATGCATTAAATATTACAACTGTGAAAAAAGACTGTATTTTATAGTCTAAGACAAAAATACTAAGGCCCCTGAATGGAATATTAAATTTAAAATTTGCTTCATTTTCTTATTGGTCAACAGCAAATGCGTTGTGACAAAATTTTAAATTGTGCAACAGATATTTCAAAAACGTCTTTATCTTTCCATCATGTCCATTGATATCAGTAGATTCACAGTGTTCGCTGACATATGGGGAAACTCTGGTGTGCAAGCACTCTTAACCACAACTGCTTTACTTATTTTAAAATGATCACTGTCATTCTTTTTTTCCTCCATTTAAGGTATATTTGATTATCCCTTAGTCAGAGTTAAGATACTACTAATTCTGTGATTCTTCAAATATTCAACAATATTCAGAGGTATTTACTGATGGTTTTGCTGTAACCAGTGAAAATGTAAAGTTTTAAGTAGATGTTAGGGGTTTTATCCTACTTTTTATTACTTTGGTAGCACTTTACAATAAGGTCCAATATGTTAACATTAGTTAATGCTTTAACTAACATAAACAATTTGATATATATTTTTTACAGTATTTTTTAATGTTAGATAATAAAAATGTTCTTGTTCATGTTAGTTCAAAGTACAGTAACTAATGTTAACAGATGCAACTTTTGATCTAAAAAATGTATTGGTAAATGTTGAGATTTAAGGGATAGTTCAACCAAAAATGAAAATTACCCCATGATTTACTCGCCCTCAAGTCATCCTAGGTGTATATGACATTCTTCTTTCAGACGAATACAATCGGAGTTATATTAAAAAATGTCCTGGCTCTTCCAAGCTTTTGAATGGCTGTTTCTGTTTTGAAGTCCATAAAAGTGCATCTATCCATCATAAACGTAATCCATACGGCTCCGGGGGGTTATTAAAGGCCTTCTGAAGCAAAGCGATGCATTTGTGTAAGAA
Source organism: Coreius guichenoti (assembly GCA_039654105.1). Taxonomy (NCBI): domain Eukaryota; kingdom Metazoa; phylum Chordata; class Actinopteri; order Cypriniformes; family Gobionidae; genus Coreius; species Coreius guichenoti. The sequence goes on from CM077168.1 coordinate 45,171,101, forward strand.
AAATATCCATATTTAAAACTTTACAAACTGTAATCTCTAACTTCTGCTAATTGTTGTACGCGCGTTCACAAGAGACTGGCGTTCCAGCGTATGACGTAGGACGCTCCGGTGAGAATATGCTAGTTCTCGCGAGAACCAAGTTTTGTTTTGCTCTATCCTCTGTGCTTCCGCGTTCGTCACCGGAACTTACGCTACGCCAGTCTCTCGTGAACGCGCGTATGACAGTTAGCGAAAGTTTTATGGATATTTTTCTTACACAAACGCATCGCTTCGCTTCAGAAGGCCTTTATTAACCCTCGGAGCCGTATGGATTACATTTATGATGGATGGATGCACTTTTATAGACTTCAAAACAGAAACAGCCATTCACTGCCATTATAAAGCTTGGAAGAGCCAGGACATTTTTTAATAAAACTCCGATTGTATTCGTCTGAAAGAAGAATGTCATATACACCTAGGATGACTTAAGGGTGAATAAATCATGGGCTAATTTTCATTTTTGGGTGAACTATCCCTTTAACATTAGCTAGGATTATTAAATGTTGTAGAAGTATTGTTCATTGTTAGTTTTTATGCCATAACATAGATGCATTGTGCAGAATTGTCTGCAAATATGATCACATTTAAAAGAACAACCCAGTATAATTCAGCAATTTTAAAGAACAGATGGTGAGAGCAATGAGTTTTATCAAATGTCCTTGTCACTGTTCCTATGAATAAGTCACAAAAGGACCAAATATAAAAATCATTTTTGAACTTATTACACAGAATAGCATGATGTTTTTCCCCATCCATATTTATTTATATTTTCTAGCCATTGTTACATGCGTGTGCCAGCACTCAGATTTGTTTGGGAAACAAGATCCATGTTGCGTGGGGAAAAGGCCAATGCATATGGGGCTCTGGTCTGTGTAAACACCCTCGCTGAATGGATGCCCACAATCAAGCAGGTGTGTGCAGTAACAGAGAGCAGACTCTAAAAGACAGAGCCAAACTTTGCACTGCAGACTTTTATTTGGTGCATTGTTGAAATTGTAAGGTACAGTAAAGTACCGTATAAAGAAAAGCAACGATCAAAGGTAACGAGCAAACAGCATCTGAATCAAATTATTTGCACTGTTGCCCTTTCCTTGTGGCGACATGGTGAAATGAAAGTCACGCGGCTATTGAAATATGCCTTGTTAATGTGGTGTGCACATTTTTCACAAGCTCATTATCGGTTCTGACAGTTTGCTTTTGTATTACTGTGCTTCATCTGAGAAGTAGACCGCAAAAACCCAGTGCTGTTTGTGTCTTTCATTTGTGCCTGAAAATAAACATGCATGATAAATGACTTGAGAACATTAGCTTTGTCCCACAAGGTCTTTTTAAAATCATCTGGCCCGGCAATCGAAACCACGATAGTGCTTTAATAGTCCATGACACTGAAAATCCTTTCTGGGAGACAATCCTTTCCAAACTCCACTCATCACAAATATTATCCAGTTGTTTTGGGTATTGTCACCGGTAATCCTTCCATCTCAGACTTGGCAGCACAGCACTCAAATCTGGCTCTCAACATCTTAACAGCATTAGATTGGGCTTGCATGAAGGGAAATGCATTCGAGTGACTGTTTCTTCTCCCAAATTCTAGGGCCGTGGAGGACGGGGCTCCATCTTCGTGTGGGCTTCGGGGAACGGCGGCCGCGAGAAGGACAGCTGCAATTGTGACGGCTACACCAATAGCATCTACACACTGTCGATCAGCAGCAGTACGCAGAACGGCAACGTGCCCTGGTACAGCGAGGCCTGTTCATCCACTCTCGCCACAACCTACAGCAGTGGAGGCCTCAATGAGAAACAGATTGTGAGTCTCTCTCTCTCTCTCTCTCTCCGCCTCCAGAAAATCAGCAACAGTTATCCTTTAATTGAAGAAGTGGCATAGCTAATCTAATCCAAAAATAAAGGATCTGAAAACAGTTGGAGATCAGAAGATAAACTGCCAAGCCAATTTATGAAGAATCGTTGCAGCGCCTTTAAAGTTCTTACAGGCTTTTTGGCTGTCAATACTGCGGTCACTAGTGAGGGGGAAGATAGATGTTTTCGTCTTCATGGCCCTTCAAGTGCTTTTCCAAGCCTTGCGCTCTGTTTAAAGCCTTAAAGACACGGATGTTCTCGTGATTCAAAACCATAACCTCTCGCTATCACGCATGGCTTGGTTTAATCTTTGTGTTTGCGCTTATTAATGATGATTGTTATGTCAAGCATCGCAATTTTTATTGCTTATACTTGTGCTTGGGAATTTCAACAAACCCCAGCCCTGAGCATTTCACCATGTCCTAACCAGACAAAGCGACAAGCCATAAAAGTTACAGTATCTCTTCCTTGTAAATCAAATTGTGCAGCTTGTTGGAGAGAGATGTTCTATTACTTTAAGTGATCAGACTTACAATTTTGGCCTATCGGATAGAGGTGATCGATAAAAGATTGCGATCTCGATTCAAACGCCCACGCAAGAGAGCCAGAGATAGCAGTTATCATACAGTATAGTATGAAACAGCTTTATGGTCTTTTCAACCACACAGTGTCATTATTTCTGTTACAAATATTCATACTATCACAGAAGTACTGAGATAAAAGTTTGTTTGGATATAAACGTTAGCGATCAAAATAGAGCAAGTCACCTTTTGAAAGTAACTTGGCACTTAAAATAACGATTGTATCAATTACATAGATTATAGGTGACTGTTAAAAAATGGATTTGTCATTGAATCATCAAATACACAGATTCATCCAGTAATGAAACAAGTGAAGTCTCTATGAGTGAGTCATTGAATCATTTATTCAGACCAATTTTTAATTATTTCAGATTGATTAAACATTTTAAATAGACTGTAGCAACTAACATTTAGTCAGAACCTCTAGTAAATGACGTTATTTTGTTTAGTTGTCTGATCAGAATCGTGGGAGAACCATGATCTGTTTGAAACAACAACAAAAAAAATTGAAAAAAATTGTGATTCTCAATTTAACAAGAACTGTGCAGCTCTACTGTCAGATAAAACTAGAAAAAAGGGCATTGAAAGATCATATCTAGAGATTTTTGGGTGGCAACTTGATCCAGTAGGCAACTACCCAGGGGCCAGATTCACACTTGCTCTAAAATATTTCCTCAATAATATCTTGTTTTTATTAAGAATAAAATGACAGACTTGTGGTGATTTTCTGATTGTATGGTGATTCTTGCCAATGACTCGCTCATCAACTCAATGCCATTATTTTACACCGCTTGCAGATGACTGTAATAATCAAAATAAGCACAAACACACTATTTTTGTTGTGACTGGCTTGGTGAGCGTTCAGTGTCACAGTTTTTAATGTACCTTGTTTAAATAGTGCTTTGTAAAGAACCTGTCTCAAGATGGACAGGCTATTGCATTCATTTGCCCTCAGTCTTTCTTCCTCGTTTTGTGTATGTGCTGAATTCTGGTGAAAATTATGCCGTAATTTTATCAAATTAAAAAGAGATCCCTGTTTGACTCATTTTGTAGAGTTTAGCAAAAAGTTGCACATAATCATAACCGATCATTGTTCACATAATCGATCATTGGTGTCACTTCAGATTACTCGTGCACACCACTAGTAGTAATAATACTGTATGTATTATATGTAGCTTATGTTGTAATGTTTAATATTTGAAACAACCCAATAAATTAATTAAACATCTTACCTTTGGGGATTTAAAACAAGTTGGAGATTATCCGACGTACTTAATTACGATGATTTTTTTTTAGAACTTTTCAGGAATTCAAATTCTTCTTAATTTGTGTCTTAAGAACAATCTTTTTTTGAAGAAAAAATAACATTTTTAAGAATGTATAATAATTTTATTCTTAAATGTATTCTTAAGTTAGAAAATACAGAATAAAGAATAATAAAATAAGAAGAAAATAGCAGCTAAGAAGAATTATATTCTTAAGAATGTTTCATGAATCCGGACCCAGAACACTCTAGTAACTGGATAGCAGTGTAGAACCACTCAGAACACCTTAGCAACCCCAAAGCAATACCCTGGCAACAAACCACACCTTGGCATAGTGACGATGGCGTTTACATGGGCAAACAATATTCTCGTGTTCTTCAGAAATTGTTAAACTCTATTTTCAAAACAAGAATATCCTTGTGATTCAAAACAATAACTCACTGTCATAGCATGACATTTTCTTTGCTCTTTTTTTGGTTTTGTTCCTTTACCCGGCTCAGTGCTGACCGAGGCACACACCCAAGCATTGTTGCCATAACCGGCTATGCCTGACTGAGTCATCCATTGTCCTGCATTCAAGACACAGACACTACCGTTCACAATGGAGGTGTGCCTCTAAAGGACAGAAGCCTGATACCCGCTGTTTTCCCTACAGCAGAGACTCTGTCAGGCAATATCCCTCTCCTGTGGTCTCCCACAATTAATTTTTAAGTGTGCAACTGCTGAATTCTCCTGTCATCGCTCCTGTCATTCAGCCTCTCTGCCATTTTTACCAATTAGTCTCACACAAGGAGATCTGTCGCAGTCAGTGCACATCCTATGTTGCCTGGCTTTTTAAGTGTCACCCATCAACCCTTTTGTGTTTGCATTTGTCTTGCATTGTCTCAGCTCTGTCTGTGTGACCCTAAGAGTTTAAAGATGCTGCGTTTTTTTTTTTTTTAATACCCTGAAGTGTCGAAAATGTCAAACATTTGACTGAACCACCCGGGTCGCTTAACAGGCAAAAACGGAATGACATTTTTTTTCAGGGTTTTTACCTTTTCTGAAGAATATGTGAGTGCTGCTTGCCCATGCAGATGCTGCTGCTGTTCTTGCCAAGGCATTGCTATGCTGTTGCTAGGAAGTTCTGGGTGGTTGCCTACTGGTCCCAGTGGAAAGAGTCCAATTCCCAAGTCTCTATGAAATTCTGGTCTCCAGTCTCTGGGATTTGTCTGCTAAAATCGAAAGGAGAAAACGGTCACATCAAAATCTAATACTAAGTGTGATTGTAAGTAAGAGCAATAATAATAGAGATGCTGGAGTCTTGAATTTAAGTTTTCCCTGATTTCTTTGAGAAACACTAATGGTCAAAAATTTGGAAATTACGATTTTTAAAATTATTTTAAAAGGTCCCTTATTGTCACTAAGGCTGCATTTATTTAATGAAAAATGCAGTAGAATGTGATTTAAATGAAGTACTTTAAGACTTCATTTATACTGAAGTTTGAAAAGAGACCTTTTTAAATGGTCTGTTTAAACCAGAGGACTAAAGTCAGGGTAGAAAATGGACTTTTATTTCACAATTATGACCGTTTTTGATGTAAAAATCCTACTAACATTATAAAATAATTTAGATAAATTCAGTAAAATGTTGGTATTGTGTTCCCATCTGGAATAATTAGATTTTCCCATGATATCAGTGATGTGAAATGTTGTCTCGCTCTACTTCCTGTTTTAGGTCACTACAGACCTCAGGCAGAAGTGCACAGACTCCCACACGGGCACCTCTGCCTCGGCCCCATTGGCGGCAGGAATCATCGCCCTCGCCCTTGAGGCCAAGTAAGTTGTCCGAAGTGTGTTTGTTCTGTCTTCGAGCGAGGTCATGTTTCTTTCAGCGCTTTGAGTGACCTGAGGCCTTCAAATTCTCATTTGGATCAAATGCATGCATTGAGCGGCATTTTCATGTATATAGTTTTAAATTAGTTCACCAGCAACAATATAACCTTTATGACTCTATCTGTAGCTATCAGTGACCTTTATAAAAGGGCAGAAGAGATTATCTTGGAGAGCTGTGAAGCATGCAGGCAGTTTTGTATCTCACATGTTTGAAAGGCACTAACACTTTGACATCTCTCTGTAGTAAAAACCTAACCTGGAGAGACATGCAGCATCTGGTTGTGAGGACGTCCAACCCTGGCCACCTCACCACCAATGACTGGAAAATAAATGGAGTGGGTCGCCGAGGTAAAAGCCCATCTCATTGCTTTTCATCGCTCCCTCCCTTTGCCTTCCCCTCCAGTGTTTCTTTCCATTTTCCAGCTGCTTGAACATTTTGTGATGTGATCGATAACATTATCATTGGCTGCACCAATCGGCAAACAGCTGCAGATCTCTTAATGATATCAGCCTCTTTAAATCACCTCTTTACTTATAATAATGTCAGTCTTTTAAACTGCCTCTATAGTTACTTTCAACAGTATTGATTTTTCTCTCTCTCCTACAGTAAGCCATTCTTATGGATATGGTCTGCTGGATGCTGGGGCTATAGTGGCTCTGGCAAAGAACTGGACAAATGTTGGACCTCAGCAGAAGTGTGTCCTTTCCCTGGTGTCTGAGCCCATGTAGGTTAAACCCTCCATACTAGATCACAGGCTTAAAGGGGTTAGTTCACCAAAAAATGGCAATTCTGTCATCATTTTCTCACCTTCATGTCCATCCAAACCCATAGGCGATTTTAGACTGAATGTTCGCTCTGCTGTTTTCTATACAGTAAAACCATCTAGTGACCAGGGGCTGTCGATCTTTAAAAAAAAAAAAACATTAAAACACCATAAGTAATCCGAAAACAAGCTATAATATGACTTGGAGTTTGACAGCCTTAGTCTTCATTCACTTTCATTGCATATATAAAGCCCTTTGATTTTTGTGATGCAGGCGGAGTCTCACAAATATAGTATAAATGATGTTGTATTTCATAGAAACATTTTGAATGATGTTAATCAAAAGTACGGCCACACAATCTAATTCAAATCTGATTCCTGGTTTAGTCCAATTATCAAACCACAAAAGAAAATAGAATAGAAATCCATTGTAACATTAGAAATGTCTATTGATTCAATGCATCATTGCTGTACAGGTTTGAACCAACATAAGGGTGAATAAATTATGACAGTTTTCTTTTTTGTGTGAACTAAAACCTTCATACTATATGAAACTGCAGTCTTAATTGATTCTACAGTAACATGTGGAAAACTCTGGTTATGTTTTAAATTTAGTGCTTCTAAAAAGGTCATAGAGTGCAAGAGGAAACAGGGATAAGAAACGAGGTGGAAGCAAAACATCACTTTTGATGGTCTATCACATTTAAATTTAGAGCTGGGCAGCTTGAATGATGCTTCAATGCATGAAGCATCTCCTCTGCATGCAGAGCATGTTTATAAGAGGTAATGACTTGCAGATAAGCTTGTTACATTCATGTTCGTCACACCATCACTGCTGGCATCTTGGAACTCAAGACGGACCCTCAAAGTGCCTCTTCTTCAATCTCGTCCTCTCACTCAGCATATCATGTCTGTCTCTAAAAATGCACCCTCTTTTTATCCCTTTTTCCAGTCATCCTTTATGGTTCACCAATGTTATGGAAAGATCAAGGGGTTTTGGCGCAAAGCCCAATTTAACATGCTGGTTGCAGAAGTCACAGAGCAAAGTGATTATGGGCTGCCTCACTTTGGCTCTGCCGTACATTTCTTCATTTTTGTGCTCGCAACATCTCCGACTTGAGGTTTTGCACAGAGGGGGTTTACGCTTCATTCCTCATGGACTTGTCAGAGACTGTAGCCTGCCGTTCTCTCTCTTGATTTAAGCTCTTCTTCCTGTGTTACCCTGTCTCTGGTGAGCAGGGCCGGGACGCTCTAAGCTCCTTACAGGATTGGGTTTAGAGTGCCAAAAGCCTACCGGCTCCTGTAGAGTTCATTGGTGGCACAAGTCTTAACCTGGCTCAACTTTTCTGAAGGAGCAGGAATGTGTTTTGCACCCTTCAATGTCGTAGCAAAGGTTTGATACAGTATAGTACTCCTGATTCAATAAGCTATTTATTTGTGTAATTTTATTCAGTGTTAAAATATTAAAATCCCAGTTTGAGATGCAGAGTCAACAATAAATCAACATTGCAGTGCTTTCAAATCATTGTTTAAAGTTGAAGTATGTAAGATTTTTTTAAAGTTAAAATACACTCTCTTAACCCAGTTTATTGTTCATTGACTGCTATTATAGTGTGCCATTCTTGGGATTTATCTCCCCCAAAAGTGTAAACATTGAGCCTCCCAGGCACCATCAAAACTTTGAGAGCAGTCCACTCAGATCTGTCAGTCTCTTTCCTGCTCAACCTATAGCGAGAGTTTGGGGCGTGGCTACTGTAACAGGCAGAGCCAGAGGGTGTTTAGCCTCTCTGGGACCATGACTGATGCATTACATGCGTTACAGATGTGCAAGCCAAAATTAACTGCATTTAGACCTTCAAAGATAAAACAGGTCATTAACAGGTCATTATAAGTCAGAGTGAACAGGCCATGGTGCTGCTACGCATTGGGGGTGTTGTGCGAATGGGGTGTTTACAAGATTGTTCGTAAACATGCTTTATTTTTGTATTTCCGCTAATTGCCACTAGTATTGCAGAAACTACATACTACATTAAAAATGGTTCAGGAATGGTTTGAGGAGCACAACAACGAGTTTGAGGTGTTGACTTGGCCTCACTAATTCCCCAGATCTCAATCCAATCATATGGTCATAATGTTATGCCTGATGGTGTATAATATTCATATAAACATATAAACCAAACAAACACACACACATTACTTTGCTGACTGACCGCTAACTGACCCCTGACCTCCTAAATGTCTCTCAAACTAGATTCAGGGATCCAGTCTTCTTGACTCTCCTCAAGCTCACTGTCCTTATTCTCAGAAGGAATGACTCTAACTGCTCAATCGTGTTCTTTCCACTCATAAAATGTTCTTGTGTCCATTTCCTGCAAGTATCAATAGATAATAAAAACAATAATACAACATAAATGACACACATAATGCACATTCTTTGAGTTTTCTGACCTAACCCTAACCCTAACTTCCCAGGAGGACTTGAATGCACCATATGGCCCCAGCCCTATGATATTGCCTGAACAAAAGTGCCCTGAGGCAACAAACAAAAAAACACAGTTTTAGTATATAAATAAAAACAAAATAAATCTTTAAACAATCAAACATACTTCTTTACATACTGGTGCACATGCATATATTTTTTTTAATATAAAGTTATTTCAATTTAAACATGTTAAAAAGTGATATTTATCTAACCAGTTGATGACACTGTGTCGCATGTGGCTTTGCTTCATGAAAGGACTGCTCCACCCCCAAACAAAAAGTCACACCCACATCAGCCCCTCATTTTATTGAACAGACATGTCAGGTGGTGATGTATATAAACAATTTTTATTTAAAAAAATTAAAGCTGCGGTGTGAGGTCCAAAAAGGTAGTTTGTTGCCTGAGGGCAACACCATGCCATAGAGGGTTAACTCTTGCGCAAAATTGGAATATCGTATAAAACATTTGCGAATAAAGCACCGTTTCCATCCAGTGAGTCGAAGAGAACAAAATCACCACTTCCTGATAAACTGGAGCTAAATATCACTAAGAAAAGCAGGAGAAGCCACTGTATATAATAATTTCTGTATATAATAAATTACTTGCATCTCAGAGCGAGCAGATGAAATGCAATAAATGTGTTATCTTGCTTTCGGAGGCGGATCCCTGCTTTTTGGGAACTTTTTGTAAGACAGTTCTGGAATGTAATAATGTCAAACCACTTTGACGACTTTGCTCAGGTATTTCAGAACAACCAAAACAGCATTTCAGATGCTGTGCAAAAAGATTGGTCCACTGGTTGGTCCAGTTATGCCGTCCCAACGCAAAGTTACATGGTTTTTTTGATGCACATTAAGGAATTTATTCGGTAAATGTGTTTCCATCATAGTTTATGCGCATGTTTTCTTATCAGATAAAAAATTTATCCATCTCAAACAAGCACATAAATTGTTTTTTTTATTTAGAATGTATGCACATCTTGGCGTTTCCATGGCGGAAACATAGCTAGTTGCTAGTGGTGTGAGTTTGGTAAATAAATACTTATTTCTCCAAACAATGTTTGGAAATTCATAAAGGTTTATGCAAATAGTAATAGTCTCTTAAGAGATAAACCCCTAGGTAACTTACTATTTTGAATCGTGTGGCTTTGCATGAAGATGTGGGCTATTTGTAAGTTGTTGACCTAACAGTTTTCACCTGCTGGATGATAAATGAAATATTGTGTCTGTTTACAGCTATATGATGGTTCTTTGTAGAGAATGTTTTAATGATCTTACACTAAACTTACAAAAGTTTGGTGTCAGTTTTGTTTTTTTTAAACAGAGAAATTAATACTTTTTTATTCGACAAGGATGCATTAATTAATTGCATTAATTTGATTTTAAAAAATGACAGGATTTTTTTTGTAATGATGTAAAAGTCATTGCTATTTCAAATAAATCTGTTCTTAAGAACTTTCTATTCATCAAAGAATCCTGGGGGGAAAAATTAGTCATGGTTTCCAAAAAAATATTAAGCAGCACACCTGATCAATCAAAGGATCTAGATCACATAAACGTCTTTCAAAACTCTTACCGACCCCAAACTTTTGGACGGCAGTGTATGATGCATGCATAACTATTTGTGACCCTGGACCCCAAAACTAGTCATAAGGGTAAATTTTTTTGAAATTGAGATTTATACATCGATAAGCGTTAAACACAATAAGCGTTCCATTGATGTATGGTTTATTAGGATAGGACAATATTTGGCTGAGATACAACTATTTGAAAATCTGGAATCTGAGGCTGCAAATAAATCTTAATATTGAAAAAAAAATCGCCTTCAAAGTTGTCCAAATGAAGTCCATAGCAATTCATATTACTACTAATAATACATTTTTTATATATTTATGGTAGGACATTTACACAATATCTTCATGGAACATTGTCTTTACTTAATATCCTAATGATTTTTGGCATAAAAGAAAAATCGATAATTTTGGATATTGCCACAAATATACTCGTGCGACTTATGACTGGTTTTGTGGTCCAGGGTCACGTTTGTATTTAAACGTATAACGTTCATTGTGTTTAACTGTCAGTTCTTGAACACTTTTGTTTTGTTTAATGACTTTAATCCTACTATTTGCCTGTGTTTAGGAATATTGGAAGTCATTTGGTGATCACCAAAAGTGTGGAGGCATGTTCTGGGACGGGCAACTTTGTGAGCTCATTAGAGCATGCTCAGGCCCAGCTCACCTTGTCCTACAACCGCAGAGGAAATCTGGCCATCTACCTGATCAGCCCACAGGGCACCCGCTCTACACTGCTTGCACCCAGGTTAGCCACTGAAACATCCACTCTCATAATACCTAAATATAACATTGCTTTGTGAGCAGCTTCACACCGTAACATTCTCTCTGTCTCTCACAGACCTCACGATTACTCCTCTGAGGGCTTCAATGACTGGGCTTTCATGACCACCCACTCCTGGGATGAAGATCCTCGTGGAGAATGGACGCTGGAGATCGAGAATGTGGCTGGAACCACCGACTATGGTAACAGCTTGTCCATCTATTTCGGTTTTTTTTTTTTTTATTTTGCTATGGTGCTCATATGGGAGATGCAGATTCAAATCCATCATATTTTATTTGGACCTCCAACATGCCCTGATGTCACTTTTTCCCTCAATGTTTTCCTGTCTCTTTTCTACTATATACTTATATCAAATATTGCAAAACTACAATAAAAATGATTGTAGATAATAAAATGAAAAAGATAAAAATAAAAATAAAAACATAATCCAGGACTTTAAAATGATTAAAAAGAGTCAGACATTGATTGTGCTCCATAAAGGGCTTTGACCTGATCATGACAGAATATGCTAATCAATGACTTGAAGATAGTTAACTCATAAGTTGATCAACTAACCATTCAGGAACATCTTGTTGCATTCTACATGTTGTCACTCCCAGTGCTCTGCATTTTACAGAAGTGTAGGAGTATCTTCTCTCCAAATCCGCCTGATTTGCCCAATCCCGTTTTCTTCCTCTTTTATGTCACAGTCAATTTGTCTTCCTTCACCACACCCTGCAGTAAATCTGATTAATTAAATCTAGCTAAGTAAATCAGAGGACTGTGTTTTTCCTCCCTCTCCCTCTATCACACTCTCCAGCCGCCCCTGAATGCTGTAAATATAGAGTGACTTCCAGCCAAACCCCATTCTTTTGTCCTGCCCAGACACTAACATAACTGCTTTATATGGATTGAACGGACCATCAGTCCAGTGTATTACCTAGTCCATTTCTCTTTGTTGCTTTAAGAATTTACAGATCTACTGACTTTATTGGACTATAGAGACAAAATGGGCCATCAGTCTAATGCATGTCGAAGCGATGCGGCACTACAGTTACTGAACAATGATGACACGAAGTCTGTGTTGAAAGATTTTGGGCACCGTGATGATCAAACTTGTATCTTCTGAGTGATTCATGTTAGTGGGCACAAAATTAGCAATAGGTACAGGTGATAATGTACAATCAGACATTATCTCAAAATAAAATGGTGTTTTTCTATCAGAAGGGATATTGAAGAATTGAATACAAGTATGGAATAGTAATGGAGTTTATTTTGCATTTGAATAATTTTGTACTTAATACATGGCTACTTTAATAGATAGATAGATAGATAGATAGATAGATAGATAGATAGATAGATAGATAGATAGATAGATAGATAGATAGATAGATAGATAGATAGATAGATAGATAGATAGATAGATAGATAGATAGATGAATAAATAAATGAATGTTGCTTTTTAGTTTTTTTTTTTTTTTTTAGTTTTTTTTTTTTACCTGAAACAGTGGTCATTTATTGGTCATTGTACGAAAACATCTGAATGCAGAATGCTGTTATTGACCAAAAATATTTTAATATTCCAGAAAACAGACTTTAATTAGAATCAGTCTAATAATTCTTAATTCTAATTATCCTATATATAAATACACATATATGCTGTGTCTGCACATTAATTGAATTGTGGATATCACCTACAGTTAAGATTACTTGAATAATTATTTATTATTGTTATTATCATTAATAAAAAAAAAATGAATATTAATTCAATTTACTCATTTATTAAACATTGTTTTATCATATTTGCTGCCATTTTATAAATGCAGTAAGCCATGAGAGGCCCCACATAACTGTTTTAAGTTATAATTCCCCATAACTTTGGTAAAATCACTAATGCATTGCCTCTTGTTGCTTATTGCTTTAATACTTAAAATACTGTTCTAACTTGGTACTACTCTGGTTTACTCATGAAATCAGCTCTGCTAATATTGTTTGCTTTTGGTCAATCACTTGTTGTTCCTCGTTTGTAAATTGTGGATATAATACAGTCTACTGATTCAGAGATATTACAGAGAGAACACAGACATGATGATTCACAAATGTAAACTGTTCTCATTTTGTGAGTTTCTTGTGTCTGTCTTAGGCACTCTGACTCAGTTCATGCTGGTTCTCTATGGCACGGCTTCTAGTTTATCCAGTTCTTCAACAGCAGACTCCAGCCAGACCGCTGATAGCAGCTGCAAAACCTACGACCTCGATCAGATCTGCACAGGTAAATGTAAATGATGGTGAAAGTGCGCCCCCTGTCAACTACTAGTGGTATTTACTAGCTTTCCTCAGTAACTCTACATAGTTTTCAGCTGCAGACTTGAATTGTTAGAATGGTATGCTACAATATTACGCACACACCTTCTGTAGTATGTTAACTGTACATTATGCACATTTTCATGCATGGAACCCACAGATGACCTATTACATTTGCCAAAATGTGCACAACACTGCACGTAACAATGCACTCGACTTGACCTTCCATTTCTTATTTAACAAAACAATATCATTTAACATCATCTTGACTGTTTTATTTGCCATCCAAAAATTTTTGACATTTTACACAAAATGTAATTTAAAAAAATGCAAAACAGACATATTTTTGGATTTCTGAATGAATCATGCGACAACCAGGGTTGGGGAGTAACGAAATACATAAAATACAAAATTTGAGTAACTGTATTTCATTTCAGTTACATTTTAAATGGGTGGTAATCAAATTACAGTTACATCTGAAAAGTTTTTTTAGATTACCAAAGTGATTACTTTGAATTTTAATGTCATTTATTTCATTTAAACATTAATGTAAACTGTTTATTTGGTACTGTCCTGAATAAGCTATTTCACATAATAGATGTTTACATATACTCCACAAGACAAAATGACTGAATTTATACAAATTGCCACATTCAAAAATGTACATACCCTTGAATCTGTTGTTACCTGGATGATCCACTACTGTTTTCATGTTTCATGTTAAGTAATTGTAATTGGTAAAAGTAATTGTTTAGGTAATTTCAACTTTTTATCTCGCAATTCTGACTTTTTTTCTCGCAATTGCAAGATTATATCTCACAATTCGGACTTCTTTTCTGAGAATTGTGAGATATAAACTCGCAATTGCGAATTATAATGTCCAATAATGAGGGGGGGAAAGACTGATGTTTTTTCTCAGAATTGCAACTTAAATAAAAAAAAATGAAAAAGGTAATTGCGACTTTTTATCTCACAATTCTGACTTTATAACACGTAATTGTGAGTTTAAATCTCGCAATTCTGAGAAAAACGCCAGAATTGTAAGATGCAAACTAGGGCTGTCACGATATCAGATTTTTCACACCACGGTTATCGTGGCCAAAAAAATTCACGGTAACGATATATCACGATATCTATAGAAACCTTGGGGGAAAAACAATGTTATCAGTCAAATTCATCTTTACTTTGTTTATTATGTGTTTTGCTTTCTTTTTTAGCCAATGAATCACATTGCATACAACAAATTGAGACTCTGGCTTTCTCTGGCTTCTTTGACTGCCTAGGAAATAACCAGGAGAGAAAAAAAATACTGTCAAGTTCAACAGTATTATAAATAAACTTTAACAACACTAATACCTTAACCTGTTAACTTGCATCCCCATTTGGAACCCAAATCCAAGAAATGGCATACCCTAAAGAAATGGCATACCCTAATTAAAATACAAATAACATTTCTTATCACAGGATGAGGCAGAAATTCTATTATTTTATAGCTATACAGTGATAAATGCTTTGATTAGCATTGCATTATAAATATACATTATTCTTATGAAAATAACCAACATGGCTTGAAGAACACGGATAAACCATATACTGTCACAATGTTGTGTTAATTCTCTTCAAAACGTCTCTATCTGCGTTTTATTCTGCTGCAGCTGTCCATATTAGGGATTTCCTAAAGTTGAATACTTCCATGGGTCTCACTTGTGGACTTTCTGCGCGAGGGCGCCCTCCGATGTCGAGTATGAATGAAACAAATTACATGTGAGTTTAGCGCAACCATAATGCTCACATCGCCCTATTTTGGATAAAAATACAACAAAAATATTCATCTCTAAATATATTTGAAGTAAACATCCATAAGTTTTTATCCGAATGAGCACACTTTTTGACTAAAAGCCTTAAGGGATGTAAAAATTACAAAACAGAAAGGCGTCAGCAGTTGACAAGTTAATGTAACATTTCCTGTTTCAGGACTAACCGACTAGCAAAATAATTGCAACTTACTCTCTGTATAGTGGCGAAATCCACAGGATGATGGACGTGGAGGTGGGTGAACAGGTTGGTGGTTTTGCACCCTTTTGCGACAAGTCATTTTCAATAAATCCAAAAAAGCAGCTGCGTGCGCTGCGTCTTCTGATTTATGACAGATGGCAGTGTTAAGGTGAAATACCACCACCTATTGTACTTTGGGACGTCAACCAGGTGCTGCCACTGGGTTATTTACGGGGTCATAATCATTATGTGTGTACTATTCATTTAAAATATTACGGTTATCGCGATATATTGTCACACCCTTAATTAACACGATATCGATATTTTGTGTTTCCAATATCACGGTTATTGTCAATACCAGTATATCGCGACAGCCCTAATGCAAACTCACAATTGCGAGGAAAAAAAAGTCTGAATTGTGAGATAAAAAGACGCAATTACCTTGTTTATTTTTATATTTAGGGTGGAAACAAGCTTCCATGAAACACGATGCATTAAGAGCTGGGGGTGAAAACTTTTGAACAGGATGTATACATTTTTCTTATTTTGTTTAAAGATCATATTTTTTCATTTAGCACTTCTCTTCAGAAGCCAATAACTACATGTTTCCAGGAAGACAAAATAAGTACAATTTACCCTGTTCATCCAATTCAAAAAGTTTACACACCCCAGATCTTATTGCATTGTGTTGCCTTTTTGAGCATCATTTTTTTTTTCTCTTTATTCTAAGATTGTCTGCATTTTTTTGCTTCAAGAAATATTGTGGAAAACTGATGTTGTTTAAAGAAGTGGTTGATTATGATTTCACTTTTTAAACTTTAGTTAGTGTGTAATGTTGCTGTTTGAGCATAAACAATATCTGCAAAGTTACAACGTTCAAAGCAAAAGGAGATGTTTTCTTTTAAAGAAATTGCTTTTTAAGAACTACAACAAACGGCTGGTAGGGACTACACAAGCTTCCTCCCGGGTTAGTGACATCACTAACCCTGACATTTACATAAACCCCGCCCCCGAGAACACACAACAAAGGGGGTGAGGCCATGTTGAGAATTTATAGATTATCATGACAGAATATGCTAATCAATGACTTGAAGATAGTTAACTCATAAATTTATCAACTAACCATTCAGGAACGTCTTGTTGCATTCTACATGTTGTCACTTCTTTTTGAGTCTCTCCATCATTGTCCGACTCCGGTTTGAACATTAAAAGCTAAACAGTTTGAAAAAGCTGAACACATTTTTGCTCACCCTCAAAAAGTGACAATTTTAACATGCTATAAAAAATTATCTGTGGGGTATTTTGAGCTAAAACTTCACATACACACTCTGGGGACATCAGAGACTTATTTTACATCTTGTAAAAAGGGGCAATCAACCACCCCTTTAAAATAATATGCAGAGGAAAACCAAGTCTTATGTTTGGTGGTCCCTTTGCTTTACATACAGGGGCGTAGAATTTAGTAGGGACGCTAGGGTCGTGTCCCTACTAATATCCAGTGACACTGATGTGTCCCTAGCAATAATTTCGGTCAAAAATTGAAATATATTTATATATAACCACTGTTGTCATTGTGTCTTTTTATTGTAATGTATTACTTATTTTATTTAACCAGGAAACATCTCATTTAGATAAAAAAAAATCTCTTACAAGAGCGTTCTGTGAAAAATGCTCAATTCTTGGTACACAAACGGTTAATAGATCTGAGTCCTGCCTCCCGAACCCACATCGCTAAACTGATTGACTTTGTTTTTTCTTTCTAACTTGTAAGAGTCCGTAGCTACATTTCTATGGAAAATGTAAGTTTAAATACTGAAATGCATTGCCATTTTGCATATTGCATTGCAAATTGAAAATTGCTAGCCATATGCATTGCTTCCATACATTTGGTTGAGCGAAGCGGCAAAGCAAAACTATTCCAAAACCTAGATGCGGTAAGTAAGGGAGAAATTAACAGTTCTGTGCACGAAAATACGGGGGAAAATTGCGTCACATACTGATTCAGGGACAGTGCAGTTTTTTTTTTTTTAAATATATAACAATCGTGGGATAAGTGGCAAACCTAAACGCTAGTGTGTGTGACTGAGAGAGTGTGTGTGAAACCCTACATTGTAGGGACAAAATGTCCCCACAAAGATGGCAGTATCTTGAAAATTTTTGGTCCCCATGAGGAAAATAAATCACACTAAGTGGTGTTTTTTGAAAATGTAAAAATGCATCAAGTTTTGTGTGATGGGTAGGTTTAGTGTAAGGGGATGGAATATACAGTTTGTACAGTATAAAAATCATTATGTCTGTGTAAAGTCCCCATAAAACATGAAAACACAACATAGCTTGGTCTTGAAGTGAGAGGCATGTCTGATCAATTTGAAACCCTTGTCAGGCTGTTTTTAGTCATCCCAGTCTCATCAGCTGAGGCTGAAAGAAGTTTCAGTGATCTTAGGAGACTGAAGACATGGTATAGAACAATAATGGCACAAGTGAGACTTAACAGTATTGCTGCGTGCCATGTCCACCAGGACAAACTGGACACTATTGATGTGAAACAAATATGCCAACAGTTCATTTCTGTTAATGACAGACGTAGATATGTGTTTGGCTTCTTCAAATAGTTTGATTAATTTGCATTGCACTATGAACGGAGTAAAGATAAGTTTCTTTTAAACTGCCTCCTTGTCTTTATTAGTTACCTGTAACATTATATAATTCATTAATTAACATATTGTTAAGGTCAATATAGACTAAAAACCCTAATTCACTATCCTATTAATTTCCTGAATCCTCAGCTCCGGGGCTGTCCCCACCAATTTCAAAATCAAACCTACACCCTTGGTTACATACCTTATTAGTATTCTAAAGTATTTAGATTAAGTTACAAAATTAGTGTAATCTAAAGAAATACATACAAATTACTTTTTAAAGCATGTATTTTGTAATCTGTAGTGAAATACATTTTAAAAGTAATCTTCTCAACCCTGGCGACAACAATGTGGCATGCTACTGTTTAAAATGTTTATTGTTGCGTACTTTATTTTGTTTCACATGCTTTTTTAAAGATATAGAAGGCAGTATAAAGTGTATACTGCTCACTGTTTTAAACTGGTATTCCATTAGGAACACAACCTTTAATTTTGTTGAAACATCAGACTAGTAGACACAGTGTCCATTCATAATTTTATTCAGCAAGGACGCATTAAATTGATCAAAAGTGACAGTAAAGACAATGTTACAAAAACAAAAAAGAATTGCTGTCCTTTTGAAATATTAAGCAGCACAACTGTTTTCAACATTGATAATAATAAGAAATGATTCTTGAGCAGCAAATCAGTGTATTAGAATGATTTCTGAAGGATCATGTGACTGAAGACTGGAATAATGATGCTGAAAAATCAGCAATTTCACATCACAGGAAGATATTGCATTTTAAAATATATTAAAATAGAAAACAGCTATTTTAAACTGTAATATTTCACAATATACGGATTTTACGTTATTGTTGATCAAGTGAATGCAGCCTCAGTGAGCATATGAAACTTTTCAAAAAATCTTACCGACCCCAAACTTTTGAATGCTAGTATTTGCTTGTTTTTACAAAATGTTTCTGCTAATGAATTAATAATGACCCTGATAATCTCCCCACTGATTTAAAGCTTTAAAATTAAGCTATAAACTTTACAGTTGTTTTTATAGCCTTTTGCTTGTCTTGAGTGTCCTGTAATGTAATGAGTCCACCCCCCAAGATTATTGTTATAAACACGAGCCGCGTCTGAAAGGTAAAGGGGGAGGTGTTGCTGTAATTTATAATAATATCTTCGGTATTACTCAGAAGTCTAGTTTCAAATATAATTCCTTTGAAGTTTTGGTGCTTTATGTAACGTTATGTAGTGAAATTGATAAATCCCGTTTGACATTTGTGCTGGCTACTGTATACAGGGCACCAGGGCACCATACAGACTTTACCAAAGAATTTGCTGATTTTCTATCAGAGTTAGTACTGGCTGCAGATAAAGTCCTAATTGTTGGTGATTTTAATATCCATGTAGACAATGAAAAAGAAAGTTGCTCCCCGGCGCTTAAAGAAGATTAAAGAAAATAGTCCAACGGCGTGGTACAACGAGCACACCCGGGCCCTTAAAACAGCAGCCAGAAAAATGGAGCGCAGCTGGAAGAAAACAAAAGAAGTTTTCGCATTTCGTGGAAAGAGAGCATGATTGCATACAGAAAGGCCCTAAAAACTGCTAGATCTGCTTATTTCTCGACTCTCTTAGAAGAAAACAAACACAACCCTAGGTATTTATTTAATACAGTGGCTAAATTAACCAAAGATAAAGCTTCACCTTCTGATGTTTGTAAACAGCACAGCAGTAATGACTTTATGAGCTTCTTTACTTGTAAGATTGATAATATTAGGAAAAAAATTATAACCGTGCAGCCGTCTACTACAGTATCACATCAGACAGTGCATTGTAGTGTCACTGAGGAAAAATTACATTCATTCACTGCTATAGGAGAAGAATTGTTAAATCATCAAAATCAACATGTATGCTCGACCCTGTACCGACTAAACTACTAAAAGAGATGCTTCCAGAGGTCATAGATCCTCTTCTTAATATCATTAATTCATCCTTGACATTAGGATATGTAACGAAAACTTTTAAGTTGGCTATTATTAAACCACTTATTAAAAAACAGCAACTTGATCCTACAGAATTAGTCAATTACAGGCCAGTCTCAAATCTACCCTTTCTGTCAAAAATACTAGAAAAGGCAGTGTCCTCACAATTATGCTCCTTTTTAGAAAGAAATGCTATCTGTGAGGATTTCCAGTCAGGATTTAGACCGTATCATAGTACTGAGACTGCTCTCATTAGAGTTACAAATGATTTACTCTTATCATCCGATCGTGGTTGTATCTCTCTATTAGTGTTACTCGATCTTAGCACTACATTCGATACTATCGACCAGAACATTCTTTTGAATAGACTCGAAAATTATGTTGGCATTAGTGGAATTTCATTGGCATGGTTTAAATCATACTTATCTGACCGTTATCAGTTTGTAGCAGTAAATGAAGAGATGTCACACCGATCACAAGTTCATTATGGAGTACCGCAGGGCTCAGTGCTAGGACCGTTGCTTTTCACCCTGTACATGCTACCACTGGGAGATATTATTAGGAAGCATGGCGTTAGTTTTCATTGTTATGCTGACGATACTCAGCCCTATATTTCTTCACGCCCTGACGAAACTTACCAATTCACAAGATTAACAGAATGCATAGCTGATATAAAAAATTGGATGACTAGTAATTTCCTGCAACTTAATTCAGAAAAAAATGAATTTTTAATCATTGGACAAAAAAACTCCTAGAATACTGTCTAACACTCGATGGCTGCTCTGTCAAGTCCTTGTCGTCAGTTAGGAACCTGGGTGTGCTCTTTGATACCAATCTTTCATTTGAAAGCCACGTTTCTAGCATCTGTAAAACTGCATTCTACCATCTTAAAAATATATCTAAATTACGGCACATGCTTTCAATGCAAAATGCTGAACAGTTAGTTCATGCGTTCATGACCTCAAGGCTAGATTATTGTAATGCTCTACTGGGTGGTTGCCCTGCTCGCTTAATAAATAAACTGCAGCTTGTCCAAAACGCAGCAGCTAGAGTTCTTACTAGAACCAGGAAGTATGACCATATTAGCCCGGTTCTGGCAACACTGCACTGGCTCCCTATTAAACATCGTATACATTTTAAAATCTTGCTGATTACTTACAAAGCACTAAATGGTTTAGCTCCCCAGTACTTGAGCGAGCTCTTAACGCATTATACTCCATCACGTCTATTGCGGTCTCAAAATTCTGGCCAGTTGATAATACCTAGAATATCAAAATCAACTGCAGGCGGTCGATCCTTTTCCTATTTAGCACCTAAACTCTGGAACAGTCTTCCTAGCATTGTTCGGGAAGCAGACACACTCTGTCAGTTTAAATCTAGACTAAAAACACATCTCTTTACTATGGCATACACATAAAACATTTTTAATTTATATTATTCAAATCAGTTAAATGATTGTTTTAGGCTGCATTAACTAGGTCAGCCAGAACCGGGAACACTTCCCATAACACCTGATGTACTCGTTACATCATAAGAAGAATGGCATCTACGCTAATGTTAGTCTCTCTGTTTATCCCGAGGTTTACCGCAGTCGACCGGATCCGGGCCGTATCCGGACCAGATGGTGGACCTTAGCCTGGACATGACGAACGCATCCCTGAAGTGTCTGTAGAGACCGTGTCAATTAAACTCCCCCTGTAAATGCCGCATCGACACGACATCCTCGTTAAACCCGTCCCCGGCGTGACGACTCCAATTTTTCGAATAATCCTACGAATATCTATTGATCTAATATGACTTCTGACCTGTAATGTTGCCAGAATCATAATCATACACTATTTGTTCGTCGGCCAGAGGAGAACTGGCACCCCGACTGAGCCTGGTTTCTCCCAAGGTTTTTTTCTCCATTCTGGCCCTGAAGGAGTTTTGGTTCCTTGCCACCGTCGCCTTTGGCTTTTGGCTTGCTCAGTTGGGGACACTTAAATTTCAACTATATTACTGATCTGCCCGCATTGACACTATATGATAATTGAAATGAGCTGGATGACATCACTGTTTTCACCAGAGCGGCTGTACAGCCGAATGCATTATTTTCCTTTTACCACTGTGAAGCTGCTTTGAAACAATTGGCATTGTAAAAAGCGCTATATAAATAAAGGTGATTTGATTTTGATTTGATTCCTGTGCTGGTCATGTCTTAGCTGTTAAATTGTGTGTTCATAACTCCAACCTGGAATTAGTTCACAGTGCCAGCTGCATTGGCAGCCGTGTTCAAGGCAGCTGTCCAGTTTAGCCTGCGGCCATGCCCCTCATGTGGCCACTAACTGCCAGCTCATTCTTACCTCTACCTACACACACACACACACACACACACACACACACACTCTCACTCACACTCACTCACACTGGCCCAACCACTACTCTTTCAGCAGTTTTCGTTTTTTTCCTTTTTCTCTCCTTTGCCATCTCCTCCTCTCCTGCCCTTCTCTAATGATACCATACTAAAAGGATTTAAGCATTATGAATGCTGAAAATATAGTCTTCACCCCTTTTTTGTGCACTGTGATGGCCAGAAGAGTATATAGTTGATTTCTCTCCCAAAAATCTGTTTCTTAAAGCCTGTTTACATGTAGTGTAATGCAGCTTAGCCTCTTATTCAACCTAGCTTATTCTGGCCAAGAACTGCCCACTTAGACCTGAAGTAACCGCCTGACCGACGCCTAGAGTGACCAGTGGCATTTTTTTTTTTGCATGTCATATAAGAACGGGTTTATCAGTTCTGTCAAATGTATTTTATTTAAATCATATTTAGTCAACCTTGTTCTCTTTTTGTTTAGTCAAGTTCTAGTCAACTAAATGTCTGGGTATTTCAGTCTAGTTTTAATCAATGAAAACTTGGTCACATTTTCTATTTTTATATTTTGCTCAAAATTATAATCGCAATGATTGTTGTCATTTGAGAATTGTATTTTTACATTTCTTCAGAGTTATTGCACTTCCACCTATAAGCACAAATCAAGAGAATATCAACTTACGCATACTTTATTTAATTGACTGATATATTATAGGCTATTTATTATATAAATGAACACAATCTATACATTATGAAAACTGGTAAAACAAGAAACTTCTCTCAAAAATTAAAAGATTAAATTTCCTAATAGTAGTTCCAGTAATTACAAATTGCATTTAATGTTTCTCTATTAAAACAACAGCAAAAAAGTTGCGTAAATGCATTTATTCTACAACCACAAACAATATAGTCGAGATCCATGTTTGGATTTATTACAGTTTGTCACTGGTGGATTTAGTCTCAGTAAACGGAGCAAAACGGCTTGTGACAGAACAGACTGGCTGAATGACACTTTTATTTAAGCAGAATATCTCAAATGGAGATAGCCAAACTCCAGCTTGCTTGTGTTTCAGTGTTTTCTGTGTTTTCAGATCATCTCTGCAGATTGTAGGTTACCAGATTGCAAAGTTTAAAAAAACACCAGGCAGAAAATGATCCTTTTAACAGAAAAGCTCTGATTGGGGGATTTAAACTCTTGACATCTGGCAACCGCAAGCATATAAGTGCGTAGAGGCAGTCTGTGATATTTTGTCTCCTTTTTTCTGACAAAAATAGAGATTTTGGTGAAGGTTTTATTTTTTAACTACATTCTAGTGTTGTCTTTTTTTGTCAACGATATTGCATGTTGATATAGTCAGTTATCATCATCGTGTTAGTCATCAAAAAAAAAAAAAAAAAGGTTTCGTTAATGAAATAAAAAAATATATAAAAATCATTTGTGCTGAGTCTGAGGCCAAATTTCTGTCAAATCTGGAAAAGTTAAAATACCTGAATGATTTTCTCAATATTCAAACTACAAATTAAAAAAAAATAAATAAATTACAAATAATACTTAATTTTGGATTGAAAACGAATGTAATTTTATTTTATTTATTTTTTTTATAATATACTTGTATGGTTTTTATATATTTTTGTTTCAGTTTTAGTCATTTTAGTACTTTATCTTAAACTGCAAAGGTAACTTTTCTAATTTTTATCTCAGTTTTATAGGTTTTCATCTAATATTTTTTATTTTATTTCAGCTAAATTATTGAAAACTATAGATTTTTAACTATTGCTTTCAGACACTCTTCTTCACATTGTGCTTAAGAATACTCTTAACCATGTTAATATGACTGCAAAGCATAGCCTCTTATGTCTTATTGCTTTGTAATGCTCTTTGAAAGTCATATTTGGTGTGAATAGGTGCTTTGTTTGTGTCACATGAGCGAGTTCTTCCTGGTCCTCATTCCACTGTCCTCATGTGATTGAAGGATTTCATGGTATCCTTAATCTGACCTCCACAGCTTGAACCCTCACCAGGTGTTAAGCACTGTTACCACAGCAACCAAGCTTGCCCTTCCAACCTATAAAAAGGGATTTTGTGCTAAAAAGAGCCATTTAGCATATTAGTCTTTGCAGTTGTCAGAAGATGCTGACTTGGGTGGTTTAGTAATTATTCCAGAAATGGGACTGACATCAAGCAAATCTGGGTCCTTAAAGAGGTAGCGCGTTTGAAAAGACCTGATTTTCCTGGATCGTATTTCTTATTGGCTTGCCAGGCAGTGTTTGAGGTGTAAATAAGCCCAAAGTGTACAGATCAATGCAGCGTTTAGCTTCAGTCTGCTGTCAGACTCTTTCACACTTCACACGCATAATGTTGATTTACCATAAAATAATGTTTGTTTGTTTTTTTGTTTTTAATTTAAAAAAGCAAAAACTACAAGTAAATAAATAAGCCAATGAAAGTACACAGGGCCAGACAGTAAACATTAAAATAGGTTTACACACTCTATTAACCCTCATCCTTCCCTCAGGTCATTTTGTCACGAAACATTTTGTCATCGGAGTGGTCCAAGACCCTAGAACTTTTGTCATGCTTGAACCACGAATGCACAAAAAATGTACTGGATTCGAGGAGTTTTGTGGTTCAAATGTAAAAAAGTAACAAATCCTTCCCCCGCGGTTCAATTTGACCCCCATCGGAATGAGTGGAATGCGAGGAATGCTTCAGCAAATGCTCAAAATTCAAACTAAAAATGCTAAAACTACCAAAAAATGATTTTATAATGTCTACATGTGTATCTGAATGCATACTGAAGAGAAACCAACTTTAGGACCCAGCGGAACAGCTCATTTGCTCCATATAGAGCTATAAGGCCATCTAGTGGCAAGAGTCATGAAATATCATGTTAGGATGTGGGTTAAAGGTATAGCAACAAGACTTAGACATTATGCATGTTATATGTTGATCCTTTACCTTTATTTTCTACTATTAACTAATAATAATTAACTAAATAATGTGTCTATAGACAATATATATGTCTATATTTTTCTTTTTACCAACATCAAGATATTAAGGTAAATAGTTTTGTTTTAAAAATATTTGTTACTTTCACTAGTTTGTTTAAAATAGTCCTGTAGTGTAATATTTTTTTTATCAGATTTTTTGTTTAAAATGATCTTTATTATTTATTTATATTAAATAATAATAATAATAACTATTCAATTATTGAGCAAACATTTTTTAAATGGAGTATAGCATGTCACTGCAAAACATGTCAGCTTCCTGAATGTATTATCAACTGCACTTTAAAAAAAACTATTCAAGCTTTGCATTTCTGCCTTTAAACTCTCAGAATTGTTTGTCCCATGGACATCCATCCAAGTGGAAACAGTTTTAGGTTTAAAAAAAAAAAAAAAGTTTGAGTCAAGTTGATTTTCTGTGAAATCAGCAATACGGTTTATACTTTTATTCAACCCAGAACAATTTTATGCCTGTACTGAAGCTTTATAAATGATTAAAGTTTACTTTTATTCCTCCTCATGCAGAGTGCAATCCCGGCTTCTACTTATACCAGAAGGGCTGTGTGAGAGACTGTCCAGCTGGATTCACCCCGGGCACCCGTTCCATCTTCCTCCCTAACAATGAGGTGTCGTCTGTCCTCCACCCCGCCTGCCTGCCCTGCCACCCCCTCTGTCTCACCTGCAGCGCCACGGGGTCTCAGGACTGCCTCTCCTGCCCGCCTCACAGCCATCTGGACGCCGTCACCAGCTCCTGTCTGCATCAGAACCAGATCCTGCGTGAGTCTCCAGATGGCGGACTGTTTCAGATGCAAGGTGACGGCTCGTCCCGGAAACTCCACCCCGAGCTCGCCTCTCGCCTGCCTGCTACCGTGGCGGTGCTCAGCTGTGCCTTCATCGTAGCTACGTTTGTGGGTGTATTCGGCTTGCTGCAGCTGCACACGTGCAACCAGAACAAACTGCACTGTGCCGAAGCGGGGCCAGGATCTGGATTACTGGTCGGGTTTGGCTTGAACCGCACCGCAGTTGCCTACAAGGGCATCCCAAACGTTTGGCGGGAAGACGAGGGCAATTCCGAGTCTGAGAATGAGGAATTCGAGATCCACAACGAGAGGACTGCCTTCATCAAAACACAAAGTGCTCTTTAACCACGTTCCTCCCCTCTCTAGCCTCTACTGCACTGTTGTCTCTCTTTTTTTTTTTTTTGTGTGTGCGTGTTTTCATTCTGGGGTTCGTCTGAACATATCTCACTTTTGGGGCATTTTGGTTGGTTTTTCCCACCTGTTTTAGTTATTTGAGCCATGATTCACCTGGGCGTTGACCTCTCGGTGCCTCAACATGGAAAGCTTCCAAACACAAGCGACAGGGACGAGCCAAAACTACAATAAACATGATTATTGTTTGGTCTCTTCCTCTTGCCTAGTGAGATTTAAAGAAAAAATGAGATTGAAATATTTGCATACGAGAAAAACAAAGCTTTTCTTTGAGTGAGTGAGTAATTGTGTGAGTGCATGTGAGTGAGTGAAACTACGTTTATATGAAGTCAGTCAGTGCTGCAGTGGGTCGGATCCACTGGCTTTGCGCAGGGAGCCTTTTAGAAGAACATATCACTATTTCTACATGGTCGGAGATGGAGAGCAGAGCAGCATGTTGTCTTACACACATTTATAGAGCTTACTGCTCCCCCTAGAGCATCTACATTGCTGAATTCATGATTTTTCTTTTATGTAGGCTGCTTAAAGGAATACTTCTCCAAAAGATAAAACTTCTGTCATTATTTGCTCATTCTCTAACCCTCATGCCATTGCAAACCTGCATGACTTTTTGTCAAAAGTCCAAATGCTTTGTGTCCATATCAGTAAAACTTAATGGGGACTAGGGCTTTTCAAGCTCTAAAATTATATTACAATTGTTTATTGAAGTAAAGTCAAAAAGTGGTCTAGTATATTTATTTAAATCAAATTTGGGTGATAGGGGCCATTCGCATATATATATGTGTGTACTATAAAAGTTTTTTATGCAACTTCTGATGTTCACTATGTCATTCACTTCAAATATGGCTCATCAAAATGTCAAATGACGTCAAACCTTTATATTTGTTGTTTATACTTTATATATCATGTTTTTAATTAAACGAGCATGGATGTGCAGGAAAATATTATCAGCAAATAGCGACTTAAATTTCAAAATGTTTTCCACATGTAAAATAGATATGACATCAAAAGACTTGAAATATAGTGCACAAGTTTTACAGACCACTTTTAAGATGCTTTTATTGTCTTTTTTTGATGCCTGATAGCCTCCATCCTCATTTATTTTTTGAAAAACTTGCTCTGGTGATTCTACAAAATGACTTGTGTTCTATTAAAGCAAGATCTCATGCAGGTTTGAAATGACATGAGTGAGTGAGTGAATATGGTAAATATTTTCATTTTTGTGTGAGATATTGCTTGCAAACTGCAGTACCCCTGCGCTCTTTGACTGTATGTAGGGGAGAAACTCTGATGTCGGCCAGCCTCTCCGAGCCAATTTAATTCTGTCCTCCAGTCAAGGGTTTGCAACACTAGAAAAGGTCTTTGCTAAAGGCCCATCCTGAAAGGACCTGGCTTCTGTTTTGTCATGTTTATAATGATTATATATAGAGATGTTGGAGGTTTTGTTCTGCACAGTATGGGTGTCTTTTTGAAATAAATCGGAGAAAGGGCTCTAATGACTACCAGTGAGCAGCTGTCAGATATCATTTAGGATTGGTTCGTTCTATCAGCTCAACAGTCGTTTCATCAGGTCATTTTCTTTGCTTACTACTGTTTATTATTAGTAATATGCTCTGCCTTGTCAGCTCATCTGCATCTTGCCCAGAATATAGTAGTTGTTTTTCTGTTTTTATCTAAATCACATATTCATGATCTTGCGTATGTTGGTCTTATGCAGTATCTTTACGAAATGACAATGTTATCTATCAAATCTGTGCAATAGAGACCCAAAAGAGCTATGCTGATGGAGTTGGAGTCCAGCTTCCTTTTATCATATTATATCATATCACAGTGATTTGCGATAACTGGTGAGCATGATCAGCCATTTTTGTTCAGTCCCCTTAGGACTGTGCAAAACAAATAGATAAGGAAACGGCTGTGGCCAGTCCACAAACGACTTGCACCATGTTTAGCCTTGCCTTGCCTTAGTTTAGTTGGGTAGGGCAACCAATTTTTTTTTTCTTTACACTATCAATGCATCAGCACAGGCTCATCTTACCTTATAATATAACGTGTCCTGTTTATCTACACACTCTCATAGTGTAAGGTCCGTAAACCAACAAAACATCTTCATGTACAATATCCAATTTCACAGCTGTTAAATATCGTGAGAATTTACAATAATGTTGACCCCACTGAGCTCTTTCGGCACCCCCCTGCAGTAATGATTTGGAGTGTTTTGTAAAGTGTGCAAAGGCATGACCAAAGACCACAAGATGAAAATCTGCTTGCCTGGAGTTAAATTGGTTGTTGTTTCTATGCTTCTATGTTGGTCCATGCTTCTAATGGGCTGTTGAATGACAGTTTAGCAGGTGTGGTTGTGGTCAAAATGTTGGTGTTGTGAAAGCAGTTTTTACGTAAAAATATTACGTAAAAATATGCTTTTACCCTGATGGTGCGATGATTGCATTGCGCTTTAAGAGCTTGAGTGTTTGTGTGTGTGTGTGTGTGTGTGTGTGTGTGTGTGTGTGTGTGTGTGTGTGTGTGTGTGTGTGTGTGTGTGTGTGTGTGTGTGTGTGTGTGTGTGTGTGTGTGTGTTCAGGCTCAACAAGAACCTTCTGGACTCGTAGGATTATTTTCACCTTTATTTGAAGAGTCAACTGATGCATGTAGATCCCCAAGTAGAAAACACCAATCATTTATACTACCTGAGATGGGACAACGATATAAAAATAAGGCCTATTTTTGTACTATATATGGTGCATTGTCATTTACATGTAATTTAAAGATTATTTTGCTCTTTTTCTTTTTATTTAATTGATGTCAATATGCGAATTAGATTATACAAAAAAAAATAAAGATCTATGCAAACTTCATTTTCCTTTGTGAGCTCTTTATTGAATTTCCTGTCAGACAATATCATAGTCCACAGCTTCAGTAGTTTGTGTGTGAACTAAGATGGGTAAATTGAAATGCTCTTGTCAAAGGTACAAAAGTGACTTTTTAAAGGTTGTGCTAAGACAGGTCTAGCATCCTGTTGAGGTTAAAGTGTTGCTTGCATTGTCTTCAAAGGGAGGATTTGTAGAAAAAGAAATGAGAAATGTAGAACAATCTTCTGACTGGTCAGCGCCTCTGCCAATTATTTGAAACGTAATTGGAAAATACTATTAAAATGAAACCAGAACAAAACATTTCAGGCATTGCCCATTTTGCAACAAAAGTGTACTTCCAGACGACGTTAAGTGGTGCAAAATGTGTGTAATCTTCAGCAAAACCATGCTCACTGAAAAAAAAAAAAAACTATGATTCATCATCCTTTTGACCAAAATATTAAATCATGACAATGATATGACAGCTAGGTCTTTTATATGTTGCTTGCTGATGTGGGCATTTCTTATTCATTTAACTTGTTTAGGCACGTACTCTCTGTATAAGCACATACAAAGTCTTGGCTACAAAATTATATATATATATATATATATATATATATATATATATACACTGATTATTATCCTAATATTGTGTCGGTCCCCCTTTTGCTGCCAAAACAGCCCTGACCCGTCGAGGCATGGACTCCACTAGACCCCTGAAGGTGTGCTGTGGTATCTGGCACCAAGATGTTAGCAGCAGATCCTTTAAGTCCTATAAGTTGCGAGGTGGGGCCTCCATGGATCGGACTTGTTTGTTCAGCACATCCCACAGATGCTTGATTGGATTGAGATCTGGGGAATTTTTGCTTTGTGGCAGGGCGCATTATCCTGCTGAAAGAGGCCACAGCCACCAGGGAATACCATTTCCATCAAAGGGTGTACATGGTCTGCAACAATGCTTAGGTAGGTGGTACGTGTCAAAGTAACATCTAAACTCAGCAAAAAAAGAAACGTCCTCTGACTTTCGACTGTTTTTACTTTCAGTAAACTTAATGTGTGTAAATATTTGTATGAACACTAAAAGAGTCAACACCATAAGACATAAACTAAAAATGTTTCACAGACTAGTGACTAACAGAAATAGAATAATGTGTCCCTGAATGAAGGGAGGCTCAAAATCAAAAGTACCAGTCAGTATCTGGTGTGGCCACCAGCTGCTTGAAGTACTGCAGTGCATCTCCTCCTCATGGACTGGACCAAATTTGTCAGTTCTTGCTGTGAGATGTTACCCCACTCTTCCACCAAGGCACTTGCAAGTTCCTGGACATTTCTGGGGGGAATGGCCCTAGCCCTCACCCTGCGATCCAACAGGTCCCAGACATGCTCAATGGGATTGAGATCCGGGCTCTTCGCTGGCCATGGCAGAACACTGACATTGCTGTCATGCAGACACTCACGCACAGAACGAGCAGTATGGCTGGTGGCATTGTCCTGCTGGAGGATCATGTCCGGATGAGCATGCATAAAGGGTACCACATGAGGGAGGAGGATGTCTTCCCTGTACCGCAAGGCATTGAGATTGCCTGCAATGACAACAAGCTCAGTCCGATGGTGATGTGATATACCACCCCAGACCATGACGGACCCCCCACCTCCAAATCGATCCCGCTCCAGGGTACAGGCCTCAGTGTAACGCTCATTCCTTCGACGATAAACACGAATCCGTCCATCACCCCTGGTGAGACAAAACCGTGACTCATCAGTGAAGAGCACTTTTTGCCACTCCTGTCTGGTCCAGCGAAGGTGGGTTTGTGCCCATAGGCGGCGTTGTTGCTGGTGATGTCTGGTAAGGACCTGCCTTACAACAGGCCTACAAGCCTTCAGTCCAGCCTCTCTTAGCCTATTGCGGACAGTCTGAGCACTGATGGAGGGATTGTGTGTTCCTGGTGTGACTCGGGCAGTTGTTGTGGCCATCCTGTACCTGTCACGCAGGTGTGATATTCGGATGTACCGATCCTGTGCAGGTGTTGTTACACGTGGTCTTCCACTGCGAGGATGATCAGCTGTCCTTCCTGTCTCCCTGTAGCACTGTCTTAGGCGTCTCACAGTGCGGACATGGCAATTTATTGCCCTAGCCACATCAGCAGTCCTCATGCCTCCCTGCAGCATGCCTAATGCACGTTCACGCAGATGAGCAGGGACCCTGGGCATCTTTCTTTGGGTGTTTTTCACAGTCGGTAGACAAGTCTCTTTAGTGTCCTGCGTTTTTAGAACTGTGACCTTAAATGCCTACTCTCTGTAAGCTGTTAAGGTCTTAACGACCATTCCACAGGTGCATGTTAATTAATTGATTATGGTTAATTGAACATGCATGGAAAACATTGTTTAAACCCTTTACAATGAAGATCTGTAAAGTTATTTGGATTTTTACAACATTATTGTTGAAATACACAGTCCTGAAAAAGGGACGTTTCTTTTTTTGCTGAGTTTACATGGATGGCAGGACCCAAGGTTTCCCAGCAGAACATTGCCCAAAGCATCACACTGCCTCCGCCGGCTTGCCTTCTTCCCACAGTGCATCCTGGTGCCATGTGTTCCCCAGGTAAGTGACGCACATGCACCCGGCCATCCACGTGATGTAAAAGAAAGCGTGATTTATCAGACCAGGCCACCTTCTTCCATTGCTCCGTGGTCCAGTTCTGATGCTCACGTGCCCACTGTTGGCACTTTCGGCAGTGGACGGGTCTGCGGCTATGCAGCCCCATACGCAAAACAAACTGTGATGCACTGTGTATTCTGACACCTTTCCATCAGAACCAGCATTAACTTCTTGAGCAATTTGAGCTACAGTAGCTCGTCTGTTTGATCGGACCACACAGGCCAGCCTTCACTCCCCACGTGCATCAATGAGTCGCCGGTTCACCACTGTTCCTTCCTTGGACCACTTGTGATAGATACTGACCACTGCAGACCAGGAAAACCCCACAAGAGCTGCAGTTTTGGAGATGCTTGCCCAGTCGCCTAGCCATCACAATTTGGCCCTTGTCAAACTCGCTCAAATCCTTACGTTTGCCCATTTTTCCTGCTTCTAGCACATCAACATTTGAGGACAAAATGTTCACTTGCTGCCTAATATAACCCACCCACTAACAGGTGCCGTGATGAAAAGATAATCAGTGTTATTCACTTCACCTGTCAGTGGTCATAATATTATGCCTGATCGGTGTATATATAGCCTAGTTACCTTTAAATTTCATCCTCTATTTTTAAATCTATTAGCCTATGTGTATGCCATGAGCTTCTTACTTTTTTTTTTCTGAATTAGGCTACTGCATCACTGTTTAACAATCTATTTTTATTTATAGTTATATTAATAATTATGTATGAATATTATACATATGAATATCATCAATTATGTAAAAATTCCTAGCAGACCTGTTAGTAGCTGTGTAGGCTAATCGAGGTGTTGTCATGCATTAGGTTTAATCCTGTTGAATGCAGTGAGTTTGCGTCCTGCCTGCCGGACTGTCTTCCTGGTTTCAGCCCTACAGTCAGCCGCTGCTGTCAACACAAGAGCTCATCTGTCGCCCTGCGTACAGTATTTCAGCATCTCCAGTATTTATCGTTTCGACGCGCTCTTTTCTTCTCATTATAATGGATAATTATGTGTTCCGGTCGCTCTGACAGGACGTTTCCCTGCGCCAGGCACATCTGAGGTGAGAATTCACACAATTTCAAGCCTCGCCAATGGAATATTCGGAGCTCTAGTGTTACCATCTAAACCATCTATTTTAAGAATATATGTTTTTTAAGAACATCTTCATAAGAAAATAATGTTGTCGTAAACATATTTCATTGACCGAGATATAGTAGAAGAGACCCCGTGTGACGTCACGACGACATCCCCTTCAAGCAATAAACCATTTATTTTTCAGCTCTATTTATGCAAGATTTTTTTTGAAATGGAGTTCCATTGTCTTTAAATAGTTCACTTTAGACATTCTTCTAACTATAAGTAATTTTGCAATTAC
The DNA here is from genome assembly GCA_039654105.1 of Coreius guichenoti. Classification (NCBI taxonomy): domain Eukaryota; kingdom Metazoa; phylum Chordata; class Actinopteri; order Cypriniformes; family Gobionidae; genus Coreius; species Coreius guichenoti. Next base: position 45,204,664 of record CM077168.1, read on the forward strand.
ATGTCCACTAACTCTCATTATTCAGAGTATCTCAAAGTATTAGTAGATTAGGGTTAGTAAAATAATTTGTCGTGAATTTGCAAAGTTACTTATAGTCAGCAGAATGTCTGTTGGAGGGACCATCAAAATAAAGTGTTAGCAGATATTAATCAGACAGTCTACTAATTAATGACTGGTAGTTGGCATGTAGTTGCTTATAGTTAGTAGAATGTCTAAAGTGGACTATCGAAATATAGAGTTAACTTTCATTTCTTATAAGAGGTTTTTTTTAATCTTTAAACATCGGAGTTATATTTTTTTAAAAGCAACGTCTTCCATCTTTTTAGAATAAACAAAATGTGACTAATGTCTAATAATGAGCAAACACCATATAGCTACACAAACAAAATGGGCTATGGAAAAATAGGTCTTTATATAAGTTATTTTTTTATTGAAGTTTACTTCTCATACCATTTTTGTATAACTAAGCTTGTATGTGGCTCTGTTGAGTTTTAATAAAGCATATATGCAAATCAGTTTTTTGACATAGAGTGTGGAACAAGATCAATGTATTTTCTTTCTGCTGTATTCAAAGTAGATTGTGAATTGTAAATTATTACGTTTTTCAGCATTGTACCTTATGACTAAGCTGTTCATTATAAATAACCTTTCACATTTGAAATGCCGTTGCGATATGGGAAGTGGTCAGTATAGACAACATCACTCTCTTGTCCTAAATTGCCCATGAGGAAATGAAAGCATCTGAAAACTCCTACGTTTTTGCAATCATTTTTGCGACAGCCACACAAAATGCTTCAATTATGTGATGAAATGCACATTTAAAAGTTTTGAAAGTCTAAAATATTCTTCCTCTTTCCGTAGATCTTGGTTTGTGGTGTTTCTTATTGACCTGACCAGAAAGTTTGTTGTACCAACATACTGCTGCTGACAGATACAAACTCTTGGTAATTTTGACTACACACGTTTTCACACACATTTCGAACATCAGAAAGCAGTATGATGTCCCAACAATGGTAATGATGCGCATGTTCCCCAGACTGTTAAAGGTATGGGCTTTGCAGAGGACCTGTGGTGCCCTCAGGGTCACGCTGCCCTAATGAAACTACAAGACTCTGAGCTGCGTTTGATGGAGGTTATGAAGAAATGGATAACGCAGAGGGCCAAGAGTGATCGTGAGTTCTCCGTACAGCTGCATCAGATGTCGGCCATTGTTGAGAAGCTGGAGGGGTCCCAGCCCGGAGGAGGTCTCGACTACATCAGCCAGTTCAATAAGGTTAGCAGTATCTCCTTAGCCAGTATAAAGTTCCCTTGATTTGATTTCAATGTAAATTGGAGATTTTACTGTTTAGATGATATATTCACACTAAAATGGTCTCAAGTACTAAGTTGAATCTGAAATGAATCCTTACTTTCCACATGATGTTAAAGGGATCATGAACTGCATCGTTTTATAATGTTTCCTAGGGTGCACTTATAAGGTTAGTATGATTTTTACATCAAAAATTGTCATAATTTAGAAATAAAAGGCATTTTTCCTACCCTAATTTTAGCCCTCTGATTTGAACACTCTGTTTGAAGGGGCGTGTCTGCTGTGAGACTTCAGTGTAAACGGCCACTGCTGTGATTTGCTAATATCTTTGCATATGAAATAGCTAATTATTACATGTGGAACTCTCTCGAAAACTTTTAGTGTGTTTTTACTATTACAGCTGGCATGGTTAACTAATCGTGAAAAGAGTTGATTATAGCATTATATCTATGGCGTTATATTTAGATTGTGGCATGAAAGGTTGCAGTGATGAGCATTGTAGCCGATCACAGACATGTTGAGTGCATGAATGCAGTGATCTGGTCATTGCAACTCGATTTCTGCACACTAACGAATCCCTTCATCATAACTAACAATGCAAACACAATGTAAATAGAGATTCGTTGATTATAACTGGAATTTTGGCATGAGTCCAGAATTCAGTCACTGATAAAGCTCCAGCGCTTGCAAAGGGAGCATTCTTTGATCACTTTCTATATATAATTTAATCACAGTTTAAATAACAGATTATTTTCATCCCACTAAGAGAAACAATGTGAAGTTGACCATTTAGTCACTGGTTTGATTTACTGACACATAGACAAAGAACATCTGACTGTACATGAAACATTACATATGTGACCCTGGACCACTAAACCAGTTTTCGGTTTTTCTTTTATGCCAAAAATCATTAGGATATTAAGTAAAGATCATGTTCCATGAAGATATTTTGTAAATGTCCTACCGTAAATATATAAAAAATGTATTATTATTAATATGCATTGCTATGGACTTCATTTGGATAACTTTAAAGGCGATTTTCTCAATATTATGTTTAATATAAATTTTTTTGCACCCTCAGATTCCAGATTTTCAAATAGTTGTATCTCTGCCAAATATTGTCCTATCCTAACAAACCATACATCAATGGAAAGCATATTTATTCAGCTTTCAGATGATATATAAATCTCAATTTCAAAAAATGTACCCTTATGACTAGTTTTGTGGTCCAGGGTTACATATTAGACATCACTGGTAACAGATCAGGCCTTAGAATTAACACAGTTACTTATATGTTGTCGCATTACTGTCAAGTCCATTTCATAAAAGTCTGTTTGCAAAGCCTGCACCGAAATTGCGACCAAAGATTCCACAGTGAAATGTACCAAATACAAATAAATAATGCTCAACTGAGACATTCACATTGTTGAAAATAAATAACCACATTCCTAGCATTAGGATCCTTTGGAAGGTAATGTTATTTTTAGTCCAGTGATCCTGTATCTTCTCTCCTTGTCATCTCACTAACACGCCAGTGGGCGGGGCCAAAGTTGCAATGATAAAGTAGGTGTTGATTTTCTTCTGCAGAGGCGGTCTTTCACCCATCTATAGATTCCACAATGAGTCTTTCTTTGGGCTTGGTTACAATAAAATCTGTTTTTGGACTAACAAGGAAGTTTTCAGTTCTGAAACCTACAGGGTATGTCAAAAGTTCAGGGAAAATGTTATTTCTCAATTCATGACCCCTTTAAGATATTTAGAGACTAAGGTGCCATTGAAAGAGAAGTGACGAGGCATAGAAAGTGCCCTGTCCCTGCTATGGGAAACTGCACTGTAAACATGCGGGCAATACAAAAGCTTCTGCCAAAAACCCTCAGGCTTTCTCTGATATTCTAGATATTTTCTTGCTGACTTTCCTAGAAGACCATCCATCTGTTTAGACCAGGGGTGTCCAATCCTTCTCCTGGAGAGCCACTGTCCTGCAGAGTTTACCTCCAACCACAATTAAACACACCTGAACCAGCTAATCAAGGTCTTACTAGGCATACTAGAAACTTCCAGGGAGCTGTGTTGAAGCAAGATGGAGCTAATTTTGGCAAGACAGTGGCCCTCCAGGAGTTTGGACACCCCTGGTTTAGACTATACAACTATGATAAAACTACTCAATGAGCAAATCCTAAACATTCAAGTATTTTTTTATTCTTGCTTTCACTTTAGCCCCTACAAGCAGAGATAAATGCACCAGAATAAAATATAATCATGCATTCACATTTTCAATGCTAAAATTGCATTAATTTTCTCACTCTCACAGTCGTGGAACGTGCTGGTCAGTCAGACGGAGAGCCTCAGTCGTATCATGCGCAAGCATTCGGAGGATCTGATGGTGGGACCCCTCAGCAAACTCACCCTCCTCATCCGGGACAAACAGCAGCTGAGGAAGACTTACGGGGAACAGTGGAACCTTCTCAACCAAGAGATGTGCAGGGTCAGCGCCGCACGCACATCACTCTTCACAATTACGCTCTCATAGCAAGTACAGTTTCACAGTATCTCACACTTATACGGACGTGTTTCTTATTAGATAGGTTTGAAGGCACTTATACTGCAACTGTGTTTTTCTTATTTGATTTTTTTTGCATTTCCCCTCAGTTGTAGTTTCATGGTCTAAATTTAGCACTGTATATGCAAATGTCCTAAGGCAAGATTTTACTGTTGCTATCTGTTTTAAATTATAATTTTACAGTATAGTGTACTGTAAACATTTTCTGCAAAACAGTAACTGTTGTAACTATGATAATTTGGTAGACACTGTGGTTACCATGACAAATTCTCAATATTAATGATTTTCTATATACACTACCATTGGAAATTGAGTTCTTTTTTTGCGATTAACTTATTAATTTCTAGTTTAAATAAAATTCAAAAGCATAAATATATAACATAGACACAACAAAAAACTTCACCACTCACACTTAAAGGGTTAGTTCACCCAAAAATGAAAATTCTGTCATTAATTACTCACCCTCATGTCGTTCCAAACCCGTAAGACTTTTGTTCATTTTCAGAACACAAATGAAGATCTTTTTGATGAACTCTGAGAGCTTTCTGTCCCTCCATTGTTAGCCAACGAAACTACCACTTTCAAGCCTTAAAAAAGATAGTAAAGAATTAAGAATAGAACAGTGGTTTAACCTTAGTTTTATAAAGCGATGCAAGTGGTTTGTTTGTGCAAAACAAGTAGTTGCGTTGGCTGTCAATGGAGGGACAGAAAGATCTCAGTTTTCATTAAAAAGATCTTCATATGTGTTCCGCAGATGAACGATAGTCTTACGGGTTTGGAACGACATAAGGGTGAGTATTTAATGACAGAACTTTCATTTTTGGGTAAACTAACTCTTTAATATGAACTGCACATATCCTAAAATAACATACAACATATACATTACAAACAGTCTTACCCACCCCCACCCAAAATTCTATTCTATTCTTAATTGTTTAAATTAAGATCAGTCACATATTGACATATAAGTCCTAAGCCTTTGAAATAGCTTCCCAAAAGTTATAAACCCCTTCACAAGACCAACCCATATATGTAATAAAAAAATAAAAATAAAAAAGATTTCTGATGCAACAGAAGATAGTCCAGGGCCAGTAAAACTAGTTACACATTAAAATGAGGAAATGGTGTGTGTGTGTGAGTCATGAATGGTAAATATATTTGCTCACAAATCAGTAAGATTAATATCAGTAAGTCTGTAAGATTTTTTTTATGTTTTTAAAAAGAAGTCTCTTCTGCTCACCAAGGCTGCATTTATTTGATCAAAAATACAGTAAAAAACAGTAATATTGTGAAATATTATTACAATTTAAATGAACTGTTTTCTATTTGAATATATTTTAAACTGTAATTTATTCCTGTAATGCAAAGCTGAATATTCAGCATCATTACTCCAGTCTTCAGTGTCGCATGATCCTTCATAAATCATTCTAATATGATGATTTTGCTGATTTAAAAAAAAAAAAAAAATCTTATCATAAATGTTGAAAACAGTTGTGCTGCTTCATATTTTCATGCAAAACCGTGATACATTTTTGTCAGTATTCTTTTATGAATAGAAAGTTCAAAAGAACAGCATTTATTTGAAATAAAAAAAATTTAAATGTCTTTATACAATACATTATAAATGTCTTTGCTGTAACTTTTGATCAGTTTAATGCATCCTTGCTGAATAAAAGTATCATATTCTTTAAAAAAAAAAAAACCTTGCAGTAAAGCAAAGTGAGGGGACTATTTTAAGGGCTGGTAATCAGCCTCATAGCATGCTAAAATCCACTCGGAACACATTAGAAACCACATAGCTACACCTCTACAGGCTGCTCACTACATCTATTGTATCTGCAGTCTTTCCACATGCAGGCATCACTCACATTTTCTTCAGATCATATATAATTGTCTCACATTTGGCTTTGTGTGTGTTTAGACGTTTGGCAGAATCTAATTTTACATAGAGGAAATGTAGCTTATTGAACTGAAGCTTATTTTTAGTCTGATCTCTTTTCATTTGTATAGGACATTAAGCAGAGACCCAACATGATAATGTAGTCACGGTCGTATTTTATTTCACCGTCAGTGGTTTTGTTGCTGGGTTTTGTTATGTTTAGCCTGCAGGCTTTTAAAACTATTATTAGCGGAATATGGTACATATTCTTCCTCATATCTAAACCAGGCTAATAACTTGTTGAATTGATTGTCAGCAGTGAATCTAGCCACTCAGCGTCCTTTCATGTTTGCACATGACGTGTATTATTTTGATGCACAAACCTGGATTTTTATTTGTTTTTATTTTGTGTCCTGTTGTGGAAGGTTAGGTCACCCAAACCGAGCTGGACCGGCTCAAGTCCAGTTACAGACAGCTGGTACGGGACTCGGCCCAGGCAAAAAGAAAATATCAGGAAGCAAGCAAAGGTAGGATGCCTCCATGCTGTCTAGTTCTCTAAAAAGCAAGGCCACTTTCCTTTCATTTTGACTGAATAGTGTACTTTGTTCTGAAAGAGATACGCATACAGTAAGAGGAACTGTTTAATGTTTAAACACGAACGGTTTTATGATATTATGTGAAAACAAGGCATTTGTCTACTGAGACAATAGGAGAAAAACTTTGGTTAACAAAGTTTCCTCTTAGAGGAAATGAGCTACTAAATGTGTTTTTTTTTTCAATGACCAAAGTGTGAATGTTTAGTAGAGCACATTTTGCAGCACTTAGATAGGCCACAATGAATAGAACAGTAAATATAGATACAGATACAGACCACAGATATGAAAAGCAATGGCAGATATATTTGCACTGTGCAAGGCATTACTTAAAATGAGCTTCAGTGTACTGTGATAGATGGGTACTTTTTATCGCACTTTAATAGGATACGTAAAGTGTTTATAACCCTTAAAGCGCTTAGCAGATGGGGAAGTTCAGTGGTTTGATGGCTTATTGATTTAAACATAAATGAGCAAATATAGCACTTGAGAATACACACTACTGTTCAAAAGTTTAAGGTCTGTAAGATATATTTAAACATTTTTCTATATATTATTTTATGATTATTTTTTAATTATTTTATTTATAGTTTTAGTCTATACTATTTTATTTTTCTGTTTAATTTTTATTAGACTGAAATAAAAAAAAAATGAAATAAAAGAATGCTTGGTAATATGTTTAATAAGATAGATATTTTAAATAAGATAAATGCAGAATGCAGTTTCACGTTTTTCTTTTAAAGACGTTTAAAAGACATGCGTGTATGCAAACAGACAGAGAGAAATGAGCGCAATAATTAGACTAAAATGTACATTTCGATCAAATATTTGTAGTTTGACATTAAATTTACACAATGAATGGTAGGCAGTTATTGGACTTATTCCCCCTACCACCCGCACGCAAACAAATCTTTATGCATGAATCACATAAATTACATATTTTGGCTTCAAAATTCACCAAAAGTCAACGACTTTGTAGCATTTATAATTTTGTAATCATGGGACCTAATTATTAAATATAAAAATATGTATTTTTTGTCTTTTGGAAGTTGCATTCAAAATCCATTTGGCTCAAAAAAAATATTTTTGAACGGGCTTTAAATGACCTTCATAATAATGAGATGGCTAGGCTATATAAAATATGAGTACCAAATAAACATAAATTATAGTGGCATTTATTATAAACAAACAAATTTATTTAAAGTGAAACTGAAACGGGCGTTGGGCTCATATGCCTCTCTCATTCGGCATGAATCTAAATGGTTTTCTTTCTTTTCCTTTCCTTTTTCCTTTTCTTTTTCCTTGTAGCAAAGAAAAAACACTTAAAATACTCTGTTATTTATGGTCATACCGATAAGAGTAAGACAGCAATGGAAACTGTAAAAGGTTTTTATGTAGAATCAAAATAAAACAAATAAAAAATCTGTGCTTTTGTAAAATAAAGAAAACAAACAGCTATGCGCTCTCCATGAACGTCTTTCAGGAGCACGTCACAAAAATTAACCGAAACTCAGCGCATATGCCTACAGTAAGCTACTTGTCGCACAGACATGAAAAAATATGTCTATATAAACTATAATAATTAGCTGAACTAAAACATGGACAAATTGTCTGAGACCCCTCAGGTAATTACTAGAAAAATAGATTAAAGTTTCTTATACAGTCCTGCAAAAAATAGCCCTGCAATTGTGAAGGTAAGGCCCCACATTGGGGGCGGGTAAACCGGTCAAAACCAGTTGGTGGTAAAGTCCACCTCACACCCTGTGAATAAAGGTAAGAAGAGCAGGCTTAGCTCCACAGGAGGGATGTTTCCTCGACCCCCAGGGATTACAAACAAATTGTTTTCCGTTTCAGTTCGCTCTAAACAAAAAACTTTTTTTTTTTATTTCTGGTTCCAGAGTTCAGAGAAAATAAAAATGTGCTTCATGTGGTAACATCTAAATGAATTGATTCTATTCAAACATATTCAAATGTTTCAAACTTATTAGGTTGCGCAAAAAAAACTAAATTTAAGGGTAAGATCAGTTGAAATATTTATAGATATACAGCTGTAATGTCACCTTTCTCTTGCATGTTCATGTATGTTTGTGGGCGGCCTTTTGTACAGATAAAGAACGTGAAAAAGCGAAGGAGCGCTACATCAAAGCCACTCTGAAACTGCATGAGCACCACAATGAGTATGTGCTGTCGGTGAAGGCCGCCCAGGTGCATCACCAACTCCACTATGGCCAAAGTCAGCCGGCCCTGCTGGGAGCCCTGCAGACGCTGCAGGAGGAAATGATGCTTATTCTGTGAGTGAATATCAATAACATCAGCACTATAATGTTAAACAGTGGAAACAGTAATTTAACATACTGGCCTAAGTACTCATCATAGGTAGAGTGTGGGTGGGTGGGGATGGAGGTGGGGTATTTTAGTGGGTAGAATGAGTAAGTTAAGGCTAAATTATTTTTAAATACTTTACTGAAAAACCAAGAAGACCCATTGTCTCATAACTTGCGAATCAAGTATCGCGGTAAGTGAGTGGACTCTCTTCTCATTCCGTTCCCGCTTTAGTTTTGCGCTTATGCTAAATAGAAGGCTAACTAAACAAAATGTATATTCATCGTTTTTTTTAATAAACCCACAACTAAAGGAGTAGGGGGCTCTAACTCAGACGCTTCAACTATCAACATCTACACAACTCGGAAAAAGAGGCAGCTTCTTATGCATTAGGTAGGCCTACAATACAGTAGGGGAGAGTGGGGTAAGATGAGCCAGTGGGTAAGTTGACCCACCCCCTTTATCTTGGCAACTGTACACTTTTATTGTCATGTGACCATATATTTTGGAACCACCCATCATTTCTGCCAGACTGTGAAAAGGAGAAACACATGGGAGGAGCGGAAGGCACCCATTTACTTTAAAAACTGTTTTTGACTTGTCAAAGTAACATTTTAGCATAACAGATGTAATGGCTGTTACAGCAAAGCAAATTTGTCCAGGTCTAAAATATTTATGATCGATAATGGTGATTTAGTAATGTATAAAACCATGCAAATCATTCAGCTAAATATTAGCCTGAATTGGTAAGCTAGCTAGTTTTGTCCAAAATGGCAGCTATGGGGCAAAGTGAGCCAGATGCTGTGGGGTAAATTGAGCCAGCATTTTAACTTACCCCACCATAAGGCACTGTAGTTAAGTTAAATCTCTGAAGTATAAACTGGTACAATTTCAATGTAATGTTACACAACTGGTTTAGTTTATCATTTTCTTTAAAAAAAATTTATAGGAACAATGTACAAGTACACCAAATCCTTCTCTGATAAGACCCAGAAGATGCTTAACCATATATATCTTTCCAACTGTAGTCCCTAATGACCTAACATGTTTGACATTTCAGAAAAAACTGCCATACCAGGAACCTTTTGACTAAAATGTTTATTAGTTTCATTGACATTTATTCATTAATTCTAATTCAGTTTTATTTTATTTATTTATTTATTTTTTTGTTTTACTCAACAAACTCTGTTTAGTCTGTTTTTGGGGAGGTTACAACTTTGGTGTTCAACATATTGTTTCAGAAATGCAAACAATTTAAGACATTGAAATTTCAACTTCATTTGTTTGGTTTTATGTTGTTTAAGTTAGCTTTAAGAAAATAAATATGACTATTTGAAGGTGTTTTTAAAAGAGGTAAATTATGTTTACAATTTCACATGGTTTTGATTGAGATTCAGTCAGATGGTCCGTTTACACCCAGATGGTGCAACTTACCCACTGACTCGGATCAAATTACCCTTAACCTGGGGTAAATTGAGCCACAGGAACACTTTCTTATAAGAAGCCATAATTTTAGAACCCTTTGTCATAGATGTATTCTGATCATTTATAATTATAGGAAACATCCTGAAATTACTTTAGATACTTTCATTGTACTTTGTTTTTTACTCTTTGTGTAGCTGTCGCTCATTATAAATGTATTTGAAATTTTGAAGATATGATATGTAAATGTATGAAATGTAGAAGATGTTAAATATATAGGGTTGTAACCACTATAGACATTGAGAGGGAGTGAAAAAAAATTAGAAATGGCCAAAATGCCCCCCAATGTTTGATATTCTTGATGCTGCTCTGTTGCACTCCATTATGTGCAGCTCTGTTTGTTGTTAGGATGACTAACACCGTGTCTACACTGGACTACACTATGAGCGGCGCAACACAACAAAAGACAATAAAACCCATTATAATCAGTGATGTTGTCTGGATGCGACGCGATGCGACAAATCCCTGACAGTAAACTGATGCCTCGTTCTATTTATGACGTACTGACACGAAGGACAAATGCTTTGCAACGGGCGTGTTGTCGCGTCCAGTGTAGACAGCCTTTAGCTGTTGCGGTGCGATGCGATGGTTGCGTCCGGTGTAGACACGGTGTTACAATTCTAGCACATGTACATCACAGAGACGTCTATTTGATGTCTGCATTTGCGTCTGCAAGATGTATTTTTTAGACTGTTTGCTCATCTGCAATATGTCTCAAAGACATTTCCTGTCAGATGTTAAATAGACATTTAGAAAATGTCTTTAAGATGTTTATGATTTAGAATGTATGTAAAACAGATTCTAAATCATAAACGATGTTTATCAGATGTTTCTACACAACAGATGTTTTCCAGATTAAGCGCTCTTTAATAGACATCTTAGAAACGTATCTGTTCTACAAACCCGATTCCAAAAAAGTTGGGACACTGTACAAATTGTGAATAAAAACAGAATGCAATGATGTGGAAGTTTCAAATTTCAATATTTTATTCAGAATACAACATAGATGACATATCAAATGTTTAAACTGAGAAAATGTATCATTTTAAGGGAAAAATAAGTTGATTTTAAATTTCATGGCATCAACACATCTCAAAAAAGTTGGGACAAGGCCATGTTTACCACTGTGTGGCATCCCCTCTTCTTTTTATAACAGTCTGCAAACGTCTGGGGACTGAGGAGACAAGTTGCTCAAGTTTAGGAATAGGAATGTTGTCCCATTCTTGTCTAATACAGGCTTCTAGTTGCTCAACTGTCTTAGGTCTTCTTTGTCGCATCTTCCTCTTTATGATGCGCCAAATGTTTTCTATGGGTGAAAGATCTGGACTGCAGGCTGGCCATTTCAGTACCCGGATCCTTCTTCTACGCAGCCATGATGTTGTAATTGATGCAGTATGTGGTCTGGCATTGTCATGTTGGAAAATGCAAGGTCTTCCCTGAAAGAGACGACGTCTGGATGGGAGCATATGTTGTTCTAGAACTTGGATATTCCTTTCAGCATTGATGGTGCCTTTCCAGATGTGTAAGCTGCCCATGCCACACGCACTCATGCAACCCCATACCATCAGAGATGGAACTGAGCGCTGATAACAACTTGGGTTGTCCTTGTCCTCTTTAGTCCAGATGACATGGCGTCCCAGTTTTCCAAAAAGAACTTCAAATTTTGATTCGTCTGGCCACAGAACAGTTTTCCACTTTGCCACAGTCCATTTTAAATGAGCCTTGTCCCATAGAAAACGCCTGCGCTTCTGGATCATGTTTAGATATGGCTTCTTTTTTGACCTATAGAGTTTTAGCCGGCAACGGTGAATGGCACGGTGGATTGTGTTCACCGACAATGTTTTCTGGAAGTATTCCTGAGCCCATGTTGTGATTTCCATTACAGTAGCATTCCTGTATGTGATGCAGTGCCGTCTAAGGGCCCGAAGATCACGGGCATCCAGTATGGTTTTCCAGCCTTGACCTTTACGCACAGAGATTGTTCCAGATTCTCTGAATCTTTGGATGATATTATGCACTGTAGATGATGATAACTTCAAACTCTTTGCAATTTTTGCAAATTGGTCCTCCAGCTGTTCCTTATATGTACATTTAACTTTTCCGGCCTCTTATTGCTACCTGTCCCAACTTTTCTGGAATGTGTAGCTCTCATGAAATCCAAAATGAGCCAATATTTGACATGACATTTCAAAATGTCTCACTTTCAACATTTGATATGTTATCTATATTCTATTGTGAATAAAATATAAGTTTATGAGATTTGTAAATTATTGCATTCCTTTTTTTATTCACAATTTGTACAGTGTCCCAACTTTTTTGGAATCGGGTTTGTATCTCAGCGGTCTAACACCGCTCATCAATGTCAAAATGAGCGAGATGGCCAATCAAATCAAAGAAGGCAGGGCTTTACTCTTCACAGAAGACGAGTGTGAATTCCAACACAACGCTTTATTTCTACCGCTGGAAAAGTCTGTGGAAAGATCTAAACATTTAATATTTGACAACTGTTTCACGAGAGAAATGTTGAACGACTGACAGTAATATCCAGGGATGCAAGCTACTCAACTCTTTATGAAATTTCGTCATTTTGAATTAAAAAAAAATATGTTGTAATTTACATTTGATTCATGTAATCCGTAACTGAATATGACTACCCGCTCGTGACCCGTCTGCCAGTAGATTCCCCCCAAAGCACAAAAGCAAAACTCTATGGCTACAATACTCATTGCCTTATTTTAAGAGACACAGCACAGTGACAGTTTTAGACTTCTGCTTTTTTTATGGATGATATGTCATCCTGTTCAGTTCTCACAAGCAATGTAAATAGTCGTTACTCACTTAGTTACAGTTAGTAGAAAAGAAGAAGTAGTTTTCTTTTTAATGTGACCCTACTTTTTCTTAGGAAGGAGATTCTGCAGGAATATTTCGATCTGTCTAATGTGCTTCATGATGAGGTGGTTAGTGTTCACACTGAAATGGCCAATGCCCTGAAGGCCATCCAGCCACACAAAGAATACGAGAGCTTCATTCAGCAGAACAGGTATATACCTTTCCCTTTTGTTCCCAGTTTTTGTTGGATGCAATGGGAACTTGGACCAGAAGAACAAAGGATGTTGCACACAATTGCTGACTTCTTATCTCTTAAAGTCAACATGAAATCAAAATGGACCCTGTTTACTTTCATAGGAAATGTTCCTGGTCTTATTGTGCATAATTCATCAGTGTTTATTATTGTAAAAAAAAAAATTATTTCTTGCATGGACAATCACTGGGCAACTGCCCAAATCTTTACTAAGGCCATGTGGGTGGGGCAAAATATAACATCATAGCCCAGTTTTTAAAGTCTAATCAAATCATAATTGATAAAATCAAGTCCTTTCCTGCATTATTTCCTAATAAATATTTAGTTTTATAGTATGCATTTTAAATACAGTGCAAATGTCCTTTCATGACTACGGTAAGGGGACATGTTTGGTTCACTTAGTTTTGTTTAGTTTTGCTTACATTTATTGATAAACTTCATTCGAATGGCGCCTAGGCACCATTGCACGCAATAAAATATAATAGGCAATATGTTTATTTAATAATTTCATAATTCCGTGCTTTTTCTTAATTAAAAATAAATATTATTATAGGCCTATCCATTTCTGATAATTCCAGGTTGCGCAAGTTGTTTATGCATTTAACTCGTGGCCATGAGAAATAGATGTCGTTCCCTCAACATATGAAGTTGTGGCAACGAGAAAAATATATTGTTTTCTCAACATTCCTCAACTCGACTTTACATCGTGTGGCTACGACAAGAATGTTGTTACCTCGACAAAATGATCTTGTGGCCATGACTTATCACGTTCCCACGAGTTAATATGACGTTCCCACAAATTAATATCTCATGGCCATGTCATATTATCACGTTCCCACGAATTTATATGTCGTGGCCATGACAAAACTTAAGTGAACCGAACATGTCCCCTCCCGGTCACCATACATGACCCCTTTAAAAGGATAGTTGAGGTGCTATCTGTCCACATCTTTCTGCATGCACATGTATGTATGTATGTTTATGTGCAGGTCAAGAGGAGAGATTCCTACATGTGTGGAGTTTGACAGCAGTTTGTTGGATGATGCTGAAGGTCTGAAGCCTGAAGATCTGCAGCTCAATGAGCTCACAGTAGAGGGAATCCAGCATCGGTGAGTTTCTTCTTCTTTCTGTGCAAGTGAAAGCACAAATGTTATAGAAAGACAGAAGTGAAATCATAACGCTCAGGAGCCTTGTTATTGTTTCTTGTCATGTGAATGTGTTTTTTGGAGGGTAGGAAATGAGGAGTGTTTTTGCATAGTTTGTTTGCTTTTCAGTTGATTATTATGTGTGTGTATGTGTGTGTGGGTGTGTGCGTTTTGGCCGTAAGGCACCATCAGGTAATTGTTTTACACACTCAAATCAACTCTTTAAGCAAAACATCCCAACCCATTATGCCGGTTTCTATAACAAAACTGTTAACACTTTTCACACAAGCTGCAAAATGTGTTAAACTGTTTTTTTTTCCTCCCCAAAACACATTTTTTTCTTAACACACATATGGTAATTCACAATGTTTTCATGTATAAACCAAAAAAAAAACATGCATTCATCATGGCATCACAACCTGTTCACAAACTTAATACTTATTTGTAGTGAAGAAAACATCACTACACAAAGCTGTTCACACACTCAGGAAAGCTTTAAAAGGGCCACAGACTAAAGTGCATCACATTTAACTGAACAAACAGACAAATAGTTATGTGTGAATTTTTTTCACAAAATGCAAGAAATGTAAGATGTTACAGTGGGGAGAACAAGTATTTGATACACTGCCGATTTTGCAGGTTTGCCCACTTACAAAGCATGTAGAAGTCTGTAATTTTTATCATAGGTACTCTTCAACTGTGAGTGACGGAATCTAAAACAAAAATCCAGAAAATCACATTGTATGATTTTTAAGTAATTAATTTGCATTTTATTGCATGACATAAGTATTTGATACATCAGAAAAGCAGAACTTAATATTTGGTACAGAAACCTTTGTTTGCAATTACAGAGATCATACGTTTCCTGTAGTTCTTGACCAGGTTTGCACACACTGCAGCAGGGATTTTGGCCCACTCCTTCATACAGACCTTCTCCAGATCCTTCAGGTTTCGGAGCTGTCGCTGGGCAATACGGACTTTCAGCTCCCTCCAAAGATTTTCTATTGGGTTCAGGTTTGGAGACTGGCTAGGCCACTCCAGGTCCTTGAGATGCTTCTTACGGAGCCACTCCTTAGGTGCCCTGGCTGTGTGTTTCGGGTCGTTGTCATGCTGGAAGACCCAGCCACGACCCATCTTCAATGCTCTTACTGAGAGAAGTTGTTGGCCAAGATCTTGCGATACATGGCCCCATCCATCCTCCCCTCAATACGGTGCAGTCGTCCTGTCCCCTTTGCAGAAAAGCATCCCCAAAGAATGATGTTTCCACCTCCATGCTTCACGGTTGAGATGGTGTTCTTGGGGTTGTACTCATCCTTCTTCTTCCTCCAAACACAGCTCTCTTCAGGTCATTGACCAGGTCCTGCCATGTAGTTCTGGGCTGATCCCTCACCTTCCTCATGATCATTGATGCCCCACGAGGTGAGATCTTGCATGGTGCCCCAGACCGAGGGAGATTGACCGTCATCTTGCACTTCTTCCATTTTCTAATAATTGCGCCAACAGTTGTTGCCTTCTCACCAAGCTGCTTGCCTATTGTCCTGTAGCCCATCCCAGCCTTGTGCAGGTCTACAATTTTATCACTGATGTCCTTACACAGCTCTCTGGTCTTGGCTATTGTGGAGAGGTTGGAGTCTGTTTGATTGAGTGTGTGGACAGGTGTCTTTTATACAGGTGACAAGTTCAAACAGGTGCAGTTAATACAGGTAATGAGTGGAAAACAGGAGGGCTTCTTAAAGAAAAACTAACAGGTCTGTGAGAGCCGGAATTCTTACTGGTTGGTAGGTGATCAAATACTTATGTCATGCAATAAAATGCAAATTAATTATTTAAAAATCATACAATGTGATTTTCTGGATTTTAGATTCCGTCTCTCACAGTTGAAGAGTACCTATGATAAAAATTACAGACTTCTACATGCTTTGTAAGTGGGCAAACCTGCAAAATCGCCAGTGTATCAAATACTTGTTCTCCCCACTGTATATACAATACCAATAAAAAGGTTGGGGTCAGTACGCTTTTTTTTTTATGTTTTTTTTAAAGAAATAATACTTTTATTCAGCAAGGATGCATTGAATTGATCAAAAGTGACAATAAAGACTTTTTTTAACCAAAAAATTATATTTAAAATGTATGATGATCTGTTGAACTTTTACTCAAAGATGCATCATGGTTTTCACAAAAATGTTGAGCAGCACAACTGTTTTCAACATTGATAATAATAAATGTTTCTTGTGCAGCAAAGCAGCATCTTAGAAGGATCATGTGACACTGAAGACTGCAGTAATGATGCTGAAAATTCAGCTTTGCATCAAGGGTGTAGGTTTGATTTTGAAATTGGTGGGGAAAGCCCCGGAAGCTGAGGATTCAGGAAATTAATAGGATAGTGAATTAGGGTTTTTAGTCTATATTGACCTTAACAATATGTTAATTAATGAATTATATAATGTTACAGGTAACTAATAAAGACAAGGAGGCAGTTTAAAAGAAACTTATCTTTACTCCGTTCATAGTGCAATGCAAATTAATCAAACTATTTGAAGAAGCCAAACACATATCTACGTCTGTCGTTAACAGAAATGAACTGTTGGCATATTTGTTTCACATCAATAGTGTCCAGTTTGTCCTGGTGGACATGGCACGCAGCAATACTGTTAAGTCTCACTTGTGCCATTATTGTTCTATACCATGTCTTCAGTCTCCTAAGATCACTGAAACTTCTTTCAGCCTGAGCTGATGAGACTGGGGTGACTAAAAGCAGCCTGACAAGGGTTTACTTTCGTGCACAGAACTGTTAATTTCTCCCTTACTTACCGCATCTAGGTTTTAGAATAGTTTTGCTTTGCCGCTTCGCACAACCAAATGTATGGAAGCAATGCATATGGCTAGCAATTTTCAATTTGCAATGCAATATGCAAAATGGCAATGCAATATGTAAAATGGCAATGCATTTCAGTATTTAAATTTACATTTTCCATACAAATGTAGCTAGGGACTCTCACAAGTTAGAAAGAAAGAAAAAAAGCCAATCAGTTTAGCGATCTATTAGATCTATTAACCGTTTGTGTACCAGGAATTGCGCATTTTTCACAGAACGATTTTTTTCTAAATGAGACGTTTCCTGGTTAAATAAAATAAGTTATACATTACAATAACAAGACACAATGACAACAGTGGTTATATATAAATATATTTCAATTTTTGATCGAAATTATTGCTAGGGACACATCAGTGTCACTGGATATTAGTAGGGACACGTCCCTAGCGTCCCTACTAAATTCTACGCCCCTGCTTTGCATTACAGGAATAAATTACATTTTAAAATATATTAAAATAGAAAACAGAATTATTTTAATAATATTTCACATTTTTACAGTTTTTATTGTATTTTTGAGCAAATAAGCGCATCAGAAACTTAGTGAACATAAGAGACTTCTTTCAAAAATATTAAAACATCTTACTGACCCCAAACTTTTCAACAGCAGTATGCAAATATATGCATATGCAAGCAAATATAGTCACGCTCCATAATTCACACACGTATTTCCTTATATAACGTGTAACTCAGTATTACTGGCCCCCAGCATTTTGACTATCTTCTATCGCATCACAAATCATTTCGTGCTCTTGTGGCTTCTCATATTTTCTCTCCTCCAAGGCTCACCGCTGTGGAGGAGGAGCTTTTGGGTCTTGCTAGTACTCTTGGTTCCCAGCAGGCCACTGTCAACCAGCTGGAGTTGGATCTGCAAAATGAGGAAGACTCTGCAAACATAGGCCAGAGGTGAGTCTGTGAGCTCTCCATACACACCACAGTACACTGAACTCCAGATTTGCAATTTAAATGCTAAACAGAGTTATACATTATACATCTTTTTTTAGGTAAGTCATTATACATCAAAAGTGACTTACAATTCACTTCACAACATTAAATGTAAAATTACTCAAAAGGGTCAACGAAAACACCAAAATCCAAATGAAACTATAATCAAAGCTGGATCGCTCCAGCAAAGAGGAGATAGGCAACTAGTGATCCCGCCTTGAGGATCTAACAAAGAGAGAGAACCTCCATTGACGCCATCAAAGCTTATATAATAGAAATCCCTGATGACATCACTCTGCTTTTGAAGATTGGGGAAATCCCTCACAAAAATAGACTAAAATAAAATTACACAGAGGCATGTAGCATTTATGACACAACGCTTCCCCACCATTGACGGAAAATTTCTGGCAAAAATTGCTTATGCACATGTAAAATAACGTGATCATCAAATTATAAACACTATATAAATCAAAACTAATGTTTTGATTACTTAATGAAAACCTAATGTTACCGAATGTTGACCCAGGACGAGGTGTAGGACTGTGTAAGCTTTGGGAGTGTTGATGGAAGCGATCTACTCCATCTGTGTTTTGATAATCTTTCTGACAGACAAACGACAAGGAAAAACAATGAACATACTGTACACAAGAGTATATACAAGCAAGACATATAGACACATAGATATACAAGCATTCAAAACTGTCCTGTTACTAGAGCTAGCATTGCAACAACAGCATGTCTTAGTTCTGTGAAACAGCAAAACCAATCTTGCTCACGTATGGAGCAGCAACAATGCACCCTCGGAGTCTGTTTTCAGGCCTTCCCGCTTCGGTCTCTCCAGTGCTGGAAAGCTTTTCTAATATTAACGCGCGTCCTAAATCTCTTGCCTGATCATAAACCTTCTTTTTTTCAGTGATATTCCTCTGACCTTTTCTCTTTTGTAATGTCTCTCAGCCATCTCTCTTTCTACAGTCTTTCTTCAGTCTCCTCTTGCTCACTCTCTCTCCTCCACCATCATGAGTAGACACGCCCCCTGCTGCTGATTGGCTGTGTGTTGTGGTGTGCGTCTGATCCACTTTCAACAATGTTTCTCAGAAATTGCTTACTGCATCTTTAATGGAAGCATTCAGCAATATATTTGCATTAATGTGAGCTTGTCCTCCTCTCTTCTTTTTTTAAGGGTGTATCAGTTCAGTAAGCGTAATGCTCTGGAGGACAGCAGACAGCAGGTAGTTCTGTCCATGGTGGCTCGCGCTCGTCTGGAGGCCCAGCGGAGAGTTCTGGCCGATAAACTTCAGTCTCTGGGTAGTAATGAGGTCCCACCTATAGGCCTGGATGATGACCGGATATCTGTCACCTCTAACAACTCAGTGGGTCCACTCTCATCTCAGTAAATCTGTCCTGAGAGCTTCAGTTTTTGCATGATCTTTCTCCCCAGTGAAGAATTTTTTTTTTTTTTTTTTAACAAATCTGCAACTTTTTGACGTCAGGTCAGGCTGTTTAGTTCAACACAGTCTGTATTGTATAAAGCGCTATATAAATAGAGGTGACTGGACTGGACACCTGTTGACTTGTTCCATTTAGTCAAGGTGGAAGGAAGTAGCATTATAGATAACTAGTATTATTTCTAAAACCCAGAGTAAATCATGATGAGAGTAAAATGTGGGGAAATTTGTCAGACTCGCAGAAGAGGTTGTTTAACAGAAGTCTTAAAGGCATAGAAGCAAAAATGCCCCATGTATTTATAAGGGATAGAGAGAAAAATTTAATTATAGCAGAAAAAAACTTTGTAGAAATGTTTATAACTTTATATAACATTATAATTGGACTGACAAAAAAAAAACACGATATGGCCCCTGTAAAGAATCTAGTGGCTTCTTCAAAGTTGTAAAATACAGCACCATAAAGATGTACTGTAAAATGTCAAAGCCAGTCATGCTGTGTTGTTACATTGATTTTGAAATATGAGAATTGCACAACCTTGTTGACTCTGAACTCCCGGGACTTACTCACATGCTGCTGGTTGACCTTTCTGAATATGGTTGTTTCTCTAACATATATCAGAAGACTGAGACATGAATCCACTGTAAATCTTTTTTATTTTTGTTTGATCTCCCGATTTAACTGTACGTTCTCCAAACAGATATGTATTGCTTAAAAGAAAGAATATTTCGTGTATATACAGTAGGGTGAAAATAAATTATGTGAATTTCTTTAGTTTCAAATACAAGGTTTATTTTCATTTTTAAAAATGTAAAACATATATATACACATAAATAGAGCATAAATTAATCTATAATTAAATACAACAATCAAAGACATCAGAGTTCAACGAATCACTCCACTGTTCAGTCACTCACTGAGCATCATGAGCTGAAATGCAAGAAGCAAAAGTACAGTTTGGTTTGTCATGCCATTGTTTTTTTAATGCAGGAGCGTGACAAAGACCATAAGCTCCTCAACATGGATGTAATCGTGAGCCATCTCAGCAGCTTGTTCAAGCCCAAGTATATGGTTAGTGGTGTTGTGTTTGGTGGCAGTCTTTCTCTCTCACCTCCTCCCTGCTCACTGCTCATTGTTGTATCTACAACTTTCTGTAGAGTAGCGTGTTTTATACATCTCACCAGGTTCCCCCCGCCCTGACGCCGGTGCCCGAGGCAGAGAAGCCCTTGACCCAGCAGGGATGGTATCACGGTGCCATCCCCCGTCTGGAGGTTCAGGAACTGCTGAAGAATGATGGGGACTTCCTGGTTAGGGAAAGCCAGGGCAAACAAGAATACGTGTTGTCTGTGCACTGGGGCGGCCAGTGCCGGCACTTCCTCATTCAGAGTACAGACGTGAGTGTGTTTTATAGGTGATTTTTTGTTCCAGTATGTGTATGCAGTGGTTAGCTGTCATTTATATGATGAAGGCCATTATATGCATGTTTATGTGTGTATTTAGGGTGTGTATCGTCTTGACGGTGAGGGCTTCGCCTCTGTACCGCTGCTAATGAATCATCTCCTCAGCTCCCATCAAAACGTCACAAAGAGGACAGACATTGTGCTAAAGAGACCCATCCTCAAGGTTTATCACTGATCCCAAATCAGTCTCACGATTACTATACATATTACTGCCGAGTAGTGACAGGCTGAGATACACTGCCCGGAAAAAAAGAAATTTCATGATGGAAATAAATGTTGTGATGCTATTTCCATCAAGAGGTGCATCAATTTTTGGTCAAGGTCTTGTATTGACAATGCAAGAGTCAAGCACTCTGTAAAGTCTACGCCAGCACATCCCAAAGACTTTCAATGAAATTAAGGTCTGGACTCAGAGGTGCCAATTCATGTGTGAAAATGATTCTTCATGCTCCCTCCCAAATATTATTTCACAATTTGAACCTGGAATATGGCCATGATGTGTCTTCCTACATGGCTGTTTAAGGAACGAAAAGCAACACACTCCTTCAATTAGGTTTAGAAGAAGTGTTGCCGAACGTATAACATGCTAGAAGCATAATAATCACTGCAATAATGTTCCAATCATAGACTCTTAAGCGTTTGCCTATTTAAATCCAAACAGCGACTTTTTTTTTTTGCCCGGTGTATATAGTGTATATTGGCCACGGTTATTAATTGGACACATTTTTTTTTTCTCCGTCATTTTGAGTAATATCAGTTCCCCTTTGGCCAAATAAGAGCTTCCCCTTTTCCCTTCCACTTCAGAATATACTAACCCCCTGGGCACCAGTGGTCTATACTTCACATTGTCATCATGGAATATGGCCATTATGTGTCTTCCTGCATTGTTGTTTAAGATATGAAAACTCATAGACTCTTAAGCATTTGCCTATTTAAATCCAAACAGCGACTTTTTTGGGTTCCTTGCACCATGAAATGTCTTTGTCTACTAAGAGAGTGGCCGTTATAAATATCTAGATATGGGCATTGGCCATTAATACTATTATCAGTTCACCACTGCTGCTGAGTGCTGTGATTGACCAGTCATTATAGATTCATTCATTTTTTGTGGGGTGTTTTTTTTAGGATAAGTGGGTCTTGGAGCATGATGATGTCGTCCTTGGACAGAGCATTGGTCGGGTAAGCCCGGATATCTTCTTTGTTATATAAAAGGATTGAAATTTCAGTAAAGATTAAAAATCACTGGTCAAACCAGTTTGTAATGTCTTGGATGTTACTAGGGCAACTTTGGTGAGGTGTTCAGTGGCCGCCTGCGTTCAGACAATACGCCAGTCGCTGTGAAAGCCTGCCGAGAGAATCTACCCGCTGAACACAAGAACAAGTTCCTAATGGAGGCCAGGTTTGTATTAACACACACATACTGTGTATACTCACACATACACACTCTCATTTAACTAAACATATCTCTTTCTATCCCAGGATCCTAAAACAGTATGACCACCCAAACATAGTAAAGCTAATTGGCGTCTGCACACAAAAACAGCCAATATATATCATCATGGAGCTAGTCCAAGGTACATCTAAATTTTCATTAAAATCTTTTAAAGGAACAGTGCACCCAAAAATTCCCTCATGTTGTTCCAAAGCGGTATGACTGTCTTTCTTTCATAAAACACAAAAGGAGATTCTTAGCAGTGTAACAGTGTAAGTAGATCATGATTTATATTAAGCATATGATAAAAAGCACCATAAACCTAGTTCATAAATTAAGTCCTCTTAATCTATATGATACTTTTTTTTTGAAGAACAAACATATGTAGAAAATCATGAGGTATTATTATTATTATTATTATTATTATTATTATTATTATTGTTAAATTATTGTATTATTAAATTAATATTTTTATTTGCTTATTTATAATTATTACATTTATATTTAGTTAAATGATGAACTATTACTTTAAAATGTTCAAGCCACAAACAAGTCTCTTGATGGCGTATTTTCCTGACAGGAGGGGACTTTCTAACTTTTTTGCGCACAGAGGGCCACAACTTGAAGCCCAAGATGTTGATCAGAATGGCAGAAAATGTTGCTTCTGGCATGGCGTACCTGGAAAGCAAGAAGTGCATTCATCGGTGAGAGTTTGAAAATGAAATAAAAAGACAATGAAATATAGTGATATATTTACGCTGATACGCTAAAAAACTATAGTAGATCCATAAAGCACTAGCAGACCTCATAAAGAGCTCACAGCTGGTTTTTATTGAATCGAATAAGTAGACTCTAGGTATTTCTCTATTATGGTTAAGTCATTTTACCAGCGGTTTGCAAGCAATGCCCAATGGGAAGATTTTGGGATAATGAGACTGAGAAGAAATCTGATAGTAGCTGTTTCCCTCATGCTGTGTCAAACGGTTCAGTGTCTCTCGAGAGGATTGAGTTTTAATAGAGCCAGTGTATTCTATGTTTCTCTGTCTGTCATTCTTATACTTTTTTTTTTAGTTTGCTCTGGTTGTTTTTTTTATTTTATATTCATCCCCCTCAGGCTTTCTCTCTCTCTACACTATGCTTTGATTTATTTCAGAGAAACATAAAATAATTGTTTCAAATTTTCCCTGTCTCTCTCTACAGAGATCTGGCTGCCCGTAACTGTCTTGTGGGAGAGGAGAGCGCGGTGAAGATCAGTGATTTTGGAATGTCTCGTGAAGAGCAGGATGGTGTTTATTCTGCTACAGGAGGAATGAAGCAGATCCCAGTCAAGTGGACGGCACCAGAGGCCCTCAATTACGGTACCTACTATCACTTAAAGGAGTCCTATTATGCTTTTTTTTTTTTTTACATTTTCAACTTTCTTTAGTGTGTAATGTTGCTGTTTGAAAGTCACTCCAAAGGGAGTTATTCTGTATATCAGTGCGCACTGTTTCTGAACTCCCTGAAACGCCTCCATGGTAGTCTCGAGTTTTCTTCCGGGAACATACACAATATTCCTCATTTAAATAATTCCAGCCTAAGGCATATGCAAAAAAAAAAGAAAAAAAGAAAAATGAAAGGGTGGGCGATGCCTGGTTGAGTAGTGTTTGTAGTCAAGTCATCTTTATTTATATAGCGCTTCATACAATACAGATTGTTTCAAAGCAGCTTTACAGTAACAGGAAAATGATGCATTTGTTCAGCTGAAGTCAGTTCAGTGTTGATTCAGTTCCGTTGTAAAGATCATCAATTATTAAATTAGTTCATTTCATCTATAAAGCAGTTTTGCAAAAAATGGTGTCATCGTTCAGCTCAGTTCTCATACAGCATCAGTACAGTCAGATTAATAATATTATTGAATATTAAGTGTCCCTTACTAAGCAATCCAGAGGCGACAGTCGCAAGGAACCCACATTCCATCAGGTGACAGAATGGAGAAAAAAACCTTGGGAGAAACCAGGCTCAGTCGGGTTTCTCCCAAGTTTTTAGTGTTAAAACTCTGGGTTATGGTAAGGGGTGTGACATTTCCGAAGCAGTTGACCAATCATAACTCACTGGTCCAGACAACCAATCAGAGCACATTGCACTTCATAGAAACTGGAACTAAACAGAGCGTTACTGACAGACTCGGAAGAGAGGTGCTGCAAAATATGTTTTTTAAACATTCAAGCATGAAAACCTTCTAGTATTCTAGTAGACCCCAAAAACTTTGCATAATAGGTCATCTAAGCACACATTGCCAATGGATTGATCCATTAAAAATAGGGTGACCACTGTCTCATCCCGTATTTCAGCTCTTTTTTAAGTGTCCCAACTTATTATGAAAAATTCTGTTTTGTCCCGTATTTCTTCTTTCCTAAATTTCGAGAAAGGGATATTAGAGAGCGCGGAGGAGATCAAGTTAGATGCAATGTCAAATAAGTGTGTGTGTACATTTAACAAGGATCTTTAAAAAGAGTTTATCAAGTTATTATAAGTTGTGAAAAAAAGAACTCAATGTTGTATCGTGCTTAATGACACACACCAGACAGCGCATGATCGCGAATTCAGTTCTCTTTGCGCCTGAATGGTCCAATACAGACACAGTTGTCAAAGTGGAGTATCTCATGTAAATACAGTCGGTTATATGGCTTAAGTGAACGTCTCAGTGAAAACCGGATACATGTCAGTATATTAGATCCAAGCGTTAAATCTTAAAGTGACAGCAGCCTAAAATACCTGTCTGTGTTATTAATGTTAATCAAACAACAAAAGATGTTAAATAAATGTATACATGTTACTGTAACTGAAAATGTAGTTTATTTAATTTGTATCTCTACCATATTTGCCCTATTGTTTGTAATTTGCTTCTTTGTTATTTTTTTATATAACAGAAATAAAATAACAATATGATATATATCGTTATCATGAAATAAAATTTCTCATATCATAAATATATAGGTTGAATGGGCCTGTCCATCCCGTCCTGTATTTCACCATGAGAAATCTGGTCACCCTAATTAAAAAAGAACTAAAACTGATTTTAGACACTATATGTGTTTTAGTTCTGTTTCTTAAGTGTTTTATGGTAAGTTAAAGGGGATCAGTCTGTAGTGTATCCCAAACACACTGCATTATACTTGACTGGTTATGATTGAGGGTTTTATGTCTCAACGCTGCCCTCTGTTGTTTCATCAGGGCGATACACCACTGAGAGTGATGTGTGGAGTTTTGGAGTGCTGTTGTGGGAGACGTTCTCCAGAGGAGTCACACCGTATACCATACCACAAAACATGAATAACCAACAGACCAGAGACGAGGTGGAGAGAGGTACTTCACATACTGTACACATACCACACACATCAAAGTATGGCTTATTGCCTGTTTGCAAAGCAAGTGTTGTTTATGTGTCTTTTTTATGTTTTGTTTTTGTTTTTAGGATATCGTATGCCAGCCCCAAATAACTGTCCGGTTGAAATCTACACCCTTATGTGTCAGTGCTGGCAGTATGATCCAAGAAAACGACCCTCATTTCGCAAACTAAAGGCAGATCTGTATGCTTTAAGTCGGTAACGCACACACACATGCTTACATGCAAGTGCAGTTATTTTATGAGGCAAAAGCAAAGGATTTATTTTTTTAATTTGTGTGCCACAGTTGAAAAAAAATGCTTATACAGTAAATTGCACCACCAGTGCAGTACTATTAATAAGAATAGATTATAATTAAGAATATTTGATTTTATATTATATTCAATTCTGTGTAATGTGGTGTTCCAAAATGTTTTATTGGTGACATCCTGATGTTTAAATAACAAATAAATTATTTTTTGACTGATCGTATACAAGTCTGTACATTCACTGTTTATTGTATGAAAATACTGTAAATAAATGTAATAATTATTAATAAAAAATTTCTGTACATTTTTTAAAAATCAATTAATACTTTTTTTTAGCAAGGACACATTGAAATTGATCAAAACTGACAGTAAAGTCAATTATAATCTCACAAAATATTTCTATTTCAGATAAATTCCTGAAATCTTAAAAATAAATTAAAAATATTAAGCAGCACAACTGTTTTTAACATCGATAATAATGAGAAATATTTTTTTAGCAGCAAATCAGCATATTAGAATGATTTCTGAAGGATCATGTGACACTGAAGACTGGAGTAATGATGCTGAAAATTCAGCTTTGCAGCACAGGAATAAATTACATTTTAAAATATATTCAAATAGAAAATTGTTAATTTAAATTGTAATAATATTTCACAATATTACTGTTTTTACTTTATTTTTGATTAAGCAGAAGAGACCTTTTTTCAAAACCAAAAAATCTTACCATCCCCAAACATTTGAACAGTATATGCTAACATTATCTTCTGAGAGGGAATTTAGTGTTTGTTCACTCCAACAAAAAATGATTTTGCTGTTGGTGTGAACAGGTCTTTCATGCATTATTTCTGACAACCTTGCAGTGCTGCAGTTCCGTCATGAAACATTGGATAGATTCCATACAGCATAATGTTCCTCCTAAACATTTATGCACTGCAGAACTCACAGACACACAGGTGTGAATAGGCGTGTCTATCTATTCATGTGTCTTATCTGCCTTGGGACTAGGGAGACAAAGGAGAAGATATGACATATGACAGGTGACTCACGGCCAAACCTGCACAAGGCTTTGACACTTTGCATAACTGAAATTGATTGTGTGATACAAGACTATCATATGACACTTCTTGGATTCTTCATTTCTCCTGATCCAGGATCAGTTTTGCTTAGAAAACTGGTTGCGATTATTGGGACAAATCACAGATAATCCAAGTATTTGAATTATAAGAAAACATTTCAGTCAAACTGATAATTTAAACTCTATAAAAGCATTATTGAGTTTTCACCTCATGTTGCGCACGTTTCATGTTCTAAAAATGCTCAAAAATGGGTCACACTTTAGTTTAGGGTCCAGTTCTCACTATTAACTATTATCTATGACTTTTGCCTCAGTAAACTCCTAATTACTGCTTATTAACAGTTAGTAAGGTAGTTGTTAAATTTAGGTATTAGGTAGGATTAAGGGATGTAAAATATGGTCATGCAGAATAAGGCATTAATATGTGCTTTATAAGTACTAATAAACAGCCAATATCCTAATAATATGCATGATAATAAGCAACTAGTTCATAGTGACATTTGGACCCTAAACTAAAGTGTTGCTGAAAAATTAATATGCAAGTTTCTTGCAAAGGAAAAACCATTGTTTTGAAACTTCACTCTGCAGTCTGCACAAATGCAATACACTTAAACCAGACTATAACATAATATCAAAACATGCATTTATTTAAAAGATAGCACAAGCACACTTCTTAAGCAAAAATTTCACAAAAAGAAGTTTGTTAGGTTTAATTAAAGTCAGTTCATCACCTTAACACCATTTGGTTAAATAGCAATGCAAAAACTACTCAGAAAATTTAACACTCTAAAGAAATGCTGGGTTGTTTCAACCCAAATTTGAGTCAAAAATGGACAAACCCAGCCATTGGGTTAAATTTTTTAAATACATTTTTAACCCAATGGTTGGGTTTGTTCATATTTGACCCAAATTTGGGTTAAAACAACCCAGCTTTTTTTTTAGAGTGAAGAAAAGATCTAGCATTGTGTGTTTGCAGATTCCACTGATATTCAGTTTATGCAATGACGTTCATAAGTGTGGATTAAACGTCTAAATAGTCTTTGGGGTCGAAAATTACAAAAAGATGTACACATGTTGTGCACAGGTGTAGGACAAAAAAGATAACGATAAATAGAAAAGAAAAACTAACATTGAAGTTACAGCTCCTTACAAGCTCCATATTTTTTACTTTTTGGGACCAGTGTATTTTATGGACTTTAAATTAAAATATTTGCAAATATTTCAAATGCATCATACCCCTACATTTACTGTGTGACACATTTTGGAGACATTGAAACTTGATGCTGGCACATATTTGAGCATCTTGAATGAAACTATTTCTACGCACGCGACAGAATTAAATGCATTCTGATCTATATCAGTTTTTCTGGCGCAGAATAATCAGCCACATGATGAGAGAAATGAAGATAAAGTAGCGTGATTTTTTTTTTAAGAAGGGGGGATAAATGTGCTTTCCCTCCCTTTTTTGTCTCTCAAAATTGCTTTGCAACGCATTTGACACAGAAACCCCAAGTTCAATTTATGGAGCGTTAAAGACGTCATCAGTGTTCTGAGAGTTTGACATTGATGGTCCTGATGTGTTAAACAACATGCCAATGTGACATGCTGAGTGTCACCTGACAAGTCTTGTGACGTGGCCGCACATTACAGCAAATACCGTTTGAAAGGCCCGAAGGCATTCCCGCATGGAGCACCTGCTTCCTCACAACACTCACTGGTTGGTCCTGTCAGAGTGCTTGATGTTTGCCACGTGCGTTAGGTTTATACAACTTATTTAAAAAAAATGCAGTTTCATAAGATATCACATGGGTTTCGAAAGGCACATTGGACAAAGGTTCCCAGCTAAATGCTTCACCGGATGATCAGCCTCAGAGGGGGTTAGGACCTCATCAGCTGGTCAGGCATGTAGCAGGACACCTTTCTCAAAAGGGCGTTTCAAAGCATTGTGTGGAAATGCCTGTGGCAGATTCTCTGAGTGTTTTTGACAGATCTTTGGTCAAATTACACCTTTAATTGGCTGTTTTTGTCCACATGCAATTAAAAATACAGCTCAGTATACCGGACATATTGTCATACCAGTTCTGAACCACATCAGAAATCCATTTGCAGGAGGACATTTGAATTTTTATGCTCTGCAAGTGGTTTTGCTATACATGGAGTGTTAATTCGGCTTGGATATTAGCATTTGTGTACAATAGAGATTGATTCTTGAAAGGTCTTGGAACTGCACTGCCAAGAGCATAAACACTAGAGAGATGCAGGTGGCTACTTTTTTGGTTTAGTTGGAATAGCAGATGTTTCACATGGAAAAAGATGTTTGTTAGAAACACATTATAGAAGTGGTTCTCAAACAAGGGACTGGACCCACTCAGGGGCCTCGACACAATTCCAAGGGGACCGCAAAATGGCCATAAAACAAGTTTTAAAATAAGCTTACATAGTTAAAAATAAAAGACATATTTCTTATGTTCTTCAAGAACTGTCATTTATTTAAAGGTTTTTCATTGGAAAACCTGGTTACTGTATTTGACGGTATTTTAAAATTGTGATTTCCAGATATGAAATTGTTAGAATGAATTTTTCTAGTTATGAGAAGCTTTAAAGTATTTCATTGGCCAGAAGTTTTTGCTGTTTGTAAATACAAAAATGATAAACCTTATCAAATGACTGGAAACATCATGTATATTTGTATAACACATGACCTATTACACCGTGTCATTGTTTATTTAACAAAAACTAGGCCGAACGAGCAGCATGAACAATATCAAATATTGGTTTTTTTTTTTTAATTATTCGGGGGGACTTGTCCCCCTCAATGTCTATGGTGGTTACGGCCCTGCCTCATACCAACTGTCCATCACGCTGATGGAGGGTTGATGATTTTTGGCTTGTTTTGCAGCCACAGGACCTGCTGAGCACCTCACAGTCATTGAGTCGACCATGAACTCCTCTCTATACCAAAGTATTCTAGAGTCAAATGTGAGCTAGACAGCTAAAGCTTGGCCGAAATTGGGTCATGCAACAGGACAATGATCCCAAGCACACCAGCAAATCTACAACAGAACGGCTGAAAAAGAAAATAATCAAGGTGTTGCAATGGCCAAGTCAAAGTCCAGACCTCAACCCGACCATAAGAGAGCTGTGCATAAACAAATGCCTGCAAACCTCAATGAACTGAAGCAACGTTGTAAAGAAGAGCGGGCCAAAACTCCTCCAGAACGATGCGAGAGACTGATACTGTCATACAGAAAACGATTCCTTCAACTCATTGCTGCTAAAAGTGGCTTTACAAGAAATTGAATCATAGGGTGGTGTACTTAGTTTGTCACCCATGACTTTTCCATTTTGGCTTTATTTTTGTTAAATGAATAATGACACGGTGTAAAATGTAATTTACTGTTTTTCATCTGAGGTTGTATTTACCTAATAAAGACCTATTTTATTTTTATCATTTGATATATAATGATACTGGTTGCTTATGGACTGAATTTTTTTTGCTTAGCTCTAGAAATTGAATCTTTTTGTAATATCTATGTCGGTGGCATCACATGTTGCACATTACATATACTGCTCACTGTTACTATCAGCCTGACTATCAGTAAGTCATTGTCTTTGTCACGGTAGGGTGCTCAGTTCGAGTGAGATAGATGACTAGATGACTAGCTGAAATTCATCCACACAAGCTCAACAGTTCGTTTTTGACGGTTCGCTTCACAGCTCGTCATTCCAGATAATTCTCTAAACCGTTTGGCCTCTCACAAGTTGAGATCTTCAAGATCTGATCCTAATCAAAGCATGTCTATTTTCGCCAAGCCTCTCTTCCCAGTTAGTTGGTGTGTTTTTGACAAATGGACCTCACTCTGCTTGTCATTGAGATGATTTATAATGCTATGGTTTATAATTTTGCTTATGATGGTTTTGTAAGATGCTTTTACTTTCATATCTGGGTCACATGAACTACATCTGGTGATATGAACTACAGTTACCTTTAGTGATTCCTTTTATCTGAGAAACTGTGTGTGTGTGTGTGTGTGTGTGTGTGTATATATATACACTCACCTAAAGGATTATTAGGAACACCATACTAATACTGTGTTTGACCCCCTTTCGCCTTCAGAACTGCCTTAATTCTACGTGGCATTGATTCAACAAGGTGCTGAAAGCATTCTTTAGAAATGTTGGCCCATATTGATAGGATAGCATCTTGCAGTTGATGGAGATTTGTGGGATGCACATCCAGGGCACGAAGCTCCCGTTCCACCACATCCCAAAGATGCTCTATTGGGTTGAGATCTGGTGACTGTGGGGGCCATTTTAGTACAGTGAACTCATTGTCATGTTCAAGAAACCAATTTGAAATGATTCGAGCTTTGTGACATGGTGCATTATCCTGCTGGAAGTAGCCATCAGAGGATGGGTACATGGTGGTCATAAAGGGATGGACATGGTCAGAAACAATGCTCAGGTAGGCCGTGGCATTTAAACGATGCCCAATTGGCACTAAGGGGCCTAAAGTGTGCCAAGAAAACATCCCCCACACCATTACACCACCACCACCAGCCTGCACAGTGGTAACAAGGCATGATGGATCCATGTTCTCATTCTGTTTACGCCAAATTCTGACTCTACCATCTGAATGTCTCAACAGAAATCGAGACTCATCAGACCAGGCAACATTTTTCCAGTCTTCAACTGTCCAATTTTGGTGAGCTTGTGCAAATTGTAGCCTCTTTTTCCTATTTGTAGTGGAGATGAGTGGTACCCGGTGGGGTCTTCTGCTGTTGTAGCCCATCCGCCTCAAGGTTGTGCGTGTTGTGGCTTCACAAATGCTTTGCTGCATACCTCGGTTGTAACGAGTGGTTATTTCAGTCAAAGTTGCTCTTCTATCAGCTTGAATCAGTCGGCCCATTCTCCTCTGACCTCTAGCATCAACAAGGCATTTTCGCCCACAGGACTGCCGCATACTGGATGTTTTTCCCTTTTCACACCATTCTTTGTAAACTCTAGAAATGGTTGTGCGTGAAAATCCCAGTAAAACTTGATAAAACTTGATATTAAGGAGTATAAATTAATTTTTAAACAAAACAGTCATGCTACTTTTTGGCCTAATGTGCTTATTAAATGTTTGTCCATCAAAAAAACAGTATAACTTTGTATGTATAAACTATATATTTTATATTTTTTAATCAAATTTCCTAGTGTCCCACTTTAGAAAATGCGGTTGCGAAAAGTGGGACAGTATGATTAGCCTAATAATGGGACAGTACTTCAGTCAGTCAAAATGTGTGGTGGGGCATGGTTTGTGGGACAAAAATGGTTATTTAGAGGTTTTGAGTGTTTTTATGCAATATTAGAACTGCAGTTCACAGCATGTTCATGAATTCTGACTCAAGGTTGAATCTAGCCTAAAGTTTGTTCAAGCTGTGGGTTGTTGTTTTTTGGGGTGTTTTTGCAAGTTGCAAGATTTATTATTTTGCCTTCAAATAGGCCTAGACTATGCCTGTTGTGGTTGTATGTGTTTGTTTGTGTTTGTTGTTAAGTAAAATGAAACAGTCAGGAATTCTGACTCTAACTCTACATAACATAGGCCAATGATAATAGTTGCTTAATGTCTTTATAATAAATGCATCAAAACTATCATATTCTATTATTTGTCGGATGATGTTCAATTATCCATGTTTCATGCATCCATAAGAGAATTAATACGTTTCTATTCATACTACTATATGAATCAAGGTGATTTTGGCCTTTTATCATAGACTTTTCAGTGTCCCACATTAGGGACACAATTGTCCCACATTAGGAAGATGCAGACTGTCTCAGACGACTTGCACTAAGCGCACTAATATGTCTATCATTTATTTTATGAATGTGTTATCTGCATTTTCTCTTTTGATTTGATTAGGACACATCCTGTTTTTTTTTTTTAAATGCACTGCTAATCAAATGTCTTTGATTGATTGATCATCAGCAAGTGTGATCACCTCTATAAAAGCAGAAGTTGTGGCAGTTTGCTGGTCTGGAGCATTCAGGTGTGTGTTAACACAATGCCAAGGAGGAAAGACATCGGCGATGATCTTAGAGAAGCAATTGTTGCTGCCATCAATCTGAGAAGGGGTATATACGGCCATTTCCAAACAATTTGAAGTCCATCATTCTACAGTGAAGAAGATTATTCACAAGTGGAAGTCATTCAAAACAGACACCGATCTTCCCATGAGTGGACGTTCCAGCAAATTCACCCCAAGATCAGACTGTGTAATGCTCAGAAAAATTGCAGACAACCCAAGAACTACACCTCAGACTCTACAGGCCTCAGTTAACATGTTAAATGTTAAAGATCATGACAGTACAATTAGAAAAAGATGGGTCAAGTATGGCATGTTTGGAAGGGTTGTCAGGAGAAAGCTTCTTCTCTCTAAAAAGAACATGGCAGCACAGTTTAGGTTTGCAAAGTTGCATCTGAACAAACCATAAGACTTCTAGAACAATGTCCTTTGGACAGTCGAGACTAAAGTGGAGATGTATGGCCATAATGCACAGCGCCAAGTTAGGCGAAAACCAAAAGAGCATATTAGCACAAACACCTCATTCAAAAAGTCAAGCATGCTGGTGGAGGGGTGATGATTTTGGGCTTGTTTTGTAGCCACAGGTCCTGGGCACCTCACAGTCATTGAGTCGACCATGAACTCTAGAGTCAAATATGAGACCATCTGTCTGACAGCTAAAGCTTTGCTAAAATTGGGTCATGCAACCAGACAATGATCCGAAGATCACCAGCAAATCTACAACAGAATGTCTGAAATAGAGGTCAAGTCAAGTCACCTTTATTTATATAGCGCTTTTTACAATGCTGATTGTTTCAAAGCAGCTTCACAGTGTTAACAGGAAAATAATGCAGAATTTGATTCGGCTGTAGAGCCGTTCTGGAGAAAACGTTGATGTTATCCAGCTAAGCCAAGCCAAAGGCGACAGTGGCAAGGAACCAAAACACCATCAGGTGGCATAATGGAGAAAAATAAACCTTGGGAGAAACCAGGCTCAGTCCGGGTGCCAGTTCTCCTCTGGCCATCATGCCTGTCGGTGAGGCAATTATTAGATAGGAATATTCAAAAGATCGGAGTCATCACGCCAGAGACGGGTTTATTGAGGATGCCGTTTCGGTGAGGCAATTATTAGATAGGAATATTCAAAAGATCGGAGTCATCACGCCGGAGACGGGTTTATTGAGGATGCCGTTTCGGTGAGGCAATTATTAGATAGGAATATTCGAAAGATCGGAGTCATCACGCCAGAGACGGGTTTATTGAGGATGTCGTGTCGATGAGGCAATTATTAGATAGGAATATTCGAAAGATCGGAGTCATCACGCCGGATAGGGGTTTATTGAGGATGTCGTGTCGATGAGGCAATTATTAGATAGGAATATTCGAAAGATCGGAGTCATCACGCCAGAGACGGGTTTATTGAGGATGTAGTGTCGATGAGGCAATTATTAGATAGGAATATTCAAAAGATCGGAGTCATTACGCCGGAGACGGTATATTGGGATGTCGTGTCGATAAGGCAATTTATTAGACAAGAATATTCGAAAAGATCGGAGTCATCACGCCGGAGACGGGTTTATTGAGGATGTCGTGTCGATGAGGCAATTATTAGATAGGAATATTCGAAAGATCGGAGTCATCACGCCAGAGACGGGTTTATTGAGGATGTAGTGTCGATGAGGCAATTATTAGATAGGAATATTCAAAAGATCGGAGTCATCACGCCGGAGACGGGTTTATTGAGGATGTCGTGTCGATGAGGCAATTATTAGATAGGAATATTCGAAAAGATCGGAGTCATCACGCCGGAGACGGGTTTATTGAGGATGTCGTGTCGATGAGGCAATTATTAGATAGGAATATTCGAAAGATCGGAGTCATCACGCCGGATAGGGGTTTATTGAGGATGTAGTGTCGATGAGGCAATTATTAGATAGGAATATTCGAAAAGATCGGAGTCATCACGCCGGAGACGGGTTTATTGAGGATGTCGTGTCGATGAGGCAATTATTAGATAGGAATATTCGAAAGATCGGAGTCATCACGCCGGATAGGGGTTTATTGAGGATGTAGTGTCGATGAGGCAATTATTAGATAGGAATATTCGAAAAGATCGGAGTCATCACGCCGGAGACGGGTTTATTGAGGATGTCGTGTCGATGAGGCAATTATTAGATAGGAATATTCGAAAGATCGGAGTCATCACGCCGGATAGGGGTTTATTGAGGATGTAGTCTCGATGAGGCAATTATTAGATAGGAATATTCGAAAAGATCGGAGTCATCACGCCGGAGACGGGTTTATTGGGGATGTCGTGTCGATGAGGCAATTATTAGATAGGAATATTCGAAAGATCGGAGTCATCACGCCGGATACGGGTTTATTGAGGATGTCGTGTCGATGAGGCAATTATTAGATAGGAATATTCGAAAGATCGGAGTCATCACGCCGGAGACGGGTTTATTGAGGATGTCGTGTCGATGAGGCAATTATTAGGTAGGAATATTCGAAAGATCGGAGTCATCACGCCGGATACGGGTTTATTGAGGATGTAGTGTCGATGAGGCAATTATTAGATAGCAATATTCGAAAGATCGGAGTCATCACGCCAGAGACGGGTTTATTGAGGATGTCGTGTCGATGAGGCAATTATTAGATAGGAATATTCGAAAGATCGGAGTCATCACGCCAGAGACGGGTTTATTGAGGATGTCGTGTCGATGAGGCAATTATTAGATAGGAATATTCGAAAGATCGGAGTCATCACGCCGGATACGGGTTTATTGAGGATGCCGTGTCGATGGGGCAATTATTAGATAGGAATATTCGAAAGATCGGAGTCATCACGCCAGAGACGGGTTTATTGAGGATGTCGTGTCGATGAGGCAATTATTAGATAGGAATATTCGAAAGATCGGAGTCATCACGCCAGAGACGGGTTTATTGAGGATGTCGTGTCGATGAGGCAATTATTAGATAGCAATATTCGAAAGATCGGAGTCATCACGCCAGAGACGGGTTTATTGAGGATGTCGTGTCGATGAGGCAATTATTAGATAGGAATATTCGAAAGATCGGAGTCATCACGCCGGAGACGGGTTTATTGAGGATGTCGTGTCGATGAGGCAATTATTAGATAGGAATATTCGAAAGATCGGAGTCATCACGCCGGATACGGGTTTATTGAGGATGCCGTGTCGATGGGGCAATTATTAGATAGGAATATTCGAAAGATCGGAGTCATCACGCCAGAGACGGGTTTATTGAGGATGTCGTGTCGATGAGGCAATTATTAGATAGGAATATTCGAAAGATCGGAGTCATCACGCCGGAGACGGGTTTATTGAGGATGTAGTGTCGATGAGGCAATTATTAGATAGCAATATTCGAAAGATCGGAGTCATCACGCCAGAGACGGGTTTATTGAGGATGTCGTGTCGATGAGGCAATTATTAGATAGGAATATTCGAAAGATCGGAGTCATCACGCCAGAGACGGGTTTATTGAGGATGTCGTGTCGATGAGGCAATTATTAGATAGGAATATTCGAAAGATCGGAGTCATCACGCCCGGAGACGGGTTTATTGAGGATGTCGTGTCGATGAGGCAATTATTAGATAGGAATATTCGAAAGATCGGAGTCATCACGCCCGGAGACGGGTTTATTGAGGATGCCGTGTCGATGAGGCAATTTCAGTCTAATTGACACGGTCTCTGCAGACACTTCAGGGATGCGTTGGTCATGTCTGGGCGCAGGTCCACCATCTGATCTGGATACGGCCCGGATCCGGCTGACTGCAGTAGAAAAAAAAAAGAATGAAGGTGTTGCAATGGCCCAGTCGAAGTCCAGACCTCATCCTGACTGAAATGCTGTGACTTCTCCTGTGTCCTGTTTTTCTGCGATCCAGAACGGCAGCAGAGCTAAAAGGTTTGTGTGAGCTGCGCCCTCTACTGTACAGGTGTGATATTGCATTTCCTTCAGCCTGAGGCTTATTCATTTCACTTTAAGTGTGAAAAGGGCTTAACATTAGCCAAAAATACAACTTTTTTGTTATTACAAAACAAACAAGCCCAGCCCAGCCCAGGTGAGAAAAAGTAGCGCAAAAGTAACATAACACATTATTAAAAGTAACAGTTACTTTTTAGGATGTAATGCAGTATTGTAACACATTACTTTTAAAAGTAACTTTCCCCAACATTGTATGTGTAATGAAATTATATTAAAATGCACACTTTAGTTTTTAGTCTGTAAAATGACTTTAAATCATACACATTTCAGATTAATTGTCCATAATATTAAAACATTATTGAACTTATTTGGACAAATATTTAGTTGCATGATCATTGAAAACTTTATCTTTATGTACTAGAATCAGCTGTACATAAGTGAAGGGATGACCTGTCTTTGATTGACAGTGATTCATGTGATATCCTTTTGTCATCAGTGATGGAATGTCCTAGTGAAAGATTGCACAAGCCAGGCATGGTCATGTGATTCCTGTTATCCTTGGAATGCCGCCCTGATAACCATCTGAGGGCCACACTTTGTCACATGTTCTCTACCTGTTTTTTTGGTGAAACACACCTCCAGAACGCTACAATAGCCACATGCTCTCCAGCCAAGTGTGAAGATATGCACACACACCCATTTTTGTTTGAGACAAATTAATATGCTACAAGGGAAAAGTTTGGACACACTTGATTGATTTACAATATGTCTGTTGATCTAAATGTTTCTGACTAAATGCTTGAAATTAGTTTTGTATGTTAAAGAAATTAATGCCTTTAACATTTGTGGTCACTACTTTCCATAGTTTCATTGGTGTTATTTCAGAGTTTTGATAATTTTATTTTTTTAAAGTATTGTAAATGTTAAGCGAGTCTTATTGAATGGATTAATCATCAAATATTCTGCTTTCAGAACATTCAGAAAATATGTCCGTCCCAAAACAATGTGCTTTAAGCTGTATTTGAAATGTATTTATACAATTCGTGATATAAAATGAAAGCTAATGCAGACAGTGTTGATGAAAATAAAACAGCAAAATAATCCTGCAGAATTAGCACAATATGCAAATTTGGATGTAAATTATGCCTTAGTTAAGCAATAGAAATGCATTATATTAAGATGGTTAAAAATGCTAAATGTTCACTGTTTTAGTTATTTCCCTTAATGTGAACAACATCTGTGATCTGATTTACGGTTTTGTTGTAAATTGAATTAAACATGAAGCTATATGGCCGGTTTCACAGACAAGGTTCAAATCTGGTCCCAGACTAAAACGCATGTTTGAGCCGTTTTAACTGAAAGCAAGTTGCACTGACATAGCTATCTTAAAATCTGTCAGTGCCATTGTTTTGTCTTAAGATGCACACCAATAATGTTTTTTCTATGGCACGTTTATAAAAGCTACTTAAATGCCCTAATTGAACTAAGGCTTAATCCTGGTTTAATCTAAACCCTGTCTGTGAAACTAGGCTTGAATGTCTTTGCAAGGCAACTACTCATATTTATTCAAATGCTCCGATACCGCTCAGCGTGTGAACAGTGTTTGTGTCCAGACAAAGAAACACTGACAACGGAGAACACAACGCATGCGCGAGCTTGTCGAGCGAATCACATTTTACAGGCATCGTAAAAGTTTGTAGTTCGGTCAGATGTCAATAGCAAAGTAAAACTAGGAACAGTAACGTTAACGTCGAGAGAGAGAGAGAGAGAGAGAGAGAGAGAGAGAGAGAGAGAGAGAGAGAGAGAGAGAGAGAGAGAGAGAGAGAGAGAGAGAGAGAGAGAGAGAGAGAGAGAGAGAGAGAGAGAGAGAACTTCTGTTGCATGCTTTTGATTGCTGATCGCTCACTCAGCACACATGCATCATTTGGATTAAAACGCAAACGTTTATGCAAGTAAAAACTTAAACTGTAACTGTAAATTTATGTATAACGAGTGGTTCCCTATACATTATTACAGGAAAGCGGTGCCATGACAAATCGGGTCCTCCCTCGAAATCGGGTCTCCATCAACTATCAGTTAATGATTATATACACGAACAATATTATTTATTTAAAATATGTATAGCTTAGCAACTATATACTGCATAATAAAACAAACTGTTTCTTTCACTTGATAAACTGTTAGTAATAAATAAATAATAATAGCCTATTAAGTGAATAAATGAACATCATTACATTCTTTATATAACGGAAATATTTGGACATTTAATTTCATTAAAGATGATTGTGAATACATGTAGGGTAAGTGCAAATGCATGTATAAACTAAGCTATCAGGCTAATGGGGTATCTGTATGCTATGCTAGTACATAAGCTAACTAATACAGACATTAATAAGTAGCTCAAACAGCATTACATGATTTTGTAGGAATTGTAAACAGGCACTTAAAAGAGTGCCCATTAAAAGTAATTTGAGCCAATGGGATCGCTTGGGGTCCTAATGGAGACCCGATTTCGAGGAGGACCCGATTCGTCACCACACTGGCACAGTAATAACATGTAATTTAACAGTAACAGTAATTTCATGCATCTTCTTGCACTTTCACACAGAATTGTCAAAATGCCCGTACCGGTGAGTATCTTTGTGAAACATAATCGATTATGTCTTAAGTGAACGTAAACAGTTGAGACTGAGAAAGAAAATGCGCATGTAACAGTATGTTGGATACATGCAGCTCTTAAAGTGACAGCAGCCTAATAACACTACTGCCGTCTTTGTCTTTAAAGTTCATCTAACAACAAAAGACAAAAAGAAAATCACCTGCTGCTCTTGACTGAATAACTTTTGTAACTTTGATAAGGATTAATCTATATTTAATAGCCTACTATGCAGTGTTATTTTACATTCGATTACTTTAATTTCTGTACCTGAAAATTTGAGAAAATTAGAGTCGAGCAGATACAGGTGCTCCAGTTATGTAACGCAGCAGTTCAGCTACTGATAGTATCTGGTATGTACCCAACAGAGAACAATGTCAATCACTGAGATATTGGCTATTTAGATGTGTCTTATGACTTATGAGTTGAATGCCTGCAAAAGAAGCTTGATAATAACTATTAAACTGGCTTACCTTGCTATTTCTTTAAGATTGAAAAAAAAAAAAAAGATTTTGCAGAAAATGCTGAAAATTATTTTATGTAGTCTAGAAAAATAAAATATGGGTAATGGCAACATCACTCAATTTATGCAACATCAATTCAATATTTTTAGGTTAAAATAAATATACTGCATGTATAAAGCAACATCTATATGTTTTTTAACTGATCACTATTTTTGTTAAATTCCATTTTTAAGGATGTTTTTGCCATCACTAGTTCAGACAGATTTTTTTTTAAAAGTACAAATATGTAGTCTCTTATTTAATATGAGCTCATAATTACTGCATGTATAATTATTATAGAAGAACTGAAAAAAGTTTTATCTTAGTCACACTGCTGGGAAGTTCAAGTCAACTACTCGTGTAGAGTTTTACTTACAGTCAAATGATCAGGAACCAAATATATGATTCTTTGCATGAGTTGAAAGCAGATTTGATTTATTCAGATACTCAAAAGAAGTGCAGTTTTTGCCCTGTAGACCAAGAGAGACAAAGCAGAATAAAATGCTGCACTGAAAGTTTCCTATTCTTACTCATTAACATGTTTGCCCTGATTTTCTTGATTTTGACTGTTTGACTGCACAGCAATCTAAATCAGTTAGATTATATAAAAACCTTCCAAAAGTCCAAAACTTCTGGTAGATGTGGTAAAAAAACAAAAAAAAACAAAACAAAAAAAACACAATAATGCAAAGAAAATAACCTCACCTGAAGGTAAATTGCAGTTGTCAAAGGTGGTCTGAATAGTCTTTACTCCAAGTGTAATTATAATTATGTCTAGTAAGACTAGTATGACCTCTTAAAAAAAAAAAAAAAAAAAAAACAGACAGGAGACAAGATATTCATCAGTCTTGTCAGGTGAGTGTCACAGCCACCCTGATTTCATTTCCAGAAGATAGACCTGGAACAGGTGAGAAGTGACACACCTCCAGATTACCAGCTATAAATACAGCTGCACCCGACCCAGAAATCACAAGAGAGCTTCACCCAACAGATCATCTCTTAACTTTACCATGGGGAACTTCGTTGACTGCTGCCGAGGCTTCTGGTGCCGGACCAAAAACCCTGACGTCCGGATCAGCCTGCCTGGAGTCTGCTTCGTGTGGCAGATCGCCATGATCATCTTGTTCGGACTGTTTGTGCGTTATGATGAAGAATCGGATGCGCACTGGTCTGAGCACAAACATCACAAGAACATCACGAGTGACATCGAGAACGACTTCTACTTCAGATACCCAAGTGAGTATTCATGTTCTGCAGGGTTTGATACTAATAAGGCAAAGTAAAATAATGTTTTGTTTAGCTTTCATTAGGTTATGGAGGTTCCGTTATATTTTCATCCATTAACCGTCTCCATCACTTTTCTCAGGTTTCCAGGACGTACATGTGATGATCTTTGTAGGTTTTGGCTTTCTCATGACCTTCCTGAAGCGCTACAGCTTTGGCGGGGTCGGATTCAACTTTCTCATCGCCGCCTTTGGTCTGCAGTGGGCTCTGCTCATGCAGGGCTGGTTCCACTCTCTGGACCCGACTGATGGCACAATCAAGATCGGAGTTGAGAAGTACGTTTTGCACCTTGCATTCTTAGTATAACTTCTTTTGATTCATTTATTTAAAGTCCTTGGTTACTCTTGCACGTGCCATATAGTGGCATCAGGTGGCCGTTTAAATCAGCACATTGCAAATGTGACTTTCTTAACAATGCATCAGCTGATATATAAGAAAAAGTTTAATTTCCCATCTTGCACCACCAGTATCATCAATGCCGACTTCTGTGTGGCGGGATGTCTCATTGCATATGGAGCTCTCCTGGGAAAAGTCAGTCCAGTGCAACTGATGGTCTTGACACTTTTCGGCATCACACTGTTTGCAGTTGAGGAATACATCATTCTTAATCTTCTTCATGTGAGTAGCTGTGTTATTTTAATATTATTTATATACTATTAGAGCTTTTATTATTATACTTTAATACATTTTGAATTCAATTTAAAATTTGAATACATTTTTATTCATTTTGTTATCAGGGTAAATATTGTTAACTGAAAATGAAGCCATAAAAACATAACTTATTTTATTTCAGCTAGTTGCCATGGCACCATTTTTCATTTTCTTTGTTTAACTTTAAGTACTAAAATTACTGAAACTAAAAATGAAATAAACACTAATAAGAACTATATAGACATATTTTTTTTAAAAAGAATAAAATGACAAAAACAACAAAATTGCTAAATCTTTACTAAAATGAAAATTAAAACATAAAAAAACTACTTTTGATAGAATAGAAATAGAAACTATTATGGTCTATCAATGATACTGAACATAATACTGTTTGTTATGTGTTTGTATTTTTTTTTTTAATCATTTAGAATATTTTTTTTATTTCAGTTTTAGTTTATTTGCAGTTATTAATTTTAGTGCTTTGACGTAAACAAAATTAGTTTTTAATCTAATACTGACCTTTTATTTTATTTCAGCTTTATTTCTTAAAGGGATAGTTCAACCAAAAATGAAAATTCTGTCATCATTTACTCACCCTCAAGTTCCAAACCTGTATGAGTTTCTTTCTTCTGTTGAACACAAGAGAAGATAATTTGAAGAATGTCGATAACCAAATAGTTGATGGGCCTCATTGACTTCCATATATGGAAAAAAATACTATGGAAGTCAATGGGTTCCATCAACTGTCTGGTTACCGGCATTTTTCAAAATATCTTCTTAGAAATTTATACAGGTTTAAGGGTGAGTAAATGATGACAGAATTTTTATTTTTTGGGTGAACTATAGTTTTAGTTTTAGTTCTTGATGATGACCCTGGTGAGTAGCCATCAAAATCAAAGAGATTTTAATAAATTGTCTCTTACAGGCTCGTGACTCTGGCGGATCCATGGTCATCCACACTTTCGGAGCCTACTACGGTCTGACAATATCATGGATTCTTTATCGACC
The DNA here is from genome assembly GCA_039654105.1 of Coreius guichenoti. Taxonomy (NCBI): domain Eukaryota; kingdom Metazoa; phylum Chordata; class Actinopteri; order Cypriniformes; family Gobionidae; genus Coreius; species Coreius guichenoti. Next base: position 45,247,998 of record CM077168.1, read on the forward strand.
GAAGCTAGACCAAAGCAAGCGTCTGGGCAGCTCTGTCTACCACTCTGATGTCTTTGCTATGATTGGTATGTTATGACTCCTTTTATGAGTCCTTTTTATATGTTACACATCCTTGATAAGATCTTACATGAGTCGCGTTTAAAAAATCCAGTCCTTTATCTGAAGATGTTTCCTCTTACAGGGACCCTCTTCCTCTGGATGTTCTGGCCCAGTTTCAACTCTGCCATCTCAGATCATGGAGATGGTCAACACCGGGCGGCCATAAACACCTACCTTGCTCTGGCTGCCTCTGTACTTACTACATTTGCCATATCCAGCCTTTCTGCCAAGAAGGGAAAACTGGACATGGTAAGTTACAGCATTTTATTATATCACAATTACGTCTGTAGCGTCCTATTTGTGTTTTGTAACATTGCACCTGTTTTGTGCAACTTAGGTACATATCCAGAATGCAACTCTGGCAGGGGGCGTTGCCATGGGAACAGCAGCCGAATTCATGATCACAACCTACGGTTCTCTCATCGTTGGCTTCCTCTGTGGGATATTGTCCACGTTCGGCTACCTGGTGATCACTGTGAGTGTGACAGAAGAGCAGATTTGAGCGTCATTTGCATTGTGAGAACAGATTCATTTATACCTTATTATATGTATTTTTTTCCCATGTAGCCCTTCATGGAGAAGTACCTGAAGATTCAAGACACCTGTGGCATCCACAACCTGCACGCCATGCCCGGGGTCCTCGGAGGAGTTATAGGCGCCATCACTGCGGCTACTGCCAGCGAGACTGTCTATGGACATGAAGGGTGAGTGTGAATGTTTAGTTATATGTATACAATTAAATTAAAAAATTTAAAATCGTAAAAAAAAATTTTTGTCGTAAAAGTCAAGTCACATTTATTTATATAGTGCTTTATACAATACAGGTTGTTTCGAGGCAGCTTCACATTAAAGGTGCACCATGTAGTGGTTAAAAAATAAAACTGCATGCATTTTGCGGAAGAACATTGTTTTGGTTGTGCTTTGGCTCTGCATGACTGCATGAATATGGTTCTTTCCTATAACTAAAAGAGAGAGAGAGATTATCCTACTGTTTATAAAACATTCACTATAGGCTTAAGAGATATAACCAGTTTAGATAGAAAGGATCTCAAGCTGACTAGCTGAAGATGTTACTATAGCTATTCCCATTAATAGACACGGAACTTCCTTGAAAATAAATTCCAGCACTACAACAATCACAATGAAACTACCCTTCAGATAATGCTTTACAATGAACTCTTGTTAGAGAGCTTCATATGGCAATTTATCTGTTCAATAAAACACCTTACTCACTTGTTGAGTAATAAAAACACCATCTCTGCAATGCTTTACAACATTTCAAATCCCTCGGTTCTCGCCATCTCCAAAAAGCAAAGCCAATGTTGATTCTTGTTTTTTTACGAGCTCTGTCACGTTCTCTTTTTGCCAAAAGACTCTCCTCTGTTCGACATTTTTTTAAATGGGTGATTCCCTGGAGGTTGGAGATTTAGCTGCTCCATGTCAACCTTTCAGGGTTGCCAGGTTTTCACAACAAAACCCGCCCAATTGCTACTCAAAACTAGCCCAAAACTAGCCCAATTGCATTTCAGGGGGGTCCCCCGGTAAAAATTGCCTTCCGGGGGGTAAAATCTGTGTTTTTTTGGCAGAGTTCCCTTGCTAAAATTCGCATTCCTGGGGCTAAATATCTCATTATTGGGGTCGCTTCAACCCGCTGACATGAAAAACAGCCTGTAGCAACAGTGTTAAAGTAGCCCAATTCCACGGGAAGTCCACAGACTTGGCAACACTGCAACCTTTCTCGCTCGCTGTGACAACTAACCTATACCACTCCCACACCATACACGGGTCAAAGTAGCCTCATATTATATGGGTCTCATATTATACAAAGTAGTAAAGAAAAGTAGTAACTTTTCTTTACTTACATATATAATGAGACACACACACGGGCGAGTGACGCATGTACACATTTTCCCGTGAAAACCATCCCACCAGGTCTAAAATCTAAACGCTTATAATAGTCTTACCATAGTGAATCAGGGTACGACAAAAACATGTTTTGGAAGAAGGATTGATGATGTATTATTTCAATTTTGTTAATTTTGAAAAAAAAAGGTCCTCCAGGAGGCATAAGCACTGTCCAAAATAGGGGATAACAAGGGACCAAAATGCCGCAAAAATAGGGTCCAGATTTTGAGACTGTTTTTTACAATTATATTATTTGAATATTTAATTGGGGACAGTGTATATGGGAGGCATAAAAGGGCAGCCAGGGATGAGGACCTACACGAGACATTCTCAATGTGCAGCCAGAATGGGGAATTGATAAGGTTGCTTGAATGGAACCAGTAAAGAGAGGAGCGTATATTCGCTGCCCAATAATACGTTAGAAAATTAGGAAGAGCCAGACCACCCAATTGTTTTGTCTTTTGCAGAATGCCTTTCCGGATCTTTGGAGTTTTTTTATTCCAGAGAAAACTAGAGATTGAGCTATCAAGTGCAACAAAAAATGACTCTGGAATAAAAATAGGGATACACTGTTATACAAATTTAGGGAGCACATTCATCTTAATACAATTAACCCTACCAATCAGGGATATAGGAAGGAGAGACCAACGATTAAAATCCTGTGTAAGACGATTAAGCAACGGGACAAAATTGTGATCAAATAGATCTGAAAAGCTTTTTGTCACATTTATGCCCAAATATCTAAAGCTCTGTAAGGAAGATTTGAAAGGCAGGGATGCTAATGGATAATCCAAGGCTGCTGTGTTGATGGGCATTAACTCACTTTTACTCAAATTTAACTTATAGCCTGAAATTAGGCCAAAATCTGTTAGCAAATTCAGCACCAAGGGAATGGAAGAGCCAGGGTCAGACATATATAACAGAAGATCATTTTATTATTCGTTTTAATTATGGTTAATTTTTGATATATTCAGTATGAATATATATTCAGTATTCAGTATTCAGTAAATATATCAATATTTGATATATTTTCATAGTACTCAGCTGACACGTTTGTTTGAAGGACAGCAAGCATTGGGCAGGATGTGGAATAGTGTGTTTTGTCAGTAAAAAATGTGGCTTTTTTTATCCGATTAAAGGATTAATTAGAAGAAGAAAAAAATAATCAGCCAACTAATCGATTATCAAAATAATCGTTAGTTGCAGCCCTAATTTAGTTCATCATCCAGGTTAATTCAGTTCTAATTTTGTTCTCATCTAATAGTGTCAGTGCTTGTCAGTGTTAAATCGATAATATTACTGAATATCAATAGTCTTTTTGAATATTAAAAGTGTGTACAGGCTATGTTGCTGATACAAATCTTTTTCTTTTTCAGGTTGGTAAACACCTTTGATTTTGTAGGGGACTTTGCTAAGAGGACGCCTGCCATGCAAGGAGGCTTCCAGGCAGCTGGGATTTGTGTTGCTCTTGTTTTTGGAATCGTTGGTGGAATTATAGTAGGTGAGCATCCAAAAAAAAGGGGAAAAAGGGATATACTGAAATACTGTCTGTCCACACGTAAGAATATAAAATGTAGCAGCTGCACAAAGATATATAAATATATATAAATAAATGTTATTTTAGTATCAAGAGATTACATTTTTTTGTTGTATTTATTGTTTTCATTTGAAGTTAAAGTTTAGTTAAAGTTTTAGTAATTAGTATACAGAATGTGTGTGTGTATATATATATATATATATATATATATATATATATATATATATATATATATAATTACAGTAATTACTTATTTTATTTCAAATAATGAAAATGTATTTTTTTTTATGATTTTAGCTTGAATTAACTATAATAACTCTGGTATATGTATATACAGGTTGCATCCTGAGACTGCCATTCTGGGGAGACCCATCCGATGATAACTGCTTTGATGATGAGGTGTACTGGGAGGTGAGTTTAAATTTGCATTTAATTGTTGCACAGCTAGGTGGCACTATAGAACTCAAATGAGAATGTAATTATATATAAATGTGACAAGTAGCCTGGTTTCTTCTATACAGTGTGAATTCTTTAGGTCTGTGTTTAAAAATAGTCATCCTTTACAGGTGCCTGAAGATGAGGAGAGCATCCCTCCCATTCTAGAGTACAACAGTCACATGGTCGGCAAAAATCCTGACATGATGTAAGTTTGAACTCTCTTGATGTTATACAAAGAGAGAATATACTGTAACTATTATAATACGCTATAGATTTATATATAGAATATACGATTGATAAAACATATGTTTATGTTATCTTAATATTATGTTATCTTTATGTTAAAATTCTCTATATTAGAAGTAAATTGAACTTTTCTGTGGAGTCTTTGCATAATGTAAAAGTGCTTGTTCACCATGAGATGGCAGTACACACCACATAATAGATTTACAGCTTTAAGATCACAATAACATAATGATCGGGCAATTGTGTAGTAGCATTTCAGGAAAGAAAGAAATTACTCCATACTCCAACTCCATATTTATGAAAGATGACAATTTTTTTAATGAATTTTATGTTTTAAAGGTCTTAAATATTTATTTTTTTTCATCATTCAGGTCAGACACTAACTTCTCTGTGGAACAGAGCTAATGCAAGAATTAAGGAATGCACAATGTCTTTATGACCAAAGATGAACCTGATCACATCATACTGAGACAAAAAAAAAAATGAAGAGACAGAAAGAATGTTCAGACTATGTCTGTGCTCAAGAGAATCTATTCCCTGTAATACCTTTTGGAGGTATTGGCCTGCAAGGCTACAGGGGTCAGCTCTTAGTTCAATTTCAAGTCTCTGTGCTTTAGAGTCCGCAAATTAATTTAATCAAGATGTTTATGCATGCATAATTTCTGAAACTAATGCATATATATTTCATCATTCACCTGTACTACTAGTTCTAGACTTAAATTATATTAAGTTTCAACCATTCTGGAAAAGAATGAAATAATAATAATATTGTACTTTATCATGTTTGCTGTGTTAAGGAATAGACTATTACAATTTTGATGTGATGAAAGTGTTAATGTGTTAGTTATTTATCTATAGTTATTTTCAAGTGTACAGTGATGTGATATTGTTTCCTTCCTGATATGTAGACTATTATGATTCTGATTAGGAAGGATTAAATGAGAACTTCTGAGAGCTCAATGTATCTGCAGACCATGTAGAATGATAGTAATATTATTTCTTTGGAGTTTTTTTTAATTATAAAACTTTATATTCTTTGCTATTTTAAATATAATGTTTAAAATAAAAAGTCAATATTACAATCTTTCTGCTCAATGACATTGGTGTTATTTGATAAATGTTTGTTTGTTTAATTAACATTTTACAAGCGGCTTTACTAATTAAATAATATTTAATTAATAATTTAACTTAAACTGTTGCTTTAAAGGCACAATATGTAAGATTTTTAGACCACTAGAACAATGTTATATATTTCGTTGACTTGTGTGCTTACATTATCCCAAATGTTTCCAAGAATGTTTAAATCCAGAGAAATAAGCAATTTTAACCAGGACACAGACCATGTCCGTGCGTCGCCTATCAATGACATCATACCCGCGTTACCCTCGATTTCCGGTTTTATTTTGTAGAAACCATGGAAACACCAAAGACGTGTGTTTTATTAGACAGGTGAGCAACTGTTTGGATACATTCATCAACAGAAAACTAATCATTGTTATATATCTCAACACAGTTAGTCTTATTGTTTAAATCTCGTTTTCTTGATTTGCCGTGAGTACCATGTTTTACCATGCCTAATATCGATCAAGCTTACTGCAGTGTGCAACAAGTGCCTCACAGTAGCCACAGAGCGAACGCACAGAGAAACATTATAACATAACTTTCAACACACTCAAATATCTAATATGATAAAACAGCGCTGCGTTACCTCACATACGCATGATGGGAAAAAGTGGAAGCGGTCATCTGCGGCATAATAAAAGCTCCGCGAAATCAAGGCATCATCAATGCCTTGCGAACTCTAAGCGGCAAAAATTATATATTGTGGCATTAATTCTCTCAAATATAAATTGTCAATTATGCATCTTAAATTTCTGCCAGACATCCCTTAAAACATCTCTTACCAAATCAAATGTTTTTGAGTGTTTTAAAGTGTCGTAAAAAACTGTAAAAAAAAAAACTGTAAAAAACAAACAAACAAAAAAACTACATTTTTAAGTACAATCAACTTGGATGTTTAAGTCATTTCAACTTAAATTACATTAAACCGACTTAAAAAAAGTAAAATCTTGTATAACTTATAAAAAAAGTTGCAAATTGCTTAACTTATTTTAATGAGTTAAAACAATGTAAAAACAGATGTCATCATAACTTATTGATCATATCATTTATACAGTGTACTTTTTTCGAATATTACCTTTCATGCATTGTGTAATATAGCTGTTTGTGAATGTAAAAGGTCTAAAGTTAGTAAGTACTTATAAAGTAAGAATCGATTCTGAACTGCTGAAATGAGTCACCTGCAGTTCCTGTCTCACTTCCTGTTACATACCTATATAACAATGTAATACATTTGCATAATGCCAGCCTATGGTCTTCATTGGCTGCCCACGATCAACATCTACTTTGACCCGCCCTCAAACACTGCAGTGTATAGCTGAGGCCTGAAAGAGTTTGGTTCGTGTTGCCAACATGTCGAGAAGATGCAGTTTTCAGCGCTGTGCATCCACTTTTCATGCACTTCAAAAGAATGAGGACTCGCGCTGGAATTGATACGGTAAAACCAACGCCGTTGTTACTGTTCGTATCACTGTATGCAAGTGCTGAGAAAGCCTCCGGAGCTGAAATTCAGATATGGTAATGGCCGTTTCGTTTCCAATACACACTGTAAGCGGTAGACCACTCAGAGATCACTCAGATCTTCAGGATCAAGTCAGTCAGTCTTTTAATTCTTTTATACCTGTATCATGTTACTTCTTTCTTTTAATTCTTCTTATAACTGTTTTAATTATCCTTTTTTTTTTTTTTATTTTATTATTTTGTTAAGGCTGTCTGGGAGGAAGAGGTTGAGAGAAGGGAGAGCAATCTTGTCCAGGATATTCCCAAGAAACACGGGAGTTAGCCCTGAGTTAGGCCAGGAAGATTTGTCTACAAGGGTACTGTTTAAACACACAGTTACCCTGACAAATATTTTTAAACAGAAATCCCTCCGGCGCGAGGACGATCCATTTAGATCTGCTCTGACGGACAGATCTGTATAGCCTTGGTGGTTCCAGGAAGATTTGTCTGCAAGGGTACTGTTTAAACACACAGTTACCTGACAAATATAAATAGTAAAATCGCGAACCTGACTCTCCATTTTCCTCCGCTCCAGATAGGGGTGATTCAGGTTATATATTTTTATTTTCTTATGAATATTTTAATTCCATTTCTGTGTAAAGCACTTTGAATTGCCATTGTATATGAAATGTGCTATATAAATAAACTTGCCTTGCCTTGCCTAGACCAATCACAACAGACTAGGCCGTCTGACCAATCAGAGCAGAGTAGGCTTATAACTATACTCTATTACATATAAAGGTTTTGACATGGACTTAAAATAATTTTATTGTCTTTGGACATGGATCTTGTTAATGAATACATTTGTTTTGTTACTATTAATGATCCTGTGATATCTGCAGGATCAAACAGTAGATTTCAGGGTTCATTTAATTAAAAATGCTTGCTTTTGGTTTTATTCTAGTTGAATACTGTGTAACTGCTAGAGACACGCAGTGAATAACGGTTATAGAGTCTGTCAAAATCCCAAACAAAACGCTCTTTAATTGAGCTGCTGGTCATCTGTTAGCATGCTTTTTGGTCACCCTCGGGCCAGACTCCTCCATTCTAATGCAAATAGACTCCTTGTAGAGGGTCAAACGGGGTCAATTGGGTCATTTCCTGATCAATCACCGTGACATTTAATGAACTTCAAATACGCACTGCTTTTGTGAATGAGCACAGCAAGACGCCGATGATGGTACTGAGAGATTTCATGTCTTTAAGAAGGACTTCAGTTTATGCATGATTTTATGTTCATGAATTTAATAGGTGTGCTATTGTTAATGATACTGACACCTGACATTTTCTGCAGAGCTATTTAATATTGTGGCCAAAAAGACTCAAAATAGGCTGAGTTGAAAAAAGAATACTATTTCTGCAGTGTATATTATGTATATTGAGTACAATATTTGTACATTTTCTGTATGCATAAAATACACAGAAGACCAACAACATTTCCCAAATTGCGCAGTAGAGCACAGTGTATACCACAATGCAATGTGCTCAACTTGACCTTCCATTTCCAGTGTGACAACTGAATTTTGGCTCAATATTTGTTGTGACTGCCAAAGCTTGTACAAATATCTTGTACACTGAAACGTTTGCATCTTTTTTCTTTTGTTGTACACTTTGTTAAATTTTTCTTGCTTGTATTTGTTTATTTTATATAATTTTGTGGATTCTATCTCTATTTTTAAATTTTTACTATGAAAAAAGTGGTTTAATTTTGCGGCTAGAAATGCTACAAAATATGTATTTTGAGCACAATATGTAAATCTGCTGTATTCACAGAACACACAGAAGACCTACTATTTCCCAAAATGTGGAGTATACAAAGCACACTGTATCCCACAATGCAATGTGCTCGACTTGACCTTCCATTTTCAGTGCGACAATTGAATCAATCACAATTTTTAACATCTAATTCTTGGTTCATTATTTGAATCAAAAATGAAAGATATTAGCAAAAAGTATTTCCAAAAAGTGTTTAAAACCTGGTTTAATCCTCAGGTTCCACTGGTTTAGCGGAACATATGAAAATCATACATAATTCACATCATCTTCACGTTTTTTAATTATAACCCAATGCACTCATTGTTTTTAATTAGCTTTGTCTTCCAGCTTATACAAATGTCCTAACTACACTTTAGTATGCTTCTTTTTTCTGTTTAGTTGTGCACTTTGTACATTTTTTTAACATAGATTATGGATTCTATCACCATTTTTTTTCCTATTTTTAAAAATTTTCTACAACCCCATCACCAAATTCTCCAGTGCTATTTTTACCTCTATGTTCTGCAATGGCTTTGAAGCCTCCTTAAAGTCAAACAAGTAAAAAAAAAAAATGTCAGGGCACATATACACAACAGCTCACTCAGGTTTGAGGGATTACAAGGTATAAACGAGGAGGACGGCAGCGGAGCACGCCGGCACGTCCACTGATTCCGAGCGGCTTTCCCATGGGGATGAGGAAAAGGGGGGTGGGACCCGGAGTTAAGGATCTGCCGCCGCATCGGGCTGAACGGCTGAAAGCAAGAAAGCCAGGGTCAAATCTCTTCTCCTCTCTAATCAAACAAGTCTGCAGGGGACGGGGGGGTCAGGGTCTGAGGAGGGGAGGGTGTCGCTCCTGTAACAGAGATGTTCTCGTTAATCCCCTGTGTGAAGGGGAGCGGGCAGGTGGGCCGACCCAGCCTTAGTTTACTCTGAAAAGAACTGCCAGCGGAGTTCGAGCGTCTAGAGATCCACACTTGGATCACATAGCTCAGAGGCTGTGTGTGGAACCACTTGGCCTGCCATTGTCCTACATGGCCGGTCTTGTCTGAAAAGCTGTAGAAAGCCTGTAATCAGATTAAAGATTGCCAGGATGAAGGGGGCTAGTTTTTCTTTCTTTTTTTTTAAAAGGGAACAGGGAGGGAGATTGCAGCCCCTCTAATCAGTACCTGCCATTGAAGAGCAGGAGAGGAGCTAAATAACTCGGCAGGGAGTGTGGGTACAAGGGCCTCATGGACAAATTGGCCTGTTGTTGCTTGGGTATAATGGTGGGCAGTGAGTGGGGGGGCTGGAGGAAAGGTGGTGTCTTTCATTCAGCAGTCTTTCCCCTCCTGACCTGATAATTATATCACTCTTAAGGGCTGATTGGCACTGGCTGATTGGTACATCTGTGTCGATAGACCTTTTTACCCAGAATTTGTCACTGAATCCTTCGGTACTTGTGGTTGGGGAAAAAACACTTAATTTTGCTTGGGTCCCAAAGCCGAATGTCCTGTTTAAGGGTTAAATTGAGTTTCTGAAGAAATGATAGCAAGTAAGATCCGCCTGTAAGCTCAAATGGCTGCTTAGAACTATAAATTAATTAGTATTAAAAACTGTAAACACTGCATGACAGATTGTGTGAAATATGTATATGACAAAATTCACATTTCTGATTAACAATTAAAGTATATAGTTAGGTGAGATTGTATTGAAGAAAACTGTAAATTATTATTATTATTTCTTTTTTATTTTAAAATATTAGTTGTATTTAAAAAACTTTGCCTAATCAAAGTCAGGTGCAGCTAACATGCAGGAAGCCATTTTGTTGTTATATGACAAGAATCTCATTAACCAGGAAGTGATCCTCATGACTGTGGCTGCATCCGGAATCGCGTACTTCCCTACCATGCTTCTCTATTTAACAGTATGTGACAAAAGATGTCTGAATTCACAGTACTCATAAAAGAGTAGGTAAAAATACCCGGATGACCGATGAGAAAAATGTAGTATGTCCGGATTACATTCATACTACTACACATATACTTTTTTAGTGCTCGGAAAGTTAGTACTTAAACAAAAAAATCCTACTCAAGAGAGTATGCGATTTTGGACGCAGCCTGAGTGTCAAGGTCAGTAAGTATCATTTGATATTTTTATAGCATTTGTAGGTTAATTCAGGTTGTCAGATGGTATAACCCCCCAAAAACATAGTGGTATTCCTTATTCAGGATTCGGCCTTAGTTCAATTAGGGCATTTAAGTAGCCTTTATAAACGTGTCTTTGAAAAAAAACATTACTGGTGTGCATCTTGAGACAAAACAACAGCACTGACATACACTCTAAAAACTTTTACTATGATTTATTCAATTTTTTTGGTGAAACATTTTTAAACTAAAAAAATTGAGTCAATTTACAAGCAGTGAAATCAATTACATACACCGTATGAACTGAGTAAATGTAAGTAAAAAAATTAAGTAGATCTGAGTAACTGCATTTGGTACAATAACAAATAAAATTGAGTAGAAATAATTGGGATGAGACATTTAAAAACTAATATTTATGAGTAATATTAACAGTTTTTATTTATGAGTAATAACTTTTATAGTATTAATATTAACTTTTTTTTAATTTCCTCTAAACCTTTGTAAAATACTCCACACAACCACAGGTATACATGACATTGGCCTTTATTGTCGATGAGTACAGCAATACAGCATATTTTATACTGTTTTAACATGTATACAATATTGCCTACATTTAAACTCATGTAACAAACATATTAGAAGTAAAAATGAAACATTTAAAAGTAATTCAGGTGTAATCAACCGGTCTGTTATCCATTTCCACCGTATCAGCGCTGGTTCTGGAGCCTGAGATGGACTCGCGCTCTGCGGGTGGACTTTGAACTTCAGACCGCCGTCCTGGGTTTCACTCGTAGCCGAAAGATGCTGCGACGCGCCTGACTCCATAACCTGCCAATAAACAAACCGTGCACATTTCTGAGAACATTTTATCATCCAAATTAATTATATTCATTATCTTTAGGAATAAAATCGTGTTTTGAGCAAGGCACCAGGCGTTTCAAAGACAGACGCCACACTCGATTCGGTGACACACTGCATTCCTGTATGTGGTTTTGTATTAAATAAAATAAAGCACATTAATGATTTTGTAGATGAAATAAAACAAACAAACAAACAAACCTGCATTTCACAGAGGAAATGCACCAATTCTGTGACGCTGAGAAGAGAGAACTGCTCTGGAGACTGAAGGGAATTCAAACAGCCCGCGCTCACTCAACCGTCGAGTCGTCGTCACGTCAGAGGGGTGGGGGAGGGGTGCATTGTTTTAATTGAGTAAACTAACTCAATTTCCTAAGTGTGTGTTAAAGATTAATAATGTTGATTTGAATTAAGTAATATTTTTGTTAGAATATTTTGATAGAAATTTCACAAATATATTAAGTATATTTTAAATAAATAATTGGTTAGTCAAATACTAAATTCTTTTAGTGAAAAAAACTTAAATATAACTGTAAATTTTAGACAAAATTAACTGTTGGGATTTTTAGTCAGTTATTTTGGTATGTTCAACTCAATCAAGTAAATGATATTCAGAGATTTTATTAAGTTAATAAAGTTAATTATTACTGTGATATTTACTAAGCCACTGAATTATTTTTTAGAGTGTATTTTAAGATATGTCAGTGCAAGTTGCTTTCAGTTAAAACGGCTCAAACATGCATTTTAGTCTAAGACTAGCTTAAGCCTTGTCTTTGAAACCGGGGGGTTGGTTTCTTATAGTGCATATAGAAAAAAGTCCATAGCATCATGGGCCCTCAATCCAAGCCCTGCTTGTCATGCTAATCCTCATTATTTGTCCCCTTGTTAGAGGACCTTCCTTCTCTCGTGTGTTGGTTTTCCCAAACTGCTTCTCATGTCAGCCGTTCCTTTATACATATTCATTGGTTTCTACCACCAAGAGCATTAAGCCTTGTTAAAACAGAATCAGGCTTTTTCAGTGCGACATGAATCCATTTGCATGGGTCAAAGGGTCAGGTTTGAGAGAATATGACCCCATGGACAATAAATATAGGGGTCCATTTACGGCAATGCATAGCAGTCCGGCTCTTTGATTCGGACACAAGAGGAAACTGGCAATGGTGGGACAATAAAGATGGAGCACGAGCAGCTTAAAGTAAAATGTTCTTCTAATTAGAGGATCCACCTGCATTGGGAAAAGTGTGAATGGATGTGGGAGGGATAGAGCAAGAGTCCATATAATGGCAGTTCTTTTGAACATTTACTTGAACATTATTTGCATTTTCAGTCACTCTCTGTGCTTGATTGGTGGGATACTGCATGAGAAAAAAAGACATTTTAGGATTAGGTTGTAAAAAGATAGCTTTTACATTTGAGATAAGGCTACAGAATAATTAATGCAGGTTCCTTTAAGTTAGAAAATTTAGCCACACGATAATGTGTGTTGTTTATGATAAGCACGTTATGCAGTTTTGTTGTCTGCAGCTTTAAATGCTCGAGCTCTTTAAAGCAGGATGGATTCTGATTGGCTGTCAATGTTTTTATCGTTCATCAGCATTTGTTTTGTTCCTGTGTCATTATCATGTCGGCATGAAACAAAGGTTGCAATTGTCTTTTCTTTCCTATTGTGACACATATCCGAGAGAAATGGCTTCTCAAACAAGACAAAATGTAGGGCGGGACATGATTTTGTACATTGGATTGTTGGATGGTTGTAGTTGCTATTGGCCGATCTCATGTGAGTGACAGGTTGTCCTGCCCTTGTGCTAGTAAACACGTCATCAGAAAAAAGAAGAGATAAGGGGAGGGAAGGGAAGATATTTTGGTTAAAGATTAGGAGGGCATATGAATTCAAAAAATTATGATGTGCACTGATAAATCATTCATAAAAAATACTGCAATATTCCATTAAAAAACAAGAATTGAAGAACTAGCCTATTTTTTTTCAGCTGATGAACAATAAAAACATTGACAGACAATCAGAATCTATCCTACTTTAAGAGCTCCAGCATTTAAAGTGGCAGACAACAAAACTACAGAGTAATAATAAACAGAACATTATCGTCCGCTGGTGTGGACGGCAAGTTATCATTCTTGGTGTGAACAGGCTTTTATAGTTATGGTGTGGACTCATTTTAAAACTATATCTTTACAATTTTTGTTATAGTTATTGTCCCTGGTGTGAATGGGCCTTTACTGTGGATCTCTTCATTAACACATTCATCTCACCTTTTTTTTTTTTTTGGCCAATCCTCCTTTTCTCAGCTCTCCTATCAGCTGTGCACTGCTCAATATGGAGGAGGAGAATGGAATCAATAGATGAACACATCTGCCGTGTTTAAAGAGACGGTAGCCTTTCCTGTTCTCTGTGCTACGTTCCCACCCCCAGAGTGACAAGCCCTCTAAATGAGGATCTTAAGCCATGTCAGCACTAGAATTACAACTAATTAGGAGGTGGAACCGATGATTATGGCCGGCTCCTTTAAGCCAATGCTCAGGGCAAAAAGGGGGCTAATTGGTCGGAATAAACTGATTGGCTCCTTTGATCGATTCCTCTGTTGAGTGACACAGACAGGGACAAATTATTTTCCTTCAGTGGACATGGAAAAAGGGTTGCTACCTGACCAAGAAGAAGAAAAGCAAAGAGCTCTGAAGTAGGGATGGACTTACAGGGCAAGCTGTCAAACAAAAGCACTTGAGCAAAGGAAACACCTCTCTCCCTCTGTTCCGCCATCTGTTGGTGTTTAACGTGTGTTTAAGGTGATGTGCAAAGGAGGCACGTAGTCATTAGCTGCATTTTTGCAAGTTTCTTATGTAAAGTTTCTTATTGACTGATGTTCTCTGGGTTGTGGAGAGAAGATTTTCCAGTTCAAATTAAAGAGAATTTTGTTTGTAAAGTAGCAGCAAAGTAGCAGCCTGTGATTGTTTACATGCCACTAAGATAACGAGAACCATGATAATATCATGTTTTTTTTTCACATGTACCATGGTATATGGTATTCCTTGAAGTACATCTGTAACTTGAATATTAATTAGTATTTGAATATTATAATATATAATCGAACATTAACAGTATTTGAATATTAATTAGAAACGTAAAACAAATACTTCTGAATATTTTAAAAATTATACCCCAAAAAATCGGTATGTCAATCCCATGCTTTATAATCAAAGTACCATGTAACACTCAAAAAAATTAAGCCTTTTATTTAAGATTTATGCAATTTAATTAATAATAAAATTCCATCAAATTGAATCAAATAATCCTTACGTATTTTAATTGAATAACTGAACAATACTTAATTATTCAATCAAAATACGTAAGGATTATTATTAAATTGGGTAAATCTTAAAAAAAAGGCTTAACATTTTTTTTTAGTGTACTGGCACAGTATTTTGTTTTGTAGTATATTCCATTTTCTTTCAACTTTGAATTTTCACACACACATCACTCACTGTAAACTCAAATAAATAGGCAAAACTCAAAGGTAATCAGTTATATCAAAGTTTTTATATTAAGAGATTCAAAGTTTAAGTAAGCAGAACTTGCAGATTTTTATTTTGTACTTATATGTTTTAATTGCTCTTAACTTGAAATATTTGAGTAAACTAATCCATACATTTAACTTAAAATTATCATGTAATCTCAATTTAAATATTTTTAGTAGTGGAAACTTGGCTAGCTTTACCTAGATAATTCAATATATGTTGACTTGCTAATTGGTAACACAATGCTTTGATAACATGTCATGAGCATAGCATAGCAATTGCTGAAAAAGTAAGACGATATTATACATTTACCATATACCTGTTCTCAAACCAAGCTCATGCTCCTCTTGTCACCATGATGGTAACAAAAAACCCATCATTACAGAGGCTCTTTTAAATTAGCATAGCAAAACATTAAACACTACTAAATCTCCCACTTAACATTAATCTTGCACAAAAAAATAAAAATTATATAACACTTTAATTTTAGCATTTACTCTCCCTTTCGAGTGCAATAGCAAAGCATGCTGGGAAATGGAAATCCCAGCCCAGTTTTAGTTAAATTTAACTTTGTCTAAATTAAAAGAAAAAATTCATAAAACTCAAAACAATTCAGATTACTTAAAATGTGTCAGTTTTGTGAATTCAAAAGAAAAAGAAAGTTCCAATAAAAGTTAATTTGAACTAATTACTTTAATTAAAGTTTTCCCTACTCAAACCGATTAATTATTATGAGCGTTAAGGTTCCCAGTGCAGGATTTCTCTGAAGAAAAAGATTTAAAGAAAAAGTCAAATTCAGTCAAATACAAGTAGGCCTATGTATTAATCAGAAATGTTAATTTAGTATTCTAAATCCTTTGCATTACATCACAGGAAATGTGTCAGTGTTTTTTTTTAGATCGGCTCTGATTTTTAGATCTGAGATGAAGTGCATCTGTGAAGTGAATTTTTTGCCAGGCTGCCATATAAAGAAATTATGAACACATGCAAAATCAAGACAGAACCAATAAAATATGAATAACTGATTATGTTGTATGTATGCTTTTTCTTGTGAGCTTTTAGCTTTTCTATGCATCTTTTGCATAGTAAAATAAAACCTGTATCTATAGTTTGCCTTTTTTTGCCAAATAATTTTGTCAGATAAATACCTTAACCAAGTTTAGTGTTTTGTTCTTCCCTCACTTTTTCCCTTTTCGGACATCACTTTTGGCATACTGTATATTAAAATGTAATTTATTCCTGTGATGCAAAGCTACATTTTCAGCATCATTACGCCAGTCTTCAGTGTCACATGATCCTTCAGAAATCATTCTAATATGCTGATTTGCTGCTCAAGAAATTTTTCTTATTATTATCAATGTTGACAACAGTTATTGAAATATTTTTGTAGAAATCAATTTACTGCATCCTTGCTGAATAAAAGTAATCACTTAAAAAAAAAACCTGAGACAAAAAATATTTTTGTAAAAAGCTAATGTGAAGTGAAATGTCCATAAATTCTTGTATTCTTGTATATTTTACGGGAGTATCCCACTAAGAGGTTTATTAGTATGCCTAGAAAATATAACTGAATATATAATGGACAAAAAACAAACCAAATATTTAAAAATGCAGGGGAAAAGTTGCACCTCGTCATAAAGTTGTTTCCCGCCCAAATAAAGGCTCAGGAGCCCCTTGTATCCTCATTCCCACCCCGATCCGGAGAGGAGACCCAGCGTCATCTGTATGCGCTGCTGCCAGCAGCCCTTGTGAGGTTTTTGTAGAGGCCCCGTCGGATCTTGGAAGCAAAAAACAACAGATTAGTCATGATCTTATCCACCAAGTATCTGCCCCTTTCTTTTCTCCATCTGACAAGTGTCTAAGAGGGGGAGGCTCCGCTTTTCAGAGCCATCAGATGAACTTCACACCAGAAAAAGAGGTGGGGGATGCGGGGAGAGGGACGTCTTTTCAGTCACACTTAGAGAAGCGCCCTTCTCAGTTGCAGGGGCCTTGTTGCTAAGGTATAAGGCCTCTCCATCTCTATGCTCTTGTTGCTAAGGACGAAGCCTCTCTGTCACTGGACAGCAGTTGCTAGGCAGGGCAGAAAGTGGAGGAGTGCACGCTATGCCGTCTGGCAGCATTGTTGTCTTGGCTGAAACATCTCTTTCTCCTGATGTTTGCTAAATGACAGGTCGGTTGCGTACCTCACGTGGGACCCGATTCCTTGTGAAGGGGACCCCAGACTTAGTGGGTGGTACCATGGAACAAAACGCTGCTTTGAATGCAATGGGCTGAATATGGGCAGGGCCGATTTCCTTGATTGCTCTTTGGCTGATTTCCACTATATTTCTATATAGACCAGGAGCATTACTAGCCTTTGGGGCACATGCCCCTATCAAAAAAATTGTTCTGTTTCCAAAAATGGTTTGTAGGTCTCATCCGACACTCTTTTTGTTTTGTTTTATAAAGTATCCTGAAACTATTTAGACTGGAAACAATTCAGTGTGTGAATGAACGGTCCGATTGAATCAAACTGAATCACAAACAATTTCAGAACTTTTTGTAAAGCTGTTTGACTGATTAGATCAAACTTGATTTTACTTGTGAATCTGGCATCGTCCGATTCTTGAAAACACATGACGTGACTGCTGAAATACCATCAGGGAAAATGATTCTCATATACGGTAATCTCCATTGACAGGCAAGGATCATGAATATTATACTGAGGCACAGCAGTATTTGGGTCAGTTCACCCAAAAGTGAAAATTCTGTCATTATTTACCCTCATGTCGTTCCAAACCTGCAAGACTTTCGTTCATCTTCAGAACACAAATGAAGATCTTTTTGATGAAATCTGAGATCTCTCTGTCCTTCCATCGACATCTACGCAAATACCACTTTGACACTTCAAAAAGTTCATAAAGAGATCATAAAACTAATCCATATGAATTGAGCGGTTTAGTCCAAATTTTCTGAAGAGACTCTATTGCTTTATCTGATGAACAGATTTAATTTAGCCTTTTATTCACATATAACTATTGATCAGCAAACTTAAACAGAAGCTCAACCAAACCTGCTTGATGCGCGAGAACAAACCTCATTGGTTCTTGCTGAAGCTCAAAATTGCTATGTAACACACAAGAATAACCCTCATTGGTTCTTGCTGAAGCTCAAACGTGCTGCGTAACACGAACAGTGTTGTGGGTAGCGCATTACAAGTAGTGTACTCGAGTTACGTAATCAGATTACTTTTTTCAAGTAACTAGTAAAATAACGCATTACTTTTAAATTTACAGCAAAATATCTGAGTTATTTTTTCAAATAAGTAATGCAAGTTACTTTGCTTTCCCATTTATTGACTGACACTTCTGTCCTCATGTTGAGAGAAATCGGGAGGAAGTGCAGAGGCATTGTTTGCACTGTGTAAACATGATGGTTATTGTAGTTCTAGACTAAATGTGAGCAGACATTTACTCATGTCACTGGCACAAAAATAGATTCAGTATTCCTCAAAATGAATACATGCAGTGAAATGCAAAATCAGAATACTACGCAAACCTCCAATAATTAAATGTTAAATAAAACAACTATTTTTATGCATCTCACTTTATTGACCGATGTACTTGCTGCTGACCTTCAATGATTTAGTTAAACCTTAAGCAACAATGACTTTAGATTTTTTGTTTTATTGGTGACGTGTTAAAGAATTAGCATTTCCTTCAGCCGTATTATTTCGACTTTGGTGTGAAAGGGCCTTTACATTTGCCCCAAAAAAATAGAACTTTTTTGTTATAAAAAAAACAAAACAAGCCAGCCCAGGTGAGAAAAACTAACATAACGCATTACTTTTCTTAAAATGTAACTAAGTAATGCAATATTGTAATGCATTACTTTTCAAAGTAACTTTCCCCAACACTGAACACGAGAATGAACCTCATTGGTTCTTGCAGAAGCTCAAACGTGCTGCGTAACACAAGAATGAACCTCACTGGTTCTTTCTGAAGCTCAAAATTGCTATGTAACACACGAGAATGAACCTCATTGGTTCTTGCAGAAGCTCAAACGTGCTGCATAACACAAGAATGAACCTCATTGGTTTTGCAGAAGCTCAAACGTGCTGCATAACACAAGAATGAACCTCATTGGTTCTTTCTGAAGCTCAAAATTGCTATGTAACACATGAGAATGAACCTCATTGGTTCTCGCACGTCAAGCGAACAGGCTTGTGCTTCTTTATACCACAACTGATGTGTGAGTCGATGAATGTTTATGTGAATAAAAGCCTAAATTCAATCTGTTCATCATATAAAGCGATCAAGTCTCTTCAGAAAATTTGGACTAAACTCAAATGGATAGTTTTATGATCTCTTTATGAACTTCTTGAAGTATCAAAGTGGTAGTTGCGTAGCTGCTAGGTACAGAAAGCTCTCAGATTTCATCAAAAAAGATCTTTATGAACAAAAGTCTTACGGGTTTGGATTGACATGAGGGTGCCCAGACAGCAACATAGTGTCGGCCCAGATCCAGGCCACATCTGGTACATGTGGATTACACGGATACCAGATGTGGGCCGGATCTGGTCCAACACTATTTGCTGTCTGGGTGAGTAATTAATGACAGAATTTTCATTTTTGGGTGAACTATCCCTTTAAGGTGTAGCGATACCCCTGATATTGATCTTGATTTGCTCAAATGTGTCCATAAACCATGAATTTGAAAAGGTAATATTGGAATATGCTGTTAGCTGTCTTTGGCAACCTAATTAAATAATTAACATAAACCCTCCCAGGTAAAAACAGACAATATCTTCCACAAAAAGAGCCCCAGACAGTCTCTTGCATTTAAATTGGGGTCCTGAGAATGGTCAGTGGGGCCTCTACATACTACTTTCCAGGACATAAAGCAGAACAGCTAATGCACAATCACAACTCAGCCAGACTCCATTTATCAAAGCATGCATATTCATATCTCTGCATGCAGCTCTGAGAACCAAAGAACACGTGAGGCCCCTGGGAACCGTTTTGGGGTTCCCAGAGTCTTGCTTCAGCATGACAGCACCACATAGGATGTACGAGGGGAGATACGCCCTCAAAAGCCTCTTAATAGACACCATCCCAGACAGACCCTTGTCTGGAACCAGACTGAGCCATGTTCAAGTGCAAAGACTGCCAGACGAGGATGGGTGGAGCCGGAGGGTGGAGTCACGTTACTCCATTGACTCAGACATCACAGACATCACCGTCTGATCAGATTTCTGGTGTTCAAAAGTGTATGCTTTTGCCTCCCACTACCATTGGAGGACGTAATTCCCAGACACTGGGGTCAAAAAGTCAGTCTGAGGCAACTAATCTGCCACTCTGTAGACTAGACTGCATTTCAGATGCGCCGTCTATTGTGTTCAATCCATGGGAATTCTCACATGGCGGCTGAAATTAAACCATCAAAATGAAGCCGTTGTTACGTTCTAATCCCTCGAGCATTTCGGGTTATGTATCTAAAGATTCTTGACAGTACTGCAATTGCAGTAATTCATATGCATGATTATATTTGAGCCGTATTCTCTATGACAGAACATTTAATCTCTCCTTCAGACATTACACATCATAAGTGTGTGACAGAAACACTAAGATGGGCCCAGGAGCACATCAATTTACTACTGTAAGGAATTTTTCACAGTATATTGCCATTCAGAAATTATTGGTATCCTAAGGCTTTGTACAATGACTCATAACCAGGCCCACACGGAATCACACGGACGCCCGCAGAATTTGAAAATGACTAAAATAAATTTGACCGTGGAGGAGTAAGGAAACATAAAAATCTGCAAAAATTACTTATAGCTATTAAAAGTAGTTAATTTATTTACTTAGCTACTGTAGGTATTTATTTATTTAGATCTATTGTTGAATGATATTAAATTGTTTATGTAATGATTTGTGTACAATTGATAAAGCAATATTTTCTCCGTCTTTTAGCGGATGTACTGTAAGAGAGATCTAGCTTTGTTTAAAAGACAAGTTGTTCTATTTGTATTTGTATTGTTAACCTTAAATAAAATTTAAGTGAATATTTTTATTTAATTTGTAATGTTTTCAGTTCCAATACTCTTAGATCTTTTTAATACATTTAAAACCATTCCGCATAATTCTGCAGTTTTTCCAAAAATTCAGCGCAGAAATCACAAAAAAAGTCAGCAGATTCCGTGTGGCCCTGCTCATAACCTACTGTAAGTAGCTTAATACTTTGACCCCGAGCAGTGGAACAAATCTATATGGAATAATCAGCCATTTTAACCTTGCTCATACCTTTCACCATCCTGATGGTTTTGCATTTGCAAATCAGTTATTTACTATTGCTAGCTGTTAAGCATGTTGAGGTGTCCACAATGATTACTTGTGCGAGTCATTAAGTGTAATGATTGCTTTGCTTTCCAGAGCCAAGGAAGCATTATCGACCCTGCCGACGCTCTCATACACTGCTAAACAAATTCAAGAGTGTCTACATGAAGTGTGAAGTCAAGTGCCTTTCATACCCTTCATAATCAACAGACCTTTATAGGAAACTCTAGAGTGTGAGTGTGAAAATAGATTTCAAGGGTTTGCCTTCCTCATAGTGTAGATTTTTGATCTACTCATCTATCTACAGTAGGACTGATTTATCTAATGAAGGACTGAAGCTGTTCTTAAGGCAAATGATAGCCTTAATTCTCAGAGTTTTGATATCAAAATTATTTATTTTGTATTGTCACTGTTTTATTTAGTTTTCGTTTGGATGGCAAAAACAAATGTTGTAAAGAACAATGTGAATCTTCCACATTCATAAGGCAAAGATCATTTTATGAATGTTACTTTTTGGACTTATCATTATTTACTCTGTACATTGTTGATTCATGCAACATCAGAATACATAGTGATGTCCAATTTGCGAACGAATCGTTTTATTGAAACGGTTCTTTTTAGTGAACTGGTTGAACACTGTTCACCATCTGAAACAGTTCGGGGCTCGAGTCAGCACAGAACTACAAGTTATTCAATCAAAACTCACTTTTGGACGTGTCTGACAGGCACTCTGTCTCGAAATGGGCCATTATATCCAGGAGTACATAATCCTATGATGCTGGTTTTTGCCAACTCATTCAGCGTTCAAGTTAGTCCAACAGTACACTGAACTGAGAACAGTACGGATATGTCCGACATGCTGAGAACTATCTGCCGATGGTTTCATAAAGGGGGCAAAATGTATGTTTCTGGTGTCTTTTGCTGAAAAGCATAAAGTATAACAAATAAAATGTATTGGAAATATAACAGTGATTCAATGGCAGTAGTTCTCATGTCAACAGCAGTACTCTGATAGCTGTTCAAGAGTCGGTGAATGCTTACAACAGTTCTCAAGTCACCAGTACGCTGAACTGAGGAAACCGTTTGGTCTCAGACATGTCCATGAAGAACTGATACGATTTTTTTATGGTTTTTCATGGTCTATGTAAAAAGATGACTTGATTAAGACTAGTTTATTCACTATAGATGTAAAACATCTGCGTTTCACATCATTATAGAGTGGTGCAGGCATGACATCACTTTGTAGGCCAAAACGCGGAAGCGAGTTAGCATTTTAGCACTTCTGGTTCCCTCGTCCCGAAGTCAATGGGTTTTTTGAATGGGGTTTTGGTTAAATGGCTGAAATAAGGTCTGTGGTGAACACAAGCTCAAGACACTTTTACGTTTTATTCTACAACATAAAATACATCTGTATTACCCCACTCATGATTTTTTAAGCTGTTATGTGTCTAAATGGGACTACAGAGCCTGTCGAGGAGATTAAACATCATCACGCCGAACAGGTAAACTCAGTCCGCTTTTACAGCCTCATTATGCTCATAATTGTGCTCTTATAAACTATTCTAACTCAAACTTTCTGGGAAAATATTTTTTAAATAAAAACTGGAAGAGTTGTAGCAAGCTTAGTGATGGTGACGTTGAATTCGTGGGACCGTGGTGTAGTCCGTTTATAGCTTACCATTAGCTTTTAACTTCTGGCGACTGCATTTAGACGTCTAATTATCTTGATGGACAAATCGTGCAAGTATCATAAACTTTTGTTGATCACAGAGCTTGTTTTTAGCGATAATCCAAAAGCCTATGGGAAAATCCTATTGGGTTTTTCTCGAAGGAACCAGCGTGATGCTAACTGCCGGTTGGCCTACAAAGTGACGTCATATCCGCACCACTCTATTGGGTGCTTTAATAATAGCATTGCATATATGTGACATCATTAGGTAATTACGTAAAGGAACTGGTGAATCGTTTTTTTTTTTTTTTTAACTGGTTCATTGAAACAACGTGCCTGAAAGAACCAGTTCGCAGAAAAGAATCAAACTTACCATCACTAAAACATTGCAACCATATTATAATACACTGATTACAATTTATAGCATGCAAGAAGTTTATCTTGCAACCCAATACTAGACTTCTGGGGCTATACTATTAAACATTGGTAAACAATATGCACAACATGTAATATCACACACAATTCTGATCCTTTACTAACTAAGAACACACCCACAAACCCGTTTCACAAAAGTCTTTGTGAGCATTTGGACCCAAACCAGGTCAGAACTCATCCAGCTACAAGGCATACTGGGAAACTGGTGACACAACAGTATTTTATTTACTTCCTGCTTCACTGTCTTGTGTTTACACTGTTATTTGTCAGGTGTTGCTCAGCATCACAAGGGTCTCTCTGAGGTGAGTTAGTATCTTTTTGTGTTTAAGTATTACCACAGATTGATCTTAATTCCTGCTAAGTAATGTCTTGTTTAGCTTTTAAACTGCAGCTGGGTTCTTTAGTTTGACCTGCCTGAGCCAGTGTTACTCTCACACTGTGCTAAAGGATGGAATCAACTTCAAGTATTGATTTTTAACAGTGTGCTTAAAATAAAAATCAAACACAGATGCTACAGACATATGGCTATGAATGATTATAAAACAGCTATTTTAGTAAACTGTAGATCTTTCATGTATTTGCTAAATCACATCTCACTGTATTTCCTGCTCTCCCCTAATGTATCTCACCCATTCTCAGAAAAAAAAACTAAACGTGTATGAACCTGCTATTAAAAGATCCTTTTTAAAGTCCTGTCATAAAAATGGTTTCTGTTCCCCTAACCACCCAAGATATAGCAGTTCTCCAGCACATTTCTTCTCAGCTCTGTGGCAAAGAATTTGAAAGGGTGTAATTATGGTTATAGACATAACACTAGGACGTCCCATTAGGGTGTAGTGGTGGGTGATTACACAGGTGCCATGTTGCAGAGCACAGACTGTACTATTAAAGAGCATGACCTATGGTGAGTGTCCACTCATCTCTGCCAACATTAAAGTGAAATGAGAGTTGATTACTAACCTCTGGCCCCAGGCCGGCTGCTGATTGACAGCCTGCTCAGTTCCTCCTACTGTTGCCCACTAAATGGGACCGTGCATGGTGTGCTTCCACAGCGGTAGCAGGCTATTGTGATTGAGCATAGAAAAATACAGAGGAACATTAATTTTATTCTCAGATCCTAAAATATCAACAACAACGAGTGGTCATGCATTTGTTAAAGATCTGAGCTTGAAACTGGAAAGTTGAAGGTTTGAACCCTGTAAAGGACAAATCTTCATCTGTCATCAATGTGGTTAGGGTTACGGTCACAAATATACTGTAAACTACTTTGCATAAAAGTGTCATGTAAAAGACAAATTAGTAATGACAAATATGTGGTTGCCAAGACGTTCTCTGTGGTTTTTAGCATGTTGCTATGAGGTTGCTTTAAGTGGTTGCCAAAGCATTGCTATATTACAGGTGTTCTAAGTGGTCGTGGATGCCGTTGCTAGGGTGGTGTGGATTGTTGCTAGGCTAGTTGCAGTACCGCTGCTGCTTATACGAAGATCTCTGTTGCTCAAAAAAACCTTTCATTTAATATTAACATAAATATAAAAAATGCATTTTACGTTGAATGCAGTAAGCACACATAGGCAACACGCCATTCCTGCATCTGCCCCCACCTCTCTGGCTGCAAATGATACCAGGAAAAGACAACAGCAGTTTGGTGCTGAGAAGCGAAAAAAAAGCCCAAAATGAATCCCGTGGATCACTTTCAGGTATGTTCACAAACATGTGAAACTTAATATTTTTGGCTATTGAACTTAATGGGTGAGATTAATTAAACGTGTTTTACGCCGTTAATAATTTGACCACCACCAACGCATTTGAATTGATACAATTTGTCATATAATTTAAATTATTTTAATGTGCCATGCATTGCATTTTGAACCAAGGTTAAGATCTGTATGGCTGTCACGATTCCTCGATTAAATTTAAGTGCTCGATTTTAAAACAAAATCCTCAATTGCAATTTACCCGTGTCGAAGGACTCTTTTCATAGACTGTGACGACGCGTTTTAAAGGGTTAGTTAGTTCACCCAAAAATGAAAATTATTACCATCCTAGGTGTATATGACTTTCTTTTTTCAGCCAAACACAATCTGAATTATATTAAAAAAATATTGTGCCTCTTCCAAGCTTTAAGTAACTTATGGCTCCAGGGGGTTAATGCATTTTTGTAAGAAAAATATCCATATTTATAACTTAATAAAGTATAATAACTGGCTTCTGGTAATGGTTGTACGCGAGTCGAGTTCCGGAAGAATGACCTCTGACCCGACGCATGACATACGATGTAGGAGTCATGTGGTAGGAATAGCATAAACTTAGGTCAGAGTAGACACCTCTCGCGGTTCAAACAAATAGGGCTCAAGCTTCTCCGATATTACTCTTTAAAACGTCTCGTTTTAGACTTATAATTCGTGACCAGTGTTTTGTTTTGCTCTATCCTCTGCACTTCCGCGTTCGTCACTCTTCGGCCAGAACTCGACTTGCGCTCGGCCGTTACCGGAAGCCAGTTATAGGCTACTTTATTAAGTTATAAATATGAATATTTTTATTACAAAAATGCATCGCTTCTCTTCAGAAGGCCTTTATTAACCCCCTGAAGCAGTATGGATTATCTTTTATGATGGACAGATGCACTTTTTTGAGTTTTAAAATCCCAAGTTACCATTCACTCCCATTATAAAGCTTGGAAGAGCCAGGATATTTTTTAATATAACTCCGATTGTGCTTGGTTGAAAGAAGAAAGTCATATACACCTAGGATGGCTTGACGGTAAGTAAATTATGGGATATATTATTATTTTTTTAAATGTATGTAAAAAAAATCTAACCCAGCGTATCAGCAACAGTAATGCTTTCCTTAACAACGCATATAACAGTTTGTTTCGTTAAAACTAAGCTGTAAAAAGTAAAAACTCCTAGCGCGTGCATGAAGGCCAGCGGTGCACTGCAGCACCAAGCAGAAAGAGGGCAGCCGATTCCTAGCACAGCGCTGCAGGAGAGAGGGAGATCATTGAAGAGGAGGAGGCAGGGAGGAGTACCGTGAGGGTCTGGAAGTGCGCGAGGGGGTGTTTGGGTGAGAGGCGACAGCGTGAGTATTGTTCCAGCGCCTGACTCGCCACTCTCAAGAGGCTCGGGGTTCCCACGGTCCGCACAGCAAACAAACGCACCTCAGCCTTTCTTTCCCTCGCTTTGCAGTGATGTCATTAATTACCATCAAAATGCGCGCGACAGCGATCGAGAGTGTGAGTCTGCTCGCGAGTGTATATGCGTGTGAGAGAGAGAAAGAGCGAGCGAGGCAGCCATAAAGAAAGGGACCATTGTCTGTGCTGAAATAAAGAAATCTCCACTGAACCATTGTAAATGGGTAAGGCTGGAAAATGCACCAAAATGCAAGGGTTTGGTGAGTTATAGTTGGGCTGTCACATCTTGTCAGGAGCCCACAAATAGTGATGTCCAAATGCAAACAGCCCTTGCCTCTGAGAGACACTGTACCCTTGTTATATACTATATTCTCAGTTCTGTAACTCTGGCTTGTCTTTGAACATCAAAAAGAGGGATGGAATGATCTTTCTCAACACTGGCAAAGATACTGTGTGTGTCTGTTAGTTTACTTGGCTTTAATTGGTGGGCAGAATTATCCCTTCAAGTTGGCTAAATCTGACAAATGTTCCCTTTGTGTACATATAAACTCAGCAAAAAAAGAAATGTCCCTTCTCCTGGATACTGTATTTTAAAGAGAATTTAGTAAAATCCAAAAAAAGTATTACAGATCTTTATTTAAACAGTTTTTTCATGCTTGTTCAGTTAACCATAAACAATTATTGCACATGCACCTGTGGAACAGCCCTTAAGACACTAACAGTTTACAGACAATTAAAGGTATGGGTATAGGCACAGTTTTTATGATTTTTTTGTTATTGTTGTTGTTATACTAGTTAAATATCTCGTCACATTCTGATCAATCAATAATAGAAGTGGTTTAAATATTTAAAAATGTACATATATCTTCTGTGGATGTCTCAGGACCAAAAAATGTTCGTCCAGTCATTGCATTTGGTCTGAATGCAATGATAAGGTGTCCTACTTGCCTGTCAACATATTATTGCCTGTCAACAGCTTATGCTGCATTCACCCCATGTTGTAACCGTAATTCTGAGATGGCAACCTGTGACATTCTACTCGGAAATGTTCACGTCCTCAGACTCGGATTTATGCGTTTCTGTCAACACTATCAACGGCGAAATTAATCTGCGGTAGTCAGGTGGTACATGTAAGAGCTCTGCAAGTTGTTTACATTCATTTTTATTGTAATGTTATGAAGCTTTGCTGACTTTGCGCTCGTTTTGGTGGCTTTGGAGAGGGTGGGATCTCATGATTTCACAGCTAGCTTGCTATTGCTAGCTTCTCAGAAATTGCCTACCCTACCTTTAAGGTCACTACTGGCTCTGAAAAACAACAGGAGAAAGATGCTCAGGGTCCCTGCTGACCTGTGTGAACATGCAATAGTCCTGCTGCAGGGAGGTGTGAGGACTGCAGATGTGGCCAGAGCAATAAACTGCAATGTCTATAATGTAAGACACTTAAGACAGTGTACCCATAGACACATGTAACCATATCACCCCAGATGGGTTTGAGAACCTTGGTGGAAGAGTGGAGTAACGTCTCACAGCAAAAACTGGATAGATAGACAGACGGACGGACAGACAGACAGACGGACGGACGGACGGACGGACGGACAGATAGATAGATAGATAGATGGATGGATGGATGGCTAGATATTTTCTTTGAGGGATAGCATGGGTTAGGTTAATGCCTGTTTTAAAAACTAGAAATGTGTATAAATGTCCCCAGAAAATATAATCTGATGGTTCTTCAATTGGAATAATAATATTTAAAAAAAGATTCATAAAGTAATTTTTTTTATTATAAAAATGCACTTTAGGGGGTTAGTCAGTAAAATAAATTTTAGGATTAGTCTGTAATAATTCAAACAAGCTATTAAATAAATGCAACTGAAGATGTACCATCCTAAATTACTGAGTAAATGTGTGCATTTTTGTGTTTACTAAATTTGAAAATGGCTCTGGGGATATTTGGGGATGCCCTCATTTGGAAATATAATTTGTGAATAAAGTGGGTTTTATTTTTTTCATTTTTAAAAATGCTATGGGCTCATTTAAAAAGCTAAGTAAATGTGTGTGGACGTGCCAATTTGTGTGCATTTGTTTGTGTGTTTGCTCGCATTGTCTTTCCTTAAAGTTCCTGAACACTCTCCTAATCACGATTTTATGCATGGATAGAAGCATGTATTTGAGGATGCCCAGTACCGGCATCTTTCTGAATGCAGCAAATCTCTGATGGGCATTAGCGGTGCCCCGGCAGCATTGTGCCCTGGAATGTGAGTGAAATGACCCAAACCTCCAATCTAGCACTCATTACTTCTGGGTTGCCCAGCGGAAGAATCCACACGAAACACTGTCCTGCCTCATTGTGCTGTGTGTGGACCCACAATGATTGTTTTTAATGTGCATCCACTGAAAGTGATGGCGAGTCTGCACCATCAAAGCACAAGCAGATAATTGTGGGCATCTAAACTCTCCAAGGACATTCAATGTTAATTGGGAGCTTCAAATGGGCAAAGCGGCCAAAGTGAGGAGAGTGTTTTGTTTGTGCCATACAATGCGAGAGGTTAACTTTGCTCAGGCCATGAGATACGTCTCGGCCCCTGACTGAACGCCTTGTTCTCTTCTGCAGTGCCAGCCTTGTGAAAAGGCTCATCTACCTCATTTACTCAAAGGCTGTCAGACGTCTCGATAATTTGTAACAATGGATGTGTGCTTAAAATGAAGAGTGGGATGGAAAGAAATAATTTTTCCTCCTGATTACTAATTGTTTTTTGTTTTCAGCTCATTGTTGCAAACCAACCGTGCAAATCATGTTATGTATTTCCAGATATTTCAGGTCAACTTTCTCTACTTAGCACACAGGAACTGTGGGATATTGTGTATAGGCTGCTGCTTGAAAGGATTGCTGACTGGCATGATGGGATTGCCATTACAAGCTTGACTGCCCCTGTTGCCACAAGATGGTGCCACTGTGGCATTATGCTGTATAATCTGGTGGTTCTTCAATTGAGATAGTAGGCTATCTCAGTGGTTTTCAAACCTGTCCTGGAGGCACCCCAGCCCTGCACATTTTGTGTCTCCCTCATTTATCACACCTGATTCAATTCATCAGCTTGTTAGTAGAGACTGCAAGAACTAAGTGTCTGACGCATACAAAATGTGTAGGGCTGAGGTGCCTCCAGGACCGGTTTGAAAACCACTGGGCTATCTAAATGTATGAACAAATTAGATCATGCACGATTTAAAAAAAAAAAAAAATAGAGATCACGATTCTCCCACGATTATGAATAGACAACTAAACACAATAACATGTAATTTACTAGAGGTTCTGACCAAATGCTTTTTTTTTTTTTTTAAATATTGGTTTAAATGAATGATTCGATGACTCGCTTATTAAGACTTCACTTGTTTAATTACTAGGTGAATTCACGTTTTTGAACGAATCTCTTGAATGAATGATTCTGTGACATACATTTTTTAACAGTCACTTGTTGTCGCCACCTACTGGTGTAACGATGTAATTGATACAATCTTTATTTGAAAAGTAAAGTTTCTTTCAAAAGGTGATTTCTTCTATTTTTGATTACCATATCAGCATTTATATTCGAACTATACACTTTTACCTAGGGCCCTATGATTTCTGCGATGCAGAAAACGGGGACTGAATCGCTGAATCCAGTCATAAAAACGGAATTTAGCCTACTATATAACGCGGAATTTCACGGAATTAGTCATATTTGATGAATAAATAAAAATCAGGTCAGTACACTTAAATCAAATCACGATATAGACGTGTCTATGAATATTAAACAGCAAAATTTAAATAAAAAAAAAACTTTAGGAAGGGCCCTAAAGATGTAATTTTTGTTAAACTTTGAATACATTTTTGTTAAATTGTATAGGTTTCATTATTTCAATTAATTAGACATGCTTTTTGATTACTAAAAATGTAATTTAACCATTAAAATAAAAAAACGGAACCCAGAAAAATTAAAACGGAAAAACCTTCAGATGACCTTTCAGATGCATTTAATTACAAAAACTTTTATAATCTATAATAACATTAAATTTATTTCATGCTTCCTTTAAATTATTATTTTTTTTATTAATTGGCACGAACACAATCATTTAACAGAATCTCTGCTTGGAGATAGTTATCTGTGTAATTAAAATTAAACACATTGTGTAGGAATCTATATATGTGGTGCATGTACAGTTTAAGAGGTCACAAAAACCTAAATAAATTATTGCTTTGTGGAAATTGTTTTTCTTTCTTTCTCCCTCGTAAATAATTATTTTCTTTATATTTTTCTTGTAAATAAGTTATCATTGCCTGTCTATAAATAAACACAAGTTCACTTGTACTTGCCTCCCACTTATCTCCTACTTGTCTTAACTTGTCTCCTGCTTCTCTTAATCATTTTCAGTGTTCAGTGGTGACAATGGTCACGACTGGCCTAATGTTCCCCTTATTCTCTAGACGTTTAATAACTAAAGAAGGGTCGTAACACGCAATAAATAATAGTCGCAATAAAAAACTCATGATGGGGGTCATTTGGAACGTTTCAAACGTGTGTGGGAAAAGGTTACATAAACGAGGCTTTGTTACAGTAATATTATTTTAAAAATTTAGATTTAGATTTTTTTTTACATATTTTCTGAATTCTACAGTATGTCTTGGGTTAGTTTAATAATATAGCCTAAGCATCATCGATAACCCCTTGTTATAAATAAAAAGGGGGAAATTATTAGTAATTCTCTCTAATTAGCTAAGCCCTCTAAAAACACAAAACAAGCAGGGCCGTAACCAACATACACATTGAGGGGGAAAAGTACCGCCCCAATATGTAATGTAACTTTAAAAAAAAAAAAAAAAATGTAATCCACTTTTAAAAAATATCTACATTTCTCATTTTCATTCATGGTGATAACATGAAGATGTGCTTTGGTTTAGTAGATGATTGCTGCCATCTACTGGAAAACAAACACTTTTAAAATTAGAATAACACTAATTTTTACCTACAGCCACTATATGGAACTTAATGTTACAGTAATAATACACAGTAATAATACAGCGATGTAAACTGTTCATTTTTTTTAATAGAATTTCGCCATATTTTATTAAAATGTTATAAGACACGTTTAGAAAAGTGTTAAGAGTTTAGCCTAAATGGATTACCTCAGAACTAGGCTACAATTAGACTAGAACTTCTTTTACCGTTCTTATTTCTTCTTTTTTTTTTCCTTTATTCCCTTAAATCCCTTTTAATCCTTATTTTATTTTTCAGGTACCATTACATGCTTGGCCTGTGTTTTCATTGCATTTACATTTTTGACCAGCATAGGTCGCCATTTGTGTGTGTTTTGTGCATATCTCGCATGTATTTCTGGATTAGAGTGTGCGTTTCTGGATCTGTTACTGTTTTCACTCGATATATAACGGAAATTTGAGCTCTTTTCGGGCAAGACAGCCGGATCACTTTTAGATGATCATTTATTTATTATTATTATTATTATTATTTGTAGACTGGATAATTTCAGGTACGTTAACACAGCTTTATCCATTTCAAAGTTTCTGTTATGGCATCTGTTAAAGTAGCGGTTTCTATTCAGTTTTTCGGTCAAAATCACAGTTCATAATTCCATATAATTTACCTCAAGCGATCTGCTTTGAAGCTCTGTGAAGAATAAGACGCGCACCGATGGAGAAGCATTTCCATTGGCTGCAGTCTGCCGGTATTGGCCAATCACAAAAGTCAACATTGCACAGCCAATATCACAGAATACAAGCTCTATGTTTTTATTATATATTACGCTACGTTTATGTGGCTATTATACTGTAGACTATTGAGTGGATAAAATATAGAAATCTTTTAATTAAAAAAAAGAAAATCTAACTTTTTTTCCCCCCTCGAAATTCACTCCCCGGACTCCGTCCCCCCGCGCACCCCCTCATTTCCACCCGGGCGTAGTCGAATCATTGTCATTTAGGAATAAGATCGCAAGGGCGTTTTAATCGAGATCGCGATCCTAACGATTAATCGTGCATCTGTAGAACAAAGTGGTGACAGATGTTTGCTTTAAAAGACTCATAATATGTCTGCATGCATTATAGCCTACGCTCAAACAGGACGTGTAAATTAATGAGAACTGAAGGAATATTTTATGGAAATTAAAGGAATAGTTCACCCAAAAATTAAACTTCTATCATCATTTAGCCCATTCACCATTATAGCCCATTGTTACAAACCTGTATGAGTTTCTTTCTTCTGTTGAATTGAAAATAAGCATTGAAGAATGTTGGTAACCAGACAGTTGATGATAGCCATTGACTTCCATAGTAGGAAAAAAATACTGTGGAAATCAATAGCCTGTAAACTGTTTGATTACCGACATTCTTCAAAATATCTTCTTTTGAGTTCAGCAGAAGAAAGAAATTCATACAGGTGTGGAACAACATAAGGGTGAGTAAATGATGACAGAATTTTCATTTGAGACTTTTAGTCTACTCCACACAAATAAATGAGAACCCTGTTTATTTGCCTATTAAACGTGTTTGCATCTGCATTATGCTAATAGGCACACATCTCAAAATGTGCCTACAATTATTATTTTTAAAAATGTGTATATATATATATATATATATATCTGTGTGTGTGTGTGTGCAAGTGTATCTGTGATGTACATTGATTTATTCGTTATTCAAGGGAAAGAAAACAAGTGCTGTTATAGGCATGAATTTTATAGTTAATTCAAGAATTAGAATGTATAATGAACATAATTGTAATGCAACATGCTCTTAGTTGCACTACATTATTTATTTAATTTAAAAAAAAAAAAAAAAAAAATATGGATTGATGCTATAGGCTACACATTTTTCTGATTGGCTTTGGCAAGAAAGCCTAAAATATATTACAAATTTTATTTTATTTGTCATTGCTTAAATAAAGGGACAGATAATTCCTTGTACACATTTGTTTTTGAGATGATTTTCATGTTACAACTTGAAACTACTAAACTGAAAAGGTAAGGATCTAAAATTAAAACTAAGAGATCTACAAATAAAAGAGAAATAATTTCTTAAAAACAAAGGTTCCAAATGGGGGTTCACAGTGATGCCATAGAAGAACCATTTTTGGTTTCCCAAAAGAACATTTAAGTGAACCATTTTAATAATCTAAAGAACCTTTCCACCATAAAGAACCTGCTGTGCAGTGGGGTTCCATGGATGTTAAAGGTTCTTCATGGATAACCTCGAAGCCAATATTTTCAAGCCAATAAAGAACCTTTATTTTTAAAAGTATAACGACATATTGAACCAGTTCTACAGTTTATGTAAGTGCATGTTGCATTGGTGAGCCCATTTACTTACAATTCTAATTATCTCCATTACTTGGATATATCTCATCTGACCATGATAAGATATGAGAAGCTAAAAAATTCTTATCAACCCTGTATATTGTCAAAAACCAAAATAGCTTGGAAACACAGCTTGCATACCTGGGTGGCACTAACTGACATCTCAGGGGGTTGCCAGAGTCTCAACCCCCCAAAAATCTTTTTTATTGCCTTCCCTCTTTCAATGGGCTACACTTTACTCAATGCAACGCAGGAAGAAGAGGACGAAAAAAACAGTCAACAAATCACAACGTCCCCTTGCATGTGAAAAGAACCACAGCAGTGTGTACTTGCTCTCACAACGGGCAGAGTGCATTAACATTCTGTGTTAGTCCTGTGCAGGGTTCTGGGCCCTGAAAAGGCAAAGCTGAATCGCTGTATAAGTGTGGTGGTCTGCTAGACAATGACTCCACTGTGTGACTTCCTCTTTTTTAACTTCCCTCTTTTGACAAGTAAAAACTCCCT
Source organism: Coreius guichenoti (assembly GCA_039654105.1). NCBI lineage: Eukaryota > Metazoa > Chordata > Actinopteri > Cypriniformes > Gobionidae > Coreius > Coreius guichenoti. The sequence continues at coordinate 45,282,505 of CM077168.1, forward strand.
CACTGCACACACAAAATTAATCTAACCTAAATGGCTCATCTTTTCAGGTTTTCTCTTGGTCATCACCATCTCCCACTTTGAATGTCTCTGTGAGTTATGGTGCAAGCTTTGCTGAATGGAATGAAAAGGACACTTTTCTCAACCCTTAGATATACGCTGATTCATTTATCCTCTTTATATAGGATGATATATAAATGTGTTGTTAGACAAGCTTTTCTAAATCTAAATGTGAGTGAAGTAGATTATTATTTTTGAACTATGTAAAATGTGTTGAAATTTCTGCGTACTGATTAGGCGGTCTCATATCTGATCGTGTTTGTAAAAGTTCTCTGGGTTTTATGATTTTTTTTTCTCTACGCACTAACGAATTTAGTTTTTATCATGTTGCACTACAGACGGAATGCTTCACAAAGAAATAATCTTCATTGAAACGAGTTTGTTTTGTAGAAGAGAAGATATACATTTTTATGCAATGTACATTAATTTATATAGAAATACGTGAACTTACAGCTGTTCAAAAAAAAAATATTATAACCATTCAGATGCTTGGAAATGTAGAGAAATAAAAAAATAATTATAATTGTATTTATATATATATAACATAAAAGTAATACCAGCTATTATTATTATTGTTATTATTACATTAAGCATCATGTGATTTGCTTTGACATTTCGGAGACGAGTGCCAAATCTCAAAACTGATAAAAAGCTTTATAATTGGAGTTTAGAATGTCTGCGTTCCTTTGTCTCTATAGAAACGGTTCAGTCTCATGGTACGTAGGATTTAGACGATAATGAGTAGACAAAAGACCTGATGACAAAGACAATATGGCTTGTATTGATGCTTTAACAGTATGTGGAAAACATCATGCCCATAACGCATTTTCAAACTAAATAGAAAATCAAATGTCATAACTAGTTACAAGTCACCTTTATCTTTATTTCGTTAATTTAAAACATACTGTGAGCTGTAAAAGGCACATGTATAAATCTCAGATTAATATTGATTCTCAATTGGGTCACTTTAGTGCATTAATTAGGTACGCTATAATTTGAAAGAATGAAAAGTGCTTTTACGAAATATACGTTTATGCTTAAGCTAAATTTCTGATCTCATGTGTGAAACAAAGGCTCACAGACTAATGCAAGTGTGCAATTAACCAGAGGCCCATTTGGCAGTGCGCCAAATTAGTGGAATGTTTGCATCAAGAACAGTAGACATTTTCAATGAGAACGAAAGATTTCATCTGAAAAAGAGATTTATTAGAATGAAAAATACAGTACATCCTGAAAACTTCATTTATTTTCTTTACAAGATTAAAGCATTCTTAAAAATCGTACTAATTAATAATATAATTCATAATGCAAGTGATTTCAAAGATTAGGTAATTTAATAATTGTTCAAATAGTTGAGTGGCTACACTCTCCATGTGCTGTTGCATTCAGGTCTGTAAAAGTGTCTTTTGAGCAGTGATAATCAGACGTGCGCGTTCAAGCACAATTTCCCTCCTTGTGATTTACTTATTTAATCCAGTCTTATGTTGATTCCTCTATATAAATAGTCGTCATTAAAAATAGCTGTGGCTTCTGAAAGATGCATACATGTGTAATGTTGGACAACACTGTTCTTTCGAATTGGGACGAATTTTCCCCCCTGATAAGCCAGTCAGAAAATAAACCAATATTTATGTTTAATTAGGCCTAATATTTAATACATTTTGTCCATATAATTAGTATATACTAATGTCAAGAAACGTTGATTCGTATATTCTCACATTTAGGCTATATTTATACTTGATTTAAGCAATTATGTTATATTGGAAGTTGTTCCCAATAAAAACGTATAAGGCGCATTTGTTTGCATTTTCGTTAGCATCTTATGCATCCATCATGGCGGGCTTTTGTACTGGAGCTCTTAGTGTTGGCTACGCGCCAAATGTGGCACCTTCCTCTTGCCAAGTGTTACATTAGCTGTAATTATGTGTAAAGGGTCTTTTCTGTGTGCTGAACACTGCACCACAACCACTAAAAGCCAAGTCAAAATGGAATTACAACAGTGGACCTCATGAACCGCAGAGACTGGCTATTTATATAGGCCTCGAGTGAGTGAGTTTGCTGTCCTCTAAAACTTTCCCTTTCTCTCAGACATGGTCAGATGTTAAAGCAATTGGATAATAAGCCATTAACACATTGTTTAAATAGAGGATGAGCATTATTTTGAATATATATCAAATAGGTTTGATATTTATGTACATACATTTAGCGCTTTATTCAATCATTTTTAAAATATTTTGCATTCACAATGTGTGTGTTTGATTTTATAACATATATGAGAATGGTTGCTGGTGTTTACCAGTACAAGGAAAAGACTGAGAAAAGATCTGTTTATTCTCGCGATACAACGAGGTGCAATGTGACATCACGCACAATTAGCCTATGCATAAATTAACTCGCGATAATTAATGTTGTTGATGCCTTGATGTTCACACAGTTTAATATCCACCCAGCAGCATACACCAACGCACATGCCCTAGATGGAGATCACTGTGGGGTAGGCTATTGATACATTATTGATTATTTAGGGTTTATTTTCATATGAGCTGTGCCTGTTAGTTCTGCATAATAGCATGCGTCTGTTTCAGGATAAATATCGAGTGGTTGTTCAATGCCTTGTTCAAAGGCTTGTGCCTTCTATTGTTGTTATTCCAGCCAAAAGATGTCGCCTTTTTCCTTTAGTTCTGCAGATGCGTGAATAGGCAGTTCGCGTGGGGCGCGCTTGACGGGCAAAAAAATTGAGGTCTCGCATCCTCAGTGTCTCATTATTATTGGAAAGCCATTAATACACATTTATGTTACATTTAAATCAAATGTGCCCGGGCTCTTTAATCGATGCATTATCAGCAAACAATGAAAAGTACAGTAGGTGCCCATCTGCCTCATTAGATATTCGCCATTCATCAAAGAGGCAGGGGCATTTGTTAGACTCCTGCGCACGCGCCTAATGCCTCAAACCTGTCTCGAGGCATCGAGCAATGAAAGAGCCAGTCATGAGCTTCAACTTACTATTTAGTTATTTCAAGAAATCCCTACCCTCATGAAAAATCATTCAAAGAGTTAGGATATCAGTTTATGTTATGCGGTTTTGGGTGCATATTGACAGTGCTATTGTTGTCGAAGTAGACTAATTGTACTCTGTTTTGTTTTTCATAAAAATGATACTCAAAAGATGGAAAGACCATTCACCGTGGCTTTTTGGGTTAACGAGAGAAAGCCAGTCCCGTAGCAGCCCTAATGACAGGGTGAGGCGACATAGATGCCTACATCATACTATAGAAAAACTGGATTCAAGCAGCCGGGGGGCTTAAGATATATTAAATTACCATGATTGGGAATTTAGGCATGGTTCAAGCCTGTTGAAGAGGCTGGGGTGTCTGAAAGTGGTGCTATTCATCTCGGAAAAGAGGGTCAGAAGGTCGGGGAAGTTCACAGGACCTGTTCCTATTCTTATGCTAACTTACAATACAGACTTTAATGCTTACTGGTTTGGAAGATATAAATGATTGGACAATAATCCCGGCGCTCTTGGCTTTGCTGAGCTGCTCTGTTGCTAATTGCTGCTCGTCTGGCTCTTAATGAAAGTCTTTCGGTGCTGAGCCTTTTTTTCTCCGTGGATCTTTCAGTATTTTGGAGATCGCTTGTAAGGGAAGACCGAGGAGTGTTACAGCACATTCTCTACGTCTGCAATGCAGTGTTTTTATGTTATGTCTCTCAAACTATGATATAAAATTCACATTTTGTAGGAAATCTATGACTTAAAATTAATGTCAGATGTAAAGAATGCGGTCCAACAGAAAACACAGACTGTTAAAATGTTGTGCATACATCCATCTTTAGCTAATCAAAATAATCTTTATCTGATCACCACCCATACTCTCATCTCGTTTAAAATATTAAAATAAAAAAATATAGGAAAATAAAATGGGAAACAAAACAGACAGTGTGTGTGCTACCTTATGAGGACAAAATGTCCCCAGAGATGGCAATATCTGAAATCCTTGTCCTTGGACGTTTTTGGTTCCCATGAGGAACAGCTTATAGACTAAATCAGATTAAATTGAAAATGTAAAAATGCAGAAAGTTTTCTGTGATGGTAGGTTTAGGGGTAGTGTATGGTGGATAGAAGATAGAGTATAAAATCATTGTGGTGCTTTTAGTCATGTAGCTAATTTCTAATCAGTTTAAAGTTTGTTTATTGTATAAGGGGAAAAAATGCTTATGCTGTTTTGTCTCCCCAACATCAGGCCTAAAGATTATTTTCTCAGTGCTTTTTAAATAGGTGAGCCCTCGGTGCCTCTTTGTACAATAGTTGCTATTTATCTACTTATGACAAGCAGAAAATCCGAGCAGAATAAAATAATGAATGCAAACGATCATACAGTGCCACGTGACTTAACACCTGCAGTTGGCGAGCACACTTTGTGGGTCATTTCCTGCATTTTTTGCGTTCTCATGCTTTCTATTTAATACAATATATGACACAAGGATAGCCTACATTGGAATGCAGAATTCAGCAGGATAGGACGTAAGGGAGGGTGTACATAATAATGTAGGCCTATACAATGGCGTCCTTTGATGTTAGAAACTGAAACGCATTTGCATTGTTTATTTTGATCAAATAGCTTATTTTGCCAGGGCACAGAAAAAAATCAGCGTTTCTAGCCTAAATAGAAATATCTGAAGGCCTAAGTCTTATTTAGCCAGATGCTTTCAACTAAAATGTTGTATTTTAAAGCTAAATTAAACCAAAGGAATTAATAGTGGACACACAGAGAAAATTCATGTCATCTCTTTCATCTTCTTTTTATTATTCGATTGGCCCTTTGGGAATAACTGGACAAACCACTTGAACCTAGTACATCACCTCTGACCTTTGTGTCAGCTGTGACGGGTCCTCAAGAGACTACATCAACTTCAAATATGACACTGACGAGGTCCACTCTTCTGACTGCTGGATTGCAGATTGGTTAACATTTATATAATAACCCACAATAAATCATTCAGGTGCAGAATCTAACTTATAACATAACACTTTATTACAATAACAAAATAATTCCCCTTCCCCACACCCTCACCAGTTGCTATTATGCACTGATGATATTTAAGAGGTTTGTTTAGAGCAAAGGGCACGTGTCTGGTCAGTTCGGAGTCAGTCTGCCCCCTTGGTCCACCATAAACAGGTCACAACCCCTTTCTATTGTCTAAACCGCAGAGGTCAACCAAGACAAGCTGTGGTAAATATAGGGGAGATCATGGAGTGTGTGTGTGTGTGTGTGATTTTTATTTATTTATTTATTTATTTTTGCTGTCTTCAACATTGATACAAAATATTTATACAATTTATCTTCATAAATACATTTATTCTCTTTTTTTTTTAATCTACAACCTATTTGTGTAAATTAGTGTCAAGTAGCTTACAAAGAGTGCTGTTGTTACACCTGCCATGATGGGTTGAAATATTACTAATAGAATAGACATTATATATTGTATATAAACATAGGAAACATTATAAGCAAATACACAAACAACCAGGAGATCGGGTTGAAGTCATTGTGCTCAATCTTTCTGTAGAAAAATTATTGTTGGTTTAACTTAAAAAAGAGTAAGTTACCTGGTTGCCTTAAAAAATTGAGTTCGTTGAAATTAATAATTTAAGTTAATACAATGAAGGAGATTGGTTTAATAAATAGAAACTCAAAATATCTGAGTATCTGAACCACATTAATTAAGTTGATTTGACAAAAGATAAAAAAATTGTGATAAATCATGAAAATAATGTTTTACAGTGTACAGGCCTACATTGGAATGTGTTCCTGTCTGGTCAGGTATAATATTTAGAATTTTAACATTTAAATGACAAGCTTGAGTGTATTTCAAATGAAATAAGATAACCTGCTGAATCAAACGATATAGCCTATCATTTAACATATTCATCAAAATTATAAAACAGACCTGAACGTGTATTTTATTTCCTCTTCTTAATCTTTTATATTTTTCATAACTTCATCTTCCACCTCAGATGGGTGGTGTTCATGATTGTGATTTCACCCCTTTAGCTGATTTCTAATTGTAAACTAATGGTGTTACAATTTACCCCGTTACAGCAGTCCAGGGTCTCTCCTACAATATTAACTTGATATCCGACGACTAACGAGTCTCCTGTTTTTCCACAGGCTTATGCAGATATGAACGCTGTGCTTGTTAGGTTTAGACTGCTGGAAATCTAATACAGAGGTTGTTTATTGCTTACAGTAAATGTTTATTGAATAGCATACACGTTGGATCGTCGTTCAGTGTTTTTTTTCCCAGTTTTTTTTTTTTTTTTTCAAAAACAAAGTAAAATAAATGAATTCCGTTCTGTTGATATCGTCAGACCTCTTGTCTTTTTTATTTTCTTTCCTGTTTTTGATTTAACTGAGTCAATTGCGCCATAATAATAAAGGATAAACATGTGGGAAGGAGTTTCATTATCCAACAACATGGAGAAAAGTTTCCGCATCGCTGTTAAACTTTGCTTTTAAAGAAATAAAAGTCTCAAAATGCTCAAAATAGTTCATGCACAGTACCCATAATTTGGCCAACTAATCTAACGTATTCATTTAACGACAGACTGCCTGCAGTACATTTTGGTAAAATAATTCTGAAAATGTTTATATGTTTAATCTGTTTAGCTCTGTGCGATCCACAAACACTGAATGTAGCAACAGGATGTTTTTTTACATTTTGAAATATAGGCTACATGAAAAGTATTATAATATTGATCTAACGATTGTTAAATGTTGATTCAACGTAATCCAGGAAAGAGCAGGCCTATGATAAAATCTACGTTAAGCTTACAAGATATAACAGCACGATTTCATCTTGATCACACACACGAATATCATTGCTAATTTGTAAAGGTTTAACTGGGGTTTTGAGGTTTGATGTTTAACGAATGATTAATTTACAGGACTCACAACTCATTTAGAATTTTTTTGTGTGTGTGTGTTTTTGTGATTAACCGCGGAGGAAAAACCCATTCAAATTCAATTTTACTTGATTAAATCTTGTGAAATTTGGCAAAGAGACATCAATCTTATCTTAAAAGGTGTGTGAATCACATATAGGCTACTTTTATGGCGTAATGTAATTTAACCTGTGCTTTAGGCTACATCAGGTATATTTCTCATCAGCTGTCAAGGTGCTGAATGTGTATTCCAGCTCAATCATAAAAATGGAAAAACTCACTTTTTGCTCATAATAATGTTTTACCTCAATGTTTACTTTATATATGAAATATTTTGATACTCTTTTAAGTCATACAACTTAAATGCTTCACATAATCTCAGTAAATAGAAACAATGATTGACAGAAAGTTTGCCAATCAAGAAAATCTCATTGACAAAATTAGATGAAAATATTTGACCTCCTTCCCAAATTTTAAAAACACAAACACATCACCTTAAGCACATTAAGCTGACTCATTCTATACCATCCCAACTGTTTGTGTGTGTGTGTGTGTGTGACTTCTGCATCAATAAGGGAGGTGATTCATTGCTAGTTATTTTCCACACTTTATTATGTGCTGTCCAAGGTGCTGACAGGAGAGCCCTCTGAGCCGTCAAGCTGCTTACAAAATAGCTTGTGGCCACTACATGTGAAGCCGTGGTTGACGTCCACCTCCTATTAAAGTTAATTTCAATACCGAAATGGTTTTTCAATGTCAACAACCATTCAGACTAGCTTTAATGCATGTTTATTAGTACAGTTTTACAATTTTATTCATACATCACACAATCAGACAAATGTATTCAGAGATAGGCCTACATAATACATGTATTAAACACCATACATAGCAATGCACGATAAACAATTTTCTGTAGCCTATATCAAATGATATACATTTAGCAAATATAGGGCCTTATTTATAAAATGTTGCGTAGAAACTATTTGATCTTACGATCATTTCTCAGATGTGCGTATAGCTACGTGTGATTCAGAGAACGAACGTGCGCGCGCCTCTCTTCCAGATGTGAAATGTGTAAATCGCAAATGATCTGGTTTCAGATCTCCCCTTGTAAACGCCAAGTAATGGCGCTTAATGTCATTAACATATAAAAGAGCACCAGTCAACGTCCAAATCCTTTACTTGAGAATGGCGAGCGGCAAAAATAGCTTAGATTTCCAAAAAACCGCAGAACTCCGTCTCTCTGCCACAAGGAAAAGGGTGTACATCTGTTTAGACCCTGATGTGGTGCTAAGCACTTTTTCATGTCAAAGACCGTTTTTATAAATATGAACGTTGGCGTGGATTTTAGCGTACAAAACCATATAGTTCAAATCAAATGATGCCCCACATCTCTAGCATGAAAGTTCATACATTTTATGTAAGACAAGGAAGCATTAAAAGGGGGGTGGGTGGAGGATCACAGATATTGACATTTGTTTTAATAATGTCAAATCTCATTGTAAACATTTGACACATTAAGGCACATTATTCTCTTCAATTTATACAACACTATAAGATTGTCTGACACATTTTTAATATCTAAGAATGAACTGGGTGAACAGCCCAAATTTGTTCCCATCCGCTATTAGTGACTGTTTGAAGACTGAACAGTTTTAAGACACCCAGTTATATCAATTAGTGCACATTTTAAAATCCTTCCCTCACATCTGCTTGTTTAATCTTCACAGCGAACCATCTGGACGAGATGCTGGACACTGGATTCCTGAGGTGATGTGATTGACCATTTGAGTCAAACGTAGCTGGATGGCCTCAGTTTCTCCGGCAGCTGATGACAACCATGGGAATTTTTCAGGTTTTGTTGCCAGGAGCCTGGTTAGAGAGAGAGAAAAAAAAACGGATAAATATCACATGGCTCACTGTTATGATGCATAAATGTAAGATAATATGTTGGCATGGACGACAATGTGCAGAACTCGAGTGAAGGTTATCACTGTGATGTTAGTCAGTGCTATTCATTATAAAAACAATATGAAAATTAACTTTAGAAATAGATGCAAAGATATGGAGTTGCATGGTCACAAGGGATAAATTAAGCCTCTGAAGATGTTTTCTACATTTCTGAAAGGAAAATAAAATAATAATCCTGTGAGCCAAAACTGAAGTTTGTGATGTCTTGTTTGTGAACGTCTTTCCACTCTCAACTTGAAAATATCTAATCGACTGAAATGCAAATGAAATGCATTTCTTCTGTTCTATAGCTGGTTTCCTAATCTAGTTGTCTAATAAACCTGACATTGTGTACTACAACGATTGTTGGCTCTTTGATGAATGCGTCAAGTCGCTTTGGATAAAAGCGTCTGCTAAATTCATAAATGTAATGTAATGTAATGTAAATGCCTATGGGAAGAGTTTAGAATTATCAACCAGTCTAGCTACGAAAATGGTGAACTGACACAATGCAATGCAAACACACAACTTTCAACTATTTTTAATGGTTCTTGTTTTTCACCACAAATAGATGTAATAGGTTATGGGTTTGTAACACTCCTAAAATTCAAAGGTTGTAGATTTTGGAAAGGTTGGAATCCATTCTGGTGGGGTTTTCAATTGTTCATTTTAATGAGAGCAATCAAGCATCTAAATTGTGTGTGTGTGTGTTCTACAATTTTACTACATCAGCATGTTCACTCAGCTTAGTCATTATAATCTTAAAAGGATGGGATTTCGAGATCATTTTGAGTATTTTATTTTGCTTCAAATAATGCCGTCTGTTTGGCAAAACAAATTTGGTTATCTAGTGAAGGGTAATGCATACAACTTCCCAACACTTTTACATTCATTGATCGTATATGTTTTCAATTCCTCATTCTTCATTTGCTTCCAAAAGTGGTGCGAATCTTTTCTATACCCCGTCACCCTTAGAATTTGTGTACGATTTGTACCAACGCCATTACCAGTTTTCCCAAATTATATGTAGAGAGGTTTATGGACAATTTAATCCCTGCAGGAGACTTGGCAAGACCCTTTTCTCTGTCAATTTTCACCCTCTGCTTCATTCAAGCCCCCTCTCTCTTTCTGTGCCTCTACAATGTGGGGTTTCTTTCTGTCTCTTTTTTATATTCCCGCATATCTTTTTTCCCTTCTAGCACCCCCCCCCCACCCCCCGTCCCAAAACCCTCAGACAGCATGCAGCTTATGCAAATCACTGGCCTTTTATTCTCAGTTCTCGTCCTCAGCCTTGAATGAGACCTCAAGAAAACACACACTCACTCAACTCTCACTTGTTCTCATCACCGCGCTCTACTGTAATGGGAACAGAGCCCTTCATGACATTCTAGTTGTACTACTATGCTGATTACAGTAGAAACATAAGTTCCTAATATTTTCGCATCTGTCCACCCACCAATTGAATTCCTAAAAAACTAAGAGACGAAAGTGTATTAACACTGTAGAACCAAAGGCCAGGGATCTTTTTTTACCAATAGCTACAGATATTGTTCCTATATGAGAAGTTGCAAGGAGGAGGATTATGGGATGGAAGTAGACATTTTAGGAGGGGGGGGTGCTGTTTACCAAAGTCACTGCGACAAGTGGGGGGGCTGATGAATATAAAGTGCTTGCTGCCATTCCCAGGGTCTAGAACACACACACACACACACACACACAAGTGCGCTGTATATATAAGAGTGTGTGTACGGAGGGGCGAGCCAACCAGCCTGACTTCCCTCAGACACTTTGACAGGCGGGCCTTTTCACCAGCGCATTGCTGGGCCAGCCAGCCCTCGCTCCCTTAGCAACGGCACAGAGTGGAGAGCCCCCTCCAGCCGGCCACCAAAATGACAGGGGTGGGGGACAGGGGCAGATAGGGTGTGGGTTACAAGGGGTGAGGTGGTTCACAGGGGTGGATGAAGAAGTTCCCAGTCTGGCTGCATGGGACTCCTACAGGCATTGAACTTGAACTTGACTCTGATAGCAACAATGAGGATCGCACGTCCTTATGAAAATCATTCACTCACATTAATGAACACAGAATAAGATATTCCTTTTGTCCATACAAGTCAAAGGGGTCCAATGTTGTTTATTTCTTGGTGAACCATCCATTTCAGAGTAGATCAACAAATATGACGTTTCAACAAATGATAAAACTTACAACATAAAACAACAGTTTCCTTTCTATTTACATTTTAAAAGCGATGGTAATTCTCATTAGGATGTAAAGTGGGTAAAAAGCGAAGCCAAGCTACAAAGTGAGGATAATTATATCCCAAGGTCTTTTATAATGGTGGGGCCATGATGGAGGTTTAAGTGTTCCCTGGACTCCACTCTCCTGTTTTTGAATTCCTAGTCCTGCCCTTTGCTCTTGCGTCCTCCAGGATACAGTTTATTGACGTTCCTGTGAGTGGCTGCTTTAAGGATTTGCAATGAAGACTTAGCTTCTGTCTCATTTTATTGCTTTATTACAAATTACATTGCCAGACCTTTTCAACGCAACTCTAGTCAGGCTATTCCAACCTCATCTTTGGCACTCTTCATTGTTATCAACAAAAGAAAAGTCTGAAAGAACTGCTTTCCTAAGTGACCTCATTTTTTTCAAGGTTATGCTCTCAGAATTTATGATTTTAATGGCATAGAACTGAACAAAAAAGTGCGTTAATTTGTCATCTAAACTGATTTGAAGTCACGTGAGGGTACTTCATATATGTAGATTCAGCCTAAAACCTCACTTAAATGCATAATTCACATAATAATGTCATTATTTACTCACCCTCATGTTGTTCCAAACATGCATGACTTTCTTTTTTCTGCTGAATACACACATAAAAACATTTTGAAGGGCAATCTTACTTTTTGTGTTGCACATATATAGCAATATGAGGGTGAATGAGAATTTTAATTTTAGGGTGAACTATCCCTTTAAGGTACAATGCTCACTTTCATCCATCTGTCAAGCTTGGTCATGATCTAGATTAAGGTGCCGTATAGTTCTGTGATCCTAACGTCTCCATTGTTGTTCTGGATTACCTGCGTCTAATTCAGTTTAGATCTACCACTCTGCTGACTGTGGTTCTTTTTGCAGCCTGTTATTCCAGCAAGAGTCCTGCTCGGGAATCCCAAGCTTTTCATGACCACTCGTCCAAGGACGGGGAGAAAAAGGTGGGGGAAACCATTTCAAAGCTCCCCCGTAGCTGATACAAAGCTAAGAACAACCCTTCGCAGGATAATCGTGTTTATCCCCAGATTAAGACGAGATCGACAGCTGAGGTATCCACAAGGGGAAAAAAGGGGAATTTTCCCGTAAAACACACAATGGTCTTTAACACGAACTTGTTAAGTGCCTTCATTAACACTATCCATTCTCAACCTGTCCTGTCAGAAATATGATTTCTGTATAAGAACAGTCACCACAAGCACTTGCCATGCAGTTATATTATATACGTTTCCAAATCTAATGTGGCACAAAGTTTTTATCAGAGCAAGAAGAGCAAGAAATGAAATCTCACAGAGCTGGCTTTTAGAAATAAATATGTGAAACCCTATAACACTGGACATAAAGATGACATATGATGGGAAGAAAACTGTTAGTATGCCAGACAAATATTCCCAGATAGCCACCTCCCATAGGCCTTTGATATTAACATGCCAGCTGCAGCAACTGCCACATGGGGCCACAGACTGAGCCAGACAGTAAAAGCCCTCCCCCCCACCACATCTATTCTCCACCAAACACATTTCCTCCATATTTCATTGTTCATCATCAGTGTATTTATTAACGTCAATTGTTTATCTCACCCTATTTTTTCCCGCCGTGTTGGTGCCGAGGACAGAAAACCTCAGTTGGTGACACAATGTCCTCGTAGGCTTTGTATGCAAGCACTCCAACTCTCCTGCAATACTTTTTTCTATTTTATTTAGCATAAATAATTCCTCCTTTCTTTGTGATTCCACTTTTGCTTTGCTGTGAAATACTGTCGCTGTCCCAGTGTAAACTTTCTCTATGGTTTTCTGTATCACTGCCTCCATTTTACTGGGAAATATATTGTAATGGAGCTTTAATTAATTGCTTGCCCAACTGCTGTGCCCTAGCAGAAGGGGGGAGAGGAACAAACTGTTCTTCAAACTCGAATTGTTTGTGATTTTACATGCAAAATGCAGACTTTTTTCAAAGCGATGCAATGTGTTACATTTTTATAGAACATTTTGTGGAACTGAAAGGTTCCATGGATTCTTCAAGGAACCATCAATGCCAACAAAATGCTTTCCTTTAGAATACACACGCATTTGAATTCATTAGCATTGACCTTAAATGATTTAAACTACAAACGCTTTGCAACAACTCGATACTCTAGCACGCACTGCCAAAATACGTCACATCTACTGCGTGAGCACACATGATTGTGCAAATAATCACGCAGTTCCGGGCTGCACAAGCATACAATGGTGCTAACACACTGCACGGACGAGAAATAAAGCCCTATCCTCAGCCGTTCCCTGAGGATAGTCTCTTAGGGTTTGGGTGCTAATTTAGGCATCTGGCTCTGTCTGGGCCTGAGCATCTTTCTCAGCTTATTACCCTCCACTGTCTCTGGCACTCCATCCGTACAGACAATGGTGGGAAACAGGGGGGACCGCGCACCCACGTCAAGTACTCCCGTACAATGCTGCCATTGTAGAAGAGGAGAGGGGTCTGGAATAATAATGTGGGCACTATCAAACTGTTTACCAACACAGAGCATACAGCTGAAGATTTGCTCTTTATTTATCACTAATCATCATTTGTGGTATTGCTATTGATGCCTGAATATGTGTAAGGAGAGTTTGTGTAAAAAAAAAAGTCCCTGAAACAGACTTTCTTGACACACACACACACACAAATACAAATAAAACACATTTTTCATCATATACACAGATGCAAATGATGTGGTGAAGTGATTATTGTGCCAGACACCTTGGGAGATATTTCAAGGATTTGCCCTTTTCAGTCCATGAAAATATAATTATATAATATAATCAGAGTCATACCTAAAAATCCACATATGCCATCTCCATAAAGAGAGCTACAGACAGTAATCCAAATATGACAATGAATAGGATTTTTTCCCCCCCATTTGAATTACTAGAATTTCTTGAAATAATTCCATTTGTGCATATATGCATATGCATTTGGACTGGAATTGTTTCACAGCAATATACTGCAATTGTTGCTTGCTTGATGCAAAAAGAAAAAAATATTTCATTTTTACCCATACATGCATATGGACTCAAATACTTGGTGCGCATTCTGTTTGACTGAAAACACAAAGAACTGGTAAACCACAAAAACAATACACAGTTCAGCGCATGATTTGCATATTGAAAACTGGAAAAATCTGGTATGGGTTTGGCACCGTGCCAAGCGGCATAATTAACACTTTTCAGCCACTGCTCTGCAGCAGTCACATTATGCTCTGACAACCATCCACTCCCCCTGCTCAACCGCTTATATTCACACACAACACGAACACATGAAATGCAAACCTGAACATTTATTCTTGCTTCTATACATTCGCAAACACAAATTTGCTGTTAAACCATCTCCAGTTCTGATGCTGTTATTTGCCACTTAGGAAAATGCAATGTTGTTGTGTAACAGTATTGCATTAGACTCTCTGTTCAAGAGTATAAAATGAGTTCTGTGTCCCTATCTGAGATTTTTAAGCACTGAAGGTCTTTTACATAAAACCCTGAGAGATGCAGAGGGAGGAAACCCCTCCCCCTCGCTGCAAGATACACAGCCTAATTAGAAATTCCATATTAAAGGTGCAGACTCTCATTTCCATGCTACTATTTTGTCTAAGGATGAGTGTAAAATATGTGGTCAGAAATAGAGACCCTTAGTTTTGCATTGCCTCGAAAAATGGGTTTCTGCATGTAGATGGAGATAACCATTTCCATTTATTAATAACATCTGACACAAATGGGCTGTGTTAAATCTTAAATCACTAGCTTTGTGTTGAACCGGTTCCCTGTGTGTAATCTTAATGCTTTTTGCCTATTACAGGCCCATGAGAAATCCTAAAACCTCTGGTTATTTCTTTAAAAAAAATAAAGACAGGGTGTCCTTGTCTGTCACATACAAAACAGAGAAAGCAAATGCTCCTTTTTAAAGATTGCAAAAATAATGTGTTTGCATTCAGATGCACTGTACTGTGTATTCATCCCTGGAAATTTCTAGAATACATGTAAAGACTTCAGTTCTCTGCAAGAAAAAAGACATTTCTGAACGCAGATAGAACAACAGTAACATCAAAGTCTTTTTTTGTCTTTGCTTTGAATTCAAATTGAAATGTAAACATTCAAAATATAGAACATTGCCACGTGCCGTTGCTAAAGTGCCGCTGTGCCTTTAATTGGGGGCTCAGTCCTCTCTGCTTGTTCCTATGCAATTATGTTAATATGCAGAGCTTGTCTGCTCTTTTTCATTAACAGAGGCGCTTGCATCATTGTTTCCTTTATTTGTAAGCTCCACGGGCACCTTCCGTACATCAGTGATCTTTTTTACACGTCTTTTTTGATGGGCTATTCTGCCAAGCCTCCTCTTTTAGGATAAAATGTCAGTCTTTTTTTTTTTTTAATTCTCATTTATGGACAACGAGGTCTTTTAGGCACACAGGGTTTCCACGCTCAGTAAGTATGCAAAAACGGTTTTCTGCTATTACGAGGAGGATTCAGTGGCTTTAAATATTCAGTAGATGACGCATCATTTGTCTCGTCTTCGCATTTCAATACATTTCAATGTATTTTGAATATTTACGCTCTGTTCATTTTTGTTGTTTTGGTTAAAGCACAAAAGCAAAGCAAATTTGTCATCCTAGAGCAAATATGTTTCAGAATGCCTGTGTTCCACCTATTTTCATAATTTTCTGCGATAAACACATCAGCACAGCTCTGCATATCACCAGCAATCCAGTATGACGCAACCAGTCGCCTTTGTGAGGAACATTTCAGTGTCTTCCATCCATTTCAATGACATAACACGCAGCTCTCTGTAACCAAGCGGCCTGCGTAAATTTCTGTGTGCCACGTAACATCCTAGTGAACCGAGAGAGCGATGTGATGCTTTGCAACTCTCACTTTTTGACCAGCTAATGATACAAACTGTGGCTATTTTGAGAGGCAACAAACATCATTAAAAACATGGCGCAGTGTGAGAGTCCTCTGTAACATTAAAGTCGGGCAGGGCAGTGTACATGCTTTTTGTAATGTGGTGAGGGGCACTTGGCACCTTTGTGCCAGCACTTTGGTGTATCATTAAGCAGCTGAAACAAAAGTGCTCTTCAGGCCAGGTTGACTCTGTTGCATTGGTCAAGAGGAGGCAGTATGTCAATTAACTTATTGAGTTCAAGCAGCTCTCACTTTTTGGTTTCAACTGAAAATCTGGTCATTTCTTGTGTAATCGTTGATCTGGCATGGCTCAGGATTTAGTTACACGAATTTGTCCTTTGTAAACACATAACACAACCTCCAGTCAAGTAACACGGCGAGAGCGTGAATTAATAGCTACATTCCATTTGAAAATATGTATACAGCAGCACGAGGGATTCATTTGCGCTCAAAGCTCGCTGCAAATCAGAAGGTCTGAGTGTGTGCATATAGATAACGGGGCTATTGTCTAATTAGTCAGGAAAGATGAGAGTGTGATAGTTCTTTTTAAGGAAAATGATTTGGGCGACAGGGCCTAATCTTATGCTCAGAACAACCACGAAACACATCCAATCCTTTTTAGAGACAAATTTGTGTAAGCATTCGTTTGCTTTACATTTCAAATTCCCTGGCAATGCAACCGACCGAGCTAAAATCAGTCGCAATAACGTGACAGCTAGTCTGATATAGGCAACGATGCAGCTTACCTCATGCCAACACAGCCATTTTAGGAAGCAGCAGCCAGTTTCTCCATCAAGATGGCTTCCTGAAAGCACACCCCTCATTCAGACTTGCAGTCTTCCAGCATCTGGTGGTCCGTGGCAACTGGCAGCCTCTTTGTCCCCATTGGCACTTGGGATGTAGACTCTCACTCCTTTCTTTTTTTCCTCTTTTCTCCGGGGGCACAGATGGCACTAAATGCTTCCGTTGAAGAAGAAGGGAGGGGAGCTGGTTGAAGAAGGATGAGGGTTGACTATTATTTTTCTTTTCTTTCATTTGGACAATTGCACCATTTTTTCCCTCTCTCCCTCTTGCTCAAAAAAGGCAGTGTAAATGGCTGGCAAGGGGAAACAAGAAAATAAAGGACAAAAAGCCCCTTTTAGCACTGCCAAAGCAGATGTCATGGCAACTGCTATATATCATTTCTTTGGATAATATAAGCGGTAACATTTCTTGTTGCTGTCATGCTAAGTAACTTAACCAGGGACAGGCAATCCAGATATTAGTAATGTTAATAGTACATAATACATAAATCGTGCAAAGGCACGCACATCCGGCTTTTGTGTTATCATTGCCAATGATGGCCACTGTGAAGGTATACTGAATCGGCCCACATCAATTACTGTCCACCCATAATTTCATTGAATAACCCTTATTCAATTGTGCTAGGTAACCAGTTTAGCTGGAAAAGATCATTGTTAATGAATGATGACAGAATTTCTTTGCTCACATTAATTTTACATAAAGTAATATGCGATGTGATAGTGGCCCATACATTCTTATCATTATCGAGATGGAGACAGACATATAATTTCCTCTCTCTGATCATTTATCGCATTGAAGCCTTTGGCCTAATGTCCTGCAGTCATCCTATCCACGTATTCTCAGCCATGTTAAAATACATTGCGATTTAGATTTATTTTCATTCTTTTTCACACAGGTTATGCCTAATGCTTTGAGGGATTTTTCTTGAGATAATTATGCGCTTTGTGTTTTTTTTCCTGTTATGATTAACAGCTATAGCGAGCCCTAATATGTGTGTGAACTGCATAACGTCTGCCTAATATGATTTGAAAAGCACATGCAGCATAGTACAACATTAGTATATAGAATAATTAAGAAAGCCTTTTGGATGATGACCTGCTCTTTACTGTAAAGAAATTATTGGTGGCTAGCACAAATGTGAAACTGATATTAGTGTCTTTAAAGGCTAAATATCTATAACTGACACATGCAATTTGTCAAAGAATGCCTGAGGATCGTTGGGGCTTGGATGAGTGTACATTTGTGAGGAAAAAACTCACATATGCATAAATATAGAAAAATTCATGTAGATCTTGGTCACATAGCCACAAACAGAATATGCATATATATATATATATATATATATATAGATATATAGATATTCTGATGAAAGATTTATGTAATGCATGTAGTGTCTTGGACTTGATTGAGAATTACTATTTGCATTTGGCTTCTTTCAAGTGCATGCATTCATTAGCATATACTTTATGATTTACTGTGTGTTTGAATCAGATTAACTCTACAACTAATTGTTCTAATTACAATGTTGCATTGTAATACGCTTTGATTGCACTTACCAGATGGCGTTTTTCCCCTTAGCTCCAGTCCTCTGGTCTCTCACAAAAGACACTGCAGTTTGAGAGGCTACAGTAAGTTGAAGTAATAAAAGACATCAGAATTAGATAATAATCAGAATATTTTAATTTTACATGCAAACACACTTACATTATAATTCATTAATTATTATACATAATTTACAAACAAATAAATGCCAGACAATTAACCTTGAATTAGAAAGTTGATCTAAGGTCTAATTTGCACCTTAAATCACACGCATGTGAAACATTTTTTTTTTTAAATGTGGCAAATATAGAGAATGTAAATCTGCTTAGTCAGCTCATGAAACTTAATCTTTTTTTATCTCTATAATTTCTTTGCTAGTTCTTACAATTTTACACCTTATGTTTTTTTTCCCTCAAGATGTAATTATCAAGATTATTTCCTCTTCTCTTCATTCAGTTTAATTTAAACTCTGATAGTGTTTACACACCCTATTTCTATAGCCTTAGACACCTTTCTGTCTGTTTCTGAAAATAAAAGTAGCCTATCTTTTGTACCTATTTAGTATTATCCTTAGAGCAGTAAAACAAGGACTTTAGAGCCAGGAGTCCAATTCAGGTTCAATTTTCCTACATTTTAAGTACACATGCCATTGGAATCTTTTTTTAAATTTGTGATTGGTCAGGATTTTCATTTAATTTGTAACATATATCTCTATTGTCTCACTATAACACATTTTATTTATACTTTTTTTATTTAATGATAAAGTATTTTTGAATATAGGCTATGCTTAACGGAAGAGCATCTTAGAGCACTATAGTGTGTGTGTGTGTGTGTTGCTCTGCGTGACGCGGAGCTCCAATAGCTAGCGCTTACACTTCTTATGATTTTGAACTCTAAACATTTTCAACTAATATTTTTTTTAGTCATTTTTACAGTGCCGTAGGAGTGCTGTTTCACAATTACGTCTTTTGTCATATAAAAAGGACACGGGGATAAAAAAAAAATCATTCTGCATTATTTTCCGCTGCGTCTTGGACGTGTAGGCCTACAGTCAGATTAATATGGCCAATCATAATGAAGCTGCTTCAGCATGATGTCATTGCTTAAATTGTGATTGCTAGTGGGCCAATGACGTCACGTTCATTTTTTTTTTGTTGATCAGATCGAAGTTGTTCAAAGCTGCAACAAGATAATACAATTCAGTTCATACAGAAAAATACTTGAATAGCGCCTCTTTTATAATTAACAAGTTTTCATAAAAAAAGGATATTTTGTGGGACTTAAAGTAAAAAATGTCTAGCAACTGTCTAGAGAGACTGTAAAAAATAAAACATTTTTTTCGTCTGAAATCCTTTAGTGAATTTCTGATTAACAAGAAAATGTTTAATAATTGAAAACCCTTTGTCTTTTAAATCAGTCAATGTGACCAACACGCAGGAAGCCATTTTGTTTACAAGATTTGTTTAAAAAGATATCCTTATTTGTCATCGTGAGAGAAGAGATTTACAACCAAGCTTATTTGAGCACCGATTTATTCTCGATAATTAATAGACTAATTGTAAAATCCACATGAAGTAAATTTCAATAGATCACACCAAGATCGAGATCCGATACACGCGCATTAAACGCAGGCCTCATTTGCGCGTGCCAGATGCTGAACAAAAGCAGGCATAATAACAGCAATGAGTTTTGCCTGGTTGAGGTAATGATATCGGGTGGTTTGAAGCAGGAAGCAGTTTGGGCACTAGCTAGGAAGTTTATAAACTTATTCCGCGTAAAGTTAACAATGCACAACACTACTGACAAAAGTTTTCATTTGCATGTCATTTAAAATTACAAATTAGTAACCCGATTGTGATGTATAGCCAAAGTAAAAAAAAAAAAGTGAAAGTCTGCTGTTCATTTTCCCTTTTGGAAATAGCATTGCAATTTTCTTGCTCAAATATATATATTTTTTTAATAAAATAACTGACCACCTTATCAGGCTTTCTTTTATTTCTTCTTATAGCTTTTTGATTGTCAGACTAAACCACACATTTGCCAACAAAACCAACCTTGATTGAATTAGTCAAATTATAACTTTAAGAAACAATTAGGAAGTAAAATAAGCATTAATAATTAATATTTTGAAATAAATAGTAATGTAAATGTAGTCATTTTACACATTTAACACATGGTGATTTTATTTTAACAAAGGCACAACATTTACGAAATTGTCTGAAATTGAAATAGTGTGTCCACAAACGTGCACGTGTCCAAAGGTGCATTGAAAATAATAAAGACTGAAACATTACTTATGACCTATCCGCACGGTCGTATTCCTTTACATTGCAGTGATTTAAATTGCCTGTATGACTCACACAGAGGGCCTGCTTACCTCATGCAGTTTCCCTGCGATCACTGCTCCCCACTCAACTTGTCCACATGCAGTTAAGGAGGACGTTTCTACTTTCGGTTATCTAGCTTTATGAAGGAAGATAAACACTCATACAGCTAGATAACCAAAGACAGCAACTACCTCCTGTCAACACTTTTTATATGGGGAACATCTCATAAAGATGACCTGATAAATGAAAACAGGGTTAATGCGCAATAAAAGAAATTACACTCAAATTCCATTTAATTGACTCTTTTTATAGACCTGTTAACAAGTCAAGTGTGGATGTGGATTAGCCCGTGTGCTGAAGACACATAATCCACATCCATAATAGTAGGCCTGAAGTTGCGGTAGTATCTGTCTGGATGCGTTTCAAATTAAGCCTTTTGAGTTATTGTCAGGGTTTCCATTCATCAAACCGATTTAAACAGGATATTGTCCCTGCCTTCCGGTCAGTAATAGTCTTTTAAAATGGCGATTATTAGGTCATTTGGCTCGTTAGGTCTCAACAATCACACCACATGTCTACATCATGCATCATTTAGGCTATGTTGTGCATTATAATTTCGCAAACTGCAAAAGGTAAGGCCTTTTACCCAACCCTGTAAGGCCTTTTATCAATACAAGACCCAAATAGTTTATGAAGTTAATATTATATTTTATTTAATAAGGACGTATGCAAAGCATATTTCAGTAGTTCAGTTGTCTACTGAACCCACGTTTCCCTCACGTAAATGTGACGTCATACAGTTAAATCTATTGCTTATTCAATTTGTTGTTGTTTCTATATAATGCAAATTGTCATGCTTTTTTTATAAGTATGCATGCTGTATTGTATTATGAAAGACCTTTATATAAGCGTGCATCATAAGCAAAATGCCCGTGAATAGCTTCAATAAATATATTATTAATATAAACATAAATATATGCTACAAGAGTAGTGCATGCAATAAACAGATAACGCTTTACCAAAACACATGCCACTCATTTCAAGATCAAGTAACTGCAAATGTTCCAGATATTCTAGATGCACCTGCTGAGAGTGCACAAAGTCCAGACAGTGTTCAGAGGGCCACATGCACTTACCACCGAACATGGCCTTGTCTGTCACATGGGGTCAGTTATAAGCAATTCATATAATATATTAGGATTATACATACATATATCCATGCATTTTTACAAATATGCATTTATTTATCATTTAAAGTCAACTTATGGACTACTGTCTATAAGAGTTATAATTTAGTGTGAGCAAAACAGTGATTCAAGCTGTACTATGAGTCAATTCATGGTTAAAATGACAAACGCACAAAGAGTAAGCAGAAATAATTCAGATAATTAAAAAAAAATCTTACTTTTAACAATTGACGTACATATTCCTCTCTGTCAGAAAGTAAGCGAGTGGCCGTGTGTCGGGGACAAACAGAGGTTCCCGTGCGTCTCGCGTTAAAGAACATGACGCTAAAATCTCAGAGCAGCGCAGACGCATCTAGTCAAACGCCAAACTCTTCCGTGCATCTCTTCGGTGATGCGTTTCCATTCAAAACTCGCAGTCCTTAAGTATTCAGCCATCGAATGTTGCGTCTCAGCCATCCAGAGATTGGAACAGGCAGTTTAATTTCCAAGATGGGGAATTCCACCCTTGAAAAGCATGCTTACAGTGTTCATACGTGGACGTGAGAGGAGATGCGAGGTTTACTTTATGAAACCTGCACGCGATGTTCTCATTCCCTCCCCTTCTGCGGTCTGTGGATCTGATGTTCTCTCTCTCCGGCTTGAGAGAGTCTAGTTTCTGACTAAATGCATCCTCCTCTGGCAGTTCTCTCCTGCAGTGACGTCACTCCGGCAGCAGGCAGCCGAGCGACCAATCACAACCACACGCGCGTGCTCCCTTTCTCCCTCTCTCTCTCCCTTTTGCGCGCGCGCTTTCCCTGGTTTGCTGAGTGCGCGCGCGTCAGAGTGTCTCCTATAGGTTCCAGAGTTCCTATAGTAACCTACAATTAATTAAATCATGCCCATAGTTTCAGCATTCCCCTGCAATATTTGCCTTTTATGAGCAAGAGGTTTGTGAATTTCAAATGATGAAACTTGTAAAAGTAGGGTATATTTAGCCTATCATTTCAAATGTACTCATATTTACATCGTGAATATACATCTTTTTTTGACTGCACTCTGTTATCATGTGTCTAATTGTTATGTTCCCAAAGAAGCTGCTGAAACCGATGACAAATTCCTTGTGTGTGCAAACACACTTGTCCAATAAAGCTGATTCTGGGTCTAAAGAAAAAAATACAAGAATGTAAGTACAACGATGCTTTAAAAATAAATCTGATAACCCAATGTAGTTTGTAGAGAAGAATTATGTTGATAAAGTGGATTGGGGTAATTAGGGACACTTTTTGCAATTGTGACTTGTGCCATATTTCCATATGAACCCAAAACAATATTCTATATCAAAATCTTATCTCATTATGAAATCCCCAAGATGTTCCTTTATTAAATCAGGGGAATCTTTTCAGATATTGTACTTAAAAGGAAAATGGCACATATATTAGTGCTTCTTGTGCCGTAAATCGTAAATCGTATAAGAATTTGTGGATTTTCTAATGTGGGACAGTTTGCTCTGAAATCTGGGACGCTGTTTTGGGTTAGAAACAGTTTAATTTTTACGAAGCACACTTGAAAAAACACTCCTGGTTAAACGCGCGTACCCATTGGTTTATTAGTTTAGTAAACCTACAGTGTGTTTACTGTCTTTATCAGTTTGTCTAAAAAAAACTAGCATGTTCGCATGTGGAATGTTAAATACAACCATATAACACAGCAATCATATACTATTTAAAATAATTTATTACAAATATATATATATATATATGTCAGAATTCTGGCAGCAATAATAACCAATGAAGTAAGTTAATAAATAGAGCAAAATAACTTGATAAAAGATTCAAAAACGATTTTAACTTTGGAACATGGAATGTCTTCAAAACTGTTATTTAACTTCATAATCTGCACATGGTAAGACCATGGAACATGTATTTTCAAAAGCATGTGTTGAGAAAATTGTAATGGTAAAAGCACACAGAAATAAGCAGTCCTTGCCAGTCATGGACTCATCAGGATCCCATTGTCCTCTATAGTCCAAGGTTTTGAATCCTGATCTTAAAACAAATAATATTGCTGCATTATAAGCCTAATAGTTTAAGAAAAATACACGTGGCATTTAACTTTCTTAATACACATTTTCTCAATTAAATAACACTGTCCCACATTAGTTAAAACACGCTGTCCCACTTTTGAAACAGCCAAACAGACCAAAGATCGCTTCAAACGGAAAACATTTTTAGCAATATTTTTTGCAACATTTGATGTATAAATAAATCACTAATACAATTTAAATAACAATTTAGAACATTGTTTTATTTATAACAAATTTATATCCTTGACATTAATTTTGTCTACGTCACTGACCTTTGAGTGGACTTCACTAGAGCTACTTGCTGTTTGATGATTTTTATGACCACATTTATGGCATTTAGAGTGCGCGTGTGCAGAAGATTCAGATGGAAATTGGTCATAATAACTATTTCTTGATATCCACTGCATCGGTGTGTTCTGATTGGCCAACTGTATTCCATTTTCTAATTTCAAAATATTTTTTGTTACATGTTTGACATTTGAAATACTCATTCCTGTTCTCTTCCTCGTTTGTTTTTAATTCATTAATCTCCTGTACAGTAGGCTATGGCATTCTGAGCACCAATGCTCATTGTATAATATTGTATAATAACTATTATAATTATTATTATTAGCTACTATTATTATTATTATTATTGAAGGGTCTTATGTCGTTAAGGGTCTGACCGACTCGTTTCGTTTTTTTATAAGCTACAAAAGGAGTTTAAAAGTAATCTTCACTTTACAATTTATTAGAATAACTTTATAATACGAATACGCGCGAACACCCATAATTAGCTAAATGTCAATTTATAATTATGCCTACTCAGTAGGCTAAGTGAAAAATGCATGCATTTTATAGAGCTGAAGGGAGAGAGCCCATTCTGATAGCAGCGGATATAGAGACTAACTGGTGTTATTTTCTTGACCCCGCCACACGTTATGAAGGGCGTTTAAGTGAAGAGTCCACTCTCTTCATTCACAAAGGTCACTTGGGTTAAATTAATGTCCTGTGAGTGAGTCTGTTGAGCGAGGTGTCTCGTGCCCTGCAGCTGAGTGTCATGCAGAACATCGCTTGACATTATACAGCACTTTACTATGTTGATTTGAACCTGTAGAGAACCAAATGGTAGTTTAACCATGACAATGAGCCCTTAGAAGGCTAACATCAGAAGAGAGCGCATGTTATATCAGAGTCTCGAAGTTCTGGCATGTTATAATGGCTAAAGAGAAGAATGCCGCATCTCTGATTATCATAGAGAGGTTACATTTTTAAATTAGTCTCCATGTAAGTGGGCTACTGATAATAATAGATAGGCTATTTGAGACTTTTGTGGTAGGCCTACTGCTTGTAAAATCGTATTAATATCCTTATTGCTGTAGCTAATTGCTTATAGTAACACGTGATAAGTAGACACTAATGTAAAGTGTTGCAAGGCCTTTTATAATCCTGTAACCTAAAGTTTTGGCCCAAATGAAGGACATGTAACGTGTGCAAACTACAACTTTGACAACAGCGACCCTTAGCGGTGAGTTTTCTCATCTTCAAGCGCGGATTCAGGCGCTTTATCTACAATTCAATTTCGGGCTAAATAAATAAAAATAGGGAACCCTTTCAAAGAATTTAATAAAGTTGTGTGAGTTCTGTGTAGAAATTACCATTTTCCATGTTTTTGAAATAGTATTTGACCTTGTAAGATGAATGTCTAAGATATTTATGCTGCGGCGTTGAATCGGATGCCACTGTTTTCCATTTCAGTTAAAGCGATCACCTGCCACCCTGACAAAACAAATACAAAAAATCCAAAATTTGTATCTAATAATTTCGACTACAACAATGCAAACCTTTTGAAATGAGATTTAGTTTAAAAATGTTAGGCTATCCATTTGTTTAACACAATCTAATCTTAAATTTGCTTATTGACTATAAAGCTAGGCTACAGTTTATGTTGTTATATGCCTATTGCTGATTTTTGTTTACATTGTAGCCTGATGTGAAATGGTGTTTATTTAGAATGCGCACGCAGTCATCAATAATTTGCAATCATTCAGACAATTTGTTAATAAAAGTAGGCTATTTAATTTGTATACAACATCTCTAATAAATCTACAGAATAAATAGGCTAAATAAATAAATGAATAAAGAGCCAAAAATTCGATCAAATTTTTTTCTTTGCTTTTTGCCATTAAAGGGCGATTTACACATTTGCAAACTGTTTCAGTGTCATTCTTTTATGACTATTTACTCGTGCGTGGTCATAATATTCCTCTCCTGTGGTTACATGTGCACATTTATGACAAAATATAGAAAATCCGATTTCTGAGGACATTCTGAAGATGATCGTTGACCATTCAAAAACCAAAGCATGTTAAATTAATGTATCAACAATCATAAAGAATACACAGGCCTCAATAGCCTCATAGGTAGCCTAATGTATTTTTCAATTTATCAAAAAGGCTTTTAATGATTCGTCATGTTGCTCTTTTGATAAAACTTATTTGATTCCCCAAAATATCACAGAATAGAATATATGCCGAAGCACTAAACATATTATCCGCAGACTTTTAAATCGAAATAATTCTCCCCTGTTTTCGAACACTATTTTGAGATCAACTTTGACATGGAAAAAACGTCAAAGTGAGTGGAATTCAGACAACATTTTACAGCGGATTAGATCAGAAAAGCTTGAAGTGTGGGGTTATACCGCCACCTGGTGGTTATTTATGCACCATCATGTTATTCACCTATAATAATAACGCTCTTTAACACTTCACTTGTTAATAGTTGATCTAGTTGAATGATATAAGTAGCCTAGCAACTATCTGCAGAAATAAGTTAGTTAAAGAAACTGTTACTGCTAAGGAAATCACTGTAGACTATCATTTAAGCGTAGGGGTGTAGATTATAAAACTTTTTACCCCTGGTTTCACAGACAGTCCCAGAATTTTAGTCCCAGACTAAAATGCATGTTTGAGCTGTTTTAACTGAAAGCAGCTTGCACTGACATATCTTAAAATATCTCAAAATGCACACCTGTTTTTTTTATATATATATATATATATATATATATATATATATATATATATATATATATATATAAAAGCTACTTAACTATCCTAATTGAACTAAGGCCTAATCCTGGCGTAATCGAAGCCATGTTTGTGAAACCAGGTATTAATGTCTTTCTGACCCACATATAACGTCAACAAAAATTTTGTAAAAACACGACCCCGGCAGGACTCGAACCTGCAATCTTCTGATCCGAAGTCAGACGCCTTATCCATTAGGCCACGAGGCCTGCGAGATAACGTTGCTGATCACAGAATGAGCAGTTCTCTCACCGACAGAGGGCGTACGTGTTGCTTTGCATTAAGCATCACTTCCACCGATGGACCAAAAGAGGGCGCACACAGACAAAAGATCTCTTACTTTCGAAACAAGACCGTCAAATGAGTCGTTTGAGTCATATTATTCAGGTTTACCGAGACAATTACACTACTACAAACCAACTTGGCTATTGATGGATAAAATCAGACAGTAAAAATAAGGAAAGACGCTTTTAGCTATTGCGCATAGTCGCTGCATAAAAAGGATATATATGATAGTAAAGCGATTTACACATCTCCGCTGACGGCATTACGTTTTACGCCGCTCTAATCGATTTAATCAACACATTTAAAATATTTACATGCATAAACATACAGTATATACAAATGTATAGATTCTAGCAAAACGCCACTTTCATCTGGGCCAGTGGCGCAATGGATAACGCGTCTGACTACGGATCAGAAGATTCTAGGTTCGACTCCTGGCTGGCTCGACAGAACTTTTCCAAAATCACAAAAAAAACCGCGATGTGTTTAAGGCCTTGCTTCTTAGTTACGTTTTTTTTTTTTTTTTAAATGAAAAAATGAAATGTGGTCTGATTAAACATGTTTTTTTCTGTCAAGGCAACAGTTTTATTTCATTTATGAAAGAAAAAGCCTTTTACATTCACTAAAACAATTGTACAAAGAGTGTCAGAAACCTGCAACAGTTCCATAAAAAAAGTGCTTGAAATGTAACCGAATGCATCAAAAGTACATTTCAAAGATGACCGATAACTGACAAAGTACAAGTAAACAATCAATCAGGATTTTTTGCAATAAAAATATGAGATGCACTATTCTGAAAATGGAACGATACTGAAGATATTAACTGTACAAAGTTCTTTACTACATTGGATTTTTCCGAACATCAATCATTGTTGAATTGGAATAAAGTGGTCCTGTGTTGAGGCTCGATCTCCTTGATTCTCTCCGTGGTCTTGTGAGGGGCAGGGAGGCCGTCCCACTCCAGTGTGTGGAATTCATACCAGGCTGAATTATTCTGTTATTTGGCAGTTCACAAGCTGCTCTCTGCCTGAGCTCCTCCATGCTGTACTGGTCTTCTGTGGGGAGCGAAGAGCGCCTCCATGTCGGCGGAAGAGGGGCATGCACCAGCTCTCGCATCTCTTCTCTTGATTTCTGAACTCTCTCTGCCTCAGACTTGGCATCTTCAGCAACTCTGCCCTGGATCCCACCTGAAAGCCGACTGTCACAATTTGGACCTGAGGATAGGTGTAAAAAAAAATAAATTCAAAAATCAACCAAAAAAACAAATGGAGCCCGTGGCACATTGAAAGTAAAAATTCAGAAAATTCAAAAATGTGGTTCCAGCCCCATTTCTTTATTCCATGAAACACAGATTTGCAGTCCCGTTTTCAAATGCACTGCAATTTATCACAACATGACCAGGAGTGTTTTTGACAAGAGTGTCAGAAACCTGCAAACCCGGCATTTCATGTCGAAGGCACCATTTTATAACTAAACAAGCACAAATGAGATCTTTGAACAGTGGATAACGGCTTAAAATTTCATTTGTAAAAATGCAATAAAATCAAGAATCTGTGATTTGGTAATCTCTCTTTCAACTTTATTTAACTGACAAAAGTACAAAGAAAATATTTTCAATGTTTTTATTGAACAAATTGATTGTATTTTGTAAATATAAGCAAATTTTGATTTTAATGGCTGCAACACTCCAAAGAAGTTGGGACAGAGGCAAAATTACAGTGAAAAGCTTATAGAATATCCTGAATTTGTAATAGATGAGGGTGTCACGATTGATTGTAAAAGGAGCATCTCAGTGTTTTCAAGCAAAGATGGTTCTTGGCCAAATATCATGAGAGAATTGTCAAACAATTCAAAAATCACATTTCTCAATGCAAGATTGCAAAGAATTTAGGTCATTCATCATCTATCATACATAATATTGTGAAAAGTTTCAGGAAATCCAGAGAAATCTCAGTCTGTGTTGGGCAAGGCAGGAAACCTCTGTTGAAAGTGTGTGACCTTTGAGCCCTCAGAGTGCATTGCATGAGAAACCGTCATACTCTGTTAAATACAGACACATGGGCTCAGGTGTACTCTGGAAAACCGTTGTCACTTAACACAGTCTGACGCTGCATCAAAAAATGCAACTTGAATCTCTGTTACGCAAGGAGAAAGCTATATAATGCAGAGATGCCACAGAGTTCTCTGGGCCTGAGCTCATCTCAGATGATCCACAACACAGTGGAAATGTGTGCTGTGGTCAGAGGAGTCCATGTTTCAGCTTGTTTTTGGGAAAAACTGACTTCAGAGTTATAAAAGATGAAAAGGACCATCTAGACTTTCATCAGCGACAGGTGCAAAAGCAAACATCTGTCATGATATGGGGAGCATCAGTGCAAACGGTATGGGTGACTTTACTTGCATGTGTGTGAAGGTACCACTGATGTGGAGGCGTATATTGGGATTGTACAGAGACATTTAAATGGTATCAAGATGACACCTTTCCTGGGAAGCCAGACAATGCCAGGCCTCATTCAGCATGTGCTAAAACAGAGTGGATTATAGACACTCTACACCATACAGTGAATGTGTTTGACTGTCTGCCTGCAGTCCAGATCTGTCTCTTATTGAAAATGTACAGCCCATCATGAAAAGGAGAATCAGACAATGACAACCATGAACTTTTGAGCAGCTGTCTTGTATCAGGCGAGATTGGGCAAAACATCAACATGCAAAACTGCAACAGTGTCCTCAATTCACAAGCATTTAAGAAGTGTAATTAAAAGGAAAGGTGACACAGTTGTTCATATTAAGTTATTTAGTGAAAACAATGGACATTTTTTCTTTGTACTTTTGTCAGTTAAATGAAGTTGAAAGAGAATGAACAAAATCACAGATTCTTGATTTGATTGCATTTTACAAAATGTCCCAACTTTTCTAGATTTAATAAACATGACTAAAATACTGAACATTTAAAAAAAATAACATTGCAAATGAACATTGTTACTAAGCAGTTCTCACCTTTGCTTTTTTCTCCAGCGTGATTTACAGTGCAACACATTTCCCTCAGTTTGACGTTCAGCTCCTGATTTGCTATTTTGCAGAAGTTCAGCTCTTTGCTGAGGTTGTGGATCAAGCCTTCATACTGCCGCTGTCTACCAGCCAGACCCTCATCCATTTGCTCTGGAAACAATACATTGCCAATACTTTCACTTTATTTGCTCATAATTTTTTGTGAATTCATGGATGGTACTGCCTATTTTGTAACACTAGCAGTTCCAGCAGCTATAAACAAACCAAAGATACATTCTCCAGTGTTGTTTTGCAGTGAATTACACGACTGCAGCAGTCAGGACTCAAACCTCGGCACTGCTGCAGCAGTAGCTGGATGTTTCTCTCGTGTTCTTTCTGCTGCTGGGTGAGTCTACGATCCGCCTCAAGCTGCTGTCTTTCCAGAGCTGCTTCCAACCACCCAACCAAGTTCTGCTGCTCCTCAACTCTCAGCTCCAGCTCAGCCAGAGCCAGCTGCAGCCTCCTCTCTTCCTCACGAAGACACACAACCTTTTCAATACACAAAGCATTGTATCAGTCATATTACTAAAGAGTAGCAGGCAAAGCAAATAAAGAAATATTTCAATTTACTTGTAAAGCGCTTTCACAATACATGCTGTTCCAAAATCACACAATTACACAAGTCTTCGCCTTTCCTTAATGTGTTAAACAGCTAAACTTATAAGTTATACTAAAAGGAAGCATGAATATAAAAATAATGTGAGAAAATGTGTGTCTACATTTGCCAAAACAGGGTAAAAGTGACCACACAGGCTAGAAGCTAATGTGTGGCTGTGATAAACACAGACGTGCAAGTGTTGTTATAGTTTGACAGAGATCTGGTGGTGCATTACGATGGTCTGCCAACTGAAACGATAATAGATCACACCTCTTTGAATAAAACTCACCACCACAAACAAGTACACTAAAGTGTCAGCTTATAACTTCACGAACGAGATTAATGAGAATAATGTGAGGAAACTTGGATGCCGTCTGACCTTATCAAAGTATTTACAAAGCAGAGCTCTAGTTTCAGAGGCGGACAGGTAGGTGAGTTTGGCCATCAGGTTCATCTCCCACTGGGTTAGCATGCTCCCTGACGCCCGCAGCTGCCTCTGTCTCTGGGTGATCGCCTCGTTTTTGTACTCGATAGCAGCATCCAGAGCCTCAATGGCCTCGTCCAACTGGAACAGTGTTCGTTCTTCCTGATGTTTAACAGAGGACAGGGCAGCTTATAAATGGAATTTGCACATCATGCAAACAAGGTTGGTTTGGAAGTTTTCATGCCAAAAGTTGAAGAATTCTAAAATTCTAAAGCATAAAATTTCACTAGGACATTCGAATTTCAGAAGTTGAAATTTTAGAATTCTTAAAAAAGTTAAGAATTCTAAGTTTAAGAATTAAAAAATTCTAAAGCATAAATATGGATGGATATTGTAATTCCAGAAGTTACAATTTTTTACAGCATATACATTTGGCTAGGACATTCTAATTTCAGAAGTTTAAATTGTAGAACTCTAAAACTTTTAAGACTTCTAAGTATAAGAATTATAAAATTCTAAAGCATAAATTTGGCTAGGATATTCTAATTCCTGAAGTTAAAATTTTAGAATTATTAAATGTTTACAGCATTTAAGGCTGGAATACACTACACAACTTTTTAAATCTGAACAAATTTGAAAACACTACTAGACTAAGACTTTCAAGTTGTTCCAAACACAACAAACTCATGCAGAAATATGCACCTGGCTCCTAGGAGACACATGACAAATGAAAACAATATTTTCTGTGCAAAATATCAAACAAGTTTGATATCCTATGATTGGATGGAACCATAGTGTAAAGCTAAAACATCGAGTCTCTGGCTATCTCACACTACATGATTTTCAATGAAATGTGTCAATATCAACTACCCAAATTCTGCAGACTGGCTAGTGTCAAAATCTGGGCAAAAGTTGTGTAGTGTATTCCAGCGTTAAGTTAGCTAGGACAGTCTAACTCAACAACTTTAATAATTCTAAAATTCTGAAACATGCAAACGAGATGCAGAAACATGTTCTGTGTGAACTGGCCTCAGAATTCTAATGTTGTAAATTATATAATGATGCAAACAAATCTGGATGGGAATTTCAAAATTCTAATGCATTCAAACCATGATTGTTGGGAAGAACTGACTTCTAAAATTCAGAAAATCAAAGTGATTTCCACCTCAGGAGAGAGCAGGTTGCCCTGTCTCAGTTTGTCGTCCAGCTCCACCCTCTGTTTGAGGAGCTGGTCTTTCTCCTGCCGAAGGTTGGAGATCTCCTGTCTGATCTGCTGAGAATCCTGAGCGCTGCTACTACGCAGCAGACCGTTCCTCTCAGTGAGCTCCCGTTCCAGAGACTCGATTCGGCTCGACAAGGTCAACAGGTCTTTACTGAGAGCCTGCAGAGAAAATAGACAACACCAACTTTTAAAGACTCAGGATGGAGTGGATGATGGGACGAAGCAAAGCCACAAAGTTTATACAGACCTGACTAGAGCGAAGCTTTTTGGATTCCAGGCCACTGCGTTCCACAAGCAAGGCCTCTTTTTTGGCTAAGATCTCCTCTCTCTTGGTCAGCTCTCCTTCCAGGTCGTCAAGACCACGCCGTTGATCCAGAACCTTCTCCATTTCCTCATCAAGCCAGCGTTTCTGCTCCTCTATCTTCTGCTCAAACACAGATATTTTGAATGCAATTATTTACGTATATATTAAATATATGTAAAGTGGAACTGCATTCAAGGTACACATTTTAACTATATGGTAATTCCCTAGAAATTAAAACCACAACCATGAAATAGCAAATTCATTGCTTCAAGGTAAATAAAATAAAACCTGTACCAATACCAGGCTGAGTGGAATTTGGGCAACAAAATGAACTCTGAACATGTTGAAACAAGCTACTGAAATATACCCTCAGCCACAAGGAAACAATAATAAAAATCTTTCAAACATCAGTCAAACTATTAAACACCATGTCTGAGTAAACAGATCTAAAAATAATATTTTATTGCTGGGTAATAGCTGTGGGAAGGGTTTGGTGAAAAGAGTATGATTTTGTTTTTCTGTCTGAACCCACCTGCTGTTCCTCTAGTGATACGACCGAGCCGTTACTTCCACTTCTCCTCTGTCGCTGGAAGGCAGCGATTTCCTCTGTCTTAATCCTCAGAATTTTCTGCTGCTGTTCGTTCTTTATCTCCAGCTCCTTTGAAAAAGAGAAACAAGCCATTTGGTAAATCATTCGCTATTGAACAACAAGAATAACTGGGAGACTGAGGTTTCTCTGTAGATTATTATTGTTCAGAATACAGAAAAAAAATGACTAATGCTAGCCCTTACAGAACAGAAATGAAAAAAAAAAAATGAACACTCCAAAGAAAGACCATTAAATGTGTAATTTCTGCAACACCAGCAGCACCACACAAAGAAAGGCATTTTCTTTACATTTTATGAAGAAAACTTTTTATATTTTATAGACCACCATTCGAAAGTTTGGTGTTGGTATCCATTTGATAAAAATATACAATAAAAACAGTAATATTGGAAAATATTATTTTTAATATGTTTTAAAATGTAATTTATTCCCATGATGGGAAAGCTGAATTTTCACCATTATTACTCCAGTCTTCAGTGTCACATGATCCCTAAGAAATTATTTTAATATGCTGATTTGCTGCTCAAGAAACATTTCCTATTATTATCAATGTTGAAAACAGTCGTGCTGCTTCATATTTTTTTGTGGAAACCGAGATACATTTTTTTCAAGATGCTTTGATGAATAGAAAGTTTAAAAGAACAGCATTTATTAAAAAAATCTTTGTAACATCATCAATGTTTTTACTGTCACTTCTAAAGTCACTATCACTTAATTTCTCTCTCTTAAAAAAAAAGTTTGAACAGTAGTCCATTTTATATTTTATGAAGAAAAACCACAGCCTCTGTCTAGAAATAATTATTTCTGCAATTCCACTGCTAGTGAAGCATAAATTACACACTTCACTTTCAATTCCATTTATGCTCTCGATTTCTCCCAGGCCCCGTTCCCCACCTGCGCCGATAATAGACCGAACGCAGCACTGAGGTCAATCGCACAGCGAGTCGTCTCACCTTGACTCTGTGCTTTCCTTTCTGCATCTCACTCTCCAGCCGTCTCTTCTGCTGGCTCTCCTCTCGCAGGCGGCGCTGCAGAAGGTCCTGCTGCTGCCTCATGTTCTGCACGTTCCTCTCGAGTTCCTGCACACGGCGCTCGCTCTGCGCAGACAGGGAAGCCAGCTGCGCAGTGTCCCGCTGCTTCTGCTTTAACACCTGCAGGCACAGCACATGTGCAGAGCTATATTTATATTGTCAGAAATAATCTAGTTTTTCATTTAATTTGTATTACCAGAATCTACAGAATAAGAATGATGAATTGATGTAGCTTGCAAATATATACTGATATAGAGAATGGGAATGTGAAGTCGGCAGTGCAATGCATTCTGGGACTTTAGGACACAGACACTCCAGTAGAGACCGAGTAGTAGTGGAGGTAGATGTTAAAATTTATATTATACAGTTAAAAACACATTAGAATGGTGAACGCTCGCTATGTTATTAACTGCTATAGCCGCTCTCACGACCGGCGTGGAAAAAGTATCTCAAATGAAGCAGAATTTTTCAGCTTTCCAGCTTAGAAACAACACAATGGTGAAAGTGAAAATAAACAACTTAACCAAAAATGTGGCTCTATAATTTGTATTTATATTTAAATTAAACCTAAATGCTGGTATCAATAAATATTTGCAAACTATGAGTCATTTTGGCATTTTATTTCACATTTGGTTTCAATTTACGAATGTAATACTTAAAGGGATAGTTCACATAAAAATGAAAAATAGCCCATGATTTACTCACCCTCAAGCCATCCTAGGTGTATATGACATTATTATTTCAGACGAATACAATCAGAGTTATATTAAAAAAATGTCCTGGCTAATCCAAGCATTATAATGGCAGTGAATGGCAGCCCAAAATTTGAAGCCCAAAAAAGAGCATCCATCCATTATAAAAGTAATCCACACCGCTCCGGGGGGTTAATAAAGGCCTTCTGAAGCGAATCGATGGGTTTGTGTAAGAAAAATATCCATATTTAACACGTTATAAAGTAAAATATCTAGCTTCCGCCGGACCGCCTTCCGTATTCAACTTACGGAAAAAGCGTAACTGGCACGACGTATGACATCAGACGTAGCGTAAGCATTTTGAGAGGCGTTACACTTTCTTCGTAACTTTGAATATGAAAGGCGGTTACCTAAATACCTAAAAAATATTTGTATTTTTTTCCTATTGTTTGTAATTTGTGTCTTTGCTTCTCCTTTTATTATTGTAAAATGTACTGTTTCAGGTCATGCTGTAGAATTAAAATACTGAAATTTTGGTATTGTGACAACCCTAAAACCTTTATAGAGAAACGCCACTCAAAGGGGATTTCCATAATGATGCCTTTCGGCAAGGCAAAGCTGCCAGACACAGACCTGAACTTTGCTCTGCGCAGCTGCGATTTTCCTCCTGCACTCCTGAGCTTTAGAGCGGTCAGCGGCATCACGGCTGCCCTGAACCTCCAGTTCCTGCAGCTGCTTTTGTGCCTCTGTGAGCTCCGCACGGGCCTGCTCCGCCTGGGCTTCCAGCTCAGAGATCTTACGACTGTACTGCCTGTTCATGGCCTGGGCATCCTTACCTACAGAGAAAGAGAGGACATGATAATTATAACAGAACACTGATAATGATAAACTCATAATGGACGATGAGAGAAGTCTGGGGTCTGTAAGTTTTAGTTTATAAGACAAGGATGCATTAAACTGAACAAAAGTGACAGTTAAGACATTTATAATGTTACGAAATATTTATATTTAAAAAAAAAAAAAGCTGCTCTTTTAATATTTCTATTCATCAAAGAATCCTGGAAAATACATATCACAGTTTCCACAAAAATATTAAGCAGCACAACTGTTCTCAACATAGATAACAATAAGAAATGTTTCTTGAGCAACAAATCAGCAAGGATCATGTGACTGAAGATGACTAAAGATGCTGAAAATTCAGCTTTGCCATCACAGGAATAAATTACATTTTTTTATATTTTAAAATAAAAAACTGTTATTTTAAATTGTAATATTTCACAATAATCACTACCAGTTATATTAAATTGTAACATTTCACAATATTACTGTTTTTGGTCAAATAAATGCAGCCTTGGTGAACATAAGAGACTTCTTTCAAAAACATCAGACATTTGAACAGTGCAAAGAAAAATTCACATGTTTAAATTGAGCTGCTACTGTTGTGCCACTTTCTAATGCAACCAATTAATTTTATAGAAAATTCAATGTTTCTTTTTGGACATCTAAATCAAATCATTAAGTCCCATTAAAATGTACCATCTGTTGGAGTCGTGACCTAGTGGTTCACATACTTGCTTGGATATGCTGAGTCGGGGTGCCTTCATTCAAAATTAAAGTGAATTTCTAACATTTATAGATAAGACTATAACCATAAAATATCATTTAAGCAGCTCTCAAGCACATTAAACAACACAAGCATCTGTCACAAAACACTGGGCACATGAAACTCTATGAGCTTCTTTAAAGCATTTAATATAATATGCTCCCACGCTTTGGACAACTTGTATCGTGAATGTTTCCGCTGCAGCTAAGCTCTGTAACCTCTGCCATTTTGTTTCACAGAAATGTGTTTTTCACTCCTGTAAAGTGGCACAACTGATGAAGGTTCCTGATTGCACAGACAGATGGTGGAATTTGTTTGTCAATACTTTTCTCATTATCCATTATTAATGATTTTATTCATTAGTCATTACACATTGTTTGGGCACATAAAGTGCTGCCGGGATGATGTATTTAATGACGTATATGTCATTATTTCTGTATGCCAACCTGGAAGAGCTGATGAGCTTTTGGATTATTGCAGACAATAAGCTCTAAGGATGGAAGTGAGTTTATGAAGTATAAGTAAGGCTTTATATTTCGTTATGCAATGAAAAAAAAACACTGTATAATTGCATTTCATCAACTAAATAAACATAAAATTAAAGGCGACCTATTATGCAAAATTCACTTTATATTGTTTTTGAACCTATTTATGTGTCTGCAGTGTGTGCACACAACCACCCTATTGTGGTAAAAGTCCATCCACCCTGTTTGTTATTTTCCCCATAAATCTGAAACAGTGTCTCAGAATGAGCCGTTCAGGAATGTGATCCAATGTGACATCACATTGGAACAGGCCCCGCCCACAACTGTCACGGAATCTGCCCTATTATCTTAGCTCCTCCCCTGAG
Organism: Coreius guichenoti; assembly: GCA_039654105.1. NCBI lineage: Eukaryota > Metazoa > Chordata > Actinopteri > Cypriniformes > Gobionidae > Coreius > Coreius guichenoti. Next base: position 45,320,309 of record CM077168.1, read on the forward strand.
TGAGCTGTATACAGTCCGCCATGTTTATCTCCTGGCTACAGCATTTAACAGCAGCATTCAAGTAAGACATGTATTCTTATTAAAGCTTCTAAAGATATTCAAATCAAGAGCAGTGAGTGATTTTCTGTTTTTCTTTTGTTGTTTTGTTCATGTTAACAACATATACAGCATAGGTACTGTATATTTCGCTGCTGTCACTTTAACAAACAGTCTAAACAAACATCTAATAAACACGTGATTTCTTTCCCTGCTGTTTACTTTCACAGACATAACCGACTGTGTTTGTGAACTTTGTGTGTTTTTGACATAATCTTGAGTGTATTTGACAGTTTAAGTGCAATAACGGCCGTTTCACACTGCAAGCGTGAGCAGTGCGTGAGCTTCACGTCAGCGCAACTACACCGTCACTGCAGCTGCGCATGCGCGAGAGTATTCACACTGGAAGCGTTTATACAGCGTCACAGCAGCAGCTCCAACGCTACATATAATGCTCACTTATATCATATAAGTGAGTATTTCTTTATAAAGACAACTAGCCTATATTTGTTTTTAGAAGTTGGTAATTTATAAACTTGATAGTCTTGAAAGTTTATTAACATGGGCAGGTGTAGGCTACAACATTCGCATGTAAATGGTAAACAACAAACACAAACAAGAAAACAGCTCCGATCATGTCGTTTCATTCATACTTCGATATGTTTACAAGACAGCAAACTCTGCGGACAAATTTGGGTAGTGAAATCCCCGCTTCACTGCTGCTGACGCGACCCTCCTGCTCGACGCTCACGCGCTGCTCCTGCTCCCGGTGTGAATGCACTCATTGCTTAAAGGTGGGGTAAGTGCTTTCTGGTAACCGATGTTGATATTTCAAATCACCAAAACAAACACGCCCCTATTTTGATAGCTCCGCCCCACACATACGTAACCCAGGCAACGACTATGGCGGAATCTGTGTGTTACTATGGTAATCCAGGTCGAATGTTCAATGGAAAAGTCATCCCTTCCACCCCAAAAACACAAACAGTTCTCATGAACAACTGGATAGCACGAGCACGACAGTCCAACTAACGAACATATTACAATTATGACAAGATTAGAGGGTTATATCGATCACGAAAAGAGGAACCAAAGGAAACAAACATATATTAGGAGTATATTTACAGCATATAATTAGTTCTGTGAAACAAAGCAAAACCAATGTTACTCGCCTATCAAGAAGAAATAAAGCAACCTCGGCCTTCTCAATTCATTGAGTTCTCTCCAGCACTGGAAAGCTGATACTTCCTGCCTGATCGTAAGCCTTCTTTTGTTCCACAGACATCTTCCACTTTAGTTTTTTTATCTGCCATCTCTCTCTTTCATTTCTCTTTTTCTGTCATCGCTCGGCTAATGTCCGTCCTGTGTGTCGTGTCTTTTGAATAATGACGTGCACTGAGAGCTCTCTTCTCCCCATCATTAGTAGACACGCCCCTTACTGCTGATTGGCTACAAGTTTGTTTTGGTATTCGGCCCGAGACACTTTTCCAATGCATTTTTTGAAATATCACTTACCCCACCTTTAACATGCACGGCGGAAAAAATATGCACTGCTCACACGCCGCTCACGCTTGCGGTGTGAAATGGCCGTAAGACATGAAAGAGAACTTCTGACAGGCAGCTTTCTGTGTGCGTGTGCTCAGAAAACCATATATCAGAAGTTTAAACTTTATGGCTTTATGCAAATAAAAAAAACTTTCATGATGTTGAAGAACTAATGTCACCTGTGCATGACCGTGATAGAAATGATAAATCAAAACCAAACAGATGTTTTTTCGTTTTTGGCAGAGTATCCAATGCATGAGCTGTAAAGGCTCCGCCCTCTTCTGGAAAGCGGGGTGGGAAGCAGCAGCTCATTTGCATTTAAAGATACATGCACAAAAACAGTATGTTTTCCCTTCCACTCAAAAATTGGCATTTACAACATGATATAATAAATGCTCCGGGGGGGGGGGGCACATTCTGGGGACACCTGAGACTTAAATTACATCTTGTAAAAAGGGGCATAAAAGTTCGCATTTAAGTAAACACAGGCAGTAGCAAAATAAAGAACAAAAGAAACAATTTAAAAGCAACAGAAAAAAAGATAAAAATCATGTAAATTGCTCTTCCAGTGTAGATTAATGTAATTATCATAATAGATGCACACAAATATTTTCAGGTATTTGAGTCGGTTCTCTATAGTACAGATACTGTAGAAAACATGCGTTACGTTATTTTAATATTGACTTTTATTTTAGTACTGGCATAATAGGTTTTCCCAATGACCTCACCTGTTTTGACCAGCTCTTTAATGAGTTCCTCCTTCATGCGGATGGTGATGGAGAGCTCTCTGATCTTCTGCTGTGCCTGGAGAAGCCCTCTCTCCGAGCAGAACTCACCTCCAAAACCTCTCACGCTCTCCCACACCGAGCTCTCGCCAATGCTGGTGTTAGCTGGAGAATCAATCAAAACAAATCAAAGTGACCTGACTGAATGCTGGAAAGAACCTAATGTGGGCTGGTGTCCTTCCCTGAAACACTGAGACCCTCAAGGCTTGTCAAATGTTTACAAGGATGTTTAACTCACATGTGCGCCTGGTGCATTGTATGCCTGGAGGATGGCCAAGTCCAAGCGCCTGAGGCAGGGGAGCCCTGGCAGAAGATCCTTGGAGCAATAGAGCATCTTTTTTTGTCCAGGTTACATTGATGGATCTGGCAAAAAATATGGCAATGCTAAATAGATTTCTAAATAGACAGCCATTTCTTCTCAATTAAAGGGGCTATAAGTAAAATTCAGAAACCCTTGTTATAAGCGACACCGGTGGCCATTAAGTGAACTGCAGCCAGCAACTTATTGCACATGCACAAAAGACTGAAAGTGACAATCATGTTGAAGTTCTTTTTTGTTCTTTACTTAAAAGTTAAAAAGAAGTTGAAAATATCTTTGCAGTGACATACTGTTAACAAATATCCAGACGCCGTCCATGCTGCTGAGAACGTTTAAATGAATATGTAAATATGTTCTGCGTGCTTTCCTCTAAAAATAAACACACAACAAAAATGACAGCGGTGAGAAACAAAACAGCAGTTAAGAAAGCATCTGATCATAGCGATCTGGCTGCAATTCACCAGCATCATGTCAAGTCCTTCACATAAAAATCAGTCTGCAGGCTTTCATAGGCAACCTAGGAAGTCAAAGAAGGTCACGTTTTTTAAGTTTTGCTACAAGCTGTTCATACATTGCCAATAAAAAAAGCGATCAATATATTGAAATTCTTACATATAGCCCCTTTAACCTTCCCATCAGCATTATGATTAATACCATCTTCCATACTTGCGTTTATCTCTGGTGGTTTGAACATGTCCATCTTCATCTCGGTTTACTCCTTTTCCAGAAGTTTCATAGTAAGCGTTTCCATGTCCGCTGTCCCACTGGATCTGGTCTGAAAATGAGCTGCTGTCCACTGATGCACCCATTTCAACCTAAAATACAGTTTGCATAAAGGTAAAAAAAAAAAAAAAAAATTGTTGTTTTATCCTCTTTTGCAATTGACAAATTTTCAATGAACATAAACAAATAACATCATACCTAGCTAGATAAGCGTAAAATTCAGCAAGTTACTTCACTGCTGTTACAGCTGATATTTTCTCGTCACTGCCATCTATCATTTTGGAGAATGGCTGGTGCCAAGCGAAAGTATAAACAAGACTTAACACATAGCTGCTCATGGCTTATTGCTTTAATAAATAACCCTGTCTCCAGACAATACATACAATGCCAGCTTGTCATACAACAGGGGTTTAGGGTGTATAACTGACTGTTAAGACATCACAGTGTTACCTTGGCAATTAGCGGAATTTGTTTGAATCAGAGTATGTGGGTGAAGTAAAAACACAGAATTAGAATTAGTGTGTGGCAAGTGTTTGAAGATGTTTGTGTACTACTAACGGCTCAGCCCAGGTGGCGGCAGCTGTGGATTGTTTCTTGAATTAAAGTTGATGTGTGTTTGCGGTTGAGGATGCTGTGAGACAAATCAAAACATATCAATTACCTGTCTGGCGAGGCTTCTGCCCACATCACTGTCGCAGGGAGGAGTGAGACGACCGGAGCTGTCTGATGTCTGCAACAGTGAGTTGATAGGAGCAGTGTGAGGTCTCTGTTTCAGGTGGAGCAGTCCCACTCCACCAGGCTGAGCTAACAGACTGTGAAGCTCTGCTATTAGATCCTGCTGCTCTTGTAGCTTATCGCTCTAGGAACGAGAGAAAACAACATGCAGTTACAACCTTATGAAAATACAAAAGATGTCCCCAGTACTGTTTTAAGGATTATGTGCGTTGTGACAGACAGAGAGACAACAGACAGACAGATTGAACGATAGACAGATAGATTGAACGACAGACAGACAGACAGACAGATTGAACGATAGACAAATAAATGAACGATAGACAAATAGATTGAACGATAGATTGAACGACAGAGAGAGACAGACAGACAGATTGAACGATAGACAGATAAATGAACGATAGACAAATAGATTGAACGATAGACAGACAGACAGATACAGACATAGATAGATAGATAGAACGACAGACAGACAGACTGAACGACAGACAGACAGATACAGAGATAGATAGATAGATAGATAGATAGATAGATAGATAGATAGATAGATAGATAGATAGATAGATAGATAGATAGATAGATAGATAGATAGAACGACAGACAGACAGATAGATTGAAAGATAGACAGAAAGATTGAACGATAGATAGATAGATAGATAGATAGATAGATAGATAGATAGATAGATAGATAGATAGATAGATAGATAGATAGATAGATAGATAGATAGATAGATAGATAGATAGATGGAACAACAGACAGATAGAATGACAGACAGAACGACAGACAGATAGAACGACAGACAGATATAGATAGATAGATAGATAGATAGATAGATAGATAGACAGACAGATAGATAGATAGCAGTGTTAAATAATGTTTGGTAATTTAATGCCCAGGTTATATAAAAAAAAAAGTTATCACGGTTTCCACAAAAATATTAAGCAGCACAACTGTTTTCAACATTGATAATAATAATAAATAAATAATACATTTCTTGAGCAGCAAATCATCATATTAGAATGATTTCTAAAGGATCATGTGACACTGAAAACTGGAGTAATGATGCTGAAAATACAGCTTCGCCATCACAGGAAAAAAATACATTTTTAAATATATTACTATAGAAAACAGTTATTTTGAATTGTTATAATATTTCACAGCCTTGGTGAGCAGAAGAATCTTACCGACCCCACTACTTTTGAACAGTAGTATTTTTTCTTAAATTAAAATTAAAAAACTTTGCTAGATTTATGATGGTAATAACTTCACTGTATGTGAAAAGGGTCCATCAAGAGCAACACTTAGCCAATAACATATTTTAGAGAAGAGCATAATTATATTAATTTTTATTTACTATAGAAACAAAGACTTTTAAGAATTTATTCATGTCCACCTCTGGAATATAGCTGGAACATTGCACAATTAAATCATCTTTCAAAAACACAACTAAACCTGCAGAGAAATTCAATTCCCTCACCTGCTGTTTGTATTGTTCCATGGCATCTTCCAGGGCAGCTAGAAAGTCAGTGTTTTCTTGTTCTAGTTGCTGTATCTGAGCTTGCAGCTGGGAAATGTAGTCCTTGCGGTCTCCGTTCCAATGCTCTTTGACATGGTCAGGATCCTTTGGCATAAATAAATCCCACTGCTGTGAGAATTACGCAGATAATCACAGTTTACATCATGATATTTGAGCATATCTGAAGTTAATGCTTGAGAAATAATGACCTGACAAGATGCATAATTGCCTTTTTATGATGAATTGTTAAATATAAAATATTAATATTTGAAAATGGATGTGCCTGCAGCCAACCTGGTTGTTCAATGCTGCCCGCCCCCTTTTTAGCGCAGTGCTGTCCTCAGTAGAGCTGCTCTCAATGCCACTGTCCAGCCCCGATGCTGAGGTCAGGCCGCTACGTTCCTCCTCAACGGCACAAAGCCACTCTTTCACCCGAAGGAGCTGACCTGCATTCAGAGTTCCTTCCCCCTGCAGCTCTGTCAAAAGCCTGTAGGCCGAGTCCGTGCACGTCCTGTAGTGGGCGCTCTCTGCTTGCAGCTTTCTCACGTCCAGTTCAAAGGGCCGAAGTCTCTTCTCGGGGTCGGAACGAGCAATGATGCGGGTTTCAGAGCGCTGGCGGTTTTCAAGAGCTCGTCTTAGCGCTTTGATCTGGAGTTCAAGGCCCTCGACGCGGTCAGGTTCCCCCCGGCAGTTGACTGTGGCCCTGTTCTGGATGTTACGAGCCCGCTTGGCATAGTTCAGTGTATTTAGGCTCTCATCAAAGTCTGAGGACGAAGGGCTTATGCAGGCAATCATGAGGGTTTTGGCGTTGCCTCCAAGAGAGTCCTTTAAGATCCTGACAAGATGCAACACAGATTGACACATCCTCAACCTTTCAAGCTTTTAAACTATATAAAGGCGATGTTGCAAATGGTCTCTTTTCAATACCACTGAGATCATTTTAATCAGAGATATGTTTTTGAAAGAAGTCTCTTATGCTCACCAAGGTTTAATTTATTTGATCAAATACAATACAGTAAATATTTTAAATATTAACATTTTATATTTTAAAATGTAGTTTATTCCAGTGATGTTAAAGCTGAATTTCCAGCATCATTACTGAAGTCTTCACATGATCCTTCAAAAATCATTCTAATATGCTGATTTGCTGCTCAAGAAACATTTATTATTATTATTATTATTATTATAAACAGTTGTGCTGTTTAATATTTTTGTGGAAACTGTGATAATTTATTTTCAGGATTCTTTGATGAATAGAAGGCTCAAAAGTGAAGCATTTATTTGAAATTGAAAAGTCTTTCACTATTGATCAATTTAATGCATCCTTGTGGAATAAAAGTATTAATTTCTTTAAAAATAGCAATAAATTACATTTTAAAATATATTAATAGAAGACAAAAATGCAGCCTTGGTGAACATAAGTGACTTTTTTCAAAAACATTACTGAACAGTAGCATGTGTGTCAAACTAAATTTTTACATTTTCTAAACAAAACAAAACAAACAAAGTGCTTGGTTTTAGCACCTATGGCTATTTTCAAGAAACAGTTAAAAATACACTTATTTAAAAGACAATAAATAATTTACATTCAGAAAGATCAAATCTACTCAAAATGTTTCCTGTTGACACCTCACTAAAAAACACAGCCTTTTTTTCTTTTCCCAAACTTTAAGAGAAAGCAATAGTAAAAGTGATTCTTGCTTTAGCAAACACTACTATTAGCATTTATATAAAAAAAAAAAATAAAAAAAAAAGTAAAGTAAAATTATTTGTACCTGGTGATTTTGGAATCCCTGTATGGGATATGGGTGCCTTTTCTTTTGGGGTCCCCAAGTGCTCCAATGACATTTCCGAGAGCGAGAAGTCCACTGTTGATCTGAATGCTCTCCTTGAGCCGTTCACCGGTGTTGCCGGTTTTGAGGATTCGCTCTGATCCAGCCAGGTCCACAAAATGGAATTTGGAAGAGAGGATCTGCACAGTCCCGGATGCTGCTCGAGAACCTCCACACCTCTGTTCCATGAGCACCGTGAAGATGGTGTGAGAGCGACTGGAGTGGGGGTTCATCTGGGTGGCCCCTGTGTGACGGGCCGTCTTTCCTGACTCTAAGAGACTCAGCACCTCGTCAAGTCCCTCCACTTCACATTCCTTCACACCACAAAGCACTGTGGGTAAACACAAAAGATGTCTTTATTTTTCTGAACAGTCACATATTGCTGAAAAACTTTCTGAAATGTCCTGATTAGTCAACTAGTCTAAATGGGCAGCTTTAAAGAGGCACAACACAAAACACTAAAACTGTGTCCCAAATGATGCACTATGCACTTTTACACTATGTACTTATGCACTATGTACTCAACTGTGTAGTGTATGAACTTTATAAGGATATTTTTTTCATGCAACATCAGAGTCCCGTAATTAAAGCTGCGACAGTCAAGCGCATGAAGTGTCCAACATTCCACACTTCGTTTTTCCGGTTAAATAAGTACATCATGCGGGTATTTAAACAATAATATGCGAATTGGGACTTAAGTACATAAAAAAAACAGAAACAGAAAATGAAGCTTTTCAGAGGATGAGCATACCAAAATTAAAAATAAGTGAATAATAAACGATGCTCTCAGGATTTTGAGGGGTCTTTGTCAACTTTTTGGCAGATTTCAAGTTTTATGTGCAGTGTGGCATGCTATAATTAATCTAAAAAAAAATAGAAATAAAAAAAAAATCAATAATTATTAGAAAGGTTACAGAAATATATTATTTATTAAACAACAATAATTCTTTAATTATTGTATATGGAGGGTTTTTTATGATTAAAAAAAAAAATACATAAGTAGTTGATTTTGAGAATATGTACACTAGCATTCAAAGCTTGGGCTCAGTAAAATTTGTTTTAATTAACTCTTTTATTGAGGACTTTTTATAAATGCATTAAATTGATCAAAAGTGACAGTAAAGACATTTATGTTACAAAAGATTTCTTTTGAACTCTCTATTTATCAAAGAATCCTGAAACAAATTTATTACAGTGTCCACAAAAATATTAAGCATAATATTAAAATAATTTGATGATAATAAGAAATGCTTCTTGAGCAGCAAATCAGCATATCAGTGAAGGATCATGTAACACTGGAGAGTGGAGAAATGGCTGTTGAAAATTCAGATTTGCATCATTTTACTGTACTTTTGGTTAAATAAATGCAACATTGGTGAGCATAAAAGAATTAAATTAAATCTTACAAAACCCAAACTTTTGAATGGTAGTGTAGTTTTGCACATCCCTACTTATTCTACATCTTTCATCAGTTTTCCTCTCAAACTTACCTATGTTGCCCTTTTCATCCTCTCGAATATGTATGTCTTTACTGGCCGTCTCAACTTCCAAAAGGTCTCTGAAGACCTCTTTGTAAACCTCCATGTACGACACTCGGACAGAGAAGTCAACAAGGTCATTCTCATCCAGCAGTTTGAAGATCTCGGCCACAGCTCTGGGAATGATGCCCTGTTCGTCATCCCTAAAAGCAGCTGCGGCCAAAAAACCAACAGAAGGTTAATGAATAACTCTATGAGGCAGAATGCTAAAACGCAAGATCTCAGATTGCAAGTGGAGCGGTGGCAACTGAACCGGGGGAGGTGTTGCTGGCAGCACGAACGTGCAAACTCGTGGAAGCATTTTAACAAGACAGACAAAGCCTTTCCTAGCCTTGTGAATCATGTCTAGTCTAGATGAAGCCTATTTAATAATATGCTGTAAGGAATTGAACTTAGGCATACTTTTGATCTGTTTACTCAACACATTAGCTGTCACAATACTCAATATACCTCCAATAAAATAAAAACATTGCACTTCTATATACTGATGAATTTTACATCATTAACACTATTATTTTACTGGTTATTAATATGAAGCTGCTTTGAAGCAATCTGTATTGTATAAAGACTTACAAATGTTGGCTTCTCCAATGGTGTAGGTTTTGCCCGAGCCTGTCTGCCCATAGGCAAAAACCGTGGCATTGAAACCATGAAAGAAGGCCTCGATGAGAGGTTGAACGCAGTCTGTATACACATCCTCCTGTGTAGAGCTATCCTCAAACACAAAGTCACAGTGGAAGTGGCGGTCATTGCCCAGGGTGACACTCCTCTCCTCTGGGTCTGCAGTGATGCAACTCTCATGGTTGTGCAAAATCTCTTTGGGAAGCAGCGGACGCACCCGGATGGCCACCTGTACAGCGGTTTCCTCTACCTTACTTTGGCCAACTCCTTTGGGAGACATTGCTGAGCTGATTAGCAGACCCTCATTACTTTTGTGGGGCTGTGATACCGCTTCCTATAGGCACTGAATTAAATAAGAAATATAGATTAACAGAGTAAAGGGCAAAACATATTTGACAGAGACCTTTCAATCAACCTCTAGGTCAATAATAATAGGGTCATTTCGTGTCAACTCAACCAGCGGACCCCAGCTCAACTGTTTAATTTTGTTAAAAAAAACTATTCTGAAAAAAGACTAACATACATAGTGATGAAAGCCAAAATATTAAATACCATGAATAAATATTTACAGAGTAATTCACTATTAGAGGGGGGGTCAAAATGACAATTTTCACCTAAAATTTAAAGCCAAATTACAAGAGGAAGAAAATTACTTTAGAAAAATGGCAGAATCATTATTTTATTTTTACACAGAGATTGGTAGGTCTATTTGTAATTTCTGTTGTCTTTAGCAATATTTGTAGCCTTATATGCCAATGGAGTTTTTTCCAAAGCTGGCATGCCTGTAACTCAAATAAAGATTTCTCAATATGTTTTTAGATTCTGGTTCTTAACAAATTTTTCTTTTGGTATCTTCATTTTTAAGGCTCTGTATGGCTCAATGTGACTACATAAGTAAATTGTTAAATTGTACACATTTTCCATAATCAAAAAACAAATGTGGGCCACTTTGCATACACTTTTCTTGTAAAGAGCAACGTCTGAAGAACAAATAATGTTGAAACTAGAAATGTATTTTGTTTAATTTATTAGAACATACCTGTCTGAGTATCAAAAATATTTTTTCCAATGTTTGCGACTTTGCGTGCATGTAACTGAAGACGTATTAAAGATAACTCAATATCCTTTTAGATTCTAATTCGTAACAAACTTTTCTATTAACTCTTGGTAGCTCCAGGATCAAAAAATTAAATTAAAATGAACGAAATCCCTTCTTCCAAATTTCTCTGAGACTATTTGAAACGTTACCCATATTTGGTTTTCGACCATTGAAAATGGGTAAAGTTCAACAATTTGCACATGGAGCCACATTGAGATCCTTATATCTGTCAATGAACCATATACAGAGCCTTAAAAATGAAGATACCAAAAGAAAAGGCTTAAGCCTAGCCCCAGACTAAAATGCATGTTTGAGATATTTTAACTGAATGTAACTTGCACTGACATATATGAATATATACATATATATATATATATATATATATATATACATACATCACAAAATATATATATACACACACACACTTAAAATATGTCAGTGCCATTGTTTTGTCTCAAGATGCACACCAATAATGTTTTTTTAAACCTTTATTAAAGCTACTTAAATGTCCTAATTGAACTAAGGCCTAATCCTGGCTTAATCTAAACCCTATCTGTGAAACCAAGCCCTGGTTATAGGCAAGCAAACTTTGGAAAAATAATATTTTTGGTACTCAGACAGGTATGTTCTAAGCAGTTGTTTTGATAGAAGAAAACAAGATACATTTTTAGTTTCAAAATTATTTGTTTTTAAGACATTCCTCTTCATAAGAAAAAGCTGTATGCAAAGTGACCCACATTTGGTTTTTGACCACTGAAAATGTGTACAATTTACTCATGGAGCCACATTGAGATCCCAATATCTCTGGAATTGAAACATATAGGCCCTTTACAATTAAGATACTATAAGAAAGATTTGTTAAGAACCAAATTCCAAAAGGATATTAAGATATCTATAATACATCTTGTGTTACAGGGGGAATTTGGATCCAAATCTCAGCTGACTTTGGCCCCCCTCCACAAAATAGTGGATTACTCAGTAAATATTCATCCATCCATGGCATTTAACATTGTGAATTTCATTAATATTAATGTTTGCCTTTCTTCAGAAAAAAAGATGATCAAAATCAAAACATTTCCAAAATTTGTTTGATTTGACATGGAATGACCCAATAATCTTTTTTATATTGTGCATTTCAAGGTCACTTCAAAGGAAAAAAAGGAAACAACAATATAATAGGAATCAGAAGCAACATTTCTATTCTACTACAAATTCTATATTATCTATTATATTCTACACAACACTAGAGCTGATTAAAAATAAAGATTGAATATTGAACAGATGATGAAATTTCTAGCAGTTTCTGCAGTGTCATAATATATTTAATCTAAAACGACATACATATACTGCATATTGTTAAAATATTCTTTAATTACTATACATGTCTTTTTAAGCACATTGTGGGTGAATATGTCATCTGGGATTTCATTGATTAAAATGCAAACATGAAATATTGAAATGCATTTTAAAAATTTTGAGTTAACGCAAGCAAACATTAAACGGACATAGTTTAACTAATAGAATATGGTATTTGCTTACGTATAATTGTTTGAGTAATGGTTTTGTTAAAGTGCATCTTTTGTAACTGATGTAACACCTGTCACAACATAATAAACCAAATATGAAAAACAACTATGCATACAATCACAATCTATGAGACAATAAAAACAAATATGAACCAATAAATCACAAACTATGAGGCAACAATCACTAACTCTGATACAATAAATGAAAACTACTAGAAGACAATAAAACAACTATAATGAAATAATCACAATTACATTCGAAACAATAAACCATTAACAAAACAATTTCAGTGCTCGTGGTTCAAACTAGTTGAGGAAAAAAAGCTAGTTAAGTTTCAATGGGATCGAAACAAAAACATGCAACAGCAAATAAAACTATTTCCAAGCACAAAAAATGACAACAATGAGGAGATACGAAAAGTCTCAGCGAGTTCATAACTGCAGAGGAATGTTTAACTCTATCTGATAGAGTTCTTCTATCCCTGAAGTCAGATTAGCCTAGCTGCTAGCAAACTTATTAAAAGTTAAAATCTCTTTAAACACTCACAGCACACAATGAAAACAAAGCTCAGAAAAACACGCACGAGTGAATTTACCTACAAACCCCATCGCGCGTGTATATGCACTCAATTTGCTACTGTTATGCAAAGTTTTGGGTGGTTTTTCATAACTTTCTAACTTACTGTTGTTCCCGAGTCCATCAATCTCAGTCCTCAGGGTACATCCCATTCCTATTCCCAGAGCCCATTCCCTGGATCCAGACCAGCCCATGACGAGAGCAGTGATGCAGTCATTCAGTCGGCTTCCCAAATGCCTGAGTAAAATCGGACTTGCAGCGGCTCTTTGTTTAGTTTTGTATTAATATTTTGATAGAGCTAACTAGAGAAATTATCTTTATCATGAAACCTATAAAAAGAAACGTTTGTGTTTCATAAACAATTGAAAAGTACCATTGTGTTTGCATTTGTTAGGGATAATAAAAAACGATATTAAATTGTTGATTTTGTTTGTAACTGCAGCATGTTTAGGCTTATAGGGGAGACTGGGGCTAGTTGTCACAGTTTACACTGCAGAGAGAGTATGTTGGTAACATGGGGGAAGATTTACTTTGCATTTACTTTTAAATTGTAACATATTTAGATATAAATTTAGCATACATGTACAGGATCATGATGCATCAGCCAGTGTGTTTTTAGGAAATAAATAGAAACATTTGCTAATTTAGATGTTATAGCACAAAATGTACAAATTAGTTTTTATTACATGGGGTATAAGTTGGCCTCCATCTAAAAACATGAATGTGTCCATAAATCCCTCATTAACAAATAAGACACAAAAAACTTTGATACTTTGATATTCAACATAATACAATATCATAGATCAATTTTCCAGAGACACAAAATTAGATCAAATAACCTCAAAACTGTTTCGGCTGAATAAACCTCACAAATGTTGATATTCAAATGAAATGACAAAATTAAAAATAGTGCCTGCCATCAGTCAAATTGAAAGCGTAAAATAATTTATGTAAAAGGTAAAAAATATTGTTTTGGCAAACAAATATTTATGTAGGTATAACATTTAAAACGTAACTGCCTTTCCCTGATATTTATGAAAAATAATCTTGCCCTGTATTCAACCTTTCAGTTAAAGGTCTTGATTATTCTCAGAATCTATGCCGATGTAATTTTATTGTTGTTTGTTTTTTGGACCCACTTTATATTAGGTGGCCTTAACTACTAACATTTAAATTACTCATTTGATACAATGCACTTACTGTGTACATACATGTTTTTACATTGTACTTACATTTTAAAAATGACCTGCATGTAATTACTTCTGTAGTTACATTTATAATTACACTGTTGACAGTTCCCTTACACCTAACCTACCCTTAAACTTACCCATACCACCACACCTGTCCCTAACTTTACCCATATCCCACCTCAATATCAGCAAGTGTTTTGCAATACAATATGAACACAATAAGTACATTGTACTTATTTTTTTGATGTAAGTACATAGTAGTTAAGGCCACCTAATATTAAGTGGGACTGTTTTTTTTTCCTTTTCACCCAATTAGAAACCTATAAATTGAAAAAAAAGAAAAGAAAAAGAAATTTAAGTTCATTACACAGAATTCACAGAAGAAGGCTAAATTAAGAGGGTTTTGAACTGCGAGCACATATTTGTATAATTCAACTTTTTACTTAACTTGTTACCATATTCCCCATGTGACAACTGTGTCCTCCTTTTCTGTTTCTGAACTGCTTTCATAACTGTAAAAATCCATAGCAATAAAAAATAGCAATCCATCTTTTAATGTATTTGCATGTAATTGTATTTATTAGAGACATTAAGCAACTTGTGGGCAAAAAAGAGACATATTTCTTTTATTGATTTATTTGGAAAACACAGCACACTGTACACAAAATAAGAGTGAGTGGACTACAGTATAGTGGATATCACATTAGCCATGTAAAGTAAAAACAGTAATTAGCATGCCAGTTTTAACAAATGTTCTTACAATCTTCTGAATGTAACAGAATACATTTTGCATTTTTAACCTCTTGCCTCTTAATAGGCACAATGCCAGCATCACTGATCAATGTCATTTTTGTAGCTGGAAAGTGATGATCTGTCAGTCGAGGTTCACGGTGAGTGGATTCTGGTCACTGAGGCAGACTGTGACTTGTTGTCAGTACTGGTGACTTCACAACAACAAAATCACTAGTCTTCCATGGTGGCCAAAATATGTGCATGTGAAATACAGCAGAATTTGTTGATTACTCTCAGTTGCAATGAGATTGTCCAGAGTTAGGTTGATTGATACCAACTCAAATGTTGACCTGTCACTGCAACAAAAACATGCATTATAAGAATTACAATAAGCTTCTAATGACAACAGTTGCAATTTTGTCAGGATGAATACTATGACTAACAAATATTATTTGTAAAAAGAAATAAATGATCAGTCACATGGATTTGAAACAAAAAAAGACCAGAAAGCCAATAAAACCCTTGTTTAATATAAAGTGACTTGAAGACACGTTCAGAAAAAAAATGCCTGGAGTTAATAATGTCAAGCCATTGAATCCCCATGCCCTTTCCAGACGCAGTCTCTGCTGTCCATATCCGTCTTTATATCCACAGGTTATCAACTGACTCCTCATTACTCAAGCCTCTTACTCTGATCCTTTATTACATTTCAATGTTGGCTACCAGTTTAAATGTGGATGCACAGGGGCTGCCCTCATAAAACATTCACCGCCTCTCTCTAAACAATTATGCTGCATAACTTTGACTCTCGCCTGGAGGTTAAAAAACATGCTCTATTGGACAGAACACCATCCATTTGTACAGAACATTGTACATATGTCGCACCAGGATGATACAGACTGTCATAATAGTCAAGATTGTAACCAAAGACAGATCCTTTTAAACCATTCTGCACATCTGCATGCATTCAGGCATTTACTAAAGGTCTCGTCTCATGAAAAAGGTCTCTTTTACTGCGGGCTATCCAATCAACCTCTTGGCGGATATAATGGTTAAATAGTAATGCATTATTAAAATCTTAAGAAATCATGTTCTCTAGTTGCAAAGAGGGTCTTACATTTTGTACAATTTCCACTGAGGCATTGTGGGTAAAAGTGGGTGTATTAGTGTGTCGTTGTGTGGTTTGAATGGACACAAATGGTCATAATAATCACTTGTGCAACTTGCTTGACTTGCCACTCACGAACCATTTGCACATCCACTCTGAAATGAGGGGGCAAACAATGCGAACAACAGAAATATTGTTCAGAGAAATTGTGCCCACTGTTGAAATAAACAACCGGACTACCATTTCCAAAAGAAGAACCTAATTAGTCAGTTCTGTGGGGAGAATACAACTCTCTATAGCCACTTATGTTTCGGTGAGTGACAGATGTAAGAATAGAGGGGACATTCACAGATCATATTTTTTCAGAGAATTTCCGATGCTGTGCAAGTTGATTTTTTTTGTTCTGATGGTTACCATTTGATTTCTATTGTATTTTTTTTTTGTGTGATGTAAAATATGCAAAATTAATATGGGGAAACATATTATATCAAATATTTAACCCATAAAAAGTTATTTTATTAGTAAAAATGAATGTATTTAGTTTGATTCAGCAATATTAAATAATATTTTCGATTATATATATTAGATGTTATCATTTTTAGCTTCCCATTTTTCCAGTGTCTCAGTTTTTACAAATTAAATCATTGAATGTATCGTTTTTTCCATTTTCTTAGCTGTGAACTGAATTCTATAAGCCTACACATTTTTTGCACATAACGCAGAATGCATTATATACAAAATTGAAAATTAACAAAGGCATATGGCTCAGATAAATAAGAACAACAACCCTATGGGGGAAAACAAATTAACATTCAGTTGGAGTTGCATATATTGTAATAGGATTTACTTAAAAATCATGTCTTTAAGGTGAAGCAGTTTTGCTGTAATTTAATTATGATGCCTCATCAAGCAAGCTTGTTACTCACAGAATGCGACAGGAAGGTCTATTATTCCTTTTTATTCATATTAATTTTTATTAATTTCCTCCTCATGAGAGTAACTGAAATGCCTTGCAAAAAAATAAGACATTTTGAGTCTTTCTTTTCTACTCAAGGCTGTTACTTCACTAACACAGAGAAACACAATCAATTA
The DNA here is from genome assembly GCA_039654105.1 of Coreius guichenoti. Taxonomy (NCBI): domain Eukaryota; kingdom Metazoa; phylum Chordata; class Actinopteri; order Cypriniformes; family Gobionidae; genus Coreius; species Coreius guichenoti. Next base: position 45,337,281 of record CM077168.1, read on the forward strand.
CATTCAGATATATACCAATAACACGGCTGTACTGTGTTGTTGTTTGAGGCTGTCAGAGCTCTATAGGGAAACTAATCAGAGGTTGATCATGCAATAAAACCTCATATAGTCAATTAGTGTGGATATAATAAGAACAAACATCTAGATACCCTTGGTGGCATAATGCTGCCCATCATAAACAAGTTTACACATTTAAATGCTGAGCCTTCTGTGTTTGTAATGTTATGGATGCAAACAACACAGACTCGATCAATAAAGACATATTTTATGTAGTGCTGGGCAATCGATTAATCGTGATTAATTTCATCCAAAATAAAACATAATAATATATGTGTGTGTACTGTGTATAATTATTATGTATATATAAATATACACACATGCATGTATATATTAAAGAAAAATATGTTATGTTATATATAAAATATTTATATATAAGATAAATTATATAAATATATATACATGAAGGAGTGTGTATTTATATATACATAATAATTATACACAGTATACACACATATATTATGTAAACGCAATTTTTATTTTGGATGCGATTTATCACGATTAATCGATTGCCTAGCACTAATTTTATGTCATAATGCCGTTAAATAAATGTTAATTTATGTTAATGTCCACACCACAACGATAACGATAGCGGCACAGAAACAATATCGTTGGAATCACTTTCAGAACAAAAACATTGACAGCCAATCAGAATCCTCAAGCATTTAAGTAGCAGACGACAAGAAGAAACAAAGCATTGTCGTTCGCTGGTGTGGACGTTAATGTACAGTAGTTATCGTCCTTGGTGTGAACGTGCCTTTAATGTGCTTATCAAGCATGCAATATTCTGTTCTAACTGACAGATTCATGTAACCATCTACTCTGAATATTATGATTTTATAACTGTACAGTGATTTTTTTTAAAGTACACTCAAATGAGATATCATATTTCAAGTCAGATATAATTTTGTGATTTTGACCAATCATGGTTATTTGCCTTCCCAGTTACCACTACCTGAACAGATCCTGTGAACGTTCATAAAAGGTAAATATTGAGGATAATTCACTGTTTAACTTCTAAACTTTAATTTTTGTCATGCAATGCTTATTTTTAACAGTAAACATTATATATTTGGTGATGCTTTCAACAAACAGATATGATTAATTATGATAATTGCAATCATTCCAAATATATCATGTATCAAAAGATGTTCTTCCACAGTTTCATAGCAATTATTTCATTCGACTGAATTACAACACTGCAGTGTATATGTTTTGGCTTTGTATCTCTACAAACGCACTGGTTTTGAGTCGTATTGCATGAGTCATATTTTATACCTCCATCTGATTGAGGAGAGACTGGACAAGACTGGAGTGGAGCAGGGAGTTCTTATGACATGGGTCCTCATTAAGGCCTCTTGCTGTGTAACACGCCAGATCTGACCCTGAAATAAACCCTGTGACACCAGCATGATCACATTATATGACAATTTTGTGAGTTAACCTTATTTAGCATTCTAACCCTCTTTATCTAGTTTTTCATTTGCCTTTAACACTGAGATGAAACTCAGGAAGGCGCAAATCAGGCATGGCAGTAAATTGACCGGTCCATCTTTTGTCATTAGATTACAAACGTCACCAAAATTTAAAAAAGGGGTTTAATTGGTTCTATATAGAACCCTATGGTTATTAACTCAATTTTAAAACTCCCCTTATGCCAAAAAGTTTCTACATATAAGGAGAAATGTCTTAAATGATTGCATAATACATTTATGTTTAACAGGTTATTCTAGTGATAAAGTATATTTATGAGCTTTTAATTCATAAAATGTAATGACAATTTAAAAAAGTATTAATTAAAACAAAATTTGATCCCATTATGCGAACCCCTAAAATAGTCTACATGAAGCGCCTAACAGAACCCTTTAAAGGGATAATTCACCCAAAAACTTAAATTTTGTCATCATTTACTCACCCTCAAGTTGTTCTAAACCTGTATGAGTTTCTTTCTTCTGATATATTTGTTTTCCTACTATGGAAGTCAACTGTTTGATTACTAACATTCTTCAAAATATCTTCTTTTGTGTTCAACAGAAGAAAGAAATTCATACAGGTTTGGAACAACTTGAGGGTGAGTAAGTGATGACAAAATTTTCAATTTTGGGTGAACTGTCCCTTTAAGGTATACAGAACCTTTTAATGATGATTTATTTGGACTGGTTACAGTCACAGATAAAGATTTATATCCTGTTTTTGTCTTCATTTTTTTCTTGAAGCAAAAATGTTGCCATTTTAATCCAATAACAGATACTAACGCAAGGCCCCAAGGACTTATAGCATTCATTACATGCCCTTGTAAGCATGACATTTTTTACAAAAAAAGTCAGTACTGCTACCAGCACCTGGGTCTATAAAACGCTAGATCAAATACTGTCCTTGCTCCCTGCTGCCTGTAGGGACTATAGGGAAAGCTTGGGTTCTCCTCCAGGCCTGATTGTGATGGCACATCAAATGTGTCCCTGTTTGTGCACATTCTATCAAGTTTTGATCTTTTTTTTTTCTCTAAGGCCATGTGGGGCTTCAAAAGGCCTGCTCCTTCAAAAGCAGGTCCCCTTCAAAGTTGTCTGTACATTCATGCCAATATGCGAACCCACCTATTTTCTAATCACTTATCTGTGCAGTTGCTGTCACGCTGGCTGAATGGCATGCAAAATGTATACAGCACGACATTTGATGTGACGATAACAGAAATGCATGAGGGTATACATGCACGTAGTGCTGTCAGGCGATTATTTTAATCGATTTACATAGATAAAAATAGATTTAACAAAAAACATAAGTGGGCAGCATGTATATTTGATGAATTTGCAAGCTATAATAACAGCCTAACATATTTTGTGTTGTTTAAATGGAACAGTGCAATCTAATCTGAACAGGTGATTTGCATGACACAGACATTTTAAAATGTGCCATCTTATAAATGAGAAAACATTGCATATTTACACATTGTTATTAGGTTGATCTTGAGCCCACTTCCATAACTGTTCAGAAATATAACTCTCATATTCTCAGAGCTTAAATATCCTACAAATTAAAAATCACTAAGGGGCCTTCACAAGCCGAACTGCATGGCATTTTTAACCTAGAGCTCAGAAATAAAGCAAAAGCCAGTTTAAAATGATGCTTTTCATGCACAAAGTCTGTACACAAAAACTATACAACACTGCCTCACACAACGGAAAAAATGAAGAACACTTGAAAAAAAAAAAAAACATCTTATGTAAATGATTGCAAATGACCAAAATCAAAACACTAGCACAAATAAAAAATAAATAAATAAAAATAATAAATTCAATCTAGGTTGTATAATAGAAATACACAAAAGGACAGAATCACTCAATATGTGCAATGGGAGCAACAGGCGTTGACAGGATGATAAACGTTGAAATTGTAAACACTTATTTGTAATCAACAGGTCTAAAAGGCTCAAACAGTTACATTGAAAAGTTCCTAAAATGAAAGGCAAATAAAGAACAGGAGGAAGAAGAAATAACATTGAGCTATAGCTCTCGATTTAGTCCCCTCCTGCCGTGAAATATTCCACACAGTTTCTCCTGACAACATAAAAAAGGAAGAAAAAAATCAAGCCTGAAAAAAATGATAAATGTTATTAACGATTGAAGCTACCTGTTGCTTCGTCCAGTGCTGTCTGTGGCACTCACTCCCACGCCAACACACACAGATGACATTTTATCAACATGGTTATTAAACTGAGAACATGTGAAAGCTACACACTGTGAAAACGATGTCTTGCTCCATCGATTCCGCTTCCCAGCAGAGGCTCTTCAAACCGTTCACATGTTCTCCAGCATAAACAGTTTCTGTGCCGTTCTGTGTCTTCGCTCTCGGAAATGTCTCGACGTGTTCGGCGTTGTTCAGCACCATGTGCTGTGAACAGCTCCAGTTTTCATCCTGCAAGAGCTTCTTAAAGGCGAGGTCCATTCCACCGACAGGTGGCCCGTCAATTTCACGAACGCCGATGACGTCATCGCGCTTGGAACGAGGACAAAACCGAACGCCCATTACGTCACTATAATTAGGATTAGGAAAAAAAATAACAAATATTTATATTATATGACATTATACATATACATACACACACAAATAGACAACTAAAATGTATATACATAGGGTAGAGTGGGGGAAAACGCCCCCCTTAAGGACTGTGTAACTTTTTCTGTGAAACAAAAGTTAAATGTGTCTAGAATAGTTATCCTAGTTTTCAGTGAAAATTACATAAATTATAAACCAAGTATGAAAAATGTCCAGAGTTTTCATGTTATTAGATTTTTGTACCAAGCGGGCGTTTTACCCCACAGGTGGGGTAAAATGCCCCCACTCTGACAAAGCAATTTGCTTTATACGTTTTCAGCAAAATCAGAGTACAAGCATGTTTTAGCTTAAAATTAAAAAGACAAGCCAAAATAACAGTAGATAAATATAAATATTTATTAATGAACCATTTTGAAAATCAACCTTTTTGAAAAATATTGTTAGCTGATGCTAACTGGCTGGCTAACTAACTAGCTGATGCTAATGTGAGGTAATTTTTAAACATAAAGTCCAAATAGTTTTATTCAACCACCTAGTTAGATTACATTTGATGGAAAAACAAAGAACGTGATGTTCAGAACGTGGTATTTAAAATAGTGGGAAGCGATGCTCCCTGGGGGCGTTTTACCCCACAGACTAGGTTTGAAAAAAAAAAAAAATTATGTCATTCTGAAAATACAATTATATTTGCCTTAAATAACAAGTACTCCCTAACTACAGGCCTTGCTCTTCTCATATCATATAAAACTGCGATGTTCAGCAAAACAACAAGCTTTAAAACACTTTTTTTCTTACTGTTAAAAATTATATCACTTAACGTGAAATCCATTTTCTCTCAGGTACGTCACCAGTGTAAGCTTTGCGGTGAAAACTTCTACATCACTCTGGTCAACGTAGTCCATAGCAACAACAAAAACGTATCTTGAGTTTATCTACTGTTTTTTTTTTTTGGGAAAAACAGTAGGGGGGCATTTTCCCCCACTCTACCCTAAGCTAAAATACAAGATTCCATTTTTTGATTCCATTTATTTCATAGTTTTCATGACTTTACTATTATTCTAAAATTTAAAACATCTGTGTATTTAATATATAAGCTACTTAAAGTTAATTAATAATTTGTATTATTACAACTTATAATTAATATCATATAAAAATAATAATATACTTTAAGAGCACTTGGTGGGCAAGCGAATTGTGCCTTCTTTCAGTAATAACAAACATTATTAAAAATAACAAACATTATTAACTTCTGTATCAGTATTTATAATACCATTACCATTAATGTATAGAAAAATATAAAATATATTTATTTATATTTATAAAGAATCCCCTTTTCACAGACCCTGGCACTATGAAGATTGTATATGAAAACCCTTATCTAAAATGAATAATACATATATTGTTTCTGAATATCTGGTGCTATGTGCCACAAAGTGGACATTTAACATAGCCCAAATGTGTGAAAAAACACTTACCAACAAATTACTTCCTTGAGTACTCAAAAATGATTTTAGTTGTTTTTTTTTGTTTACTAAGGCAACATTTTTTTTTAACTTAATTGTCATTTGCACTCAATTTTATTACGTTTAATGAAATTAAATTGGTAAAATGTTAAGTTAATGTAATCCATTTGTGTTGCATTGACTGAAACCGAGCAGTGGGTTTCTAGTTCCCAGCATGCTTTGCATAGGGCTAAATTTTGAAAATAAGTGTTATTTAATGTGTTTTTTAGTAAAGGGAAACCCTGTTAATGTTTAATGTTCAGTTACATTTAAAAGAGTTTCTGTTATGTGGATTTTTGTTAACATTGTGCTGAAGAGAGCCTGTGGTTAGACTGTGGGTGGCTACATAAAAATACAAAGATGCTGTACCAATGAGCATAACTGTACTAATTCCAGTGACAAGTAGTTTTTATTTACTTGTTTATTACATTTACTTGTTTTTTATAACTCTGCTTAAGCACAAGCTCACCTTTTCACCACACAATTGTAACCAAAAAAAACAAAACAAACATAACTTTGATAAACTCTTTTAAATGTCAAATATAACATTAAACACCAATTTGACCAACGACACCACTGGTTGGATCAACAAGAGTGAATTATGTTCAGGCAACGCTCACAAAATAATGAAATTGGTGTGATCTCACTGAATTAAGATGAATTTTACACATCAGTACAACTACCCTAGTTTAAGTTCAAATCAATCTATTCTACTGTGTGGAAAGGTGTGTCATAATTGTATTTAGTTAGACCAACAAGCTATTTTTTTGAGTGTAATTGAGCGTTCAGGCTCAAGTATTCTTGCTCAAATAAGGACCACTTTTACCACTATAATCCACTAATTACCTTTATGCCCCCAAAGGTGAAAATTGAGTGAAAAGTGAAAATTACATTTAATCTGATCACAGAGAGGTTTCTTTCAACCCTCCTTGTAAAAAAAAAAAAAAAAGTAAATAAATATAAATGGAATGATGCAGTATTTGGAAAAGCAAAGAACAAGTTATAATAAGCAACTGAAGCTGGGACAAAAACTAACTTTTTGCCACACCTGCCAATGGCCAGTGACTTTACGGACAATTTTGCCAACAAAATTTACCGACAATAAATATTTTTTAATAGCCATGCAATGTAGATGAATCCTTATCAAAATTAGGAATGGTATTCAGTAAAGAGCAATGTGTGGTTGTTCTTTGTCTATTGTTGTTTGATTAACATTAAAAACACAGAAAGCAGCAGGAATATTGGGCTGCTGTCACTTTAAGAGCTAACGCACAGATCCAATATACTGTCACACATGTGTTTTATTTCTCAACTGTTTACGTTCAGTTAAGACATAACTGACTATGTTTACAAGGATACTTGCCAAGACGGGCATTTTGTGAAATATTTTATGAATATTTAAATTTGCAAGGCCTAAACTTTTGTGACGATGCAACACTGCCCCATCAACTGTCCCGAGCATCGTTCACGTTTTTTTCATGTTAATGTTCTCACAATTTTGCATTGTTAGAATTCATAAAAAATTCAGCCGAATGATGTTTGACGCCGTTTCATATACTCGCCAACACCGATTTTAACTCACATTTGGAGCTTGGCTAGAGTTAATTTTAGGCACTCAGTTGAAGTCTACATGGCCAAGCTGAAGGTTGTTTTGGTGGCTAAGATGTCTGTTCACTATGTTTGAATGCAACGCTGACATGCAGGTCACAGTAAACCAAAAAAAAAAGAGAAAACGGAAAGCTTATTTGAAATGATTGCTGGTTTGATGTGAAAATATAAGGGGAAAACATAAGGCTTACTCAATAGCTTTCTGTACCAGCTAACATTGTGTCCTACAACCACACACATATAGTCCTGTTAACAAAATTCAACACAGAGCACAAGGGCAGTCACCCACTTGCATCGGGGCTCCCCCTCCCCTTCCTGTTTCCCCTTTTGTTTGGTTCCTAGAGGTAACCATAGCAACCAGCATCATAAAGCAACCAATACTTTCAGAAATGTTTGCAAGTGACTGTCAGGATAGTCTACACATATAAACACAGATGTGTCTTGTGCCACATGTAGGGAAAAGGAATAAACAAACAAAAAAACGACATTAACATTTGGATAGCAATATGGAACCAGAGCCCTCGGTGGCCTGTGCTGCATAATAAGGCATAAAAAACAGGGATTGTGTGCAATAATTGTATGTAAACACACACATATGAAGAGGGGACTACAAGTGCTGTCACTGTGAGTCTGCTTGGAGTAGATCAAGCGATGCAACAATTCATGCAGTCTAGTCATGTTCCTAAGCAACAGAGACCTGTCATTTTGATGGCTAATCATCCAAGCAATCCCTCGTTGGACATTTTAGACAAACCAAATGCTGCATGAGGAGTGTTTGTTTTGCTGCTGCCAATTTACTGAACTGATGTGTGCTGGATTCTGACGGTCATAGGTCTTTTGCATGGGTACAGGGACTTCTCACTTGGCATTCTTTAGCAAAACTTGAAGGTACTTAAAACCAAGGACCATTTAAAAAAAAAAAATCTACATTTCTAACAGATTATAGTGATGATTTTGGGACATTTGAAATTCTTGTAAAAAAAAAAAAAATACAATAACTAAAATAAAATAATAAATAAACCCATAGGAAATTATTTTGTGGATATTTATGAAAATCATAGATACCCTTACACCTTTGAAAATACTAATACATGAGACTATATTAAACATTAAAAATGTTCTTTTTTTTTTATAAAATAAAAAAGTGAAAAAAAGTAGGTGCTTGTGGTTATAAAATAGGATATCCTTTAGTCAAAAAAAAAAAAGTTTTTCTGATTTTGAGGTGAAATACTATATTGCCCAGACATTTTTTTGACAGGTTTTTGTGAGAATAACCTATGTACAGTAGAAACATGGTGGCAAAATTTCTAAAAGAACGGCAGCTGACCTTAGACCAAATGACTAAACAATAAAAGCAAGAATGATACATACAGTGCTGTACAAAATTGCACAATGCACATGTCAACTGAAAGGCTGTAGGTCCATTATTTTGTATAAAGTCTATAGCGCTTTTAAAATGACTAGTTCTGGAAAATTATGCTAGTTAAGGAGCAGAATTAGAGGTTTGGGAAATATAGGTGCATAGGAGGAGGTCTATCTGAAAGGTTAGCAGGGTAGCTTGTCACATGGAGTTGTTGAGAAACCTGACAGCTTGTGGGAAGTCTGTTAAATGAGGAGACGATGTTCACAACAGGGTTACAGAATGTGTAAGTGCTCAAAAGATTCGGATAAATCGTTCTAGATACAATATGTACAGCATGTGGCTTTATGTTTATAACAGATAAACTTACTCCTTTGAAAATACTAATATATGAGGCTATATTAAGCCAAAAGTGTTTTAATAAAAACAAAAAAAACATTAAAAAATATTTTTTTATTAAATTACAAAAAAATAGGTGCTAAAAACATTTGTAAACCTTGTTTGTGGATATTTCTGAAAATCACATTATTCATGATATAATGATATAACTATATTTGTAACAATGCTGACATGGAAGCAGACAAAGACAATGGTGAAGAGAACCCAAGTGCAGTTTATTTGTCCAAAGATCCAAAAACATGAAACAAAGTATAAACAAAATCCAAAACATGAAACAAACAATGAACAAAAACTTGACTATGAACAGACCTGGCGCATGATACAGGGGATCACATGACTATCACAAACAATGAACAAGCAAAACTAATGAAACAAGAACCAATCAGAACACGACACATGAAACAAGGGAACCAATCAGAACATGACACATTAGACAAGGGAAGCACATGACATGATCACATAAGGGCAAGGAAAACGCATGACAAAACCAGGAACCTTGAGTAAAACTACAAAATAAAAGGCATGAAAACATAAACTTGAAACAAAACCACAAAACAGACGTGAAATATCCCCCCCTCAAAGGGTGGCTCCCAACACCCTAACAGAACACCCACCCAAAAATATGCAAGTCCAGGAGAGTGGTGAAGTGGAGGTGGTCCAGGGGGAAAGATGGAGGGTCAGGCATGTGAAGGGGAACTGGCAACGTTGCAGCCTTTGGAGGAGCTGTAGCAGACACTGCCACCTCTGGAGGAGCTGTAGCAGATGACGCCGCAGCCTCTGGAGGAGCTGTAGTAGATGCCACTGCCGCCAGCTCTGGAGGAGCTGTAGCAGAAGACGCTGCAGCCTCTGGAGGAGCTGTAGCGGACGCCGCTGCCTCTGAAGGAGCTGTAAAGGACGCCGCCGCCGCCGCTGCCGCTGCCGCCGCCTCTGGAGGAGCTGTAGTAGATGCCACTGCCACCACCTCTGGAGGAGCTGTAGCACAAGACGCCGCAGCCTCTGGAGGAGCTGTAGCGGACACCGCCGCTGAAGGAGCTGTAGCTGATTCCGCCGCCTCTAGTGGAGCTGTAGCAGACCCTGCCACCTCTGGAGGAGTTGTAGCAGAAGACGCCACAGCCTCTGGAGGAGCTGTAGCGGACGCCGTCGCTGAAGGAGCTGTAGCGGATTCCGCCGCCTCTAGAGGAGCTGTAGCAGGCACTGCCACCTCTGGAGGAGTTGTAGCAGATGACACCGTAGCCTCTGGAGGAGCTGTAGCAGACGCCGCAGCCTCTGAAGGAGCTGTAGCGGACGCCGTCGCCACCGCCTCTGGAGGAGCTGTAGTGGATGCCACTGCCTCCGCCTCTGGAGGAGCTGTAGCAAACGCTGCTGCTGCCACCTCTGGAGGAGCTGTAGCAGACACCGCCGCCCTCTGAAGGAGCTGTAGCAGATTCTGCCGTCTCTGGAGTAGCTGTAGCGAATGCTGCCTCCTCTGGAAGAGCTGTAAGAGACGCCACCGCCTCTGGAGGAGCTGTAGCAGACGCCGCTGCCTCTGAAGGAGCTGTAGCGAATGCCACCTCCTCTGGAGGAGCTGTAGCGGACTCCGCCGCCTCTAAAGGAGCTGTAGCGAATGCCACCGCCTCTGGAGGAGCTGTAGCGGATGCTGCTGCTGCCGCCTCTGGAGGCGCTGTAGCGAATGCCACCGCCTCTGAAGGAGCTGTAGCGGACTCCGCCGCCTCTGAAGGAGCTGTAGCGAATGCCACCACCTCTGGAGGAGCTGTAGCGGACTCCGCTGCCTCTGGAGGAGCTGTAGTGGATGCTGTTGCTGCCGCCTCTGGAGGAGCAGGAGAAGTGTGTGCGGTCCAAACACACAAGTTGCAACTGCCATTACAGGAAGCGCAGCTGATGATGGCAGGACCTCTGAGACTACTGGACTCGGGACCTCTGAACTTGGAAGCATAATGGCCATGGTTGGCAAGTTGCATGCAGTGCCAAACTCTGCATCTGCTGGAGCTTGGTACTTATAGACCATGACATGACGTGAACAGGCACTGGCGTGGAGACCATGAAGTGACTTCACTCTGCCGTGGCAGGTTTTGCTGAATTGCTTGGTTGCTCATCTGTACATCCTATATTGAATGAGGATCCACTTATCAACAGGGCATGTTCAATATATTGGGCCAGAGACAAAAGTTTTTTCGCCCTGGCATCCAGAAACAAAGGGGATCATTGAGACTCATTCTAAAAATGTCCTTGAGGGCAACATCATTAAAGTCAACCAGGTGACACAGTCCACAGAACTGCTGTAACAATGCTGACGTCGAAGCACACAAAGACGATGGTGAAGAGAACCCAAATGCAGTTTATTTACAGTGTCCAAAGATCCAAAAGCATAAAACAAAGTATAAACAAAATCCAAAACATGAAACAAACCATGAACAAAAACTTGACTATGAACAGACATGGCGCATGGAAACATGGAACGGCATACATACATCAATACACAACAACTAGACAAGGCAAACATGAGGGATTAAATACATGATACAGGGGAGCACATGACTATCACAACCAATGAACAAACAAAACTAATGAAACAAGAACCAGAACACAACACATGAAATAAAATAGGGAACCAATCAGAACATGACACATTAGACAAGGGATGCACATGACATGATCACATGAGGGCAAGGGAAACACATGACAAAACCAGGAATCTTGACTAAAACTAAATAAAAGACATGAAAACATAAACTTGAAACAAAACCACAAAACAGATATGACAATATTAAGCCAGAGATGCTTTTAATATACACTATATTGCCAAAAGTTTTGGGACGCCTGCCTTTACATGCACATGAACTTTAATTACTTTAAATCTTAATCCGTAGGGTTTAATATGGAGTTGGCCCACCCTTTGCAGCTATATCAGCTTCAACTCTTCTGGGAAGGTTTTCCACAAGGTTTAGGAGTGTGTTTATGGGAATTTTTGACAATTCTTCTATAAGCGCATTTGTGAGGTCAGGCACTGATGTTGGACAAGAAGGCCTGGCTCGCAGTCTCCGCTCTAATTCATCCCAAAGGTGTTCTATCGGGTTAAGGTCAGGACTCTGTGCAGGCCAGTCAAGTTCCTCCACACCAAACTCGCTCATCCATGTCTTTATGGACCTTGCTTTGTGCACTGGTGCGCAGTCATGTTGGAACAGGAAGGGGCCATCCCCAAACTGTACCCACAAAGTTGGGAGCATGAAATTGTCCAAAATGTCTTGGTATGCTGAGGCATTAACAGTTCTTTTCACTGGAACTAAGGGGCCAAGCACAACCCCTGAAAAACAACCCCACACCATAATCCCAAGATCTCTATGCACTGTTCTTGAGCTAATCTGAAGGCCACATGAAGTTTGGAGGTCTGTAGCTATTGACTCTGCAGAAAGTCGGCAACTTCTGCGCACTGTGCGCCTCAGCATGCGCTGACCCCGCTCTGTGATTTTACCACTTTGTGGCTGAGCTGCTATTGTTCCCAACTGCTTCCACTTTGTTATAATACCACTAACAGTTGACCGTAGAATATTTAGTAGTGAGGAAATTTCACGAATGGACTTATTGCACAGGTGGCAACCTATGACGGTACCACGCTTTAATTCACTGAGCTCCTGAGAGCGACCCATTCTTTCACAAATGTTTGTAGAAGCAGTCTGCATGTCTAGGTGCTTGATTTTATACACCTTTGGCCATGGAAGTGATTGGAACACCTGAATTCAATTATTTGGAGGGGTGTCCCAATACTTTTGGCAATATATATTTATAAAATCAAAATACAATAAATGAAATAAAATAGCAAAATAAAATAGATGCTAAAACATTTTTAAACCATTAGGAAATTCTTTGTGGATACTTCTGAAACTCATACTCACAGATACTCCTATATTCCTTTGAAAATACTAATACATGAGTCTACATTAAGCTAGAGATGTTTTTCTGTGAAAAAACAGGGATGGAAAAAAAGAGTGCAATAGCTAATGTAATGCTTCAACAATTAGCGCTTATCTCAGGGTTTTACATATGCTTCATAATATCGTCTACAAAATATCTTAGCCTCTGTTGTTGTGAGTCTCATAATGCTTTGTGCTGCCGTATACGTTCACCACTGGAAACCTCAGTGGCTCTACTATCTTCCCCTGCTCTTCGCCTTTAGAACAAAGGTGCTATTCAATGCAGCAGGACAGGTAAGAGCACCCAAATGGAGCTCAAGTGGGCACTAGGCTTCTTGACTAAATACCCAATGAGCATTCTAATCTTCCATTCTCTGCCTCCTATTCCATTTTGATAATGTACCATCGCCAGCAGCTGCTAAAAGCCTGAGCGAGGAGAGGGAGGGGTATTACAGGAAATTTTTGGATGAAAACAAAACGAGAAAGAGGTCGTCTTTAAGACGCTTCTGCGGAGCCGGTACAGGCATATTACACTTCAGCATTTCTTAAAGGGCAGCACATTCAGCTCCTGTGGTCCAAAAATGCCAGAAAATCTGAAAAATATTCAGCAATGCACATATCACGGTTCTTCCAATGTCGTCGTCTTCTTTTTTACTTTTCTACTCCCCCCATGTCCACAGCCTGCCATTACAGAAAATTACAACTTATATGTCTACATTCTTGGAAGTGGATAATTGGACGGAGGCCCATTATCAAGCACTCAAGCCATGCATGGAGCTGTATTTCCTGCTTTTAATACTCTTACTCTTTCCTGCTTTAATTTTTGGCTTTAAGAAATATGTATACTGTAAAATAGAAAAAGATGTCAGCCAAAATGATGTCTCCATCAGCAAGAGTTCATGAGTCATGGGACTCTTTTCATTTCGTCTTTTTTGGTAAAGCTTACTGCTTAGCAAAAATCTGAAAAGAGTACAGTGAAGTCAAGTCAAGTCATTCTTCTTATTTCAGGACACATGGCCACATTTCACCCCAAAATCAAAAGGAGAAAACTTAATTTTTCAAAAATAAATGAGCATAAATAAGTACAACAAATAATAGCATAAAACTTTATCTTTTTTCACGTTACAGTAACTTGCATGAGAATTGGGAGGATATGAAAGGATGAATACAAATCTTTACGGTTATATCCTTTAGTCAAAAAAAAAAAAAAAAAAACAAATTCTGATTTTGAGGTGAAATACTATATTCCCCAGAAATTTTCTTGATAGGTTTTTGTGAGAATAACCTATGTACAGTAGAAACATGGTGGCAAAATTTCTAAAAGAACGGCAGCTGACCTTAGACCAAACGACTAAACAATAAAAGCAAGAATGATACATACAGTGCTGTACAAAATTGCACAATGCACATGTCAACTGAAAGGCTGTAGGTCCATTATTTTGTATAAAGTATAGAGTGCTTTTATAGTTCTGCAAAATTATGCTAGTTAAGGAGCAGAATTAGGGGTTTGGGAAATATAGGTGCATAGGAGGAGGTCTATCTGAAAGGTTAGCAGGGTAGCTTGTCACATGGAGTTGTTGAGAAACCTGACAGCTTGTGGGAAGTCTGTTAAATGAGGAGACGGTGTTCACAACAGGGTTACAGAATGTGTAAGTGCTCAAAAGATTCGGATAAATCGTTCTAGATACAATATGTATTTGGCTTTCCTATGATTACCTCCTTTAAATAAGTCTGCAATTAAATCGAGAATGCACATTATGATTGCAAAATCTATGCAGATATCCAGCAGTGTATGTCCCTGCAGCGTATTAAAGTGTGTGTTATAATATGTGCAAATGGATGCCTGAGTAGCTCTCATTATATGGTTCCCAGTGTTACTTGGGTCTAGGTCATGTGTGCTTCCAAATCCATCTGTAATATTTACAGCCAGTTTAACCCTTGGCCTTGAAGGAACCATAAGTGAAGGCAAAATAGCATTCAAGTAAAATATCCATTTCAAGAGAATGCCGCATTATAACAAATTATTCTCTAGTACAGAAACCAGCAACCATATTTATTGCAATATGAGGTTGTTTTTTACAGCTGCATGATCATAGTTGTTAGTTTGCGTAAGCCCTTTGTTACGGGTTTCCGCTCCATCCTGAGACACATGAATGTCAAAACCAGAGAAACTGAACAAAATCCCTGTGGAAGTTATAATTTCAGTGCAATCAATTCAGCATTTTGTCACAATAGGAAAAGGTGAGATTTGTGTGGTACTTTAATTAGGAGCAAATTGTATCTTGAAGTAATTGCGTAATAGCCCATTAAAACTTTCACCTCTCAGCGATTTCCGAGTGCATTTGTTGATTTGAGAACAATGTAGTTTCAAATGCAAAGCATGGTTCACATTAATCAAGTTTTAGGTCTTGCATGTCAAAACGGCCGTGTTGCACTTAACGAAGACGTCATTATTTGCTTTGTTCACAATATTGAAATAATAAAAAATACATTTGACAAAACATTTTCTGAGTTGTTAGTGGTGCTTGCTAATGCAAATATCACTATATTTGTATTAAGATAAAGGATGTTAACAAACCTGTAACCCTAAGTATTAAACTTAGGGTGCACAACTATATCATGTGGCTTGAGGAAAAGTGTGGTAGTACTTTTCAAAGGGATGATTTACGATTTGACTGGCAAATGAGGAGCGGAAAATCCCATAGATTAACTGTAAAGAAGGGAACCCAACCCAATCTACATGGCAGAATATTATAAACACTTGGCATTAGCAGTTTGGCATTAGCATTTTCTTCAAAAATATTTTAAAATGTAGATAAAACTAGATTTTTTGATAGGTTTTTCACAATTGATTGAATTTTGCAACATTGGTATTTTCAGTTTTACACTTCTAACACTGTTTTTTCCCCTGTTTATTAGCACTGTAAAGCTGCTTTGGCACAATCTGTATTGTATAAAGCACTATATAAATAAATGTGACTACTTGACTTAAAATCCAAGGAACAGATAATACAAAGACTTCCTGATATGTTTACACAACAACAATGTAACAAAAACGGAAACGTTTTTTGTCGCGTACAGGCGACAACGTTGTCAAAACGATCGCCGTTCACACAGATACGCGAAAACAACTAAAAACGCTGTATTCGTATCATCCAGTAGTTGCCGATGTCACTTTGTAAAGAAACACTACGTGCCTATAAACTGAACATGTAATATGCATGCATATCACTGTTTTCACAATTTTGTGTTTTTGTGGTTTACACGGAGACGATAACGGTACACTTTGCACTTTGAAACCCGTTTTCAGGCCCCCAAAAAACTGTTGTTGTGAAAATTAACGGTTGATAACGGTGTGTAAATAGCCCCTGATATGAATAAAAAGTATTTTAATGCATCACATGGCAAAGGCCAGGAATACTTTCTTATATAAAAATCAGACATATTGCAGGAAACCATTTAACTCTATATTCAATCAACCTTGTTGGCTCCGTTTCTAATCACTGCCCACAAAATCCCAGCAGGCATACTCAGGTTCCATGTCAGAGCCTCCACCGGATCTGAGGACATCTGAGATGCTCGGCCATCTGGGTTAAACGTTGGTAGGAGTCACGCTTTGTCGCTGAGGAGACGTGTTTTGTGGTGGCTCTGACGCTTGGTGCGAAAGGAGACTGGGAAAAGGACAGCTGTTGCTGGAGAGGCACAAAAGAACAGTTCCTGCATAAAGCATGAAACATCCAAGAGATTTTCGACAAGGAATGATTGCTTTCCTTTGTAAAATCACATCGAATCCTTCAGATTTCAGAGTAAACCTAAGACGTCCAGCAAGCTTATACATTGTTAATATGTCTGAGAATAATTTCCCATTGTCATTTATGTCTTTTTTTCCCCAGTCCTTGAGCAATAGCGTGCACTAAAGCAAGTATAAAAGCAGATGTGCGTTGCAGGCCTGACCTTGGTTGCTATGGGTACTAGGGACAGACTTATATTCAACCGCCTGCCTGAGTTCCTGCTAATTGCCGTTGTCATGGCAACGAAGCACCTGATGTAATGGTAGGAAAGGGCAATAATCTTACAAGGGTCCATTTATTTATAGGGAGCTATTCCACCCTGTGCCTGTCAACTTGGAAACGGACTCAGATTAAGTGCTAACATATCAAACAATAATGTTTATTATTAAAAAAAAACATACATTCAAGATCACACATAGGGTAATAATTTTGTGCAATTTCCTACAACAAACAGACACTATAAGAGCCTGTCATATGTTTCTGTTTTTAACACTTAAATTCATCACAAAATACATGGTCCAAACATCTGAGACCACAAGTAAAAATGGTTCAACTTTTTCTAATTTAATACAATTGTCTTTTCATTTATATTTGTATGGTTTATGATCAGCAATGTAAGGGAAAAAAGAATAAAAAAAAAAAAACCTTTATTTTGTTTGTTCGCTTTTTACTTTAATGGCATGCAATGCTCAAGCTGCATGAACTCCACAAATTCAAAACCTGACGATCCATGTTATCCAGCATGATCACTGTCACTTTGTTTATTTCTTGGTTTAATTTAGATTTTGAATCCAAGGGTTACACTTTAAATTACGCAGCCATGCATTGCTGAAAGCCGTGCATGTACTAATAAGAACAAAAACAGACATGGTGAGCGACATCTTCACACTTTAATTATTATCAAAAAGGCAAATAACATTACCAGCACTGCAGCTTTACTCTCAAACAGCACTGACCTAAATAATTCCGCATTCAACCTCTCTATTCAGACTGGATGGTCAATGATAATGCAGAGGGAAAGACAAACAAGACTTCGGGGTTCAAGGGGTTTCTTCCTCTTCACATCCTTCGTGCTTTGCGAGGGCGACAGCCATTGTGTGGCACTGGGGTGTTGTCGGTGATGGAAACAACCTCTAGTCCTCCCATGGTTAACCCTTTAATGGCAGACTACACATGGGGGAACAAAATGAATGCAGGCCAAGTCAGCTTTGAGATACAGTTCACAGAAATACACTCTTTCTAGAAGAGACTCCAATGACAAAATGATCCAATGAGTCCTTCTTGAACTTTATTTGTGAAAGCTGCTGATTTAGCCAAAAATAAAGTAATATTTCTATTAGGGATGCATTATATATCTGCACCGTATCTGATATTGGAGGATGTTACAAACTGTTAAATGTAATCTTTAGCAAATCTGAAAACGAATATTGATTTTTCAAACTGCACATTATAATGTTGTGATGCCTAAATTCAATTGTAGCATTTGAAATGATTGATTTTAGCTTTCAGGGTTTTAATTTTAATTTAATTAGACAATAGTCTATAGTATAACCAGCTATTTACCAGACACAACAAGAAAAAAAATACTTCCGAGAACTTCAACATCGGTGCATCCCTGATTCCTATCCATCTTCTATCCAACTATCCAAATCTATTTTGCTAAAACAAGCACAAGTATTTACCTTGGCTTGCCTATTTAGTAATTTGATTCAAATAAGTTAGCACTGCAGTTGGTGGCTTTGCATTGATTTTTTTTATGCCCAACCACCATCTGCTTAAATGCAACTTAGTCTGGAAGCTTCTGACTGCGAATAAATCAAGGGTAGGTAAGAGTAATGCAAGTCTTAAACACCCCCTGTTGCCTGCTGCTCTGGAGGGGCTCATTAGATTCTCACCCAGCCTAAATGTCCTCCCACCCGGCTCAGAGTAAGAGCATGCAGACCGCCGCTGAGCTCACAGAACTCATCGGTCAGTTTCAGAGTATTGATTGAATAGTCAGCATGCATAATGTTGCCTTTCCATATGGGCACATACAGAGAATAATAAATAATCATTGCTGCCATTCTACTGAAAGGATCATGAAAAGAAACAGGATGAAATAGGTGGTATAAAATCATAGTCAACTAGATTTTTTTAAAAAGAGGACTTATTATGCTTTTTTTCAAATTTCTTTAGTGCTGAGTAAGGGAGTTATTCTGTATATCAAGTAAGCACTGTTTCTGAACTCCCTGAAACGCCTTGATTGTCTTGAGTTTTCTTCCTGGGAATGTCACAATATTCCTCATTTAAATAATTCCCGCCCAAGGCATACGCAAAATAAAGGTGTGTTGTTGCCATGTCCAAGAAACACTGTTTTTTTCCACTCTGAATCTAATGTATAGTTATGGTAAGGGGCATGACATTTCCGAAACATGCTCAAAGTGGTTGACCAATCACAACGCACTGATCCAGCCGACCAATCAGAGCACGTTTTGCTTTTCAGAAGGCGGGGATTCATATAGACAGGAACTAAACAGAGCGTTACTGACAGACTAGGCAGAGAGGTGCTGCAACAATGTAAAATATGAGAAAGATATGTTTTTTAACATTCCAGCATTAAAACCTATTCTAGTAGACTCCAAAAACAAAATCAAAACTTTGTAAAAGGATCATAATAGGTCGTCTTTCAGAAAATGTGACTGCCTGTGTAAAAGTTGCCGCTATGATGCTTTTATGTGTCCCTATGCAGTTGGGTGTTCTGGGTGGTTCACAATTCAAAAAAGTCCTCCACTAAATCTTAATGATATTCTGGATACGGATCAGGCCCTTCAATAGATTTTTTTCAATTTTTTATATTTTGGCTGCCATCAAAATAGTAAGTTTAAAAGGTAACAGCACACCTTTCCTCATCAAGCTACGTGATTTAAGGTATCATTCATGTCTGTAGAACAAACAGGGCAGAAATAATGGTAGTAATAAGACTATTTTCTTTTACCGCAATTTTGAAGTATTGAGTTTGCACCCTCGAACCTGTTTTTACTCATTTGCACATCTATGCACTTCAGGCTGTGAACAGCACCTCTGAATGCCCATTTGCACTCTGTGCAGCAGTGTTTAACATCACTTCCACTGCACTAGTCTTTTGTTAGTGGTGTCATCCTTGGGGTTAAGGATCTGAACAAACAAACACCAATAAAATGGATAAAAAACAAATGAAACTTCAGGGCTCCAGATAAAAATATAAATTAAGGAGCCATTGGCTCCTGTAAGGGAAAAAGTTAGGCGGCAAATAATTTTTTCAAGTGCCACAAAAGAATAAATGCGTTTTAATTTTTCACGTGCAATCATATGGGCGGTGTTGAATTTCATTTTTAGCTCCTTCCATTCTTTCTCATGAAGACAACAGTTTAAGTAAAAATATAAGGATTATGTGATATAGTGCATATATTTAGCAAAATGCCTCTTTCTATAGTTATTTTTCTAGCTGTATAATGAGTTCATGAGGATTCAATGGCTTTTCTGAGGTACATTTGACGTTACATGACATGATTGTTCTTAAGCAGTTTTATACAAGCTCTTTCCAAGGTCGAAATGCTGATTGAGCAATCTGTCAGGCCACATTAAAGAGCGCCAAAAAGTTTAAACTTTGTTAATTGTTTACTAAAATTAACAAACAAGCTAAAAGTGACATATTAAAGGTGACAATTAAGTACAAATCTTCCTGAGATTATGAATGGCTACACTACAAATGCAATGCTCGCAAAATTTCAAAATCGCTGGTAGGCCTTCAGGCAGGCACCCTTCGGGCAGGAATTTTGGTAGTCCGAAATGAATTTAACTAGCCCAAATAAAAAAATATATTTTTATGTAGAGAACTGCACAGGAGTCGAAACATCAATCAAAACCATTTTCAAAATAACAAATATCAACAATGGTATATCAAATAATCAAATTACAATCATCAGTACAAATGGATTTTGTTCTACATTTGGTTCTACCTGAACTGAAATTTCTGTGAATTTCAATCTATGTGCCTCTTAACATTTTAACACACACACACACACAGCGAGTAGTTACCTGAAGTTAGTACCTGAAGAAAAAATAAATTAAAAAAAGTTTTAAACACGGGCAGGGCCGTGATACGTTTTGGTTGCCCGGCTGGAGGATACCATAGCCCCGGGACGTCGGGCTAGCGATTTTGTGAGCCCTGAGTTCAGGCAGTAACAGAAAACAGCAAAGATGAAAAGATATTGAGAATAAGAATCCATATCAGTATCAATTAAAAATGAGAAATGTTAACGATTAGTTCGCGTCCACAGAGCTGACATGTTTATCTGTTGTGGTTAACCACTTTGTGTGCACGAAATAGACACTGCCTTCCTGCACTTTTACAGTACCTGGATGTTCATTCATTGACACGTCTCCGTCTTTTTCTATCCCTCTCATGCTGGCACAGCCGTCAGCGTTGTTGCTCGATAGAGATGAGGGCATTGAAAAAGCCTGATATTTTTGACACGCGTTTCTGACGCGTATTTTGGCTTTTTTTACACTGTAACTTTGCTTGTGCATTGTCTCATTTTATTATGTCAATACAACAAAAGATGTGATGGGCTACTCATCACAGAACATGCCGGTAAAAAGGCACGCAATTTTTAATCATAACATTTATATGGTCGCCAATGGCGATCTCAACAAAAATATCACTTCAAATTAATATTTTTGGTCGCAAATGCGACCGTTTTAGTCCCAGTCTGGAGCCCTGAACTTTGTTGAGTTTTGTTGAGAAGAGGTGAGCCATTACAATTTCACTTTGAGGATGATTAACTGGATGGGGAAAAAAAAAACTCATACACACGCAATTGTTCAAAAGTTTAAGGTTATTTTTCAAAGAAATGAATACTTTTATTCAGATTCAAAGTGACAGTAAAGATATTTATAATATTAGACAATATTTCTATTTCGAATGCTGTTCTTTTTTTTAAATCTTGGTTATGGTTTCCACAAAAATATTAAGCAGCACAACTATTTCTTGAGCAGCAAATCATCATATTAGAATGATATCTGAAGGATCATGTGACACTGAAGACTGGAGTAATGATGCTGAAAATTCAGCTTTGCCCTCACAGGAAAAAATAAATTTTAAAAATATACTAAAACTATTTTAAATTGTAGTAACATTTTACAATATTACTGTTTTACTGTATTTTTGATCAAATAAATGCAGCCTTGGTGAGCATAAGAGACTTCTCTAAAAACATTAAAAATCATACCACCCCCAAATTTATGAATGGTAGTGTACAGTGCATCCGGAAAGTATTCACAGCGCTTCACTTTTTCCACATTTTGTTATGTTACAGCCGTATTCCAAAATGGATTAAATTCATTATTTTTTTCTTCAATTCTACAAACGATACCCCATAATGACAATGTGAAAGAAGTTTGTTTGAAATCTTTGCAAATTTATTAAAAATAAAAAACGTTAAAAAAAATAAATAAATAAAAAATAAAAAAATAAATCACATGTACATAAGTAATCACAGCCTTTGCCATGATACTCAAAATTGAGCTCAGGTGCATCCTGTTTCTACTGATCATCCTTGAGAACTTGATTGGAGTCCACCTGTGGTAAATTCAGTTGATTGGACATGATTTGGAAAGGCACACACCTATCTACATAAGGTCTCACAGTTAACAGTGCATGTCAGAGCACAAACCAAGCCATGAAGTCCAAGGAATTGTCTGTAGACCTCCGAGACAGGATTGTATCGAGGCAAAGATCTGGGAAAGGGTAGAGAAAAATTTCTGCAGCATTGAAGGTCCCAATGAGCACAGTGGCCTCCATCATCCGTAAATGGAAGAAGTTTGGAACCACTAGGACTCTTCCTAGAGCTGGCCGCCCGGCCAAACTGAGCGATCGGGGGAGAAGGGCCTTAGTCAGGGAGGTGACCAAGAACCCGATGGTCACTCTGACAGAGCTCCAGCATTTCTCTGTGGAGAGAGGAGAACCTTCCAGAAGAACAACCATCTCTACAGCACTCCACCAATCAGGCCTGTATGGTAAAGTGGCCGGACGGCACATGACAGCCCGCCTGGAGTTTGCCAAAAGGCACGTGAAGGACTCTCAGACCATGAGAAACAAAATTCTCTGGTCTGATGAAACAAAGATTGAACTCTTTGGCCTGAATGGCAAGCATCATGTCTGGAGGAAACCAGGCACCGCTCATCAGTGAAGCATGGTAGTGGCAGCATCATGCTGTGGGGATGTTTTTCAGCGGCAGGAACTGGGAGACTAGTCAGGATCGAGGGAAAGATGAATGCAGCAATGTACAGAGACATCCTTGATGAAAACCTGCTCCAGAGCACTCTGGACCTCAGACTGGGGTGAAGATTCATCTTCCAACAGGACAACGACCCTAAGCACACAGCCAAGATAACAAAGGAGTGGCTACGGGACAACTCTGTGAGTGTCCCTGAGTGGCCCAGACTTGAACCCGATTGAACATCTGTGAAGAAAATCATAAAATGGCTGTGCACCGACACTCTCCATCCATCCCAGCTTGAGAGGTCCTACAAAGAAGCCCAAAAATAGGTGTGCCAAGCTTGTAGCATCATACTCAAAAAGACTTGAGGCTGTAATTGGTGCCAAAGGTGCTTCAACAAAGTATTGAGCAAAGGCTGTGAATACTTACAGTGGGGAGAACAAGTATTTGATACACTGCCGATTTTGCAGGTTTGCCCACTTACAAAGCATGTAGAAGTCTGTAATTTTTTTCATAGGTACTCTTCAACTGTGAGTGACAGAAAATCCAGAAAGTAAGTAATTAAGTAATTAATTTGCATTTTATTGCATGACATAAGTATTTGATACATCAGAAAAGCAGAACTTAATATTTGGTACAGAAACCTTTGTTTGCAATTACAGAGATCATACGTTTCCTGTAGTTCTTGACCAGGTTTGCACACACTGCAGCAGACATTTTAGCCCACTCCTCCATACAGACCTTCTCCAGATCCTTCAGGTTTCGGGGCTGTCGCTGGGCAATACGGACTTTCAGCTCCCTCCAAATATTTTCTATTGGGTTCAGGTCTGGAGACTGGCTAGGCCACTCCAGGACCTTCTTACAGAGCCACTCCTTAGTTGCCCTGGCTGTGTGTTTCGGGTCATTGTCATGCTGGAAGACCCAGCTACGACCCATCTTCAATGCTCTTACTGAGGGAAGGAGGTTGTTGGCCAAGATCTCGCAATACACGGCCCCATCCATCCTCCCCTCAATACGGTGCAGTCGTCTTGTCCCCTTTGCAGAAAAGCATCCCCAAAGAATGATGTTTCCACCTCCATGCTTCACGGTTGGGACGGTGTTCTTGGGGTTGTACTCATCCTTCTTCCTCCAAACACGGCAAGTGGAGTTTAGACCAAAAAGCTCTATTTTTGTCTCATCAGACCACATGACCTTCTCACATTCCTCCTCTGGATCATCCAGATGGTCATTGGCAAACTTCAGACGGGCCTGGACAATTGTCATTATGGGGTATTGTTTGTAGAATTGAGGAACAAATAATGAATTTAATCTATTTTGGAATAAGGCTGTAACATAACAAAATGTGGAAAAAGTGAAGCGCTGTGAATACTTTCCAGATGCACTGTATTAAAGGAGGGACACGAGTCTTATCTATGGACTTTGTCTTATCCAGAAAGCAAAAACTACACAGCAATGCCCTAGCACCACCCACAACATGCAACTTTCACAATACACAAGCATGGTTAATTTTCTTTAGAAAATGTAAAATGTTGACATTACTACCTTTTTTTTGTATCAATTATTAATTATACGTTTGTTTTCATCAGCTGCTACTTTCTACATTTCTTTTTTTGTGGACATGAATAAGTGGTGAATAACAATTTAGAGAATCTTGAACCCTTGAATTACAAATATTTGAATGATTATATTTTTGCATTCTTTTGCATTCTTTCACGACAAATGTACTGCCTCTGAAGTTTATTAGAAAACCTAGCGACATAGTTTTTGTCTCATTTGAGAGCGGAGGTAAATTATGATGCAGACAGCTAAACAGATTCAAGATGGCCTATTTGCATTCAAATGTGCAAAGGTTCACTTTGGTTTTCACACCGTTACAGACAAATTGTCATATGAAAGTCTTATTGCAATCAATGGCAAATATCACAGTAACTAATATTACAGCAAGTAATATTCCCTGGCAGTTCTCAACTACAATTTAGTTTAATCCACAAGGGATTAATAAGGATCTATTTTTTTGCTGTAAATCTTTATAGGTGTTAAGTAAGGCCTTAGTAAGCTACTCACCAAGCGCCCTGGACCGAGTCCTTTCACCAGCACACGGACATAGGTGACCCCTTTCGCCCTCGCCTTCTGCTCAAGACAAACATACATACATTTAGAACATTTAGCATAATAAAAACTAATCAATCACTGAGGAAACACAAAACTGCAGGAGCCTAGAATCTGAGGTCGGTCCGAAACTACTAATTTAGATCATAATGCTTGTGTCCATACAGCAAATTAATGGTTATCAGTGTGAAGTCATATACTGATTATACAGCCTGCTGTGACTCAGGGTTGTCATTAGACTCTTCATGGCACAGGCTGATGAAATTACAAACAAATTGTGTGGAAGTAACCAAAGAGAAGTATAAACATGAAACGGAAGATTTGAAATGTTATTTTCAATTTTTAAATTTCTCTAGGCCAGCCTGATTATCAGTATAAACATCACTGCAACAGTCAATAAATATACTGCTGATATTCTCGAGCAAGAACCAAGAAAAAAAAAATGAGGATACATAAACACATATTTAACAACAACAAAAAATCATTTATAAGTCCTTTATCTTCTAATTATGTTTTTGACTGGCACTGTTTCTAATATTACATTACATTTGCAGCATGACTTTAAAATAAATATTCGAAATCAAGCAGCAAAACCAATCCAACACAACCTAAAGAAGATCCCGGGGTACTTTAATAACTAAGCAGGGTGTGGTAAATTACTACAAAGAAATGTGCTGCCATCAAGTGGACAACATCCAAATTACAGACTCGCATTGTGACAAAAAGATGCACAATACAAATTAAATGTATTTGTTAATCCTTCTGAAACAATAATTTTGTCCATCTTACCGCAGCAGCTGAAATCCCAGCAGTCTGTGCTGCAATAGGAGTGGATTTCTTCACATTCTTGAAGCCCTCTGATCCACACGAGGTTCGGACCATGTACTGGCCAGCGCTATCTGTGACTTGGATATGTGTGCTAGAGCAAGAAATTAAGGACAAAAGAGAGTCAGCTATATGTTGTCAGCCTGCAGTTTTTATGAAATGCTGACTATAAAAATCCTAGTATTTTGGAGAAATGGAGGACAAATCACAGGTTGTGAGCACTCAGGGAAGCATCAGTTATTAAGTTTGTGTGTGTGGGCTGAGTTAGGTAAACATGCAGTATTAGGTATAAATAACAATTATAATGCATACTGTAATTATGAACATCTGTAGCCCAGAGATGAGCACAGTAAATCCCGTAATTTCATTTCACATGTGCATCGAAACTGAACTGCATGATGTAGGACATGATATGCAACAAAAACATTTTGACCCACACACTACTAGATGGATAAATGAACAAGCATAATTAAGAGCTGATATACATATGAGTTTATGCTATAGCTGCATGCACACAGCAACCAAACTAATTCTATTTCCATTTGTCAATTTTTGTCAGGCAACTTACTTGTTATATGTGGCTTTTATGTGTGCGATTGGTAACTCTTCAAACTTTTTGCTGTCCCATGACAGGGAGCTTTCCTGACCCGGAAATGGAGGGAAGAGGCTAAATGGGGAAGAGCAATAAACAAACAATGACAAATATTTTACCATCTATCTATCTATCTATCTATCTATCTATCTATCTATCTATCTATCTATCTATCTATCTATCTATCTATCTATCTATCTATCTATCACAGTGGCCAAAAAGGTAACACTTTACAATAAGGTTTCATTAGTTAACTACTTTAGTTAACATGTACTAAGAATGAACAATACTTCTACAGCATTTATTAATCTTAGTTAATGTTCATTTCAACATTTACTAATACAAATTTAAAATCAAATGTTGTATTTGTTAACATTTGTTAATGTACTGTGAACTAACATGAACAAACAATGAACAGCTGTATTTTTTTATTAACTAACATTAATAAAGATTAATAAATACTGTAACAAATGTATGTATTCTCAGTTCATGTTAGTTAATACATTAACAAACAAAACACTACACTTGGTTAAGGTATTTATCTGACAAAATTATTTGGCAAAAAAGGCAAACTAAACTACAGTTATAGGTTTTATTTTACTATGCAAAAAATGCAAAGAAGATCACAGGAATAAGCATACATTGACTACAATATAATCAGTTTCTAATATTTTGTTTGTTCACTCTTGTTTTTGCATGTGTTCATTTCTTTGTATGACAGCCTGTCCACACAATTTGACATGTCTCATTATGTTATCACCTACAGTCTATGGTTATCACAAATAAAACAATTGACTCCAAACACAACTACGCAATATGCTTACAACATTTTTAACAAATTTTAAAGAATATTTGAATATAGATTCTTAATATGTCTGTGCAAACCATGTTACAATACCAATCATTCAAATGTTTGGGATGAGAAATCTCAGGGGTTCATTCATTTATGTGTTCATTTACTTCATAGGATCTGTCAAAAAAAGGTTTGTAAGCCCCAGGGTTAAAGCTATATTTGAAAGCAGGTGTGCTGACATGACTGTCAGCGTTTCTGTGTCATACTCTTTCAATCGTTTGACTGGTGCTGATGGGCTCTTGGTTTCCACTGGTTTGGCATCAGGCTCTTGTAATCGGATGGCGCTGCATGAGAACGGACGCCAAAGCCCCACATTTCCACCACTGTAGGAGAAAACAACCAATTAGATCCTTTAGTAACAAAATATGTCCAGAGTGTGCAGATCTGGAAGTTTGGAACCCAGACAAAAGGTGACGATGTCATCAAAACTATATTGTAAAATGTGGAAAATAGTAGTAATAAAAAATAAGTAGGTGTGTCCAAGCTTTTCACTGATAGTGAATATGGTACTAGGATGTACTTCAAACAATGCCACTAATCATGTTAGATGTCAAAAAACAAAACAAACAACAACAACAAAAACAGTGCTAGCACAGTACATGTCCAAGAAACCATGGTATTACCAAAAAGGAATTATCATATAACATGTTCACTGTGTCGTTAAAAAAAAAAAAAAAAAATACCACGGTACCATATCCAAAAAATGATATGACTGTAGTAATGTCGGAAAAGACATGCCATGGTACTATAACCAAAAACCAGGGTAAAATCATGGCAAAATTTGTTATGACAGTGTATGCATTATTAAAGTAACATAAATAAAGCAAAATTATAGAGAATATTTGTCTATTACACAAAGAAATAAAAAAAACACTTTAATCAGATGTGCTGCTGCTTTTACAACCACATAAGCCACTTACATTAACCGTCCAGGTGTATTTAAGCCATCAAAAAGCTGCTGGCACGAACCTCGAATGAGGCTGTATAACCTAAAATACATAATGTGTCTTTTAAATGATGCAGTTTATACACGAACACACACACGCATGACTTTAGGTTGCTTTGCGGACATTGAGGGTCGCGTAGTGTGTGTGTAATGGGAACGTCACAATGATACTATTTTTCAGAGGGGTGTTTTTCTTATATTTTAGACGCCAATGTATGAAATGTATGGAATAAACGTAGTAAAGTATTTTGTATTATGTTAAGTATAAAAATAATTCACACCTGAACTATGTTATTTTTATTTTCTCTTTTGTAAATACCGCCAAACGTTTGTTCATCAAAATTCATTCCCCCTATTTTCGAAATAGTGGCTTCTGTTTCGCAAACTCCGCAAAGCACTATGGGAACACGTGTGGTCAACATGGCGGCGCCCTTTACTAGAGTTTATCGACCATTCTGGAGGATAATAACTACAACTACATCAAACAGAGGGGCGCGAAATGTTTCGTACACTAGTCGACAGTGGTCTGCGCAAAATGTCAAAATTGCGGGTGCTGCATCTCCGTGGGCGCTGCATGGAGCTGTATGTGTGCAGAGGCTGCCTGTGGTCTCTCAGGACAGGAGTCCCATAGAGGAGGAGTTCATGGAGCTTATGCGTCAGGTAAGAAAGAATCAGTATGCACATGAAATTCTTCTTATTGTTGTTGTTGTTTTGTTATTATTATTATTATAATAAATACACCATGCTCAAACAATGAGTTTGTACAATGGCGTGGTACAATGTGTGTGTGTGTGTGTGTGTGTGTATATATATATATATATATATATATATATATATATATATATATATATATATATGTGTGTGTGTGTGTGTATGTACTATGTATGTCTATTTTCTCTTCTTTCTCCTAAATTTAGTATACTATGTATGTAGCATATTTTGAGGCTGTGTGTTTATGTATTTTAGTATGCATGCATATCTTATAATGCTGCGCATCCATAAATATGTGTCCCACGAGCCACCTTTCAAACACATCTCATAGGATTGTTAAATGTTTTAGATGGAGTTAGAGAGAAGTCTGCTTGCGGACCATGAGGTGAAACTCCTGGACGATGCTGCACGGATGAGTCGGAAACAAGAAGAAGATTATGATTCAGATGATGAGGAGGATTATAGAGACAAAGAAATCGTTACAGCCCAAGATCTGGAGGATATTTGGGAACAGAAACTGAAGGAATTTCAACCAGCTCTGAGGTCACAAGGTGAGCAATCAGCAATAGTCAGTCAGCATCGGAAGGTCTGATAGGCTGCATACGAAATTGCATACTTCCCTTACTATATAGTAGGCGAAAACCAGTATGTGACAAAAGTATGTCCGAATTCACAGTGCTCATAAAAGAGTAGGCAACAAGTACCCGGATGACCTACTACTTCCAGCGAGATTCTGAAGTGTGCATATGACGGACACTTTACTATCCCATGAGGCCACGGGAGAGGATTTGTGAATGGGAGTGAAGCGACGTAACTGACACTGGTAGAGGTCACATGATAATGACAACATGGCGAATGTAGTATGTCCAGATTACATTCATACTACACACATTCATACTATATAGAACAGAGCTATTCAGTTACAAATTCAGTTGGGCCAGATTTTCAAACCAAGAAGGTTAGCTGGGCCAGTCATTTCAGCGGCGAAGCAGCTCGTAATGACAAATTTTAAAACCAACACAAACAAATATATTGAAAAACATGTAAGGTTTATTCATTGTTTCATAAAAAAAGGTGCATAAAAAAACAATAAAAGAGCTAACTGAACAGAATCTGAGGTAGCCCCTACT
Source organism: Coreius guichenoti (assembly GCA_039654105.1). Lineage (NCBI taxonomy): Eukaryota > Metazoa > Chordata > Actinopteri > Cypriniformes > Gobionidae > Coreius > Coreius guichenoti. The sequence continues at coordinate 45,367,364 of CM077168.1, forward strand.
TTTTCCACTTACAAAAGAAAAAAAAAACTGACCTAGGCACTTCTTGCCTAGGCCTACCTAGGCTACATATCTGACCTATCTGATCACAAAGTGCATAAAACAAAATAGTGCATAGTAGTAGGCTATTAGCAATAACATTAAGTTTCCTTTTGAAACAAAATAAACATCTTGCTCACATTTGACCCAGGAACATCTCAAAGTGCACAGTATTCACAACTATAACTAACACATGAATACAAGGTGTACTACTGCACACTGAGGGAACATATTTTAAATCACCACATGTGTAATTAGGCATGCCTTTGTTACACATCCCACATTATATTGATGCAGGCTACAGTTACCCTGCTGACTTAGTGGGAGAAGTGACATTTTTTTTGTTTTGAACGAGAGCAGTGACTTTAGGCTCGTAAGTTGTCAATGCAATCCGAAGGCATTGGTGGAGAGTACGGTCAGTCAGGGAGAAACGAGAGTTGCTTTTTATGGAGTTCATGTGTGAAAAACTTGACTCACATGTGTATGTTGATCCAAACATACTGAGCATGACGATCGCTACTTTCTTAATGTTAGGGAACTGATGTACGTTGACATCAGTCCAAAACATTGCAGGCCCGTTAGTGCGAAGCTCCTGTGCCATGGTTACAGATGACTGCATGTCAACAAGTTTGAGTGTGAATTTCCCCTCGTCAATGGAAGGGACCACTTTCTTTGCTCTGGCTGACAAGTCCCCTTCTATTGCAACAGTGAACGGGTCTCTGACAAAAACGGCCACCTCTGTGGGCAGAACAAGTCCATCCAATCGACCAGCAAAGTTCTTTCAACCTCGCAAGGAAATCTGTCATCACATCCGTGATTTGTGCGGGGGATGAGATGCATTTGCGGAGTGTGGGAAAATGCAGCATTCAGCCTGTGCTCAAATCAGTTGCGAAAAGGTCCAGTTTAACTTGGAATGTGCGCATCTGTTCCACAAGGTCAATGACAGTTTTGTCTCTGCCTTGTCCCAAATTGAGATCATTCAGGTGTTTGAATATGTCGCTCAGAAAGCAGGCATCGGCCATGAAGTTGTCGTCCAGTATGCGACTCAAGTGCGTTTCTGCCTTTTTTTGCTTGCTGCTGCGGAGGAAAGTTATGATTTCCTCTGTGAGACCACAGAAACGCTCCAGGGCTTTGCCTTTGGACAGCCACCTCACGTCATTATGCAAAAGCAGGTTGTGGTGCTCAGCAGACATTTCTGACAGCAGCATGCGGAATAAGCGGTGTTGGAGGCTTGATGTGGAGCGAATAAAATTAATTGTAGCCATCACGCTGTCCGTTGTCGTTTTGAGCGCCCCGCTTAGTTTTGCGCACAACACCGCCTGATGCACAATGCAGTGTAAGGAGATCAACTGAGGTGCAACAGCAGACCAACGTGCTGCCAAACCATTCACTTTCCCTGCCATGGATGGAGCCCCATCGGTCACAAGCATGCACACACGCTTCATATCCAGACCACTGTCTTTAAAAAAAAAAAAAAAAAAGCGGACATTTTCCCAAAGACTACATCGCCAGTTGTGTGTCCTTCTAACGGCAGTAGGCCGAGCAGCTTCTCTCGGAAGCATTTGCTGTCAAAAAAACAGACATATATGCACAACTGAGCAGAATCGGTTTGGTCTGTGGACTCATCTACTGCTATAGACATAGTATCAGCTTTCATCAGGTCTCCTAACAGCATTTCATGCACATCTGCAGCAAGAATTTCAGCCCTACGAATGTTGGAAGTATCTGACGGGCCAGATGCCACTCTCGTTTTGATTTTATCGTCCTTTATCACGTCATCCACGACGGCCAGCATACAGTCCTTCACGGTTTCAGAGTCTGTGAATGGCCTTTTCTTTTTTGCCAATATCCAGGAAACATGAAGGGATGCTGCAGTAGCTCTTTCTTGGGCTGTGAATGACCGCACCATGGTAGTACTGCTCCGGTTGTAAGATGCAATCAAACTCTGCACTTTTGTAGCCCTCTCTTGAGATCCCTCTGGAAAATTGGTGAGGAAAGTCTGGTGTTTCTCAACGTGGTGCCTCCGCGCATTGTAATCTTTAAGTACTGCAGTGCACTCATTACAAATTAAACACATCGGTTTGGCGTTTGGATGTGGCGGTAAAATAAACAAGTATTTGTCAGTCCAGGCAGGGTTAAACTGACGGTTTTCATTGGCAATTTTACGTTTCAGTGTTGAGAAAGACATATTGATAGTAATCTAGGCTACTACAGGCACGCTCTGCATTGTTTGCATGTTGTTAGGCTACGTGGTCTGTACTACTGTATGAATTTACGTAGGAATGTGCGTTTTTGGCAGGACCACGGGCTGGGCCACTTGGAGGTTGCTTCCGGGCCGCCAATTGAATAGCCCTGATATAGAACATGCTTTTTTAACAGTCATGAAGTAATTACTTATTCAAAATAAGTACCTACTCAAGAGAGTATGCGATTTTGGACGCATCCATCTTTTCTTCTCTATTATGACGTACATCTGGGTGAAACGGCTTCTTGAACAAGAAAAAATGTAGGGTGGGACTTGATTTTGTCCATGAGGAATTGATTGGATGGTTGTGTTTTGCTATTGGTCGATCTCATGTGAGTGACAGGTTGCTCCGCCCTCACACCAGTAAACACATCATTAGAGATATCGCTGCAAGAGGGAGGGGAAGTTATTAGCCATGGTTATTTTGTGTATTTATATGTGCACAGATAAATCACTTATATTTATTCCGCACAACTCATCTCTCATTGAATCACTCCACAGGTGATGACCAGAAAGACGTGAGTTCTTCAGAGCGTTGTTTAGCAGACAGTCTCATCTTGCTGGTGAAGAAGGATGTTGGCAGTCAAAAGCTTTGGCTCCTGCCTCAGATACAGTGGCAGATGGGAGAGACACTTCGACAGACAGCCGAACGTGCCCTTGCAAGTCTTCCAGGTAAGATTTTTGTGGTAATATCCATTTAGACAGCTTCAGGTAGGTCTGTTTTCACTGTGGATCAAACATTTTAATAGGCTGTCATCTAATGATTACAGTTTTAACCGCTTAATCACTGGTTAAAGAAAAGCTCAGTATGGTTTGTACTTTTGAAAAGAGTTTGACAGTCATAAAAAATATAGGTTTCTTTTTACTCATTTCCAAAATCATAGTAGGTGTTATGCACTAAATTGTAATATCAGGGAAATTCAGCCAGACAGTGATATGATAAATTGAATGTGCTGCAGGTTAAATTATTAGCCTTGTGTTTAATTTGACTTCTGTAGGTGCTGATCTGAAGGCTACTTTCCTTGGTAATGCACCCTGTGGATTTTACAAATACAAATACCCAAAGGACATTCAGAAAGAGGGCAGTGTTGGAGCCAAGGTGTTCTTCTTCAAAGCTGTGCTGTCCAGCCATAAGCACTTACCCCTGGAGAAGAATTCATTTGCCTGGGTAAAAAAGGATGAACTCCAGGACTTCCTGAAGCCAGAGTACCTGAAACAAGTCAGACGCTTCATTGTGGCTCTGTAATATGAGAAGGAACCAACATAATGGAGTATATGTTGGAAAATAGACCACAAGATTTTTGGACTAAGATTCTATGAGTTTGGACCCTAGATTCAATCTGATGATGGCAACTAACAATATAAGCAATGTTCAGATTGTCTTATAGGGGTTTAACAGTATGTCCCATACACTATGTTGTCACCTGCCTGGTATCTGTATATTTATTTATCTTGCTTGGTAAATGGAAACATCTATGACAGTGTATACAATATTAAAAAGGGTCCATTTTATAGCATATGATCTCATTGTTTTATGTTTATCAGTGCACATATTTTGTCTTTTAAAGTACTACCACTTGAGGGCAGTAGATGGACAAATAATAGTGGACACAGACCATCCAGTGGGAACCCCTTCCCTCTTTTTAAAAACACAAAGGATATCCAATTATCCAATTATGCTTTTGGTCGGTATATATCCGTCTTGTTAAATTTAAATGCCTTGTACTTGGGGTTTCTCTTATGCACTTTATGTCTTTCTCTTGCTCAACTGTCAAATAGTCATTGTCTTTTTGTGCTGCTCTGGTGGAAATTGGGATTAGTTTTACTATGAATTATTTAGGCACCTTGATTATGTAGGTCTCTAAAAATTGGCTGTAGCCTGTCATTTCTGCCAGTGTTTTGGAATTTGGAGGAGAAATGACTTTCAGAATTCCTTATTAATATTGCAGCTGTGGGCTGTGCAGTGGGTAACTTTTTAAAGAGAACATACTTGAGAAAGGAGCCAGTTTTTAGAAAAACCTCAGTGGGGGAGGATATGACCCACATATTGCTTGACAATTTTTGTGAGATTAAGAGTCATGGTCATCAAGAGGTGGTCTTTATACCCCAAAGCTGAACACTCCCTATACATTTCACGTTTAATTCTTTTTTGTCATTGTTCAACAGAGAAATATTCTTTCATGTCAAAGTGAAAATTTACAGTTAGTAAACAATATAATGCAATATTATGAACAATAGTATGCAAATGAATAATCATTTGCATAAGTATTCACCCCCATCAAGTCAGCATTAATTAGATGACAGCCATTTCAGTTTTGAGTTTATGTGGATAGTTTTTTACTGACCACTGCAATGTTTCTCCATTCTTTTTTCCAAAACTGCAAACTGCATGCTTCTTTCTGCAAAACTGCTCCTTTCAAGTCTATCCATAAATTCTCAATTGGATTGAGATTGATGTTGCCATTCCAGGATATTAACATTGTCTCTTTAGCCTTTCAGCTTTTTGTCAGTGTTTTGTTGGAAAACAAATCTCCCAAGTCACATGCAGTCTTGCAGTTTTCCTACAGGATTTACCTGTATTTTGTGGCTTTCAAACCTGGACAAGCCTTCAAGGGCTTGCTAGTGTTTTTCAACTCCTGTCCTCACCTCCCAGAAAATTTCTCAAAAAATTGTAAAAAAAACCCCCCCAATCTAGAGTGTGTTGAATAGGGGGATATCTAAAACATCCAGGGGACTGGAGTTGAGAAACCCTGCTCTACCCCTTGTGCTGTGCTGAAAATCTTTTACCTAAATTGCAAGTTTTTACCTAAATTTTACCTTTAAAAATTGCTCGTAAATCTCACATTATGCTATATTATGCCAAATATTGGATTCATTCTTTTTTTAAACTTGTTTTCTTTCAATTAGCACAGGTTTTGTATCTCTTTTTGGAACTGACTGATCGTAGGCATCACTGATCTGAGCTTATGCTCATTTTTTTATTTGAGGTGAATAAGCTTGAGTGAACTTTTTTTTTTTTTTTTTTTTCACTCAAAAGCTGAGGTGCATAAGCTCAGATCAATGAGGCCTACGATCAATCGGTTCCAAAAAGAGATACAAAACCTGTGTTAATTTAAAGAAAACAAGTTGACAAAAAGATTGAATCCAATATTCTGTAATAGCATAGCATAATGAGAGATTTACAAGCAGTTTGCCAATTTTTGACCAGAAAACACCACAAGTGTAAGGTAAAAAATCTCCTAAAAAGACAAAAATGTCAAAAAATGGTTGTTATACCCTGTGTGAGCAAAGTCAGTAGGTTTTAGTCCAATGCGATAACATTAACTCATGCCCGTAGGCAGTGGGGTTCGGGTGATTCGAACAAACCACCCCTAACTGCCAAAGGTCCAGAATTTAAGTCCGTTTTTTGTAATAAACAAGTGTTCTTTTAAGTAATGAAGGCCAATAATTCGAATCCGGACCTCGGTATTTTTCCGATGTGTAGGCTATAAATGTTGTGAAATAATTGCCTAATAATATAGTATTAGTTTATTGCAGCAAAGATATTGCACAGCACCAAGATCTTCTCATCTGAGCTGCCTGCAGTCTGTCACCGCTCGTCAACGTCAAAATATTTAAGATGACCAATCAAAACAAAGTAGGTGGGCTTTATGTTCACTGAAGGTGCTGAGCGCGAATTCCAGCGCGACGCTTCAGTAAACGGTCATAAAGTAGGCCTACGAAATAAGATGTAAGTTAGCTAAACTAAACATTTCATATTTGGCAGCTGTTTTAGAATTGAAATGTTAAACTACCGACAAAAATAATCAGGCAAACTAATAAACCTTTGTCTAATTTCTAATTTCATTTTTAATTTAAAATAGGTATATAAATACGTATATAATTTACGTGATTTAATGTAATAATTAGCAACTGTCAATGTGAGAGGACAAGAAACATTAACGAATCCGTTTTCATCATATAAGGCATAAGATTAATAATGAATGTGTACATATTGTGAATGAATTAAAAAAAAAAAAAAAAAAAAAAATATATATATATATATATATATATATATATATATAATTTAACTAGCGTTCATAAAAAGGTCCACTTTTTGAAAAAAAAGTGGACTTTCAATAGGCTGGCTACGGGCCTGCAACTAGACTTTCTTGGGGGGGGGAAATTCTCTCTGGGTCAAAATGACCAAAACACAACATAAGAAGCATCCCAAAAGTATGAGACTGCCTTTACCATGCTTTACAGAAGATGTAATCGGTGGCTCGTGACGCCAAGCGTGATGTGCGGCCAGCAACACCAGTTATAAACACTTTATTCTGCGTTGTGGAGTTGTTAGACAGTCAGACACGGGACAGCAGGCGGCAGTTTCGCTGGATCTTTTATTCCCTGATATAAAAAAACAAACAAGCAACCTCTTTATGAGTGAATCACCCTTGTTTTCTCTTCCATGAGGTTACAATACAAAAAGGAGCATGAAACATAAATTGAGTAAAAAAATCACATTAAGCAAAAAAATAATACAACAGAGAAAACATACCTGATATAAAACACAAATAAGCAGCCTCTTTGAGTGAATTGCCCTTGTTCTCTCCATAAAATAAATATGATGTACACATCACCATGTGCTCTCATTTCCACATATTTAGCAGAAGACAAAAATACAACTCAAAAAAGGTAAAATGACAAAAATAATTACACAGTTAAGTAAAATAACATTATACGCATTAACTGGAGTGAAAATATAGACATAAAAGCAATAATTAAATAAGATTATCAGAAGTCAAAAGAAACCTACCTCTCTCATGCAGTTACAATGCAAAAGGGAAGAGGAGACAGAACAGGAAGTCATGTTGATATGTGACATCACAACATTTAAAGGTGCACTGTGTAAAATTTAGCAGCATCTAGCGGTGAGGTTGTAAATTGAAACCGCGAATTAAGCCCACCACTCACTCCACCCTTTCGAAGCACATAGAGAAGCTACGGTGGCCGACACAGGACAAAGATGTCGTCGTCTGAGACAGCAGAGAGTAGCTAGCGCTCTGTAGAGCAGTTTGTCCATTTAGGGCTACTGTAGAAACATGCCGGCGCAAAATGGTGACTTCACTGTAAGGGGACCCGCGGTGTATATAGATAGAAATGGCTCATTCTAAGGTAATAAAAACATAACGGTTCATTATGTAAGGTCTTTCTACACCACAACATAGTTATGTATATTATATTGCATTTCTGTCAATAGATCCTCATAAATACTACACACTGCACCTTTAAAGGGAAAACACTCATTTTGATCAGGCAGCTACATCAAGTATATAATGAACAATTTTGTGTGAATTGTACTAAACAATACATATATTTAACAGTATGATTTTTATACCTGTTACATGTAGTGTTTAGCTAACATGCATTTTGTTTGATGGCCAAGAAGCTTCAATTTTCATTTTAAACTCTACAGATCACAGAACCATCTCTTTCAGCTGGCTCTTGTGACCTTCCTATTAACACAGTCACTTGGTTTTTGAGGACAGCCAGCTCTAGGTAGATTTACAGCAGTGCCATGCTCTTTCCATTACTTAATTATTGATTTAACTATACTACTCCAAGGGATATTCAATGACTTCTTGAAGTCTTCTTGTAGCCATCCCCAGACTTGTGCTTTTCAATTACTTTTCCGCTGAATTGCTTGGAGTGTTTTTTTTTTGCTTTAATGATGTAAGTTCTGTCACAACATTGACTCACCATAAGTTGGATCTTCCAGAGTTGTTTTTATACAATCAGTTGAAACTCTGACTATACACAAGTGATCTAAATATTTACTTGATTTATATATTTATTTGTCATATTAAAGAGGTGGATCAGTGTCAAAAAAGCCAAAAGAAGTCCACTGTGATTCATTGCTGTAAAGCAACGAAACATGAAAAAGTCTTTTATAGGCACTGCATCTCAAGTCTACCATTAATTCAGATATTGGCATATTGTTCTAGGTTTATTAGTTCACGTATGCTTTCTGCACCTAAGCGTCCTCAAGTGTCTAACCTAATAACGGTGAGAAAAAGAACATTATGCATGTTTGCTGTGAAGACATTTCAGCCCAACTCCCATTTCAAATTAAATTGGCCACATTTAGCTCATAAACACGCTTTACTTCAACAACCTAATTTATAATTGAAGGTTAAAACGGGGGCTCTAAGGTCTTAAGAGACATCTAAATGGAGCCGGGAAAGCAATAAATGGGTGCGAGTACGAACCTTCCCTCCCTTTAAAGACCTCAAGCGCTGAGCTCAGCTGTATGAGATCAGGTGAGGTTATTGAGGGGATGTACCACAATTAGCTGATCAGCATGTTTTGTCCTCGCTCATGTCTCACACCCCTATCACGGTGCTTTGTCATGTCTGAGAGGATTAAACACTTTTTGACGAAATTAGAATTGATATTAGAACTGCACTTTTTTTCCTCTCCTCTGTTTGTTTGTTGTTAGACACCAAGTCCCATTTCAAATTAAAGTGAATGACTGCCACTAAAAACAAAGCCTAGAATCAATCGATCATTTATAATGTGCAGGGAACAATGCAAAATCTTTTACTTGTTAGGAATAAAGTCTCACAGGAGAAACTGAACCCCAGTTAACTTAACACTGTTTCCATTAGCTTTCTTTTTTCTTTCTTTTTTTAATCCACAAAAGCCAATTTAATTGAACAGGCAAAGAATCTATTGGTCTATAAGACTTTATGTTTATATTATATACCATGAAACCATGTTTTTATTCAGCAAAGATGTATTAAATTGACACAAGGTGACATCCAGTGACATTTATAATGTTATCAAAGATTTCAATTTCAAATAAATGCTGTTCTTTTGAACTTTCTATTAAATTCAATTTAATTCACATTTATTTGTATAGCGCTTTTCACAATACATATCGTTTCAAAGCAGCTTCACAGAAAATGCATGCGTCTACAGTACAATTTAAAGTGATTTGTTATCAGAGGAGACTGTGTCCAAGTTATGTATTTCAGAAATGTAAATATACAAGGCACACAGTTAGCTAACAATGTATTATTAATCAATGTAAAAAATTAAGGCACAAACAATGGGCTCAGTGAAATAAGAATACATGCTGTTAACAATGATTAGGGTATATACAGTGGGGAGAACAAGTATTTGATACACTGCTGATTTTGCAGGTTTGCCCACTTACAAAGCATGTAGAAGTCTGTAATTTTTATCATAGGTACTCTTCAACTGTGAGTGACGGAATCTAAAATCCAGAAAATCACATTGTATGATTTTTAAGTAATTAATTTGCATTTTATTGCATGACATAAGTATTTGATACATCAGAAAAGCAGAACTTAATATTTGGTACAGAAACCTTTGTTTGCAATTACAGAGATCATACGTTTCCTGTAGTTCTTGACCAGGTTTGCACACACTGCAGCAGGGATTTTGGCCCACTCCTCCATACAGACCTTCTCCAGATCCTTCAGGTTTTGGGGCTGTCACTGGGCAATACACACTTTAGCTCCCTCCAAAGATTTTCTATTGGTTTCAGGTCTGGAGACTGGCTAGGCCACCCCAGGACCTTGAGATGCTTCTTACGGAGCCACTCATTAGTTGCCCTGGCTGTGTGTTTCGGGTCGTTGTCATGCTGGAAGACCCAGCCACGACCCATCTTCAGTGCTCTTACTGAGGGAAGGAGGTTGTTGGCCAAGATCTCGCAATACATGGCCCCATCCATCCTCCCCTCAATACGGTGCAGTCGTCCTGTCCCCATTGCAGAAAAGCATCCCCAAAGAATGATGTTTCCACCTCCATGCTTCACGGTTGGGATGGTGTTCTTGGGGTTGTACTCATCCTTCTTCTTCCTCCAAACACGGCGAGTGGAGTTTAGACCAAAAAGCTCTATTTTTGTCTCATCAAACCACATGGCCTTCTCCCATTCCTCCTCTGGATCATCCAGATGGTCATTGGCAAACTTCAGATGGGCCTGGACATGCGCTGGCTTGAGCAGGGGGATTTTGCGTGCGCTGCAGGATTTTAATCCATGACGACGTAGTGTGTTACTAATGGTTTTCTTTGAGACTGTGGTCCCAGCTCTCTTCAGGTCATTGACCAGGTCCTGCCGTGTAGTTCTGGGCTGATCCCTCACCTTCCTCATGATCATTGATGCCCCAACGAGGTGAGATCTTGCATGGTGCCCCAGACCGAGGGAGATTGACCGTCATCTTGAACTTCTTCCATTTTCTAATAATTGCGCCAACAGTTGTTGCCTTCTCACCAAGCTGCTTGCCTATTGTCCTGTAGCCCATCCCAGCCTTGTGCAGGTCTACAATTTTATCCCTGATGTCCTTACACAGCTCTCTGGTCTTGGCCATTGTGGAGAGGTTGGAGTCTGTTTGATTGAGTGTGTGGACAGGTGTCTTTTATACAGGTAACGAGTTCAAACAGGTGCAGTTAATACAGGTAATGAGTGGAGAACAGGAGGACTTTTTAAAGAAAAACTAACAAGTCTGTGAGAGCCGGAATTCTTACTGGTTGGTAGGTGATCAAATACTTATGTCATGCAATAAAATGCAAATTAATTATTTAAAAATCATACAATGTGATTTTCTGGATTTTTGTTTTAGATTCCGTCACTCACAGTTGAAGAGTACCTATGATACAAATTACAGACCTCTACATGCTTTGTAAGTAGGAAAACCTGCAAAATCGGCAGTGTATCAAATACTTGTTCTCCCCACTGTAGAAAATTGAGCATGGGTGCATGTTGATGCAGAGCTGCGTCATCTGAAGTCCTCGCAGGAGTTGGAGTCGTCTCTTCACAGGTGTTGGTCATCTGAAGTCTTCATAAGAGGCTGTATCCAGACTGGAGCTGACGGACTCTTTAGTTACTTTGGGATGGGCGTCCCGAGATAAAACAGAACAGGAAAATAATTAGCTTAGCTGCTGTTCAAAGCATTAAGCAAAGACAATCATGTGAACTGATATAACTGAAGTACAAGGTTATGAGATGCATTATGTGAATGCTTGGCTAAAGAGATGCGTCTTTAATCTAGACTTAAACTAGGAGAGTGAGTCTGAGCCCGAACATTATCAGGAAGGCTGTTCCAGAGTTTAGGTGCCAAATATGAAAACGTTCTTCCTCCTTTAGTGGACTTAGATATCCTAGGTACTACCAGAAGCCCAGAGTTTTGTGATCTTAAAGAGCGTGATGGATTGTAAGGCGATAGAAGATCAGTTAAATACACAGGAGCTAAACCGTTTAGGACCTTATAGGTCAGTAGCAATACTTTATAATTGATACGGAACTTAATAGGTAACCAGTGTAGAGATGATAAAATTGGTGTTATATGATCATATTTTCTTGACCTAGTAAGAACTCTAGCAGCTGCATTTTGGACTAATTGTAACTTGTTTATTGATGATGCAGGACAACCAGCTAGTAATGCATTACAGTAATCTAGTCTAGAGGTCATGAATGCATGAACTAACTTTTCTGCATCAGAGACAGATAACATGTTCCGTAGCTTAGCGATGTTTCTGAGGTGGAAGAAGGATGTTTTTGTAACATTTGAAATATGATTTTCGAAAGACAAGTTGCTGTCTAATATAACACCCAGGTCTTTTACTGTAGAAGATGAAGTAACAGTACATCCTTCTAGATGCAAATTGTATTCTAAGAAATTCTGTGTACAGGTTTTGGTCCAATAAGTAATACCTCAGTCTTATCTGAATTTAATAGGAGAAAATTACAGGTCGTCCAATATTTTATATCTTTAACACACTCTGTCAGCTTGGATAATTTAGAGATTTCATCTGGTCGTGCTGAAATATATAACTGAGTATCATCGGCATAACAGTGGAAACTAATTCCATGTTTTCTTATAATATTACCAAGTGGCAGTATATATATATTGGGAATAACAGAGGGCCTAACACAGATCCTTGCGGCACTCTATAATTTACAGACATTATCTTCGATTTTTCCCCGTTTAAATAGACAAATTGCTAACGTTCTGATAGATACGATCTAAACCACTTTAATGCCTGTCCCTGAATACCAGTGTAATTTTGTAGACGATCTAAGAGTATTTTATGATCTATGGTGTCGAATGTGGCACTAAGATCAAGTAAAACTAGTATTGAGATACAGCCTTGGTCAGCAGCTAAGAGTAAGTCATTTGTAATTTTAACGAGCGCAGTTTCTGTGCTATGATGGGGTCTGAATCCAGACTGAAATTTTTCATAGATATCGTTTTCTTGTATTTTAGACAGAAATGAAAGATTTTAAATGGGTCTGTAATTTGCTAATTCATTTGGATCTAGTTGTGGTTTCTTAATAAAAGGTTTAATAACTGCCATCTTGAATGGTCTTGGGACATAACCTAGAGATAAAGACGAGTTAATAATATTGAGAAGAGGCTCTTTTGCTACAGGTAACACCTCTTTCAGTAGTTTAGTAATAAACATGTTGGTTTAGATGCAATGATAAGTTTATTTAGCTCTTCCTGTCCTATAGTTGTAAAGCACTGCAATTGTTCTTGAGGGGCAATAATTGAGGCTGAATCATAAAACGCTGTCAAAGGTTGTACATTTATAATTGTATTTATGATGCTTTCGATTTTTTTTAGTGAAGAAATTCATAAAGTCATTACTACTAAACTGTAATGGAATATTTTGTTCAGGTGATGTCTGTTTATTTATTAATCTGGCCACTGTACTAAATAAAAACCTGGGGTTGTTTTGGTTATTTTCTATTAGTTTACAGATATGCTCAGCCCTGGCTGCTTTTAGAGCCTTTTTATTCATTAAAGAAACCTAAGAATAATTATCACAATTTCCACTAGTTAAGCAGCACAACTGTTTTTTAACATTTATAATAATTTGTGTTTCTTGAGCAGTAAATCATCATATTAGAATGATTTCTGAAGGATCATGTGACACTGAAGACTGGAGTAATAATGCTGAAAATTCAGCTTTGACATCACAGGAATAAATTACATTTTAAAATGTATTCAAATAGAAACCAGTTCTTTTAAATTAGAAATAATATTTCACAATATTACTGTTTTTGCTGTATTTTTGATCAAATAAATGCAGCCTTGGTGAGCAGAAGAGACTTCTTTCAAAAACAAATTCATTTATAAATAAATAATTTAATCATTAAACATTTCATTAATGTCTTATTTAATGTGTTACCTTTTGTTACACTTAAAAATACATTTTTTACAAATACAAAATTTTTTTTCCTGTCACATTGTCCGCAGATCCTCTAGCACCAGCCACTGGACCGCAATTTGAAATCCATAAACCTGCGTATACAGTTTCTCTTTTCTTTTTTTTCCAGAAAATGTAAAAATCAATTCATTACACTAATGTTTAGAACTAATTTCTAGAAAAGACACACTACTATTTGCTGGGATCTTCCGGCAAATAATTAATCAAATTGAAATTAAAAGTGTGGCTTGACATTTCAGTGACGTATAAGTACCTTTGAGGAAAATCTGACACTGGGCAACCTTCACGGAAAAAAACAACATAAAATGTGTCATTAAATATGGGTTCCTTGAGCACAAAGCAAAAGGTGCCATTAGGTGTCATTACCAGTTATAGTCAATGATTTGTTGCTTTTCCATACCTGGCCTTAGGTCAGCTCTCAAACACTATGCTGCGGATGCACTTTTGTGAGTGCGCTCCTTTGAAAAGTCATTACATTGGTGAGAAAGCAAGATGGGTATGACCCCCTTGGCAAAAAAGAGCTTCTGGAAATTGCCCCATCCATCATAATTACACCTATTGGGCAGTGCTAAGGAAGACAGGGGGGAGCGAACCCCTTCCCTGACCTGGTACGGATTGAGAGAATGGGAAGACTGAAATTGAACTGAAATCCCTTTGGGTGAAATAGCGGGATTAGGAATGTTGGAAGAAGTCCCTGTTAGGGTGAGAACTAGATTTTACAATGGCTTTTGGGACATTTACCATTGTCTGGTTATGATATATCCATAGCATCCATCTGATGTTTGTTCTTGATTTGTCAGCCTACCAACTATTTACGGCTTCATCGTCACCCTCTCGAGCTTCTTTCACGACAATCTAGCCATAATGTGTTAATGGCAGAAGCTATTTTGAGAGAGTGTTGGCAAATTTTAAATGTTTGCATCTGAAATTGTTTCAGTGAATTGCAGGATTTAGCTGTTAAAACACTGTGAATCACAATAAATGCACATTTTTGAAAGCAGTTGCTCCACACTGGCCTGCCAAATGAAGAAATTACTGTTCGCACTTGTTTGTTATGTTTAAATTAAGACATAGAAGCCAGGAGAAGACGCTGAGGGTCATCAATCAAGTAATACTCAACAATTCACATTAACGTTCAAAAACACTGTGGTGCAACACAAAATGCATAATTAGTGAGAAACATGTGGCTACATCATGCATGTCTTTGGCTGAGCTTACCGTATTCAATCCCTCCACCAAATAAATAAATAAAGTACATGAAATGTTTATGCACACTTTATTCTGAAGCCAAACACATTAAGCTAAAATAGGACAGTGTTTTTCTTGAGAAAGCATTTTAGGCAATGTGAATATTTAGTAATTAGACCCAATAATTAATTTCACTTTATTTTTTAATAACTGTAATATTATTGTTCAATATCTTACTTTTTGGTACTAACTTGGAAGTGCAATAGTCTGCGATTTCAGAAGAAGAAAACCACTGAAACAAATTACTGTATGATACAACATGAGTCACTTAAATTTAAGATTAAAGTTCGATCAAAGTGTTTTGATTCATTATTTGAGCTGTGTGGTCCGATCAAACAGACAAGGTACTGTAGCTCAAATTGCTCAAGAAGTTAATGCTGGTTCTGATAGAAAGGTGTCAGAATACACAGTGCATCGCAGTTTGTTGCGTATGGGGCTGCATAGCCGCAGACCAGTCAGGGTGCCCATGCTGACCCCTGTCCACCGCCGAAAGCGCCAACAGTGGGCACGTGAGCATCAGAACTGGACCACAGAGCAATGGAAGAAGGTGGCCTGATCTGATGAATCACGTTTTCTTTTACATCACGTGGATGGCCAGGTGCATGTGCGTCGCTTACCTGGGGAACACATGGCACCAGGATACACTATGGGAAGAAGGCAAGCAGGCGGAGGCAGTGTGATGCTTTGGGAAATGTTCTGCTGGGAAACCTTGGGTACTGCCATCCATGTGGATGTTACTTTGACATGTACCACCTACCTAAGCATTGTTGCAGACCATGTACACCCTTTCATGGAAACACTATTCCCTGGTGGCTGTGGCCTCTTTCAGCAGGATAATGCGCCCTGCCACAAAGCAAAAATGGTTCAGGAATGGTTTGAGGAGCACAACAACAAGTTTGAGGTGTTGACTTGGCCTCCAAATTCCCCGGATCTCAGTCCAATTGAGCATCTGTGGAATGTGCTGAACAAACAAGTCCGATCCATGGAGGCCCCACCTCGCAACTTACAGGACTTAAAGGATCTGCTGCTAACATCTTGGTGCCAGACCACAGCACACCTTCAGGGGTCTAGTGGAGTCCATGCCTCGACTGGCATGTCTCGTACATTTCAATAACATGTAGCCTACTTCTAATTGTAGATGCATGAAAAAGAGTAAAAACAGAGATAGAGATTGTTTTCCTATATTGTGTTAGTTTACTAAGATAAAAAAAAAAAAAAAAAACAGAAATCACCTCAGATAGATACTGAAGTATTACATCATGCCTTACCTCAAATGACTGAGTCATAATTGACAGCCCATATGGATTAATGAAAGTAATTGGCCTTTCTGTTTAAACCCTCCTCATATGCTCTTTCGCATGTTAATGCATTTGTATGGTCAGGACTCAGGATATTATGAATGCTCAGTATGGACCATTAGACATCAAAACACAGAAGGTGTCTAACCTATGCAACATTTCCAACTGTGGGAAATGATTTGTTATAATAGTGCACCACTGAAACTAAATTGAATCATGAGCAGCCTCTTTGAAAGTGTGATTGCCAAACTACTGCTGTTGGATTTGTTGTCATAGGTCAGTAAATATTGGTACATGAAACAGCCAAAGCAATTTCACAGGTTAATTGAAAGTCTACTAACACTGCTCCATCTATAATTTTATGTCCAGTTCTAAATTTTAATCACCCTAAAAATCTACAGTGATAACACTAATAACCGCTTTTCGCTTCAATATCATCATCTCCCTAAGGATTATCAGAGTCCTTGAGAAATCCACTCTCACGAGATCACATAGAAGGAGATCACATAATTAGATCTGTCCATCCTAATGCATTCATGATATAGATGGCATGAGGTGTTAAACCCATGTGCACAGAATCACCAATTGTGCTCCTTGCTGCCTTTTTTAAATGTTTTATTCTCTTTTGTGGTCTTGTTTTCTGCCCTTCCCCGTACGGAGGAATTGATTAGGTGGCGTTTGTCAGTCAATAGATTGCTATAGATTTGAATGATTGCTGTGTGGTTCTCTTAGCCGCTGCTCCATCATGTTGTCTGAAAACTCTGGGTCTTGTTTCTAGGTGACATGGAATCAATATGCACTTCACACTAGAGCTTTCCAGAGCAGTGTGTTTGTCAGTGTTAGTTTGGTTGGTGTGAAAGCGGTATTTCAAACTAGAGTGTGGAATAAGAAAACTGGAACTGGTGGGCTTGTATGAACACAGTCCGTTCTAAATCACAAAAGTGAACTGCTACTTTTTTTAATGATTTGCATCTTTCCACACTCCTGGTCACACTTATATATTGCATCTCGTGTGGCGCTTTGTGTCTGAATACATTTGCATTCACTCTTAATTTGTTTCACTACCTCATTTCACTGCAGATAGATTAATAATATTGTCCCAATATAATATAGACAATCTCTTTCTGGCAGATTCTCATTTGGCAACACTGAACTGGCATTCCTCCTGTTTTTTCCCCCTCAGTTTTCTCTTAAGGCATCTTGACAAGCTAATGATCCAATTATGTGTCCATCTCAAAAATCTACATTTTTTTTTAAACGTCAGATTGTCAATCACATAATTATTTTTGTTTATGGCTTTAATATACTGACCACTAGTTGTGCTTTAAGGCAAAAATCACTATTATCTTTACTTCACCTGAACCCTTAAGTATTAAACTTCATCCCACACCAATTTTGAACATGGATAATACCTCAAATCACGTGTCTTGTTGAGGAAAGGTGTGTTTTTATTTTTCTATGTGATCAAACTCACACTTTTGTTTTAAATCAGTAAAATACCACCTGGAAGAGCAACCAGCCAGAGCACCATAGTAACCACCTAGCAACACCCTAGCAACCAGAACACCTAAGTAACAGCATTGACACTCCTGACAACTACCTACAAACTCAGACATTATTTTGCACAAGCAAACAAGCACCACTCACTTCATATGGTACCAGCATCAACAAACACCCCAATGGTCTGGATGAGTGGCAGCTTGGCATTACCCTCTGTCTATTTAGGATGATTGAGGTAACTCTACAGGCAGTGGAAATTACGCAAATGCTACATTCCCATAAGTTAAACTTGTCATATCTGAATGTCACTGCTGATGTATAATAATACTATGAATCCAGCTGGTACATATTTTATTGTTGTTTATTGAATTTTCATGGCTTATGGATTATTGACTACTTAAATCTCAATGTCTGGCATCCTAATCCTGCAGTGGTATCTTTACATGATCCACTCTCACTTCAGCTGAGAGACATCTTATTGGCATACAGTAGAGTGACAGCACTCAGCTGCTTTATATTACATGTAGGCAGGGCCGTAGCTAGGGAATTCTGGGCCCCCTGAAAAAAAAACATGATGTGGGCCCCCAACGCCACTCATATAATATACAGTGGGCCTATAAGATGGGCCCACATCTGGTGCCATGCACCTAATAAGGATTTCTTACAAAATAACAAAACAGACAAATAAATCAATTTTAAAGAACGTTTTGATTGATTAAGCAATTTTCCTGGCCTCCCTTTCTTTTTCATAACATTATTTGTACCCAGATTTTTCCCCGACATTTTCAGTCAGTCTCACTACCACTGAAACTTTTTCTAACTTCAACTGTTCTCGGAGCATTGGTCCTGTTCACTAGCTGGGGTAGGACTTGCGATTTTATTGGGTCTCTCTCCTGTTTGCCACTGACTGATCTGAAATAATTAGGCCAAATAACCACCGGACTAAACTATTTTTAGGGAGGGGAGAGAGAGGAGATTTGGAAAACTTTTTTAACTATATTGCATTTTTTGTGGTTTTCATTTAACTCTCAGGCATACAAATGTATATACTATAATGATTCATAAGAGTAGGGGAATATATAACATAACTACTGGATTTAGTGGGCCCCCTGGGCAGTGGGGGCCCCTAAAATTGTCACAACCTTTCACCCCACTAGCGACGGCTCTGCATGCAGGCCAGTCTACAATATCCTTCAATCTCTTCATTTAGTGAGCAGAGTCACTAGCATCCTAAGTAATCTGTATTTTGGCAAAGTGCATTCAATACTTCTGATTTACTATCTTTGTGGGGACTGTCCGTAGACGTAATGGTTTTTATACTGTACAAACTGTATATTCTATCCCCTTACACTAACCCTACCTGAGAATTAACATTGACAAACATAAGTGCAGTTCATTATTAGTTCATGTTAACTAATGTAGTTAACTAATGAACCTTATTGTAAAGTGTTACCGTTGTTTTTGACAGTAGCGAGCGTTTTTTATGCTGCAGCATTTATCAGATGCATATTTTGTCACAATGATAAATACATAACATGGTAACACTGTACAATAAGTTATTAACATTAGTTAACTACATTAGAAATAGCAATGAAAAATTCTTCTACTGCATCTATTAATTTTAGTTAATGTTAATTCCAGCCTTTACTAATACATCATTAAAATCTAACCAGTCTGTTAACATTAGTTAACATACTGTGAACTAACATGAACAAACAATTAACAAATGTGTTGTTATTAAACTCACTGCTAGAGTCAGGCTCTGTAAAAATTATCTGTCAGACTTACATAAATCACACAAATGTGGAGAACTCAGCATGACTAATAAACAATGAAGTTATGCTAGAGGCGGTTGTATAGGCTATAACATTTCATCTAGTAATAGAATGCACTAATGGCATTTACATTTAGTACTGCTTTTCTCCAGGGTGATTTGTAAACAAGTACTGCTCCAATGTAAGGGATTCATTCTTTGAACTACAGCTTTATTTGGGTACATTTGTTACACCACGTAGCATGTGTAAAGATGTCTCTGCAGGGTGCGTTGCTGCATATAACTGCAACCCCGGCAGGACTCAAACCTGCACTCTTCTGATCCAAAGTCA
The DNA here is from genome assembly GCA_039654105.1 of Coreius guichenoti. Taxonomy (NCBI): domain Eukaryota; kingdom Metazoa; phylum Chordata; class Actinopteri; order Cypriniformes; family Gobionidae; genus Coreius; species Coreius guichenoti. The sequence goes on from CM077168.1 coordinate 45,387,034, forward strand.
GATACCTTATCCAGTAGGCCACGGGGTCTTCAGAAAGAGCATAGAATGTTGATTAAGTTGGAATTGGCATGCAAAAACGCCTCTGACTGCCTCTGAAGCTGCACAAAGGCAGCGTTGTCACATGATACCTGATACTTCTCTATGCGCTAGTCAGCAACCACAGTCGTGATTACAGGATAGTATTTAATAATTTTACAGAGATATACAGGATTATTTTTTTCATTTTATTTCAAGTGTTCCAGTTCAGTTTGTTGCATAATCCAGCTCACAAGAACAAAAAAAAAGTATTTAAAACTTAACCTAATCATTAAAAAAACCTGAAATGTATTTCCATTTAAATATAGATTTAATAAAAACAAATGTATCATTACCTCATCAATCAAGTCCTCTCTACGCTTCAAATGTTTTTATTGTGCTCATTGTCTGTCGACTAATATGTCCGTAGTTGTTCTCATTCCATAATGAGTCAGTGACTCGAGAACTGCTCTGACCGATTCAGTTCCATTCCTAAGTGTATCGTTCATGCCGGTTTGAAAAGATTCGACAGAATGAATCGGACATTGCTAGGCCCTGTTTACAACTGGTATTAAGAAGAGTTTTTGTCAACAATAAATATAGGTGTAAACAAAGTCTAAAACGTTTTGAGCTTGTCCACTTGTTCAACCGGATTGCTTTCTTAGGCCCTGTTTGTTTACACCTGGTATTATTGGGATAGTTCACCCAAAAGCAGCCATAGACTACCGAGATCTGCTTGGTTACAAACATTCTTCCAAATATCTTCCTTTGTGTTCAGCAGAACAAAGAAATTTATACAGGTTTGAAACAACTTGAGCTTGACTAAATGATGACAGAATTTTCATTTTTGGGTGAACTATCCCTTTAAGATGCGTTTTCACCGATTGGATCACAAGTGGATGATGCTAAATATAGGTGTAAACAGGGTCTAAAACGTTTTTAGCTTGTCACATTCTACCACTTCCGTAGGTAGTCGAAAACGCATTTGACCAGACTGCTTTCATAGTGTAAACGCTTATGTGGTCGAATTCGTTCGAACAGCCACAAAAGATTGCCTACTCTCCGCCTTCTTACCCAATGCGTAAACATTATGGGAGCGTGCTAGCCGGACGGAACTTTGTCGGCCGAAGACCCAAGTTTGGATTGAAGATAAAAAATGTACCAAGCACAATGTTCTCTCACCATTGGTGATCAGAGCTGAAATGAAAGCTGCTGCTCTCCATGTGTTTTTCCGTCGTCTCCGGGCGTAACCCATATGTAAATTGCTCAAGCTTAGTTTGTGCATTAGATCGAAGAAAAAAAAAAACAGGCTACATTTACCTGCCCATAAACCCTCCCCTCGAAGAAATCAGGACATAAGTGGTTCAAAGTGGACAAAAGAAAAGGATAAAAACACCAGGTGTAAACAGGTATGTGTCTTGTGATCCGATCGACCAAAACGCATCTTAATACCAGTTGTAAACAGGGCCCTAGATACAACATTAGAAACATTTTTCGCGTCAATTGCTCCTAGGTACCCATCGGCCTCGTGGCCTAATGGATAAGGCGTCTGACTTCGGATCAGAAGATTGTAGGTTCGAGTCCTGCCGGGGTCGCAATTTTAAAAGGGTAAATTGAACCATTTGCCAACTACCCACCTCAATGCGAATTCCAGTCATAATTGAGCGCTGTTGTTCCCTGCTCACATCGCAACTGGCGGTAAGTTCCTTTCCTTCAGGGAATCCATAGGTCACTTTCGTTTTCAACAACCGTTCCGTTCGAGTAGCACCCCCTTCAGGCAGTGCAAATTGCTGGGTTTAATAGAACGAAGCAGTCCGCATTTCGCAATGCGTTTTGTTAAACGTGGGGGACGCGATCTACCGCTCAGGGTGTTTGTTTATCGTGGGAAATGTAATCTCTGATTCCATGCCACAAAGATACAACGTTAGTACATCCTAATAGGTATTTCCACCTGTACTTGTATCTGCTATCCACATTTATCCTCGTTTATTGTGATGATCCTGACGCGCTACTCATGCTTTAGTAATCTTAAAGGTAGTTCTGCCTGCATGAATGAGAATGTAACGCCTTTCATCACAACAGTTTAAACTAGAAAATTATCATTGCTTGCTTGCTTGTTTAACTGTCTCAATTTCATATAGGCCTACCAGTAATCCAGCAAAGTATGCAGTGTTTGGACGTGTTAGAAGTATGTTATGGTATAAATAGGCCAAGTAAAATCATATCTTAATCCATAGCGTAATACATCTATTCTTGTGATACCACTAGAGTTTGCACTGATCCTATTGACTGCTGTTTTTATGTTCTTGGTAATTTGTTGTTTAGTTATAGCACTTTAACTTTTTCAGAGTCTAAATGTACAGTTATATTAGTGTGAAAAATGCAATTTGTGCACAACCAGCTTTATGTAAGAACAGAGCAGTTTGTTGTTGAAGACACTGTAAACCATATATTGTGTCGCCACAACTTCAGTTAGTGGTTATTTATATGAGGAGACGTAGATATTTATGGTAGCTGTGTAGATGTTTAGATTTATGATGGAGTCTAATGTAGATGTTGTTCTGAACAACAACACTATATAGAAATATTAAACAGTTTATATGTCATATATACAATATATATATATAAACTGTTTAATATTTCTATATAGTTTATTGCACAAATATTATTATTATATCTCCCCTTTGTTGTTGTTTAGAACAACATCTACATTAGACTCCATCATAAATCTAAACATCTACACAGCTACCATAAATATCTGTCTTCTCACATAAATAACCACTAATTTAAGTTGTGGCGACACAATATATTTGTAATCAATTTAATGCCTCTCTTTAAAGTAGAAAACAGCAACTCAGCACTTAAGCGGACATTAGGCTTACCAAAAACACATTAGAGAGGAGAAGATTAACTTACTACAAATATTTTTCACCTAACATAACCTAATAAACTTACAGACTTACTAATGCAGTCAATAGCATGCACAACACTCACATTAATGGTTTTGATCAGATTGAAAAATGCTGATAAAGGCTGTTTTGGTTACTGGAAACCATTTGTCTATAGAGAATAATTTGAGAGCTACTAGCATTAGTGTGAAAATGTGTCTCATAATTGTATTAAAAATGACTGCTTACTTAAATAAAGGCTTCCATTTTTGTGTATGACAAAGGGCTTGTGAGCTCCACAGATTTGTCTCTGCACCTGACCTCGATAGATTTATTGCCCTGTTAGGTGTTTTATGGCCTCTGCTGGTAAAACTGGACCACAGCAAAGAGATGTTCTGAAAAGAACAATTCAGCACTAATTGTGTACTGCACTTTTTCCTCTTTTTTTTAAAAATATTTTATGAGACAACTGTGGTTTACTTAAGTAGAACTGTTAAGCAAACTAAGGTCTACAAAAGAGAATGCAGATTTCCCACACCATAAATGACTGTAAAAAAGTTGCTGCACATTGTAGTTTGCTGCATTACTGTTATTTATCTTCAGTAGATTTTTTGTGTCCACTACAATAGTTTGAAAAAGTTCAGTAGCCTTGGAAAACCTGTTATTACTGTGGGTTTTTTCTCTCTCTAAGCATTAAGAGAAAATGCCTACAACACAGTTTTGTACTTAATCTATCACTGTTACTATTGCCCAGTTAGGGATTTGTGCTATATAGACATAAGTAAGACATAAGTAAGACACAAATGGACATGGTGATTGGCTGGTTGAAGGAGTCTGACTTATTATTTTCACCTGGCGTGAAAAGAATACTTACAATGAAGGAAGAGACAAAGACAGTATATAGGCTACAGTATATACAGTATATACCTACAGGTCTACCCAGCTAACAGGGATGGTTCTCAGAATGCTCTGGCAAGGTTCTCTCAAAGTTATGAACAAATGTTCTTCCAGTAACATTAAAGGCACAATATGTAAAATTTCTGGATTAAAATATCCAAAAACCACTAGAACAGTGTTATATATTTTGTTGACTTGTGTACTTACATTATCCCAAAAGTTTCCCAAGAATGTTTAAATCCAGAGAAATTTTAACCAGGACACAGACCGTGTCCGTGCGTCGCCTATCAATGACATCATACCCGCGTTACCCTCGATTTCCGGTTTTATTTTGTAGAAACCATGGAAACACCAGAGACGCTTTAATATATTATGTGTTTTATTAGACAGGAGAGCAACTGTTTGGATACGTTCATCGACAGAAAACTAACTGTGTTGAGCTATATAACAAGGATTAGTCTTATTGTTTAAATATTGTTTTCTTGATTTACTGCGAGTACCATGTTTTACCATGCCTAATATCGATCTAGCTTACTGCAGTGTGCAACAAGTGCCTCACAGTAGCTGCTGAGCGAACGCACAGAGAAGCATTATAACATAACTTTCAACACACTCAAATAATGTATCTAATATGATAAAACAGCACTGCGTTACCTCACATACGCATGACTGGAAAAAGTGGAAGCGCTCGTCTGCAGCATAATAAAAGCTCCATAAAATCAAGGTGTCATCAAGCTACACCTTTGTTTTGAATAAGCGACCTCTAGCAGCGAAATTACAAATTACATATTGTGGCTTTAATAGAATGTTTATTCAAATTTATCTGGTCTTTAATAATGTCCTCAATACATCATTCTTTTCTGAAATGTTTTATTTGGAGATTTGTCTAACATTTTTTACAATGTTACTACTTGTTTCTGAACGTTCCTAAAACATTCAAAAGTAATGTTTCCATTAGGTTTGCAAAATTAAAAAAACAGAATGTTCCCTTAACATTCATGTAACCAAGAAACACATTTTAAAGTCAGTAATTGTGGTCAATTTTATCTCTTAAAACTCATCCTTGATCACTAAAATGTCTTTTTTTTTTTTTTATTTCCCGTGAAAAAAATTTCTTCAAGCCTTAAAATAGCGTGAATGCAACTCCCTTGCTTCATTTCGTATGTGCGGATCCGTGAATATGCAAATTAGCCCCGCCTCCACTCACCCACACCAGCTCAGTTTTCTTTACTGTAGTAAACGCTGCACAATGGTATCGCTCTTTACAACATCAGACACATAATGCAACCCTCTACAATGCGAGTAAATCACTCGCATATGCGAGTAAATCTTCACTCTGGGCGACTAAATAATGTCTATCATCAGCCATTGGCTAATAAATTCTTAGATTTTACTCGCCAGTGTGTATGTTAGAGGCTAAGTAGCCTATAAGTTTAGCATAGATATATTTTCACTCGCTGAACACGCTTGAGAGTTTCGCTCTCCGTCAATTAATATGATTAGCCTTTTGCTTGACTACGTTATCGAACAGCTAATAATGTGTTGCTAATGTTACACAAACATGTTCCCGTTCACCATCTCAGTCTGCCTTTTAAAATTCAGCATCCTTAGAAATGCTTTGAACATCATAGAACATCAGTGGAGAAAGGCATATAGTTCATCATAACATTGTATACATCATATACATAATTCACCCGCTATATTGCTATATGTACACAGAAATAACATTTTTATAACTTAATGGAAACGTTAGCAAAACATTCTTAAAATATATTTTTGTTAGCTGGGTAGGCTTCAACAGAGCTTTCAAACATGATAAAAGTTAGTGTGGGTAATCACAGCTATAGTATACTTCTGGAGTGCTTTTTATTGTGATCTGGAAATGTCAATAAAGCAAGAAAAGTGCTGTCATTATGGCGTTTATCTAATCACGCTAAAGTGATGTCAAATTATAATTTGCGTTGTGTTAGATGACCCTTGACAGATTGCACACTGTATAATGACCTTTACATCATTTCGCAGACATCTAAAATTCTTTTTGATGAAATTCGTTTAAAATTGTTGACCCCAAAATGCATTGCATCCACTTTATTTTTACAGTAAAAGTCATTTTTTACCTTGAATGTGCAAGGCCTGCGGTGACAGCCGCAGTTATTTTAGCTGGACAAAAGCAGTCTGTTATGCTGCTTGATGTTGCAAACTGGTTTTTGTTATCATAATATTTTAATTATTTAAAATTTTAATTTTGATCATAAACACACTGGTTTATAAAGCAAAAGTTTTACTATTTACTGCACTTTGTTTTTCTTATATCGGCTAATGAAGTCACATTCACATTCAGTCACAATGAAGAACACATTCATTGAAAAATTGAACAATGAGGATAATTCAAAAACTGTTTGTTAATGGGGTCTTTTGACTTCGCCATTAATTAAAAATTAAATCTATATCTGATAATGTCTAAAATCATTAAGAATGTGGAGTATCGAGCTGTAAATGTCTCAGCCCCTGAAAGTATTCGCTCTAGATTTGTAGTTTAAAATCTATCTTCCTCAAGACTTTGGTATGAGCAAACAGTTTATACTGTAATCTTACTGTACTGTCATCTATCATCTCATGTCTTAGTGTTGCAGACCAGCACAACTCAACCTTCACTGTCTCTTACATAATGACATGGCCATGAATTTTCTAGCTGGAAAGGGTTTTGATAATTGAAGCCCAGGGAAAGTACATTTTGTTTAAAAGTCTGTTTTTAATTCCAAAATTCATAATTACTTCATCACGAGGCAGACACAGGACACTTTGTTGTTTTATAAATTCATTTTAAGGAGCGTATTTAATATCATAATAATGCCCTCATCTCTTGTGGATTAGTTAGTTATTAGCTAATAAAATGTCATATAAATGAAAGGTCTTTGAACAACCATAGAACAACCATAATGACCTCGCTAATAGGTACGCAGCACTTTACCAGCATAATCCACAGAGCTAATTGTTGGTACTGCTAATAGCTTGCCGTAGCCTTTTAATTAAACACTAGATGAGCACAAAAATGGATCACTTTGCCTATCTATTGGTTCCTTCATCTTCAATAATTTACATTTAATCACGTCTTTCCCGCATGTGCACTGTAAATAATGGCAGCCTCGATGGATATACACAATCTTGAGACTATAGGAGAGAATTAGAGTCTGATCTATATAATCATGTTTAATGCTTACTGACATTCATATCTATGAAATGCCATTGTCTGCTGTATGTCTGTAGATAAAAGTAGGTGGTAAAATCATGCTCAGTTCAGAGTTCTGCTCCATATAGTCCATAGCATGAATACATATTCAGTACCTTTATTGAATAATTACCTTGCTTCAAATGCAACCAACCTTTCTCATGGCAGCTGTACGCCGTCCTGGTCATTTTATGAAATAAACAGAGAATTACAGATTCTAGGCATTGCCTGTGGATCAAAGCTAATGAGTGAATTAAACAGAAAGAATTGGATTGTTCTACCTTTGTTGAATCATAGCTCTGCTGTGATCTTGATGTCCTTAAATAATCTGCACTTTTTAAAATTAATCAGAAGATAAGTAATCAGTCAAATATGTCATTTTTAACATGATCAGAAAATGTCTTTTTTTAAATGAATCTATTTTATCTCTGTTAAAAGTTAACATGAATGGCAGATTCTTGCATGTGAGCTAGTGCGGAAATTCAAAACATTGAATTATTGAATATTTTTAAATGTGTGATGAAAATTGTCCAGAAAGCTTATTTCATTTCATATTTGATATATATTCATTTTTTCCAATAAATAATAAATAAATATTAATTTAAGCACATTCTTCACATTCTTTCAACTTAAATTCAAAATAACTCACAATTTCATGCATAATCCTTTTAATTCAGCTCAAAATATCTTACATTAGGTGTCTTTGCCGACCTCTTGTGGAAAAAAGATAATATAACATGATATTTCATGACTCTTGCCACTAGATGACCTTATAGCTCTATATGAAGCAAATGAGCTGTTCCGCTGGGTCCTAAAGTCAGTTTCTCTTCAGTATGCATTCAGATACACATGTAGACATTATAAAAATAATTTTTTGGTAAAGTTTTGCACTTTTAGTTAGAATTTTAAGCATTTTTAGGTTTTTCTATGTGTACTGAAGCATTCCTCGCATTCCATTCATTCCTATGGGGGTCAAATTGAACCGCAAGGGAAGGATTTGTTACGTAAATTTTTTTGTGTGTATTTGTGGTTTAATTGCGACAAAAGTCCTAGGGTCTTGGACCACTCCGATGAACACTCAATTTAAAAAAAAAAAAAAAAAAATTTCGCGTCAAAATGACCCGAGGGAAGGATGAGGGTTAAAGTTAAAGGCCGATCAACTGACAAGCATTTAACTCATTTTAAATGGCTGTAAAATGGGTACCACTTGCAGTCAAAAAATATTTTTGCTGTGAGTTAAATTTTCTTGCGCCACTGGCAAGAAGAGCTTATAATAAATCTTGGCTATGCAGTAGAAACGTGAAATCGGTGCTACATTACTAGAGAAAGCAAAGAAAAAGGGCTGTGGTGTTCTCTTTTGCCCAAAACTTCAACACCCATAATGCACTTTTGATTTTAGGCCTCCCCTCTGTTGATCCGACTGCTGAAGTTTGATCTGTTTTAACAAAAGCCCTGGAGCTGTCAAAAGGTAATAAACGGGGATATCTGGGTGCATGTAATGCGGAGAAAGAGTATATCGTTTGTTTGCAGATAATACCGACATTATAACAATTCAAATCTAGTTGAAAACCGGTAAACTTGTACTTTAAATAAAGTGCATTGCTAATGCAACATAATTCTTGAACATTTTGTCAATAAATGTCATTGCATCAATGTCCATCCACAAAATCTTGCAAAATATAGAAGTTTACTTGATTTGTGTTGAGACTAAATGAATCATATTTGTTGACATTAACTGAAATTTCTAGTAAGATTGGAAAAGATATCTAGATGCTGGTTCAAAATGTTCTAATTATTTATTATTGTTCTTTATAGTTGTGTTAGCGCTACCAACGCTATCTCACGACCAATTCGTACGTATTTTACGAGGTGGCTAATTTGTACGACCTCACTCGTACGATTTGTCTAAACCCCAGTGACGGGTAAGTTTAGGGGTGGGGTAAGGTGTAGGTCATTTGTACGAATTCATACGAATTAGCCACCTCGTAAAATTAGTACGAATTGGCGCTATCTAATTTTTGTTTGTTTGTTTCAAATAGAGATCACGATTCTCCCACGATTCTGAAAGGACAAGAGGCAACTAAAAATAACATGTAATTTACTAGAGTTTCCGACAAAATTTTAATTGCTGCAGTCAATTAAAATGTTGAATTAATTTGAATGAATTATTTTTAAAAAAATTGCTTCAAATGATTGATTCAATGACTTGAAAAGATTCAATGAAAAACATCCAGTATGCGGCAGTCCTGTGGGCGAAAATGCCTTGTTGATGCTAGAGGTCAGAGGAGAATGGGCCGACTGATTCAAGCTGATAGAAGAGCAACTTTGACTGAAATAACCACTCGTTACAACCGAGGTATGCAGCAAAGCATTTGTGAAGCCACAACACGCACAACCTTGAGGCGGATGGGCTACAACAGCAGAAGACCCCACCGGGTACCACTCATCTCCACTACAAATAGGAAAAAGAGGCTACAATTTGCACGAGCTCACCAAAATTGGACAGTTGAAGACTGGAAAAATGTTGCCTGGTCTGATGAGTCTCGATTTCTGTTGAGACATTCAGATGGTAGAGTCAGAATTTGGCGTAAACAGAATGAGAACATGGATCCATCATGCCTTGTTACCACTGTGCAGGCTGGTGGTGGTGGTGTAATGGTGTGGGGGATGTTTTCTTGGCACACTTTAGGCCCCTTAGTGCCAATTGGGCATCGTTTAAATGCCACGGCCTACCTGAGCATTGTTTCTGACCATGTCCATCCCTTTATGACCACCATGTACCCATCCTCTGATGGCTACTTCCAGCAGGATAATGCACCATGTCACAAAGCTCGAATCATTTCAAATTGGTTTCTTGAACATGACAATGAGTTCACTGTACTAAAATGGCCCCCACAGTCACCAGATCTCAACCCAATAGAGCATCTTTGGGATGTGGTGGAACGGGAGCTTCGTGCCCTGGATGTGCATCCCACAAATCTCCATCAACTGCAAGATGCTATCCTATCAATATGGGCCAACATTTCTAAAGAATGCTTTCAGCACCTTGTTGAATCAATGCCACGTAGAATTAAGGCAGTTCTGAAGGCGAAAGGGGGTCAAACACAGTATTAGTATGGTGTTCCTAATAATCCTTTAGGTGAGTGTACATGCCAATATTCAGTTACAGTCATAGCGCCACCTGCGGGCAACAGGAAATGACATGTTTTACACTGTGATTAACTCCTCATAGTGATTTAACCAGATCAACATCATATTTGCACAGTCTAATCTTAAGGCCTTGGTGATGTTAAATTGTGAAGATCTTGAGTTTTCCCTGAAGGGCGTGTCCGTGGCGGCCTGACAAAGTCTGATGTTTCGCCATGAAATAGGAAGCTGTTGTAAGTCAGGCATATAATGTCCGATCTGCCCCAAACTTCACATGTTTGATAAGAGTCCTGTCCTGAAGACATCTATATGCCAATATTCAGTTAGCCATAGCGCCACCTGCTGGCAACAGGAAATGGCATGCTTTACACTGTAATTCACTCCTTGAAACACATTTAAATATGCCATCAAGTCCCAAACAGAAACACATTAAATCATGCAACACTTGGCGAAGTGCGAATGTATGTGATTTACGCCACGAAACAGGAAGCTGTTGTAACTCAGACATACAATGTCCAATCTGCCCCAAACTTCACATGTTTGATAATAGTCCTGGCCTGAAGACATCTACATGGCAATATTCAGTTATAGTCAAAGCGCCACCTGCTGGCAACAGTAAGTGTGACACATCGAAATGACTGCTATTTTTTTTGTATATTTACCCGCTTAAATGCATGTCGCCCACTATTCGCTGTTTTCCTGAGGCCACTGGGTGCGAGGGCCCTTTCATCGCTGCTTGCAGCTTTAATATAATTTTGTGTTTTGTTGTACTGTTAAAGGCCCATTTTGTCATTTAAAAAGTTACTAAACTTATTAAAAGGACAACACTGTATATCATTGTATATCTTTTCAACCTGTTTTTGTAGCGTAATACAATACTGTGATGAAAGCTTCAGCAGTTATTATGATATGAAAATTTGATATCTTCACATGCCTGTTTCCGCTGCACAAAGCATTTGAGTTGAGTTTATATGGCAGTTTTATGTTAAAAAAGTGTTTTTACTCGATGTACAGTGGGTTCTTTTTTTGTTGTTGTTGCATGCGTTAACTGGTTCCTACCATGGTTACAGTCACCCCCATCTCCACACTTACGTCTTGTATTAAATTCAATATAATGATATAAATATTTTAAGGGATTACTATTGCACCAGTACACGTTTCATAGAAACTAAAAGGTTGCAAACACAGTGATGCCATAAAAGAACCATTTAAGGTTCCCCAAAGAACTTTTCAGTGAAAAAAAAAAAACAATTCTCAGTGTGAAGAACATTTAAAAAATCAAAAGATTTTTTTTCCCACTATAAAGAACCTTTTGTGTAATGGAAAGGTTCCATGATGCCAATAAATAACCTTTATTTTTAAGAGTGCATGTAATATTATGAGAATGATGAATTTAATATATATATATATATATATATATATATATATATATATTACTAGATGATTAGATATGTAGCCGAGTAAGGTGTACCTGTGAATGCAAAGATATGGTAATCTCCCCTTGGGCCGAATAAGGTATTCAGTATTTCTCCCTGCACAAAATGTGCTGCTTCTTTGACCGTATAGTGTCAGTGGTTGATTTCTGTCTGCTCAGCACTTCAATAACATTTCCATTCAGTGCTTTGACACTTAAGAACTGCAGTTTTCCTTCAATCAGGTGTTTCCACCATGGACGTGACCTTAACCTGAATAAGCAAGCTTCACGGCAGGCTCTGCCATGGTGATACTTGCCCTGTGTCATACATTACCTCTACATGTCTGTGTAAAACCAGAGATGCAGTGCTTATGCAATTATATTCCCTCTTAATAAAAGGCACCAGATAATCAGGGTTCGGAGTTTTTCAAATAGCCACGTTGTATTACACAGTTAATATTTGCTGTATTTCTCAGAGACTTAATCAAATGTTAGAGATGACTCACTTCTAGAGACATCAAAAATGGACGGGAGTGGGTGCTTCCTCTCTTTTATGTCAATTGATTGTATCTTCACAGAAAATGGAGTGACAATCGTCTTGGCCCGAACGACAGGAAGTTGCTCAATACACGGCTTTAGTGGCTGACGCATTTTCACAGTAATGCAGCAGAATTGAATGGTGTCCTTGGAGATGTCTTGAAGACAGTTTGTGAGTGTCAGGGGAAAAGTCAGTAGCACTCTGTGACTATACTTGTTGACTGTCAAGGCCTCTGATACACCTGTGAAATTAAACACAAGCCTGGGCCTCTGACTCATCCACATGTACAAGACACAGCATTGTGTCATGACCAAAAAGGAGTTCATAGTACATTTGTCGTACAAAACGGTAAGTCCTTGATGATGATTTATATTTTAAAAACCATCTCCTTCAAAGCAGTAATGCTGTATTTTTGTTAAGGGGCGTCATTAGTATTTTTTTTGAGAGGCCACCAGTGCCAGTCTTGGTTAATTTTGCAAAAAAAAAAAAAAGATATTAAAGTAGTTTTTCTTAATGTAAGACATGCTTGTCAAATAGTATTGTTTTCAGTTAATGTATAAGGTAACCTGGGTTCAAATCCTGACCTCTTTCAAAATAAATAAATAAAGTGGGTGGATGTTGGAAAAAATGTAATTTTAAAGCCAGTGATTAAATCGATTTGGCTGTCTAAATTTAGGCCTGGTTTCACAGACAGGCCAGGATTAGGCCTTAGTTCAATTAGGACAATAGATTTTTTTAAATGTGCCTTAGAACAAAAAAAAACATTACTGGTGTACATCTTGAGATGAAACAATATGGCACTGACATATTTTAAGATCTGTCAGTGCAAGTTGCTTTTATTTAAAACCGCTTAAACATGCATTTTAGTCTGGGACTAGGTTTAAGCCTTGTCTGTGAAACCAGAGGATAGACTTTTAAATATGAATGAGTGATTTCTGTCTACACTTGCCTGCAATAATTGCGAAACTTATCAAAGAAATGATCCAAGATATTATATATTGAGAGTTGCATTTAAAATCCACATGACTCTAGAAATAGCACCAGTTTTTTTTTTTTTAATCATAGTTCATCTGTGTTTCTCTCTTCAATATTTGCTGTTGGAAAAAAGCACAGTATTTTTGTATTTTCTGTAAAATGGAACAATGTAGAGTAATCAGCAAAGCCACATTCTTGTGGCTGTAAATATGCTTTCAGTGATGAGGCAAATTGTTTGCAGCTCCAATGTTTGACAATGGCAAACATTTCAGATGCTCATTTATGCAGCACCACAAGTTATTTTTTTTCTATCTGAATGAAATAAAATGCATGTGATAAATTAGAAATATGTGGAAGCTTGACTGCCTATCTTTATTTACTTATTTATTTAAAAGATCTGCACTGTAGAATCACACTGCACATGCGAACAAGACTGATCAATGTTATTGTGATTCTAATGTATAGTTGACTGGATGTGGTTATAAACATTGCTACTATGCACAACTGTGAAGCACAGTGATGAAAAATACTACATTTAGTCTAATTCAAGTTGGAAAAAAATATAATTAACACACACAATGATGGTGTGCCACATGGCTAATGGATAAGACATCTTACTTAAGCTCAGAAGATTGCAGGGTTTGAGGTTGCCACAGAGACAGTTTAGCAAGACTTGTACTATATTGCATTATAAAATAACATTATAAACAGGTCAGAAAAATAATAGATAGACAAATTAGATATATACATACTGTAAGAGAGCCGAAATTGTTGCCAAATGAAATTTTCTGCCCTATATAAAACCTTTTGTGCTTCTATCTTTATTGAACATTTTCTCATCCACAGTATGCAGCAGCAATGATGACATTTCCAATTTTATGACAACAACACTATACATAATTTGAAACGTTTTGTGAGATGTGCTTTTATTCAGTGATTGCTGTTGTGTAAACAAGTAATATAACTTGTAAATTAAGAAAAGAATCAGCTAAGCTAAGAATTAGCAGCAAAACTGTTTTCAACATTGCTTGGACATTGGATTTTATTAGGAAACTTTTGAACATTGCACAATTCACATGGTTAAACATTTGCTACACATTGAATTTGATCAAACAATCTTCAATGCTATAGCCTATTGCTTTAAACAGCATGGCACTCATACAACGGTTTGTTTAATTTTACAGAGACTTGAGCTTTTGAAGGCAGAAATGCAGCTACACTCAAAAAATAACTCACTGGACAAACTCAGTTTAACTGAGGGCAGGATTTCCATACAATAAATATTTGTAGCCCCAACTCAGAAAACAAATTCATGCAATTAAATGTAATTGAGTTGATCCTTCTGCATGGTAACCACAAAATTCAAAAACATTACAGAAACTCCTCTAAATGTTCAACATAACTGAACATCTAACACTAACATTAACTACAACAGCTTTCCTTTTACTGTAAAACACATAAAATAACACTTTAATCCCTAAATGTAATGCAGTCCCTTGCAAAGCATGCTAGGAACTACAGATCCACTGCCCAGTTAGTTATGTCAACAAAAATGATTCATGTAGTTTCAACACAAATTAATTAAGTAAACTTCAGTTTTAAATATATTAGGTTGATTGACCACAATTAAATTAAGTTGTGACAAAATGTAAAAAAAAAAAATAAATAAAAAAAAAAAAATTAATTAAAATGATTAACAAGAGGCAAAAAAAAAAAATATATATATATTTTTTTTTTGTTTTTTGTTTTTTGTTGAGTGTATTAGCTTTAAATGACACAACATTACACACAATTTTATAAAGTTGCCCCACACGGGACTCAAACTCATCTCTGGGTCAGGTGCCTGTCGCTCATCTCATTGCACCACTGGAAGAAGTGTTTTCACACAGATGCCGAAGTTCCATAGTTGAATCAGCTCAAAATGAAGATTTCGTATATAAATGTACCGCATGTTATATTTAATAATTTCAGATGCAATCATTCTCAGAAAAACACAATGTCTGGAACTAGCATACGACAACAAACACAGGCAGGGCCAACTTTGGAGAGATATTTCTCGGGAACTGTAGCGAATATCAAAAATCCGTTCAGTCATTTCTGTGCGGCTCGGTCCAAAGATCATCTGAGCCGATTTTGGACTAAAATTTTTTTTTTCCATTTACTTTAATATGGCGGATAATCACGTTGGAAAATGACAAATGAGATATCGTCTGAATCAGCATAAACCAAGGACCATAATGTTTTCAAAAATTATAAGCATTTTGCAAAAAAACCTTATATCTCTGGAACACTAGGTGGCGCTGTGTTAAAACTTCTCAGGTACCTTCATGACATGCTGATGATGATACCTACCAAATTGTGTGCCGATATGTCAAATTGTTTAAAAGATATTGCAATTTATGACAAAATTCAAAATGGTGGCCCAATGGTTCATCCAAACCTGGCAAAATAGGTATCCCGGATTCGGCATGAGACAAAGAATCGGTTTAGTTCCTGTCTATATGAAGACCCTCCTTCCGAAAAGCGCAATGTGCTCTGATTGGTTGGCTGGACCAGTGTGTTGTGATTGGTAAACCGCATCGAGCGTGTTTTGGAAATGTCACGCCCCTTACCATGACTGCAAGTTTCAACACAGTTCTAATGCAACTCAACCAGAACCCCCCCACCCCCCCGCATATGCATTAGGCGGGAGGAATATTGTGACGTGTACATTCCCAGAAGAAAACTCAAGACTACAATTGAGGCTTTTCATGGAATTCAGAAACAGTGCGCACTGATAAACAGAATTGGGGTCCCTTTGGGGTGACTTTCATGCTCAAACCACACCATTACACACAAAGAAATTTGAAAATGTAAAAAAGCATAACAGATCCTATTTAATGTTTTGTACTTCATAGTGGTTTAAGATCCTAATTCATTATCAGTTTCCCATTGTGACAACCTATACGTGACAGTATGTTCTGCTATTGAGGAGTCATTATGTTTAATGAACTGTAACTTTTTACCTGGGCAACATGGTGGAAATGGCTTTTTGCCCCCGTACTCCCCATGTCAATTATCGTGGATATATGCATACTAATGCGTAAACATGTTTTGCAACTTAATGTTCCAGCTAGGTCCACTATAGGTAATGTGGTTATGTATAATTGAAATAGTCCTAGTGTACATAATAATGCAGATATGGAAGACTGAGATGTGAGATCTTTTCCTCTCTGTCTGTCCCTCTCTGTCTTTACCTTCTCTAAAGTGCAAGAGTTGAGAAAGGTGACAAAAAACATCATTCACACATGGTCTCCAAGATAACACAGATGCTCTCACCTTTATCACCTCTCTCTTTATCATCTCTCCTCTCACATATCTCTCTTTCTTTTAATGCCGTTGATCAGCCCTATTTTCACCCGGACACTATTGTTTGCCATTGTGTGACACACACAATAACTGAGACGACACTTTCATCCCACGTTATTTCTCTTACTGACAAAAAACACCTGGCTGTACTTGATGTTCTTGAGGGAGTTTTTTTTTTATTTAAAATGTGTTCAGAACATGAAAAAGGTATTGTAAATAACTACAATTATTCTGTTCTTTTTATATGCTTTTCACACCATCTTCACTGGCAATATCCACATTTATCTTAATTTTAATAGGTAATAGTAATTTTAACATTTATGCTATTTTAATAGGCATAATTTGAAAGCTGAAAAAATTCTAGCTTCATGCATTCTTTTTTATCAACACTTGAATGTGGGTAAGTTTCATAAAAAAGCAACATTTTGCGAAAATCGCGTTTTTGTAAAAGACTACGTCTGGATCGGATTCAGAACGATGATCAAAACATAGATGAAGCAGATCGAATTCATCAACACCCCGAAGCGTCACAGTTCTAAAAACTTCCTGGGTCGACATTTCACTTGTTAACATTAGGCTGTTTTGATTTATATGCTCTTTATTGTTGATGATCACATTATTTTTCATATGCATCTGCTTACAAATGAGATTGCTCCTTTCTGCTTCTTTTTTTCCTGTGTTTTGATCTGGAGAATGGAGATAATGTACTCGTTCAGGAGATGCGCAATAGTGCCCCCCTTATAACAGTGATAACATGGAACGCCGTAAAATCTGGTCAATGGCAGGGAAGCGTTTTCTCATAAAAGACGAGGGCTGCATCCGAAATCGCATAATCTCTTGAGTAAGTACTTATTTTGAATAAGTAATTACTTCACGGCCACTAAGAAAGTATGTTCTATATAGTATGAGTGTGTGGAGTATGAATGCAATCCAGACGTACTACATTCGCCATGTTGTCATTATCATGTAATACCAGCGTCAGTTGCGTCACTTCACTGCCATTCACAAATCCTCTCCCGTGGCCTCATGGGATAGTGAAGTGTCCATCATATGCACATTTCAGAATCTCGTCGGAAGAAGTAGGTCATCCATCTTTTATGAGTACTGTGAATTCAGACATACTTCTTTTGTCACATTCTGTTTTTCGCCTACTATATAGTAGGAAAGTATACGATTTCGGATGCAGCTGAGATAACTCGTCAATGGCGGGGAAAGAGTTAAAAAATGTCCCGCTTGCACTCGTTCATATGATGCCAGTGAATAGCGAAGTAGTGAATAACGATCAGTGAATAGCGACCATCATCAGTCTTTTTAAAAAAGATGCGAAAGTATCACATAATGATCCCATGTGACGTATCATTCCTAGTGTTTTGGGTTATACAACATGAAATTTAATGTATTATTTAACGAAAATCCTGACCTTGGCCATGATGGTCATGATGTGCATGTTCACATGACTCTATTAGCGCCACAGTTCACTCCGACTCACCCAGAAAAAGCTCACAAGTTGTGAGAAATCAAGATTAACAAAAGCGCGAAATACAATCCATGTACCTTAAAGGGGTCATGAACTGAGAAATTTTCCTTGAGCTTTTGACATATTAGAGGTAATCATACTATAAGAAAATCCTTTAAGTTTCAGAACGGAATAAAAACAGCTTTTATTGTAACCAAGCCCAAAGAAAGACTCATTGTGGAATCTATAAATGGGTGAAAGAATGCCTCTGCATAAGAAAATCAACGACTACTTCATCGTTGCAACTTTGGCCCCGCCCACTGGCGTGTTAGTGAGATGACGAGGAGAGAAGATACAGGATCACTGGAGTAAAAATAACATTACCTTCCAAAGGATCCTAATGCTAGGAATGTGGTCATTTATTTTCAACAATGTGAATGTCTCAGTTGAGCATTATTTATTTGTATTCGGTACATTTCACTGTGGATTCTTTGGTAAATCAGTCGCAATTTCGGCGCAGGCTTTGCAAACAGACTTTGCAAACAGACTTTTACGAAATGGACTCGACAGTAATGTCACAACATGTAAGTAACTGTTTTAATTCTAATGCCTGATCTGTGACCAGTGATTTCTGATATGATTCATGTACAGTCAGATGTTCTTTGTCTATGTGTCAGTAAATCAAACCAGTGACTAAACGGTCAACTTAACATTGTTTCTCTTAGTAGGATGAAAATAATCTGTTATTTGCACTGTGATTAAATTATATATAGAAAGCGATCAAAGAATGCTCCCTTTACAATCGCTGGAGCTGTCAATCAAACAGCGCAAGTTTATCAGTGACTATCAGGATAAACTCAGGACTCTGTCCAAAACTCCCATTATAATCAACCAATCTCTTATTTACATCGTGTTTGCCTGTTAAAAATGAAAGCATTCATTAGTGTGCTGAAATCGAATTGCAATGACGTGATCACTGCATTCATGCGCTCAACATGTCTGTGATCGGCTACAATGCTTATCACTGCAACCTTTCATGCCATGATCTAAATATAATGCTATAATCAACACTTTTCACGATTAGTTAACTTAAGAGCTGTAATAGTAAAAATGCGCTAAAAGTTTTCGAGAGAGTTCCACAATAATTAGCTATTTCATATGCAAATATGTTAGCCAATCACAGCAGTGGGCGTTTACACTGAAGACTCACAGCAGTGTGCAATCTCTCTCAAGCATTAAACTGCAGTTCAGTCGGTGAGCTGGAAGCCTTCCCTCTTGGCTAACTGCCTTGCCCATCTCCAATTCTGAGGCCCAAAGTTCAAATCCACCTTGGAGCTATAGCACGTTCCACCCCATTAATTATTCTAAATTAATTATGGCATAATGATCACAAAACCATGCTGGCATAATGATCACAAAACCATGCTGGCTTATGACTGAAAACTGGGGTACCTTGTAGTTTTATTTCTCAGGGGAATCTTAAAGGAATATGCCATGCCATTTTTCTATCTGACAAATTCTCATTGCATTGCATTTTCAAACTGCACAGCCTCCAGCTTCACTGCTCACATTTATAACTTAACTTATAGCTTATCTGTTATAAGAGATGTTACAGATTTCAGAGGGCGACTTTGGTGTCCAAAAACAACACAAGACCCCATTTACTTTCTTTGTAATGACCAAAATTTCTTGTTTCCCAGAAGTTCACTCTGGGATTTTTTTGTATATTTTTGTAAGGAAAAGAAATATAGACATGAACAAATGGTGTCATTTCGGAGTGAAACAGTATTCGCAACTGTTCATGTTCAATTAACTTCAGATTGTATTAAATTACACATATTTGAAATCTGACACAGATGCTGTTTTCAAATGCCATTTGCCTCCTCCTGGGTAATGTGGGGATGCTACATATTGTGTTTTTCTCTAGATGTCCTCACTGTGAGAAGGGCAACAAATTAACTTTTTCATTGTGACAAACCTTATCGGTGACCTTTAGTTGACATGAATGTTGTCAAGTGCTGATCCACTGCAGTTCTGTTGTTTGTGGTTCGGGGAAGTATGCACAGCTTTCTATATATTTATTTTTATGTCCGATTCTCCTTTTGATTAACAGTTTAGAGACTGGCAGAATCTAACTGAACATGGGAAAACTCATATATTATGTATGTTATTCATAACACTGATGGAAAACAGCCAATGTACACTACCATTCAAAAGTTTGTGGCTGGTAAGATTTTTTTTTTTTTTTTTTTTTAAGTTTTGGAAGAATCTGCCATTATTTGATCAACAGTAAAAACAGTAATATTCCTGTGGTGTCAAAGCTGAATTTTCAGCATCATTACTCCAGTCTTCAGTGTCACATGATCCTTCAGAAATCATTCTAATATGCTGATTTAGTGCATTTCTTACTTTTATCAATATGTTGAAAAGAGTTGTGCTGCTTTATATTTCTATATTTATATTTCTTTTGATAAATTTAATGCGTCCTTGCTCAGTAAAAGTATTTCATAGAACAATCTTACTGACCCCAACCTTTTTATATGTGGTTTGCTAGAAGAATAAATAATTAAAAATAACATTGAAAAACTTTAAGGCAAGCATCACTAGTTTACATGACCAAAAATATAATCTAGTTTCTTCATTACATTTTCAACTTTCTTTAGTGTGTAATGTTGTTGTTTGAGTATGAAAAATCTGCAAATTTAAAAAGCATAAAGTCACTCCAAAGGTAGTTATCATCTCTCTATATCACTAAGCACTGTTTCTGAACTCCCTAAAACACCTCACTTGTAGTTTTGAGTTTTCTTCAGAGATATTCCTCATTTAAAGTTCCCCTATTATGGTTAAAGTGCCTACCATTCCCTTCCATGCAGTGTGTAATATAGCTGTTTGTTAATGTAAAAGTTCTACAAAGTTGTAAAGTCGAAAGTGCACGATAAGTAAAGTTATTGTCTCCCAAAAGAAAGAATCGACTCTGAACCGCCTATACGAGTCGTTTGTATTTCGAATCCTACTGCGTGATGGTTTGACCAGCCCTCAAATGTCATTTTACTGACGACTGCTTCTCAAATCTCGGAGTTCAACGCGGAACACTAACGCTTGCTCTTGAAAGATGGGTCAGTACTCAATTTATTTGGACCAGCTTGCTCCTCAAAATCACAACCTGTAAGTATGAATAATTATTGATGTATATATTTTCTACCGGGTGTTCAAAATACATAGTTTTGCGTTTTATATTGTGTAAGTTTCCAGCTAACTGGCTAATTCATGTTATTACTGTCTTACTGAAATACTTCTGCTAAGCAGCTGTGGGCCACTATTACCTAAAACTGTGTCTATTAATGCAGATTGTCTGTCGGTCTACTACTTTGAGTAACAATAAAGGATGGAGCAAGATATGTTTTGCAAACTTTAATGTTACATCAGCCATTCATGTTAGTGCTGGGCTAACGTATGCACCGTTATTGATACAGTTAATACAGTTCCTGCATGTTCACTGCAATAAATTAGAAATATACACATCGGTTTTAATGATGGACATATTCTTGTTAATGCTGATGGTGAAGAATTAAAGTTGCATCATCTCATAATGTACCTCAAAATGAGTAGAGTATCACTGAGAAACGTCCTGCTCAAGTTGTCCTTGAGATGGAGGTTCGGGTTGAATAACTAGTTCTTCCAATGTTTCATCATCGGACTTGCACTCGGATTGATATGGTAAAATCGACGTCATTGTTACTGTCTTTACAGTGTGTACAATCGCTGAGGACTGAGGAAGCCTCAGACGGATGGAGTTGAAGTTCAGTTATGGTAATGGCCGGTAGAGCAATCACAACAGACTAGGCCATCTGACCAATCAGAGCAGAGTAGGCTCACGGAAAGGAGGGATTTATTCTCATCCGACGAGTCGTTTGAGAATAATTGAAAAATGTGGTGATGTGCAATGTATATTATGAGAAAATTAAACTGTTTTTTGACCTTTGATGCATATAAACCTGTTGTAGAAGACCTCCAAAACAAAATTAGGAACCTTTAAAATTGCATAATAGGGGCACTTTAAATAATTCCCGCCTAAAGCATATGCAAAATAAAGGTTTAGTTGTGTTAGTAGTGTGTTGAAACTCACAGTTATGGTAAGGAACGTGACGTTTCCCAAACATGCTTGAAGCAGTTGACCAATCACAATACAATGGTCCAGCCGACCAATCAGAGCACACTGAGCTATTTGAAAGGAGGGACCTCGTAGAGACAGAACGTTCTAAACAGAATGTTACTGACAGAGAGGTGTTGTAACAATGTAAAATATGTGAAAATAAGGTGTTTTTTGTGACATTGTACTTGCATTGCCACTCACAATTCATTTTGTGCCAACTGTACTTCAGAATCCCGGCTGGCTGAACAAAAGGGTTGTTATATAATTTCTTATCATAGACACTGGTACGGTGACCTGAAAATCTCTGTCGCTGTCTATCTCCCCACTTCTGATGAAACCATTTTTAATTAAGGGTGACAGAGAGTAAAGGTCCCCTGATACCATCTTTCCCTCACTCACTCACACTTTTGCTTTGTTGCTCTGTGCCGCCAACAGCAGTATGAGCATAAAAGTTTGTGGTTGAGAGCAGCGATGGTTGTTTTATTAAACTGCTGTGCTGATGGGGGGCATCAAACCCCCTTCAGTATTGTCTCGCTTGACCATCTGATGTATTCTGAGGCTGCGAGACATTGATTCTACAGTGCGCTTAGATTATCAGGTATCTCGCAGTATGACAGGGACTCATCTCCCAGGGGGAACCTACTGGAAAAAAAGATTGTTTGATGAAGTTCCTGGTAGAGAACTTCATAATGGCATCTGTAATCCCTCAAAAGTTGTCTGACTCATGGGGATTTTTGATTCTTTAGAACAACACCTCCTTCCAACCCAATCCAAGCTTTTGATGTAATACAAGGCAAAGTCAAAGCTCTACTCTAATAGATGTTTGATGAAAGTGTTTTTTTTTTCAGAGAGCACATCTTGCCTAAAATAGGCAGCTATATCGCACACTCTCTACGTTTTTTTGGCACTTGTGAAAGAAAGAAAACAAGAAAAGCTTATCAAAGTTTTTAGGGCAAACAAAAGCTCACCTCAATCAAAACACAACATTCTGTGCACGTCGATTGCTTCAACACCTCAACACCACAATGATCTTGTAATAATCTAACTGTGGAGAACAACAAAGCCAGTTTGAGTCCCATTAGCAAGTTGGAGACTTACCTTGGGTCACACATGTCACTTTTCATTAATAGGGTACAAAATATGGCTTCTTTTTCAAATACGGATGAAAGGAGGTGATAAGCCTTCAGAACGTTTAGTTTGTCGGTGTGCTGTTTCTTTTATCTTTTCACATTACATATATGGTTGATATTTTTTCTTTCAGTTACCTTGGTGACAGGCTTGAATGGTTGAGCTTCCATGCTATAAAAGGGTCCTATTGATGTCACTTCTTGGGGATCACAAATTTATGGAATATTGCATTTTTTTGTAATGGGACATCCAAAAAAGGCCTAAGTTTAAGATTTATGATTTTAATTGCTTATAAAATTTCCAGCAATTTGGATTACACAGTTTTAACATAAACTAATAAACTGATGTGTATTTGTCAGTCATGGGTATAGTAAGAACAAAATATTTCTGCACACAAAAAAATGATGGCAGCATAGTTTATTATTAACTATTTGCATCTATATGATTTTATTTAAATATCATTTTAGTGATTTAATTACTATAAATAAATTTTATTTTATTTATTTATAAATTTTCATTTTCAAAATGTGTGTATTCAAATTGCTTAGAATCAGCATATATCTGTTCCTTTTGAAAGTATTGAATATATACAGTTAAAAAGTATGATTATAAACTTTGTTAACCAAGCATTATTTAGTTATATTCAGTGAAATTGGATTTATTTATGATAAATATATAAACCTGGTATTGCGTATTTGAAACCAAATTGAGTTTATTAGTACAGAAATTTCATTTATAAATAACTGGCAAATATGCATCACATTAAGTTTATTAGGGTACTATTTTAACGATCTGAGAACATGGTCTGAAGGGTCCGAGGTGTATTCAGGCGCATTGTTGGCACGTTAATATTTTGAGGCAACTGAAACCAACTGCGCCATTGACCAACAAAAACCTGGTCTAAAGTCAATATGTCACATGTCTGTCTTGTCTTGTTTAGCACATGTTGTGTTTTTGTTATTTTCGAAGAAGAAGAAGAATTCCTGTGCTGGATCGTTGTTTGATGTCATCTGTTTCCTGTCGTGCTTTACGTTACTGCTCCTCGTGTTTAGTTTATGTTAAGTTGGTTTTCCCCCTCGTGGGTACCTCGGGGGTAGGTAGTCCGGTGGTCCCAAATCCGGTGGTCCCAAGTCCGGTGGTCCCAGGTCCGGTGGTCCCAAGTCCGGTGGTCCCAAGTCCGGTAACAGTCAGAGAGACTGCGGGTGACCGGGAGGTTGACCCCAGGAGGGCTGTGCTGGGGTTTTATGTGGTGGCGGTCTTGCGTGCTTGGGAGGAGCACAGGGCTTCCTTCAGAACTTCGGAGGTTATTCCTGAGCAGCCCGTGGTCGTCTTGGAGGAGTTTCCAGAGCTGCCAAATTGCATTGCCCTGCCGTGGCTAGCCACTGACCAGCGTCCAGAGATGGCTCCAGCCACTGACCAGCGTCCAGGACCAGCGTCCAGAGATGGCTCCAGTCACTGACCAGCGTCCAGAGATGGCTCCAGCCACTGACCAGCGTCCAGAGAGGGCTCCAGCCCACGACCAGAGTCCAGAGAAGACTCCTTCTCCTTTTGTCTCGAGTCCAGAGAGGACTCTGCTTCCCGTCTCGAGTCCAGAGAGGACTCTGTTTCCCGTTTCGAGTCCAGAGAGGTGGCCCCCTGAACTGTGTGCACCGCCCTGGCCCCCTGAACTGTGTGCGCCGTCCTGGCCCCCTAAACTGTGTGCACCGTCCTGGCCCCCTGAACTGTGTGCGCCGCCCTGGCACCCTGAACTGTGTGCGCCGCCCTGGCCCCCTGAACTGTCTGCGCCGCCCTGGTCTGTCCCTCCCATCCCGCCCTGGTCCCTTCTAGGACTTCTTGGCCTGTCCCACCTGCTCTTTCTGTTCCCCATCCTCCTCCTTAGGTGTTTTTTGTTTCGGGTGGAGCTTCTGGTAGCCGCTCCGTAGGGAGGGGGTAATGTCACATGTCTGTCTTGTCTTGTTTAGCACATGTTGTGTTTTTGTTATTTTCTAGCCATGTGCTTGGGTTTGTCATGTTTGGTCTTACATCATGTCTCCGGTCTATTGTCAACCCCGCCCATCTTGTTATCTCATTATTGGTTTAATTGCCCCACCTGTTCTCCCTCATTAACTGCCTTTATAATCTCCTTGTGTTTGCAGTCCTGTGCTGGATCGTTGTTTGATGTCATCTGTTCCCTGTCGTGCTTTACGTTCCTGCTCCTCGTGTTTAGTTTATGTTAAGTTGGTTTTCCCCCTCGTGGGTATTTTGTTTGTGTTTGTTTTAGTCTATTATTTAATAAAATCACCCTCTTCTTGCACTTGAGTCCTCGCTCCCTTTATACTTACCCGACCTGACACAATATTGCAGTAT
Source organism: Coreius guichenoti (assembly GCA_039654105.1). Classification (NCBI taxonomy): domain Eukaryota; kingdom Metazoa; phylum Chordata; class Actinopteri; order Cypriniformes; family Gobionidae; genus Coreius; species Coreius guichenoti. Next base: position 45,412,568 of record CM077168.1, read on the forward strand.
TTTCTGTGCTATTTAAAGAGCGCGTTAGTAATATGCGCCTATAGGCGGGTGCAAAACGCACGTACACTCTGCTTATTACACAGACAGGGACGCGCAGCAGCGCACAAACATTTTTAAATATTAAAAATAAAAGGATTCATCTTTGGAGAAACGTTCAGTCGTTCCGCTCACAAATTCCGCCATGTAAATAGCGAATCCGCCATGGTGCAAGCGCAACTGGCTTTTAAAGGAAATGGGAGATGAGACTCTGATTGGTTTATTGCACATTACGCCCAAAACACACCCATGACTCATTAAGAGACTAGGGACAACCCTTTTGGACCATCCGCCGACCGGTTTTTCCATCGTTAAACTAGCAAAAGTGGATTCGGACGTGCCCTAAGTGCACCTGTGCTATACGCTTCGATCGTTAAAATAGGACACCTCGTTTTTTTAGACCAGCACGTTCATGGGCGAACAGATGGGCGCGAGTGCATTTGCTATTTAAACAACGTGACACTGGACGTGAAAATGATAACTGCGTCGGGCAGAAACGAGCAAAAAACACTTGCGTCGGGCCTGGCGTCGCATTGTGCCAGGTGTATGATAGGGCCCTTCGTTTTTTTATGTTAAAACTGTATAATCCAACTGGATAAAAATGTATAGTTGCAATTCAAATAAATAAATCTTAAATGTAGTCTTAAATATTTTGAGTTATATATATATATATACAGTGGGGAGAACAAGTATTTGATACACTGCTGATTTTGCAGGTTTTCCTACTTACAAAGCATGTAGAGGTCTGTAATTTTTATCATAGGTACACTTCAGCTGTGAGAGACGGAATCTAAAACAAAAATCCAGAAAATCACATTGTATGATTTTTAAATAATTAATTAGCATTTTATTGCATGACATAAGTATTTGATCACCTACCAACCAGTAAGAATTCCGGCTCTCACAGACCTGTTAGTTTTTCTTTAAGAAGCCCTCCTGTTCTCCACTCATTACCTGTATTAACTGCACCTGTTTGAACTCGTTATCTGTATAAAAGACACCTGTCCACACACTCAATCAAACAGACTCCAACCTCTCCACAATGGCCAAGACCAGAGAGCTGGTCAAGGACATCAGGGATAAAATTGTAGACCTGCACAAGGCTGGGATGGGCTACAGGACAATAGGCAAGCAGCTTGGTGAGAAGGCAACAACTGTTGGCACGATTATTAGAAAATGGAAGAAGTTCAAGATGACAGTCAATCTCCCTCGGTCTGGGGCACCATGCAAGATCTCACCTCATGGGGCATCAATGATCATGAGAAAGGTGAGGGATCAGCCCAGAATTACACGGCAGGACCTGGTCAATGATCTGAAGAGAGCTGGGACCACAGTCTCAAAGAAAACCATTAGTAACACACTACGCCGTCATGGATTAAAATCCTGCAGCGCATTTCCAGGCCCGTCTGAAGTTTGCCAATGACCATCTGGATGATCCAGAGGAGGAATGGGAGAAGGTAATGTGGTCTGATGAGACAAAAATAGAGCATTTTGGTCTAAACTCCACTCGCCGTGTTTGGAGGAAGAAGAAGGATGAGTACAACCCCAAGAACACCATCCCAACCGTGAAGCATGGAGGTGGAAACATCATTCTTTGGGGATGCTTTTCTGCAAAGGGGACAGGACGACTGCACCGTATTGAGGGGAGGATGGATGAGCCATGTATCTCGAGATCTTGGCCAACAACCTCCTTCCCTCAGTAAGAGCATTGAAGATGGGTCGTGGCTGGGTCTTTCAGCATGACAACGACCCGAAACGCACAGCCAGGGCAATTAAGGAGTGGCTCCGTAAGAAACATCTCGAGGTCCTGGAGTGGCCTAGCCAGTCTCCAGACCTGAACCCAATAGAAAAACTTTGGAGGGAGCTGAAAGTCCGTATTGCCCAGCGACAGCCCCGAAACCTGAATAATCTGGAGAAGGTCTGTATGGAGGAGTGGGCCAAAATCCCTGCTGCAGTGTGTGCAAACCTGGTCAAGAACTACAGGAAACGTATGATCTCTGTAATTGCAAACAAAGGTTTCTGTACCAAATATTAAGTTCTGCTTTTCTGATGTATCAAATACTTATGTCATGCAATAAAATGCAAATTAATTACTTAAAAATCATACAATGTGATTTTCTGGATTTTTGTTTTAGATTCCGTCACTCACAGTTGAAGAGTACCTATGATAAAAATTACAGACTTCTACATGCTTTGTAAGTGGGCAAACCTGCAAAATTGGTAGTGTATCAAATACTTGTTCTTCCCACTGTATATAAATCAAAAGCTGTTTCATGGACAGGTATGGGCTATTCCTTCGTTATTTCTTCATCAATTAAGCAAGTAAAGGTTCTGGAGTTGATTCTAAGTGTGGTATTTGCATTTGGAATCTATTGCTGTGAACCTACATCATGCGTTCAAAGGAGCTCTCCATGCAAGTCAAACAGGCCATCATTAGGCTTCAAAAACAAATCCATCAGAGAGATAGCAGGAACATTAGGAGTGGCCATATTAACAGTTTGGTACATTCTGAGAAAAAAAGAATGCACTGGTGAGCTCAGCAACATAAAAAGGCCTGGACATCCACGGAAGACAACAGTGACGATCGCAGGATCTTCTCCATGGGTAAAGAAAAACCCCATTCACAACATACAGCCAAATAAAGGACACTCTCCAGGAGGTAGGTGTGTCATTGTCAAAGCCTACAATCAAGAGAAGACTTCACAAGAGCAAATACAGAGGGTTCACCACACAAGGTGCAAACCATTCATAAGCCTGAAGAGTAGAAATACCTAAAAAAGCCTAACCAGTTCTGGAAAAGCATTCTTTGGACGGATGAATCTAAGATCAACCTGTACCAGAATGACGGGAAGAAAAAAGTATCTGTCTGTCTGTCAGTCAGTCAGTCAGTCAGTCTGTCTGTCTGTCTGTCTATCATGTATATATACAAAGGGACAGTGGTACAGAACCAGTGTTACATAGCTACTTTTCATGAGAATCTATTAACTAATTAAGATAACATTAATATAGGATTTATGTCATTTACTTGTAAATAATTTAGGACATCAATTTGTATCCTATTATTTGTGTAACGTGCTACATATATAGGCTATAAACAATATCTGCAACATGTTGTAGACTGCTTGTTGAATCAGCATTCGAATTACGGTTCAACCAACATAAGATCAATAAATGTCTCAATTACTAAAAGGGCAAGTCTTTGTGCTTTAATTCATGTCAATTTTCCAAATCCATTACATGTTGATAAAGGAACATATTGCTACCTTTTTACCTGAGGCTTAAAATCTGGTGCTACTACAGATGGAGATGGTCCAAAAGATTGATAGATAACCTTTCAGTCCGGAGAGGATGGCAGTTTATAATGACAGACAGTCCTCAAACAGGTGATTAGGAGGATAATGTGTAAGCCGTAAGACTGCCACATTAAATGGAGAGACAATAATATATGGCAACATTTATGTTCAGAGAAGGACAAAGGCTGTATATGTGTCTTGACAGGTAAATGGAAACTAAAATGCAAGAGAAATATCTTTCTTTGAAGATGGTAAAAGCAATGAACATTCAGTTGTGAAAAAGATTTTTAAAGCTTTGAGAATGTTGTTCTTGAATCTCTTGAAAGTTGTGCTTTGAAATACTTGAACAAGCTTCATTGAATACACAGCAAGTATATGCGCACACGCACGCACACACACACACACACACACAAAGTCGCATGTTAATAGAAAGTTGACTAAATTTAATAGTTATACTACACAGCGTAACACAACATGCAGTTCTGATTTCGCTGTAGCTTATAATATTAATTTTCTGAGGGTTTTCTTTGAACAGGACTCTGGTTCACAAGCATCACTAAAATTTGTTCACAAATGAAGGCACACTCTTGGGGTGTTTAAAACTGTTATTAAATATCTAAATGTGGACGGAATTCTGGGCTGAAATTTGCTGTTAGCTCTATGATTCATTAAATAAGCAAAGTACTTAAAATAATTTAATGACAGTTAAATGTTACCTATTATTGGCTACATTCACACCTCAAGCCAAAGTGGCTGATTGATTGATTGATTGATTGATTGATTGATTGATTACAGGAGAGACACACTGATCTAAATAGGCAGCACTTCTAAATAAATATATATATATATATATATCTTGGTATATATGTGGTATATATAGACCGCATTCATAAAACACCCTCCTCTGGAAGGTTTATTATTACATCAACAAATTCCATGTTCTTTATTATAGTATTAAAATGCTTGCATTTTCTTTATACTTTATTTAGTGCAGCTCATTGGTATTTTATGATCCATAAATGTGATCTTCACACTGAAAACAGTTCATCAGTGGTGTGATCTTTAAATAATGAGTCTGTATGCACAATTCACTCGTGTATATAAAAATACATAAAGACATATAAATGACATTTTATTGTGTTTTGTCAAAACCTGAATGTAGGTAAACTTGAAAAGCAACTAATTTTTTTTTTTCTTTTTTTGTTGTGTTGTCTATCTCAGCTGGTTTGACATATCTATAAGTGGTGGGATGTGGTGCTGACAGACTTTAAGGCTGAACTGAAAGTGAGCCCTGCCCTTGTTTCAGCAGCCGATTTGACAGCTCCTCATAATTACCCTCGGGCATTCTGTCACCTCAGGTATGGCTCTAAAAAATAAACGCACTTACACTACACAGTCTCCTATTTATTTATTCTTAAAAACCTCTGCCATTTGCTGTCATCCCATGTTGAGAAGGTAATGGTAATATTGAATGTAAACCACAATAATTAATTAAATTTTTTTAAATTCCAAATGTTCACGTCTTGGTTTAAATTGTTCAAACTGTAACCTTGCATGAAACAATTTTATTCCTTTTGAATGATCTGGATTTGTGCCAAATGCATGGTTCAAAATTATGTCAGCTGACTGTTATCATGTCATTATAATGAAGGCATGTTCAGCAATATCTGCGCTCTTGTTTTGTAATCTTTTACTTTGTATTTGTTTCAGTTCCTGTTTCCTATGTTTTCCTTATTCTAGGGCTGCACCTGAAAGCTTAGGCAGCTGACTTGTTGCCTCGCTGCCCTATCAGGCAAGGACTGACGGCGCATGACGGTACCCTGAAACTGATTTCAGACAGACTTCTGCTACAGAGAGAGCTTTGGTTTTAACTAAGCGAATATTTAATTTCTACAATAGTAATTTCTTGCTAGAAATGGCATCAAAATGTAGTCCCCATAATGTAGGGTTTACCAGGACACACACACATAAACATATACATATATAAAAGCCGAGCTGCAGAAGTCCATTTTCCAGAAGAAAAAAAAATGTCTGTGTATTTCAATTGCTCGTGAGGGCTATTTTTGAACCTGGTCGTTTTTGCATTGATTGCTCTGAATTACTTCTTGGAAGGCAGTGCTTAAAAGATGTAATGATCAGGGTGATTGTCTTGACTGTCCTTTTCCTGGATTTTAACATGAAAAGGTTTGGGAAGGGCAGGCCACAACCAGTGTCCTGCTGATCAAATGATGTGCTTTAGTCTGGCTGTGGTTTTCAGACCAGCACCAGTCAGTTATAGAAGGGGTGTGTAGGGATTCAATGATGGTGGTGTAAAACCAAGGGGGAAAAATAAAAATTAAACTATTGAACTACTGTCAGGATTTACTAAAGACACACAGTGAAAACTTAACGCTGAAAAGGCGTGGACAGTTATTTAATTTATGGGAGGAGAGTATTTAAATGAATCATGCAAGGTGATTTACTAAGGTTTGCCTTAGTCAATTTACTGGTATTTGTGCCATTATTTACCACCCAAAAAAAGCATGTCGTAAACCAGAAGCTAATTTGCGCTGCTCTTGGTAGATTGCGTTGGTCATTATGGAAATGATCCGGCTGCGTCTGTGTTCTTTAATTTGTGTGTCGTCAGTAGATCATGCGCAGAACTTTCCACTCCCATCTGTTTTTTTTTTTGGGAATCGCGCTTTCATACTAATTTTCCCTGTTTAGTAAATCTGGCCCTTAAGATCTACAAAACGCATCAAGATTTTGGTATGTCAAGATGCTGTAACTTGAAATGCAAGACAATTGACCACACCATTCAATGAACGAGCTCTTAGCTGTGAGAGAAATTTTTTGTGAATACTCAGAGGGCATCTCAGAATCATTTTGCCATTTATTTAAAAATGTGCATGATGGGTAGATTTTAAACTAGTATTTCAGTATTTTTGTTATGCATTCAAAAAAATCTCTTTGGGAATTAAAATGTATTAAAATATGCATTTTCCTTATCGACTTGTTTGTCTTGCTTGCTCTGTTTACATATAGTCTGAGTAAATGAGGAAAAACGCAACAGTGTTATTTGCCCTGTTCTTCTCTACTCTCTGTTCAAAACAATTAGCACTCATCATACACGAACACTCTTCATAGGATGCGTTCCATGTAGGAGGTAGCCGAGATTTCACTATAAGACAATAGTAAGTGAAAGTGACACGTGAAGGCCAAGTACGGTAACCCATATTCGGAATTTGTCCTGCATTAAACCCATCCAAGTTAGTGCACACACACACAGAGCAGTGGGCAGCCATTTTTGTTGTGGCGCCCAGGGAGTGATTGGGGGTTAGGTGCCTTACTCAAGGGCAACTCAGTAATTTACTCCTGGTACTGAGAATTGATCCCACAACCTTCGGGTTACAACTCTGACTCTCTAACCAATAGGCTATTATAGCTATTTATACCTGACTAGAAGCTATTACCTATTTATACCAAACTAGAAGCTATTTATATCTGACTTAACCAATAAAGTGACTTTTATTTATGCAATAGTCATGTTGGTTCAGTCACATTGTAAGAAAAACTGTTCATTTCTATGGTAGATACTACATGAAGCACTTTTTTTTAGGTTCAAGGAGTGTTTTAGGTTTAATAAAGTTCATAAGTGGCATGCTGTCAATTACTACAGACAACAATTTGCACTCTTAATTTATAAAACAAGCAAAAAGCATTATGCACTTGCTATAGAAGTCTATAGCTAAAGTCATTGCACTAGAATAAATGTTAAAATACACAGTCTTAAAAGTAGTTAGTTGTTTTAAGTCTAGGGAACGTTTTTACTTTTTGAAACTATTACTGTACTGAATTACTGTATAGACATTAAAGGTGGACTTTTTTATTTATTTATTTTTATTTTTGTTTAAATGTTTGGCTGGCCAGAGTGGCAGTTGTTTAGACTTGGCCTGTTATGCTGACATTGTATAAATGTCTTATTCACAGTAAGTCACAAGTATTTTAATAATAATAAAAAAACTATGTTTCTATGTGTAAAACTTTTCTAATGAGGAAAGTATTACTGAGTAAACTTTTAACAAATATGAATTTTTTTCTATATTAAATATATTAAACACAACATCCTGACATTCATGAAAATATGCTCCCCTTTATTTAATTAATTACAAACCCGATTCCAAAAAAGTTGGGACACTGTACAAATTGTGAATAAAAAAGAAATGCAATAATTTACAAATCTCATAAACTTATATTTTATTCACAATAGAATATAGATAACATATCAAATGTTGAAAGTGAGACATTTTGAAATGTCATGCCATATACTGGCTCATTTTGGATTTCATGAGAGCTACACATTCCAAAAAAGTTGGGACAGGTAGCAATAAGAGGCCGGAAAAGTTAAATGTACATATAAGGAACAGCTGGAGGACCAATTTGCAACTTATTAGGTCAATTGGCAACATGATTGGGTATAAAAAGAGCCTCTCAGAGTGGCAGTGTCTCTCAGAAGTCAAGATGGGCAGAGGATCACCAATTCCCCCAATGCTGCGGCGAAAAATAGTGGAGCAATATCAGAAAGAAGTTTCTCAGAGAAAAATTGCAAAGAGTTTGAAGTTATCATCATCTACAGTGCATAATATCATCCAAAGATTCAGAGAATCTGGAACAATCTCTGTGCGTAAAAGGTCAAGGCCGGAAAACCATACTGGATGCCCGTGATCTTCGGGCCTTTAGACGGCACTGCATCACATACAGGAATGCTACTGTAATGGAAATCACAACATGGGCTCAGGAATACTTCCAGAAAACATTGTCGGTGAACACAATCCACCGTGCCATTCGCCGTTGCCGGCTAAAACTCTATAGGTCAAAAAAGAAGCCATATCTAAACATGATCCAGAAGCGCAGGCGTTTTCTCTGGGCCAAGGCTCATTTAAAATGGACTGTGGCAAAGTGGAAAACTGTTCTGTGGTCAGACGAATCAAAATTTGAAGTTCTTTTTGGAAAACTGGGACGCCATGTCATCCGGACTAAAGAGGACAAGGACAACCCAAGTTGTTATCAGCGCTCAGTTCAGAAGCCTGCATCTCTGATGGTATGGGGTTGCATGAGTGCGTGTGGCATGGGCAGCTTACACATCTGGAAAGGCACCATCAATGCTGAAAGGTATATCCAAGTTCTACAACAACATATGCTCCCATCCAGACGTCGTCTCTTTCAGGGAAGACCTTGCATTTTCCAACATGACAATGCCAGACCACATACTGCATCAATTACAACATCATGGCTGCGTAGAAGGATCCGGGTACTGAAATGGCCAGCCTGCAGTCCAGATCTTTCACCCATAGAAAACATTTGGCGCATCATAAAGAGGAAGATGCGACAAAGAAGACCTAAGACAGTTGAGCAACTAGAAGCCTGTATTAGACAAGAATGGGACAACATTCCTATTCCTAAACTTGAGCAACTTGTCTCCTCAGTCCCCAGATGTTTGCAGACTGTTATAAAAAGAAGAGGAGATGCCACACAGTGGTAAACATTGTCTTGTCCCAACTTTTTTGAGATAAGTTGATTTAAAATCAACTTATTTTTCCCTTAAAATGATACATTTTCTCAGTTTAAACATTTGATATGTCATCTATGTTGTATTCTGAATAAAATATTGAAATTTGAAACTTCCACATCATTGCATTCTGTTTTTATTTACAATTTGTACAGTGTCCCAACTTTTTTGGAATCGGGTTTGTATTTGACTGAGAACACAATTCAACCTGCCAGTCAAAATCTTGTTTGAATGTATGTCAGTGTAGTTTTATCGGCTATAAAATATGTTGATATTTAAATTTTAGTTCGAAGCCAAAATAGGCTACAAAATCCACTCCAAGAAAACAAGCATTTGTGTAATTGGACCTTATTACAACGTCCTAGTGTGACAACTAGCCCCGGTCTTCTCTACTTGACAAATCAATTTACCGGGTAGCCTAGTATGCTTACTAAAAATGTCAGCGAAAGAAAAACAACGTCGTCAGCATAGCGGAAACAAAACCAATCACTAATGAAAAAAAGAGGAAAAAACTACAATCGATTTATAATAGCCTATATAAATCGATTATATATCGATTGCGCAATAGTCTTACATAAAAGCCTTTGTTGGTCGGGAATCAGATTCCTCCTCCTCCTCTTGCAGGTGTCAGTCTTAACTCTGACCAGTAGGTGGGACTTTATACTCGTCATCCAGAGCATCGCCGCTTTCAGCAGTACTTTCCTTCAGCTTGGACACTGAGAGCATCTCTATGATGGACTGTGGAACGGAAAGTCGAGGCGAGTTGTGGCATTTGCTCTTGTTCTTTTGATAAGGCGATAAGATTACGAGCCCAACCTCATATTATGTTCCCAGGCGCGCGCACTCTTATGTAGCCAACGCTTTTAGATATTTAACACTCATATCTTCATCAGCGATCTTCATCATCACCAACCTCATCAGCCCTGGAAGACGTCGAGTCGTTTTGGACCCAAAAGTCATGGATGTATGGTTCTGTTCAGCGGTTCCAGTGTTTACCTGGAGGCTTTTCTTTCTTTCAAGCATCTTCCAGGGTTATTGGAGCTCCATGCTCGATTGTCCACCAACATGCAGCTGTTCGCCCATTGAGATCTATTGCAATAAGTCCGACAGTGGAAATTTCTTCCCTTTACTTGCTCTACAAGATCCGGCGGGCAATGGCAGTAACAATAATGACATTGAAGAGCTCTTCAGGAACATCACGTCCATGTAAGTGCATGGGTTTCTGTGCGTCCCTCTCCTATACTGCGCAAAATGTAGGTAGATATATAAATATATATCTCGCCGCGACTTCCTCATATAGTCAAACTTGGCTTCTGTATCAAATATGCATTATTGTATGAACTTTTATTTTGTATTATGTTTATTTCAAAACTAATTCGATTATTTGAAGATTCAAAATCTTTAATTCTCCTTAAAGGTTTTACGAGGTAAATTTTTAATACAGCCTATTATCAAACATTCTGGATATCAATGACGCTATTACTGTTTGGCTGGTGCCAATTTTATGTCGTGCTTCTGCATTCATTAATGATCATGGCATGTAAGAACCTGTTTGCTTTCTCATTGATTAATTCAACGCAGCCAAGTCAGTTTTTCATATTATTGAAGGAAACCTCCTTAGGAAACGTTCAGTTTGATATGACTGTGTGATTAGCAGCCGTAGGAAATAGTAGCCTATTGTCCACTCTACCCTCATTGCTTGAAATGGATTGTTTGTGGGTACACATTAATATTCAGGTCTAAACATAAATCTATTGTTGTGACATTTATATTATAGAAGTGATTGTAGTGCTAATATAGCACTAGTAATGAATGGTTTGAAGTGAACAGCAGTGCACCAACAGGTTACAGAGATTTCTTTCATTCAGCACTCTGGACAGCTCCTACAATCTCAATAGTGCTGGGTGATTACATTTACAACCTTGATCTGTTATAAAACTTCTATATTCATGTAGAACATGAGAGAGAGAGAGAGAAAGAGAGAGAGAGAGATAGCTATCTGTTTCTCTTGATGTCGGTCTATCTTGCTCTGTCTGTTTGTCCTTTTCATGGTTGGCTGTACCGTGATACATGACAGTGTTTTTTTTTTCAGTGAACATGATTTATTTATTTGCTGTCTCAGAAAATGGAGGGGATCCTTCAAAGTTTCAGTTTTTCAAGCAAAGTGTCTGTTCTTTAAGTGTAAAATTCTGTATAAGAGCTGGAGATTCTTTCTCACTCAAGCGTTTTGAACCAAAACATTTTGTTTAGTCTGAGATTAAATTGATGCATTTAGTATTTTTTGTACAGAAAATAATCAGCATATTTATAATGCAACTATTGCAAGGAAGCATTCCCTCAAGTTTAAGTTACCTAATGTATCTTTTATAGCTATATGTGAAACATTTCAGTCTTATAGCATTTGAAACTCATCATATGACATACAAGCACATCATTTTTATGAGGCCTTTTTTTGTGTGTTAAGTAGGTCAGGACTGCCATTTGAGAATTAAGAATAATGTCAGGGTTTGGCTGTTTATTGTGAAGAACCGTAACTATACAGTAGAATGGCACTGACCCTGTCTCTCCCCTACATGCAGCCAATGGAGTATTGGTTTAAGTTGTCCTTTAAAGGAAATTTGTGCTCAATTTTTGTTTGTCTCTCTTGTAATGACTATAATAGGGATTTTTGTTGGGGAAGCTGATCGTAGATCAGTGTAAGCGGGCTTCTCGGAGCCATCTGCGTGGGCTCCACTTTTACTGAGGAATATAAATGAAGCACCTTCTGAGGCAACAATCAAAAGACGCATTGATAACCTGTGGGAGCAAAGGAGGTTCAAAAAGGAAGTGCTTGAGATCTGGAAACGAGGCTCGGGTTGAGCTGTTTGAGCTTTTGAAGTTTGTTTCTAAGGTGATTGTATTTTAATTCGCTTATGATGTGAGAGTGAGAATGAGAGTGGTGTTAGACATACTGTATAGAGAAAGAGAGAAACTGCAGAATTGTTGGTAGCCAGAAGCTGGATGGCAGTTTTCTTTAATATTTCACAACAATCTATCAAACAGCTTTGATTAAAAGTCTTCAGATTTATTTATATATATAAATACATATTGCATTGATAAATATATACTGATATATAAATTCACATGACAGTAAAAAAGTTGTGATAATGAGAATTGTCAGAAAATAATGCATATATATATGTGTGTGTGTGTGTGTGTGTGTGTTTGCATTATTTTCTGACAATTCTCATTATCGCAAATTTTTGTAATTCTTATTACTGTATTATGAATTTATATATCAATATGTATTTATACAATAAGGTAAAAACAAATACAAAGTAAATTACAGCAGTAACTTTACAGTAATGAGAAGAATCTAATGAGAATCGCCGCTGAGAATAATGATAATTACAACAACAAGAAAATATCCAGACACATTATGGCAATGATAATTTTGAGGGAAATGTGCTGAATTCTCATGAAAATAATGAAATAACACTGCAAAAAACCTTAATGGTTTTAAAAACTGTCTTCATTTGTTTAATGCAAAATATAATTTATTTTCCTTTTTCATTTAATATTACGGTGAAATGTGACTGCCCGAAATTTGCCTGTACCAATTTTTACTTGAACACTAGAATGGCCACGGCTCCTTGTTTAAAAAGTGATACATGAACAATGACATGGGATATTCCATCCGTTCTTACCAAATGAATAAAAATGAATGAATAAGTTTGAGCTCCTTTTTCTTTCCTTGTCTAGTCTCACTAAATGGGTGATGGGAAAGAGTGCATTGGTGCTGTACAGAAACAGTGAGTATTTGTTTTTGAACAGAGCTTATAGTTCTGTTTAAAGTCTGCTTTTTCATTCCATAATCAGCAAATGTATCCCACAATGTAATGTAATAAAGGCTTGATTTACCCTGCTGCTTCTTTAATTGGAAATATGCCCATGTCATGCTCTGTCTGTGTGTTAATGGTGAGGTTTCTAGGTCAAAACGAGCACTATTCTTTATAATTAGAGAGCCTTCCGATGGCTAAAGTTCATCTGAAGGAGCTGCAGCGCGTAATGCACCATAATGCATAATTATGTTGTATGATATGGATATAGAGAAGCAGAAAAAAACTAGAGATCGAGGTTAAATTTTATTACTTGAGGCAAAACACTTGATGCAAAATACTTGAGGCAAAACAGGTCACAATTTGACTTGCCATTAGTTTTGAAATAGCAACATTTTTCTGAATATAAATGTTTAATTTAATTTATACTCTAAAGAAATAGTTTTTAAAGGGGTCATGAACTGCATTTGTTAAAAAACATATTATAATGTTCTTTGAGGTCTACTTATAATGTTAGCTAGATTTTTACATAAAAAAACATCCTAATTTAGAAGTAATAGGCTATTTTCTATCCAGTTTTTGATCCTCTCTTTGAAACACACGTTTTGATAGGCGTGCCACATTCAAGACTTGGAAGTATACACCCACTGCTATGATTGGGTAACAGTTTTGCATAATAAAACCAATTTCAACATCTCTGCCATTAGACATGTGGAATTGTTTTGAAAACTTCTGATGTTCGCCATACATGTATGAGCCAGAGTATGATCTCGAATCAGAAGACAAACCTCAAATACCAAGAATAGTCCAGTCTGTGACAGCTTGGTAACTAATCATCTTTATTTATATTTATTCCTTATGTATTTGTGAGGTAGTATTATATTTTCTTACATTATCTTAGTGTTTAAACGAAGACGCTATAGAAAGGTGTTTATCTCGTTACATAGTTGAAAAATATAGGGTACAACGGGGCTAAAGGCTCCACGGGGTAAAAGGCTCCTTTAACCCTTAAATGCATAAATGTTTCGCCAATCATTACATATTCGGGTCTTTAGCGACCCGGATCTATATCTAACACGGATGGATCTCTACCTGTCGTGATAATATAAAACTCTCCTGATATTAAAGTAACAATTACAGAAGAATAAAATAAAGCATATTTTGAAGGGTTCAGTTTGAGCAGATGTTTTATACCATCATCATTGTCCTCGTCAGAGCTCATTTCCCAGTACATTCAGCATCTGGCTCATATTCGTGATCTCAAACATTTTCTCAAAACTATCATTTTCAACTTCTTCAAAATCAATATTTTGATCGCTGACAGCTTCTTCACCAGATCCACCATCAAGTGACAGTGGCAATATTTGATTGCGTTCAGTACTTGCTCTGCAGTAAATCGCTGAGCCATTTCAAGTTTTGCTGATGATACTTCCTATTCTTTTGTTTTCTGCCTGTGGGATCTGTGAGTAAAACGTCACTTCATCATTGTGTATCAGACATTGCACTTATTCAGTCATCAAATATTCAATTATTGTTGTGCAGAAAAAATATACTTACACTGTTACACACCTCGGGTCTTTAACGACCCTATACAATTTTTACAAAAAATGAATGGAAAAACAGGCATTTTTTTTAATAATTTTATAAAAATTTTTGTTATATTGTTTATAATGAATTGATTGAGGAATACTAAGACAATTGATGTCTAACTTTAAAAAATGAATGAGGAGGATTGTAGTGAATGACGTCCCGGGTCACTAAAGACCCGAGGTATGCGTTTAAGGGTTAATTTTATTTTTCTCTAAACCACTAGATAGCACAAAAACTTGCCTCAGCACTTTCCTAAACATCCGCTTGTCAAGATGCACGTGGAAATTTGTCTGATTCTTGACGCGATCACGGGCAGCAACACAAAGTTGATTCTGCACTAATCTGATCTATGATTTGATGTTTTTTAAAATGTTGTAAATTTAAGTATCGCTAAAATCATTGAATATATTTTGAAACAAAGGTCTTCTTAATGATGTTCAAGCTAATTAAAGCAACAGTTGTTCAATAACAGAAGAATATGTAAAAGTACCGTATTTGGGGTAAAAAGCGCACCTGCTGTTGGGGCTAAAGGCACAATATTTAACATGATAATAAATATCTGGCTGGCTTTTCCATTTGTTGACATGACATGGTTAGAATCAGATGGTAAATATCATGTATTAAGTTGGGTGTCCACCTTAGAGATAATACCCATATTTATAATCATTTAAAAATATGATATTAATCATTTAATATAATACAATATGATTTAATGTTACTACTGTAAATCTGTATTAAATTATCATGGGATCTCATTCAATGCTTTCAGAAACTTTGCTTTTTAAAATAATTTTGTTTATGCATTTTTAAAATATATTTTTATATTAACATATTTTAAAGACAGTATATTTATTGAACAAAAATCATTCTTTTATGAAAATAGTACAAACTTTGCTAAAGTGATTGTTTTGAACACGTATTAACTTAGACATGATGTAAAACATATTATTTTAGGTAAAGTATTTGTATCAATACTGTGGTGCCTTTTGCCCCATGCTGGTGAGCCTTTTACCCCGTGTTACTTCATACATTTATAATATTTTTAAACAAAATAAACCACTTTTATGATTTATTTTCACACAAAATCTGTTGCTCCATAAATGTTCAATACAAACATATTTTTTTTTTCTGCAATCATACACTATGGGAGTAGTGGAAAGCCATTTTTCTTAAGGTGTGCCTTTAGCCCCATTGTACCCAATGCTTTATAAGTTCTGGTTGAGGCAAATAAAGTAATTAAGTACTTGAAGTTACCACACAGAAGTTATAGTTGACAGGTTAACTTGTGGTGTTTTGTGTTAACTAATTATCAATTAATCTATCGTTTGCCGGATTGCCGCACTGTCTTTCATCAATTACAGTAAGGTGAAGGTAAAGTGAGTACATATCAAACAATCTGTAACAGACAAAGATAAAAATAAAGTTCATTCACGCTTAGGATCTCAAGGAAGACAATGCAAAGACTTGGCACTGCAAAAAGACTTGTAATCCTAAAGACCGGGACACACCAAGCCAATGTCAAAGAACTAGCGGCCACAAAAGCTGACTGTGTTGTCGCCTCTCGTCGGCTGCATCTCGGCCAAAAAGCTGCGCTTGAACACACCAATAGGACTAAAGGCGACTGTCAACTAGCACGCGCGTTCTGTGTCTGCGTGCAAGTAAATATCTGTATTTCAGCAGGTGTCAATAGTCTATTTTCGTCATTCAAAAAGGGAAACCGAAACTAGGACTGTGGATAAACAAACCATAAACAAAGCAGTGCTTGCTTACCATTTTGAATATCAATCATGCTGATTATAGTGGGGAGAACAAGTATTTGATACACTGCTGATTTTGCAGGTTTGCCCACTTACAAAGCATGTAGAAGTCTGTAATTTTTATCATAGGTACTCTTCAACTGTGAGTGACGGAATCTAAAACAAAAATCCAGAAAATCACATTGTATGATTTTTAAGTAATTAATTTGCATTTTATTGCATGACATAAGTATTTGATACATCAGAAAAGCAGAACTTAATATTTGGTACAGAAACCTTTGTTTGCAATTACAGAGATCATACGTTTCCTGTAGTTCTTGACCAGGTTTGCACACACTGCAGCAGGGATTTTGGCCCACTCCTCCATACAGACCTTCTCCAGATCCTTCAGGTTTCGGGGCTGTCGCTGGGCAATACGGACTTTCAGCTCCCTCCAAAGATTTTCTATTGGGTTCAGGTCTGGAGACTGGCTAGGCCACTCCAGGACCTTGAGATGCTTCTTATGGAGCCACTCCTTAGTTGCCCTGGCTGTGTGTTTCGGGTCGTTGTCATGCTGGAAGACCCAGCCACGACCCATCTTCAATGCTCTTACTGAGGGAAGAAGGTTGTTGGCCAAGATCTCGTGATACATGGCCCCATCCATCCTCCCCTCAATACGGTGCAGTCGTCCTGCTCTCTTCAGGTCATTGACCAGGTCCTGCCGTGTAGTTCTGAGCTGATCCCTCACCTTCCTCATGATCATTGATGCCCCACGAGGTGAGATCTTGCATGGTGCCCCAGACCGAGGGAGATTGACCGTCATCTTGAACTTCTTCCATTTTCTAATAATTGCACCAACAGTTGTTGCCTTCTCACCAAGCTGCTTGCCTATTGTCCTGTAGCCCATCCCAGCCTTGTGCAGGTCTACAATTTTATCCCTGATGTCCTTACACAGCTCTCTGGTCTTGGCCATTGTGGAGAGGTTGGAGTCTGTTTGATTGAGTGTGGGGACAGGTGTCTTTTATACAGGTAACGAGTTCAAACAGGTGCAGTTAATACAGGTAATGAGTGGAGAACAGGAGGGCTTCTTAAAGAAAAACTAACAGGTCTGTGAGAGCCGGAATTCTTACTGGTTGGTAGGTGATCAAATACTTATGTCATGCAATAAAATGCAAATTAATTATTTAAAAATCATACAATGTGATTTTCTGGATTTTTGTTTTAGATTCTGCCTCTCACCGTTGAGAGTACCTATGATAAAAATTACAGACCTCTACATACTTTGTAAGTAGGCAAACCTGCAAAATCGGCAGTGTATCAAATACTTGTTCTCCCCACTGTACTTTCTTTATTCCAGTCGTCTCATGTTATGATGAAAATATTTGTGCATTCGAATGCTCAGGTAAGATTATGTTAAATTATAACCGTACCGTCTTGACGTCTTTGCTCGCTTTCATCACTTTCGCTTTTATTTTTGTGCACTGACTCGTTCGCTAAGCTGAACAGCCAATCAGAGTTCTCTCTCTCACCGACAGCCCGACGCCAATTCAACATGCTGAATCGGCCCAAAAAACCTAGACGGTGTCCGACAAGATCCGACAGTGTGGAATACCCCGAAAAAACTAAGCCAACCAACGCTCAAAAACGGCCCAACATTGCCCGACGGCCGACTGTCAGCTTGATGTGTCCCGGCCTTTAGAGGCATCTCTATCGTTTTTGTTGCTCGAGCAATCCTGTGTTTGCATCTCTCTCGTATTTACTAATATATGACATGCGGGAATTGTTGGGCAGGGTCTTTCGTCGCACTATGATGTCATACTGAGATAAAATCCGAAATGAGTCGGTGTAGGAGCTTGGTTTCAATAAAAGCTGTTTTTGGACTAACAAGTAAGATTTGAGTTCTGAAACTTATAGGATATTTTTTTATAGTACAACGACCTCTTATATGTCAAAAGATCAAGGACAATTTGATTTCTCAATTCAGGACCCCTTTAATAATTTCCTTTATAGTTTCTCTTCTGTAGCCTGTTTTGTCCCATGTCTCAAGAATTCCGAACAGAGAGTAAAAAAGATGCGACAGTTCAAATTAAATGAGCAAAATATCTCATTAAATAGATTACATCATGAAATAATCATCTGGTAGCTGTAGCTGTAGGAAGAAAAATGGAGGCACGCTTTTTACCCTTGGTGTCTGTTTCTCAAGGCAGTAAAAACAAAGCTACATAAACGCAGCAGCACGAGAATGACAACAGCGCGATGCCACAATGCCACCCTTTTCGACACTGCACAGATTTCGTCTGCCACCACAAGACTCCATTCAAGGCGGCATTATTCCACCATGAAATATTGAACACTTTGAATCCATGAACAAAATTCCTTTGATCCTCCTTTTCTAGGTCACATAAAATCCTACATGCCACAAATTCCTTACCAACAACTATTTTTAGTAAACCAAACCAATTTAATTAATATTTTCTCTCTTTGAAAGCTTAATTTGTGCACACTATGCTAGTAATGATTGTGTTTTAAGCTAATAGGGTAAAGACCTAGTCTGCAAAGTTTTGGATGTGCTCCACAAGACTATATATTACAGAATGCATCATGGTCCTACCTGCTGCATAACATGCTTGAATAGATTTCAGCTGCAGTGTGGCAGAACCTCAGATGTATGGGTTCATATAATATCATGAAATGGAATCTGTCAGACATTCACGCTTTTCTTTTTTCCCCTAGACTATGAGCTGAGTAGATATGGAGATTGAAATTGAAATACAACAGAAAGATTTTAAATGGAAAACGTCCTATCCTATTAAAAGTGTGTACAGTTTTGTCATGTGCGAGATTTTCAGAGGGCTTGGAATATGTGAAAAATAGAAGTATGAAAGTGTCTCAGAATCCGTTTTGACATATATTACATGAAAAGACTGCTGTCACTTGTCGCTGCGTTTGATTTTATATATAAAATGTTTTTATTATTATATACCAGCCTCAAGCACCGTTCTTAGATGACTTATTTCAGTTATGCGTCTGTATATATACTGACAGGTTTAAACCTGCCCACTGCCAATTTTTAAGGCAGCATCCTTACTATAAAGGAACCATGTAAGTAAATAATTTGAAATGCTCTACAAAACAATCAACTCCTTGCACAAAGTGCACAGGAGACTCACACATGGTTTAATGCATCACTGCAGTACTCTAATAAGCATACAAATAATGCATAAGCATAAAATAGTGCAAAATTATTGGGTAAAATATTTTTTATATAATTTTTAAATGAAAAACATTCGAATGTAGTTCAATTATTTATATATATATATTTACATTTGTAAAATAATTTCTATAACATACACAGTGCTGGGTAGATTACTTACAAATTGTAGTCAGTTACTGATTCCAAATTACATGACAAAAATAGTAGTTAGTAACGTAATCCATTACATTACACATTTAAGGTAATATAATCTGACTACTTTCTGATTACTTTTAGATTACTTTTGACCTAACTTGTTTATCACATTGATTTAAGTAGGATAATCTTGTACCATACATATTGATATAAAAATACAAGGAGAAATAATATTCCATTCTTTGTTATCAACAACATGAAGAGCATTTAATATTACATTATGTCAAGGCTTCCCAGACTGTAAGACTGGAGAATAGAAAAGCTATTAAGTAAATCATAAAAATTCAAATGAATTAAAATAAATAATTTTAAAATAAAAACAAAATAAATAAAACTCTTACTAAAAAAGATTTAAAAAAAAGATTTTATTTACCTGCATGTCATGTGACAATAACCGACATCAGAGAGTTGTGAATGTTATTTTATTATTGTTATTATTATTATTATTGTTATTATTGACTTAATTTTATTATTGACCTAACTTATTAACTTAAAATCTCAGGGGGTGCTTCAAGTAAATATATATGAATGGATATATTCATCAACAGAAAACTAATCGTTATATAGCTCAACGTTATATAGCTTATTGTTTAAATCTCGTTTTTTTGTGCAACAAGTGTCTCATAATAGCCGCAGAGCGAACGCACAGAATAGCATTATAACATAACTTTCAACACACTCAAATGTATCTAATATGATAAAACAGCGCTGCGTTACCCCACATAAGCATGAGTGGAAGAAGCGGAAGCGGTTGTCTGTGGTATAATAAAAGCTCCACTGCTCTGGAGCCGTGTGTCGCGCTTGTCTCTCATTAGCAATCGCTCCAGCGGCCTCGTTCCGCTGTCATGCAATAAAATGCAAATTAATTACTTAAAAATCATACAATGTGATTTTCTGGATTTTTGTTTTAGATTCCGTCACTCACAGTTGAAGTGTACCTATGATAAAAATTACAGACTTCTACATGCTTTGTAAGTGGGCAAACCTGCAAAATCGTCAGTGTATCAAATACTTGTTCTCCCCACTGTGTATATATATATTTATATATATATATAAAAAAAGAAAACTTGATATGTAAGAAAATTTAAAATAAGGCATTTAGCTATTGATTACAGTAGTTGTGTGTGTTTCCACTCAATCCAGCTCAAAAGGATCAGTGTAAGCAGGAATAATGAAAAAAAAAAAAGGATTAAATCTTGCAGAAAGCTGCTTTTATATGTCCCACAGGGACCACAATGGAAACGCAACACTTCCGAACCACTATTTCACAGTTGGGCTGCAAAATTTCTCACAATGAATATCCGTCCTTACTTTATTTGCATCAGAATGTAGTTAGTTAACACTTGTTGTAAGCGTGGGAAACTAGAGGAAGTCGGTGTACGCTTGTTCGTGCACACACACTACGTTTACTATCCCAGCCGGTGGGTTGCAAATTATGATCAACAGCATGTATGTACTAGGACCCCAGATGGGATGTGCTTTAAACACCTTATTTTCACAGCTGAAAGTTTCCCAGATTTGCATGCTGTATGTCACTTTGGGCTTCTCGCCAGTACAAAAGAGAACAGTGATCAAGTATTTTATTTAAAAGCTTCTCATACAACAATGGGCTGCTAGAATACTCATCAGGGGATATGCCATGTATTGCTCAACTCAAGACAAGACATATTGAGTGCACAAAAGAAAACTCTACATGATATAGTACAAGAAGGCTTGTTGACAGACATACCTGCACCGAATGCCCTGCTGCTGAAGATTTGCATGATGGAACCAACCGCAAGCCATTGACAGCAGTAATGCCAGGATGTAATGTTAAACCAGTGCAGTATTTACATGTAATCTTTCTTTAAATCATTATATAACACTAAATTATTTTAAAATTATGGTTTATACTCGTTTAACTATGCTATCACTACACTATAATAAAGTAAGTTCCCTTTCAGTCAGTCGTTCTTCCTTCAGGGAACGGGAGTTACAATAGTAACCTAAACGTTACTTTTTCAAAAAAAAAATATTTTTGTTTTGAATGAACAATTCAATGACTCACTCATATCGAAATTATTAACTTTTTTCATTTAGAATGAAACAATGGTTTTGAATAAATTGTTTAAGTGATTCAATGACTCGTGAAAACAGTAATTGTAACAGTAACGAAAAGTAATTTGTTTCGCTCTTGAATGAATCAGTGTTTTGAAAAAATCATTTTATTGAACCACTCAATGGGCCCTGTCATACACCCGGCGCAATGTGAAGCCAGGCGCGACACAAGTGTTTTTTGATAGTTTCCGCCCGACTCAGTTATCATTTTTTACGTCCTGCGCCACGTTGTTTAAATTGCAAATGCACTCGCGCCCATCTGTTCACCCATGGGCGTGCTGGTCTGAAAACGAGGTGTGTTCAGACGCATTGTTGGCGCATTGCTATTTTGAGGCAACTGAAAACAACTGCGCCATTGACCAACAAAAACCTGGTCTAAAGTCAATAGCGCAGTGTTTTTTGTGTTATTTAAAGGGCGCGTTAGTAATATGCGCCTATAGGCGGGTGCACAATGCGCGTACACTCTGCTTATTACACACACAGGGACGCGCAGCAGCACACAAACATTTTTAAATAATAAAAATAAAGGATTCCTCTCTGGAGAAGTGCTCAGTCTTTCCGCTCGCAAATTCCACCATGTAAATAGCGAATCCGCCATTGTGCAAGCAAACTGGCTTTTAAAGGGAATGGGAGAATTGGTTTATTTAAAGGGAATTGGTTTATTCCACGTTACGCCTAAAACACACCCATGACTCATTAAGAGACTAGGGACAACCCTTTTCAACAGTTTTTTCTGTTGTTAAACTAGCATAAGTGGATTTGGACACGCCCTAAATGCACCTGCGCCATGCGCTTCAGACCATGCGCTCAGTCTTAAAATTGGGCCCTATGGCTCACTCATAAAGACAGTCTTTTAATTTAGAAGTGATGTGCAACTTTTACAATCAGCATTTACAGTTAAAACTATTTGTTTTATAATAACAATATTATTATTTATCAGAATGTTGATAACCAAACAGTTTTAGTTCCCTTTGACTTTCATTTTATGGTTAAAATATATAATGAAAGTCAGTGGAAGTTATTAAACTGTTTGGTTATTAACATTCTTCAAAACATCCTCTTTTGTGTTCCACAGAAGAAAGTCATACAGGTTTGGAATGACATAAGGGTGAGTAAATGATAACAAAATTTTCATTTTTGGGTGGATTATCAATTTAATACTCCAGTTACACAAAAAAGTACAGCATGCTCTCACGTACTAATTTATTTTACTGGAATTAGCTTTTACAATTAAAGTTTTGTAGTACATAGATTTGTATGTTATGATTTCCAGGCTGTAGGGTCCCTAGGAAATTGTTTGGGCCCTCTGTTGAGGTTTGGATCTGGTGAAACATGAAGCAATATTAGTAATGTTGCAATAAGATTATATCGCAATAAGGCAATGCTCATTATACATATTACCCCCCCAACACACACACACACACACACACACACACACACACACACACACACACACACACACACAACTCATTTACTCCTACTCCCACTGTCTCCTGTGTCACACTCTGTGCTTTCCAATGACTTCCTGACCTGTCAACTGCTTCCTCACCTTGCCTTCCTCTGCATTCTTGCAAAGCCACAGCCTTCTTGCAAAACACTCACTGGCCATTTTATTAGGTACACCTTACTAGTACCGGGCGGGGCGGGACCCCCTTTTGCCTTCAGAACTGCCTTAATTCTTTGTGGCATAGATTCAACAAGGTGCTGGAAACATTCATCAGAGATTTAGGTACATATTGACATGATAGCATCACACAGTTGCTGCAGATTTGATGTCTGCACATCCATGATGCGAATCTCTCGTTCCACTACATCCCAAAGGTGCTCTATTGGATTGAGATCTGGTGACTGTGGAGGCCATTTGAGTTTAGTGAACTCATTGTCATGTTCAAGAAACCAGTTTGAGATGATTTGAGCTTTGTGACATGGCATGTTATCCTGCTGGAAGTAGCCATATTGTGGTCATAAAGTAACAGACATGGTCAGCAACAATACTCCTGTAGGCTGTGTCGTTTGAACGATGCTCAATTAGTACTAAGGGGCCCAAAGTGTGCCAAGAAAATATCCCACACACCATTACACCAGCAGCAGCAGCCTGAACCGTTGGCAGGCTGGAAACATTTTTTCAATCTTCTATTGTCCAATTTTGGTGACCCTGTGCAGGTTGTAGCCCCAGTTTCCTGTTCTTAGCTGACAGGAGTGACACCCGGTGTGTTCTTCTGCTGTTGTAGCCCATCTGCTTCAAGGTTTGACATTAGAAGAATGTCTTCTGCATACCTCGGTTGTAAAGAGTGGTTATTTGAGTTACTGTTGCCTTTCTATCAGCACCAAATCAGCATATTAGAATGATTTCAGAAGGATCATGTGACACTGAAGACTGGAGTAATGATGCTGAAAATTCAGCTTTGCCATCACATGAATAAATTACATTTTAAAATATATTCAAATAGAAAACAGTTCTTTTAATTTGTGATAATATTTTACAATATTGCTGTTTTTACTGTATTTTTGCTTCTTACCGACCCCAAACTTTTGAACTGTAGTGTACTGTATATGTGCTCTCAACAACTTGCAAAAAACATAATAGCAGATGTTATATTTATAGTGTGTAAAATAGCCGGACACGCTGCTGAGTTGATGACCATCGCTGTGTTTTTGTCATATATTTCCCTCACCCACAGAGAGGAATTTGGGCCTGTTTTCCCCTGATAAGTGCAGGAAATCAAAATTGCCCACTATTCTGTGTTAAGGAAGTCATCTCGTGCAGGTTTTCCAAACAAGTGCTCGCTGCAGCCTTTGGCATGGCAAGTGGCATTGGCATTCCAAAACCAGGAAGATATTGGCGTCCATGCCATTATTGCTGCTCTGTCTAATGCTCTCTGCCTCATGGGACCTAATTATGCTCATTTTCATTTTGGCTGAAGCTCAGGAGTGGATGAGGGTAGAGATGTGCAGAATGTAGATACAGCACAGAAGGGGTTTTGTTGTGCCTATATTTAGACTGCCAGTTCTGGACATGGATCATGAAGCTGCGATGCATTGCACAGTTAATCTGAGGCACATTGATACATGGCCTAAATGCATGCCTGCCTAGACATGGTTAGTTTGGGAAAGTTAAGTGTTACGTACATTAGCTTCGATAATATGCCAGCAGCACTTTGGATAAGAAATACTTAATGTGGAGGAAATCTCCTTTGAGAATGTGTAATTGCTCTGTTGCTGGTCATAGTCAGATGTTTTGGAATGAACACTTTTGGAATAAGGAATAGTTCACCCCAAAATGAAAATGTTTTACCTTTATGTCTTTTTTTTTCTTCCATGGGATACTAAAGGAGAAAGTCTTTTTTCCCAATACAATTGCAAAAATGGGGACTGGAGCATTCAAAAAGGATGCAAAGACACCATAAAGTATCATAAAAGTAGTCTATGTACAGAATGTAAGTCCAGTCATATGGCATTGAAATGACATAAGGGTGAGTAAGGAGTAACTGTTAAAAAATGACAATATGAAGATGTCAAGAATGTTGAAAGGCATTGCTGACAGCTGTAGTGAATAGGGAAAATGTGTCTGAGACATTTGCACATTTTTAAAGGTCACCGCTATTTGGGTACTGTTTAATTGTCCTGTGTATGTACTAGAGGTAAGACATTATCGTGATTTTACCTCAATTGAACACCTTTTCCTAAGGAAGTCAGACAAATTGATCAGAGAGCTCAATATTTCAATACTTTTATAAGTCTAAAGTGAGCAAAGAAGTCGATACAGATTTCAATAATTTCCAGTTCTCAAGCCTTTCTCACGATATCTGACAGTGTCTTCAAAAGGTACTTTTTGCCAATCTTAAGTTGAAGTATTTATCTATAGTCTTATCAAGTTTTGAAGTTATGTTTTATAAATAAAAATATATAACTTGCTATATGTCCAATGCTATATTTTTGCATCTTAGTTAGGGTGAGAGTATCCAACTTGAACAGGATAGCCTAAATGTACCTATACAGCGTACTAAGTGCAACAAAATTCCATAATATTTAATGAGTCATTCCCAAAAGTAAATGAGTCATTTACATTACAGAATGGAAAATACAGTACATAGTTTAGGGAGTCAAATCAGTGAATCATTTTTGTGAAACTTTTTTTTTTCTTTTCTTTCATTTACACCATCCGAATGAACCGATTTACTAGAATGAATCGGACTTTCCAAAACTACATATGAGAGAACGGCCCATTTAGGATGAATCAATTCACTAAATTAATCAGGCTTTCCTACTCTACGGCTCTGTCCCAAATTGAACCCTCACGATCTTCCTCTGAGTCCACACTTTTATGACATAATTTTGTGCATGTGGCGGCCATTGTAAGTCTACAAATGCACATGACGTGTGCAATTTGGGACAGAGCCTACATGTGATCCAGAGGAAGAATTAGGACGCACAGATTCAATAATCTGACTATCCAACACTAAAGCTCTGTCTCAAATGGCACACTTCATGTGCACTTGCGGTCTTGTGGACTTACAATGGCCACTACGTGCACGTGTCTGTTAAGTCCACAAGACTGTAAGGTGTCCCATTTGTCATTGTAGGTTTCGGAAGGGTGTTCATGAGTGCCCCCTTTGCGCCGATATGCACCCTTGATGCACTTTTGCCGAGCCCACAAGAAGCCCGCGAGCTCTGCAGCAGACTTCTACCTGACAGTAAAAACAGCATTACGTCATGAAAGTGTGGACTCGGATGAAGATCGCGAGGGATTAGGGTTCCATTTCCGATAGGGCCTAGGTATGAGAGAAAAGTCTCATCAAGCGGGTTTAGTGGTCAGGAGCCTGCTTAGCTAATAGTGGGCATGTTTACTGTCATACGGGAAGTATTTTATTATTCTCTCAGCTCAAGATTTTTTTAACCCAGCGATTTAGCGTTTCTTTGCGCCACACCACTACTTGTTGGATAAAGTAGATTGGTACTGGAAAAGATACACGGTTTTAAGGATAGTTGATCTACTGTCATGCTACTGAAACATATAGGATGTGTTGGTCTAATGAAATGAGGATGCATGTATTAGCCTGTTATGGAGGAATCAGGCTATTAATGAGGAGGCTATTATTATTAATTGTTGTCCTCTTTTCGGCAACTATTAATATAATTAAATCCGCAGTAAACATGGCAAGTGTATTGATGGTGACAGCCAGCAGATTCAGCTTAAATTTTTTCGCTATGAACCGGTTCACCCACAGATTATTACATATTTAATTTTTAATTATTTATATTTAATTCCTGTTATGAGCAACATAGGTGAGCATATCCTGCTAACAGCGTGATCAGCCATTTACAGCAATGTGGAGGCACCGTGTCACTTTTTGCTTGTAAATTTTATTGTTTTGTCACATCTTTTAGGAAGGCAGTGTCCTTGGCATTCTCAGTGAAAATGCCACTGATTTGTTATTATAAACATAAATATAATTGGTTTAAATTTGTATTTATCCTTTGCCATTTCAACTATAATTTTGACATTTTAACATCTGACAAATTGGACAGAGTATTTAAAATATTAAAATATATACATGCTGGTGGTTTATCTTGTCTCCAATGTACAGCAGTTACAAATTATTGCTCTTGTTTTAAATTATTTTTTTCGTTATTATGCTCGTTGTTTTCATCTGTTGACGTTGTACAAACAGAATGTGGCGGTTGGTCTGTGTTGTATTTGTCCCGCCCCTCCTCCACTCTGATTGGACGGCTGGGTGAAACGTGACAGTGATGAGCACTGCGTTTTACTCAAAGTTGAACATTCAACATTCTTCAAATCTTTGCGACCGGTAAAAAAAAAAAAACGCTGAGCGCTCAGCGCCTCGTTACGCTCATGGCGTTCTAAAAATGCGGTGCTCCCATTGAAAATAATTGGATACGCCAGCCAGCCGCGTGAAAAAACGCTTTGGTGGACACACGGCCTTAGGGTGTGTTCACACTTAGGGTGCTTTCACACTAGCAGTTTTGGTGCGCACACGGGTTCGATTAAAGTCAGAGTTCGGTTCGTCTGGATGATGTGAACGCTGTCTTCCGAACTCGGGTGCGCACCTGCGAACCGTACCCGAGTCCGCTTAAAAAGGGTGGTCTGGGGTACGGTTCATGTGAACTCCGGTACGGTTCGCTGCTGATGTGAACGCAATCGAGCTAAATCGCGGAAGTGAACCAATATTAATGACGTATGATTTGATAAAAATGTGTGTTTGTGTGTGTTTCACTCATTTTCCTGGCGAGCGTGACTGACGTACTGCAAGCAGAGAGCTGCAGATCTCATTTCTGCTCGTCTTCAGCGTTCTTTAGAGCATTTGCAGTACATTCGCGGCAGATAGACGCAAGTGCCATTATGTACTGAAGCTTTGGAAACAAAACCAGCGGTTCAAAAACAAAAATACAAAAGTGAGGTGAGCAACGCTATGCATTTTGCCGCCTTCACGCTCGCTGTCGTTACTAAGCAACCGGGTAAACAGCTGCTGCTTTGATGACGCAAACGCACCCCGGTTCGGACCCAAATAATATAATATTAACACAGTCCAGCGGGGGCAGGGGGAGGGGGGAGCAATCGAACTCGGGTTCGGTCCTGGTAATCGAACCAAGTGTGAAAACACCCTTATAGTTCGGTTCGCTTGGTCCGGACCAAAAAAACAAAACAAAACAAAAAACCTTTTAGTCCTGGTCCGCTTAATATTCACATTGGCATTTTAACACCAAACCTAAAGAGGCATATGTTCACAACCTGATTGGTCGGCTTTTATTATGTATGTTTCGCGACTGAACTTACCGAACATTCAAAACAATGCTGTGTGCTGGGCTAAATGCGCTCGGTGTATGTGCGTAGCCTGCATATGATGGTATTTTGACCAGCTGAGAACTTGTGAAGAGCTTATAAAATGTGTAAAGGAGTTAAAACAGCGGCAGGATTCCCGAAGCACACACAAACGAAGATATGATGAGAAAAAACAGGTATGCTTGAGCATTCTGTCCTTTTTAGGGTCGCATCTTGTGACATCATGTCCCGTTTCTGGTTCGTTTACATGTCTTTGGTCCATGTTGTGTTCATATTTCATTCAAACCACACCTTTTCAGCAGTCTCGGCCTGCTTGTTTGGTGCGCACCAGGGTTCAGATGGCAGCGTTCACACTTATTGAAATGAACTGCACTAACAGAGCAATCGCACCAGGGTTCGTTTTAATCAAACCAAACATGCCAAGTGTGAAGACACCCTAAAACTGGGGGAGGAACTTTGCTCTGTGGAGCATTCTGAACACCATACACTCCGAAAAGGGTTTTTTAACAGCAAAGCCATTTTTGGTTCCCCAATGAACCTTTTTCCACTATAAAGAATCTTAAAGGTTCTTTATGGATCTGTATTAAAGATTATTATTTCTTTTATTTTTGTCATTGTTTACAATTCTTTTCCTGGTTTGCCTTACTAAGATGCCCAATTTGCTCAGTCCAAGGCCTAGTCCACATGTACACAGGTATTTTTATAAACAGAGTTTTTCTTCCTTCGTTTTAAAAAAAAATCTCGTCCACACAAGCACGGTTTTAAAAAAAAATCTCTGTCCACATGAAAACGCAAAAACACGCTATGAAGCGCTATCAAGAGCATGCCAAACCAACAGGTGGCGATATAACCCTAACCGTAAAGCCATGTTGGCCAATCAGAAGACTGAAAAAAAGGTTATTACTATTGTTATTATTATTAAGCAGTGACCTGCGTAGTATTGCATTCTGACACCTCTGTTCCGCAATATAACGGGAGAACTGTGCATGTATCTGTATTCATGTATAAGCCCTGTTAGCACAGTTATTAGCAGCAATATTTTGGCTACGTCCACCATTGCAAAGACTCGCCTCATGTAAACAAAGGAGATGGCGGCGCACAATCTGACGTCAAACAAAGGTGATAACAGCACGCACTCCGACGTCGCAAAATCTCCGGATTCACCATCTACACGACAACACTGCAACCGGAGTTTCTAAAAATGTTCACAAAAGTTTGGTTTCAGTGACCGGATACTGCGTTTGCGTGTGGACGAACGCCCAAACCACATAGAAAAAGCTGTAGTTTTGAAAATAACCGTGTTCGTGTGGACAGGGCCCTAGTTTGTACACACCCTCTGTTAATTAGCCAATCACTGCAGCTGTGTGCTAGTGGGTCCTGATTCATAAATGCCTGCATGATGCACAATAGACTAAGAGACTTTGGAGCTGCTTGATGTTTGTTCATGAGAAATGCAAGTTTCTTTTCATTTGTTTATATTGTGTGTCTTTTGCTTGTGTAATTTAAGTAAGATTCATCTTGTTTGAAGTGTTTGCATTTCCGTTCTTGCCTAGAAACCACACATTATGTACTCCCTGCTCATCTGCTCTGTTCTACCTGCTTCAGTGGATTAATAAAGTGGTCAAATGGAATTGTACTACTGGACTCTGTGTTCTTGCAGTCATTCCTGCTGGAATCAAGCCAGACATTTCCTCCTTAAGCTTAACCTCCCTTACAGAACCATTGATGCCAAGAACCTTTATTTTTAGGAGTGTACAATAGAATGGAAAGTATCCAGAACACCCTAGCAACATGCTGACCAGTCAGGAACCTTAGGAGCCACATAGCAGTGGTCTGGCAACCACCTTCAAAACTCTAGCTCAGGCACCACTCATTTCGTCAGAAAATATAAATGCAACTGGTTGTAATTTAAAGCTTTTCTTCATTTAGAAAAATATCCTGCATACTCCAACTGCAATGTAACAAATGCTAACAAACCTCAGAAGTGCTGCTTCAAATAATGCCATGTATTTCTAGCGTTTAACATACAAATCAGCATACAGGCACCTACGAATAATTTATAGCTCATTAGTGGCAAAGGTGAGGCATGTTGTATTTATACAGCAGAAATGTAAATCCTGGACTGAAACCTGAAATCAGCAACAGATGGAGGCCAGCTGTAATTTCATCAACTAGATCCATTAGAAATAAGCATGTTGTACACCTGTCTACACTCTAAAAAATGCTGGGTTAAAAACAACCCAAGTTGGGTTGAAAATGGACAAGCCCAGCAATTGGGTTTTAAGCAAACATTTAACCCAACCACTAGGTTAAAACAACCCATTCACTGGGTTAAAACAACCCAATTGCTGGGTTTGTCCATTTTCAACCCAACTTGGGTTGTTTTTAACCCAGCATTTTTTAGAGTGTAAGAGTAATTACATTTATTCAGTTGTTATGTGGGTGTAGAAGGAACGGCAGTAAAGAATCAGTGAAGAGTAAAACAATATGTTTACCGACTCAAGCAGTCATGCTGAAACGTTTTGTAGATGTGGTTGCTCTAATTGCTATTACAGTATTTGAAATCATTTCATTGGTTGAATTCATAATCGTACTCATCAACGGTCTTTATTCTTGGAATAGAAGGGCAAGATAATAGTAAGACTTGGTTTTCTGCTTTTCAGGGTTCTTTACTCAAAGCCTGGAGAAGAAAAAGGAAGGTGTCGATCAATGCCTTGAGAGCACACCTGCGACAATCTGCTTTATTAAATGTTCTTCCATTAAGCTGTACAGTACATGTGATGTAGATCATTTAAACAAAGTCATTAATCATGCCCAGGCATGGGTGTTGGGAACAATGGAGAGACTAGAGAGGAGATTATGGAGAAAACAGCCATGAACTTGCGCACAGCCTGAAAGAGGCTTTTCATCACATTCTGAAATGAAATGGGCGCAGAGCCTTTGACTGATATTCGAATGATTCACATGGTTTAGGTTGTGCATCTGTATAAATACTGTTGATCCAATGCATCTGGATCACAACAATGCCATTCAGACTCAGTTATAGATCTCTTTGCATCCAGCAAGCGAGGTCTGATTAACAAACAAATTTTTTTGTTTATCAAAAAAAAATCAGGATTACTGATTTGCATATTTAAATGCAAACTAAAATGGATCAATTTATTTCGCAATAAAAAAAGAGGTGGGAACACTATAGTTAACAGTTTGGGGAATTAATAATTTAACAATTTTATAAATACATACAGATACAGCCATAAAAATTAATTAACTTTTTTTCATTTCGGATTTGTATATTTATAAATTAGCCAACTAAAAGGAATCAATGTGTTTAGTAGTAAAAAAGGTATGGTAAGTAAAAAAAAAAAAAAAAAACTAAATTATAAATAATATGAATTATTTACTAAACAAATTGATCATTTTTAGTTGAGTAGAGTAATATACAAATCAGTTAGACTGATTATTTTAATTTTATATATATATATATATATTAGGGCTGTCAGCGTTAACGAATGCGATTAATTTAAAGTCCTTAACGCGTTAAAATAATTTAACGCAATTAACGCAAATAAATTACAGAAGTACGTGAAGCTGCCTCATTAACGTACTTTTCGTCCCGCAGTTAGACGACCTTAGAAATCGGGAGTTTATCACAATCACACTGAGCATCTATAACCACCTGTAACCCTGGTAGGAGGAAATGTCCATTGTAACTCTTTAACCGATTCTGCTTCTCTGTTTGTGATCAGACCATTTTAAGCCGTTAAACTCTGGGAAAGTTTTCAGTGATCCAATAATCGAATTCCTTCAAACAGTCCAAAACAGCGCTAATGTAAAGAAGGCCAGGCTGATTACATCACACATATCAGAGAGAATAGAGACTCACATTGCGTTTTTAGTGAATTATTAATTCCAGTGTGTGCTTTGCTTTAAAACACGAGCGCTGTCGTATTCTGCGATTGTTTCTGAAGAGCGCAATTTTGGTGACGAACAGGAGTCGTACAGTAAGCGCGTGAGAGTCTGTTACATTGATGCACAAAGAACAAACCGTGCGTGCGCGCTCTCGATCACTGATCGCACGCTGCATTCATGTACAGACACATTTCAGTACATTCGCGTTGTTTCCACACACACTCAGGAAGGATAATGTTTGATTTGTCATGTGTACGCTGTTGTGTTTAGTAATCGTAGGTTTATGCAGTCAAAACGGTTGATTTCGGAGTTTTTTGGCGTCTCCGTATGGTCCTGTTCGGTATCGCAGCTTGACTCGTCTAAATGAAAACAGCCTCGTTGTTGTTGCTCTGTACACATACTATACACAGAATTCTGTAAAGTTTTTTTCTGTAATGTTTTTTTTTTTCATGGGTGCTTAGGTGAGTATAAATTTATTATATAATAGAATTATATGGACTCCTTATATTTGGTTATTTGGTGTCCTTTTGGAGTCTCCAATGATCTATGAAGCTTGCAGAAAATACAGCTTTGTGAGAATCACCCTTCAATCTGATTGTTTACTTTGCTGGATATAGCAAATGATGACAAAATGAATGTGTTTAATGAGATAAATGGCGTATGCTTAATTTCACGTTAAGTGTGTGATTAATCGCGATGAATCACACAACAAAAGTGGGATTAATCGCGATTAAAAAATGTAATCGATTGACAGCCCTAATATATATATATATACACATACACACACACACACACACACACACACACACACACACATACATTATATACATATAAAATATTTTATTTTGTTTAACTGTATAAATATTCAATGTCAATGTCAAAAACATTAATTTTGTTCATTTAGTCATTTTTATTTAGCAATCCAAATTGATTAGATCTAAAGGACTTCTAAACTTGCCAAACTATTTTTAAGTCCCCTTGTTGTTAATTGTATCCCTTAAAACTCATCTTTGATCGCTAAAATTACATATTTAAATGTTTAAAATGTCTTCATGCTTTAAAATAGCTTGAATGTAACTCTACACCCTTACTTTATTTAGTATATGTGTACTCATGAATATGCAAATTATCCCCACCTCCACTCACCCACACCAGCTCAGAGATCCACTCAGCCAACTTTACTGTAGTAAATGCTGCACAATGGTATCGCTCTTTACAACGTCAGACACATAACGGTAATTAATATGATTAGCCTTTTGCTTGACTACGTTATCAAACAGCTAATGATGTGTCTAAAAATCAGCATCCTTAGAAACGCTTTGAACATCATAGAGTGTCAGTGGAGAAAGGCATATAGTTCATCATAACATTGTAATATACATCATACACATAATTCACCTGCTATATTGCTATATGCACACGATTTTTCATATCAACAGAAAAATATACCGGGATAACCTGGCTTCTCTTGAGACTCCCCAGCTTTGCAGCATAGTTATTGAGCATAGTTAATGATAATTTATGCTAAAGCCCGCCTGCATGTTGATGTGATTGGTTACAATTTAGTTTATGACGTAAAAAACACCAGCGATTTCAAACCACGTTTTTGAGACTGTCTTTGGTTCACTGGAGTTTTAAGGAGAAAATACTCAGCAATGGTGTTGACTTATGAATTTGCACATGGTTTGTCTTAAAGCATATTAAAAACACCACATAGATATAAACAACATTAAAAACTTGATTTTCACCACAGGGGGTCTAAAATAACAGGTTCACTTGCTTGCTGTGTCGCTACATGATGACCAATGTAAAATCTGGGTCCTGAAGTAAAACCAGTGATTCTCAACTGGTTTTAGGCATCGTTCAGTGGTGGGCTGTGAATCCCATCCTCAATCATAGCTCTTTGGGGAAATTAGTGACCTGAAGATGCTGTATAAAACCAATGGGCAGCAAAGTAGCAGGGCCTCTGCTGTATTACATTAACTTAGTGCGACTCATTTGTAAAGTGTCACTCTCTCCACTGCTGTAAACAGAAACATTAAATCTACCTGATGTACCGTGCTGGACTGTGCTTTTAGGGGCTTGTGGCATTGTCAGGGTGTGTGTGGATGTGTATTCTTGCTTTTGTGTGTGGCTGTGTTCCGTCAGCGGCACATCCGTGATTTCTCCCGCTTGGAACATCTTTCACTTCTGTCCAGATTGTGTTTGTTTTAGCTGGCAGATAAAAAGCTTCATTTAATAGGAAATAAAGGCAGTGCCGCATGCCCTGGCAATGGCTGAATTTAAATGCAAGCATGTTTACAAGCAGATTCTGACATTGATAATGGTGTTTCAGTGGCATGGTAGGGGAGGGGAGGGATAATTGTAACATCTTTTGATTTTCAGAAAACCTGAACTTGATTGAACCCGATTGACACCCCTAGATTTTTAACGCAAATTAATTTTGCATGTAAATGCCTTTTTTAACATTGTTTATTTATTCAAAGTGTTCATTTCTATTTATGTTTTGACATCAGGATTGACAGAAAAAACCTGAGATGATAGTATTTCCTGCATTGCTGGGTGTTTATAATGTGTCCATTTACGATCATTATCATTGTATAAAAACACATTCACTATTGCTAATATTTAGGGTTAGTTGTTTGAACAAACCCTAAGTATTAAAATTCATCACATAACTCACTATTTGTGCTTTGGAAATGGCTGATACCTCAAATCATGTGGCTTGTTCGGGAAAGGTGTTCTATTACTTTTCCAAGAAATCAGACAGCAATTTTCCTGATGGACAATAAATGGGGGAAAAAATCCTACAGACTGTCATTGAGGGAGGAACTTTGTCTTTTCACTTAAATTTATGGATTTATTCAGAAAATGTTTAGCATTAACTTTTAAAATTTTGCCTCCAACAATTTTAGCTGTCATTATAGTTACAGTACGTTTAGATGTCAATTATATATATATATATATGAATTAATGTCAGACACTACTGAACACAAAATAAACCATGGACAAAGTTATATTCATAAAAACACATGCTACGGAATTGTAACAAAAGGACAAAGCTTTATAATGTGAATGATTACATTTATAATTGATATACAGTACCATTCAAAATTTTGGGGGAAAGAAGTCTCCCACCAAGGCTGCATTTATTTAATCAAAAAATACAGTAAAAACAGTAATATTGTGAAATATTATTGCAATTTTATTTTAATATACTTGAAAACGTAATTTATTCCTGTGATGGCAAAGCTATGGCTTGTTTCCGTCATGTAATTGTGACTTTTTATCTCACAATTCTGACTTTTTTTTCTCCCAAATGTGTGATATGAAGTCACAAATGCATGTTATAAAATCAGAATTGTGAGATAAAAAGTCGCAATTATCTTTTAAAGGAGTAGTTCATTTCAGAATTAAAATTTCCTGATAATTTACTCACTCCCACGTCATCCAAGATGTTCATGTCTTTCTTTCTTCAGTCGAAAAGAAATTAAGGTTTTTGAGGAAAACATTCCAGGATTTTTCTCCATATAGTGGACTTCAATGGGGTCCAATGGGTTGAAGGTCCAAATTCCAGTTTCAATGCAGCTTCAAGGGGTTATACACGATCCCAGACGAGGAATAAGGGTCTTATCTAGCGAAACGATCATTTCACGGTCATTTTCTAAAAAATTTTTTTACATTTATATAGTTTTTAACCACAAATGTCTTGTCTTGCGCCGCTCTGTGATGCGCCACGTATTACGTAATCACGTTGGAAAGGTCACGCGTTATGTTGGTGGAAGTGCCGCGGTAGGGCAAAAAACTTCAAAATCGTCCGGCATCGTTGTTTTACCTTTTTTTGTGAAGGCTGTTAGTCTTTGCACATTTGCTTTGTAAACACTTGATCGGTACTTTCGCCTACATCACGCGTGACCATTCCAACGTGATTACGCAATACGTGGCAAACATTTGCGGTTAAAAAGTATATCATTTTTTTGTTTGAAAATGACCAATCGTTTCGCTAGATAAGACCCTTATTCCTCGTCTGGGATCGTGTATAACCCCTTGAAGCTGCATTGAAACTGGAATTTGCACCTTCAACCCATTGGACCCCATTGAAGTCCACTATATGGAGAAAAATCCTGGAATGTTTTCCTCAAAAACCTTAATTTCTTTTCGACTGAAGAAAGAAAGACATGAACATCTTGGATGACATGGGAGTGAGTAAATTATCAGGAAATTTTAATTCTGAAATGAACTACTCCTTTAAATATTTCTTATTTTCATCAATGAAAAGTATTAAAAAAATACAAGACCCCACCCTTTTGAACTCTTTGTATAAATTATTTTTGGAGGAAAGGATTAAATTGTGTTTGCTCATACCTGATATTACTATAATGAGTTATTGTGAGTTCTATTATTGACGTCACTGACGATTTAGTGTTTCAATGATCCCTGCTCTCCCATATACAAGCTGACTTGTGTCTCTGGTCGTTCTACATGCTACATATGATAATTATCTTTGTGTTTCCCACATGTTCTATGCATATGACCTTACAGTCTAGGGTAAAACAAATTGTTTTGCTAATTATTTCACAGAGTGGTTTGCAAGTAATCACACCCTTAGGCCATCTGCGTAACTGACACGAATGCCTCTGAGAGGAATGTTTCACGAGCGCTCGCTGAACTATGATACATTTTTCAAAACTCTAGGGACCTTCCGTTGGGTTCCTGCCCCAGCCATCAAGCGGAAAAACACATATCCCCTGGTTGAATAAATTGGTGGTAATGGTGCTGTTTTCAATATTTTCTCTCTTTCTTTTGTAGACACATAGAGAATTGGACTGGATTGCAGATTCTTAAGGATGTTGACATGGAGCTGTACACAGGACTTCAGAGACTGTGAGTATTCAAAAACAGATTCCATAGTGGTTACATGGGTTTTACACTAAAGTCTGGTGCACACTACACAATTTGGGTCATCTGAGACAAGTTTTGGAAAGATTTCTTTAATCTTAGGGCAGAACATTGCTTACATTATCTCAAGGGCTTGCTTGGGTTTGTGCTAACGTCAGTTTTGTTTGTTAATGAGGATGTCAAAATGTGAGAACCCAGCAAGCAATAGCCGTCATTTCACCGTCTCGGGTAACTATAGACCCGATATAGTCCAGCTATGAGTAACCCACTCAGTAAGCCAAAATGGTAAGATGTCTATTAAATTTTCACTGACAGCTCAAATTTTGCCTTGTTTTAGCCTAGACGTCAGGGCTGTGTTTGGACGGCTATTAGACATCTTTTAAACTCAAAATTGCTTGCTGGGAAGATTGATTGCACAGTCAATATTGTCAGTCGTGACTAGTTTTGAGATGTATATCACACAGTCTGACATACAAGACAGTTGATGTCACACAGAGACCTCACTGAGGTTATATCATAAATTTTATATTGTAATTTTGTAGATATTGTAAATGCTGGTAAAAATCATAATTTATACATATTGTAAACATTGAGTTATTCTGAAAGCTTTATTATCTTATATATGAAGATAATAGATATTAGGTTATATTTAAGTCTATGATCTTTATATACACTTCAGTTCAAAAGTTTGGGGTCAGTAATATTTTTCTATGATATGCTTATGTTCACAAAGGCTGCATTTACTTGATCAAAAATACAGTCAAAAGCAGTAATAATGTGAATTAACTGTTTTTTATTTTAATATATTTTACATTTTTATTTTTTATGTAATTGCAGAGCTCAATATAACATTTTTCTTTTTTTCTTCTTTTTTCAATATCTTATTTTTCAATATAACTGTTTTCAATATCACATGATCATTCAGAAATCATTCTAATATTTTATTATTACAATTAGTTATAGAAATTATAGAAATATAGAAAATATAGAAAATTGAAATAGAAATCCTTTGTTACATTATAAATTCTTTACTTAAGTCATTACTCTCATTTTTAATTATTTTAACGCATCCTTGCTGAATAAAAGTATCAATTTCCTTCCAAAAAATCTTACTGACCCAAAAACATGTAAAAAAAGGATTTCAACAATCTTCTTTGTACTTTTCCTAAGGAAGTTTTATGTATTTCCTATTTTTGTGTATGTTTTTAAACAGTGATCCACTGTCCACAATACTACTGTCATTACTATTATGCCAAGCATTTCAGAGAATATAATATGTCCAAAAAAATCTAAAGTGGGTTTGTTAGGTACCAATACCAAACTGGAAATTATTTGAGAATTTTAATTTCTAATATAACTGAATAAAATAACATCGTTGATCTGAGCTGGATCGGTTCTTTCATTAAATCATGTAGTAAAAAGTAAATATATAAATATAATTTTTTTCTATAAGATGAAAAAGTCTGGTGGGATGAAACAGACTAGACATCTGCTGCGCATCCAGACCTCCCACAGTGTTTCATCACTCCCGCTTCTGAGCTTCCCTTCACCTCTGTCAAGCCCTCCCATCTTTCTCAACCCCATCCTCTCTTCATCGTAACCTCAAGACAGTTTCCCCCTCCACTCCTCTTGATCCTTAAGTAAGAAAGCCAAGTGGACTATTCCCAGCTTCCCATT
Source organism: Coreius guichenoti (assembly GCA_039654105.1). Lineage (NCBI taxonomy): Eukaryota > Metazoa > Chordata > Actinopteri > Cypriniformes > Gobionidae > Coreius > Coreius guichenoti. Next base: position 45,451,382 of record CM077168.1, read on the forward strand.
TGCATTTTTCTCATTAACATTGCTCTCTCTTCTGTTGATGGTGGGCTCTCTTGGTCCCACCCACGCCTGGGAACAGCACTGACCCCCAGGCCTCTAAATTACCCTCTGAGGTTTCACTAAAGGTCATTCAGCTTTAAGTACAAACATAGTAGATAGCATTGTTACATAAGCAAACACATGAATGCAAGGCCTGTCTGTGGAGGTTTGGCGTGAAATAGTTTAGTTGAGTCATACAACATCTCAGCCCACCTGACTTGCTGTACAAAGTATCTATCTATCTATCTATCTATCTATCTATCTATCAGGGGTGTAACGGTACATTTATTCGTCCCGAACCGTCACAATTCGGTGCATACACAGTCAGACGACAGATGCAGTCAGTCACAGGCGATCCACACCCCAATCCTGAAGGGGGCGCACACGGCAATGCAACACTGTTTGCTAACCGCCACAACAGGAAAAAAGAGCAGAAGAAGAACAGCACATATGCAAATGACTTGAGCGCTTGAAAACAGGCTTCATCCGAAAACTTAGGCAGCTGTTAGGATGAGGATGTTGAAACTCGAACTGCAACATTTGGAAAAGCAAGCGCAGAATGTGTAAAGAAGAGCGAAGAGAAAAACAGCACAAGCGTACAAAAGAATAAAATATAAGCCGAAAAAGTAAGAGCACAAAGTACAGAGTAATAAAACCAAGGAAAACATAATTTTTAAGAACACATAAACATAAGTTTAAGATTTGTGAAATATATTTTTTAATGTGTTTAAAGTTTTGATTCATACTTGTTATTTTTTTAAATGCGCTTTTAATTTTTTGATTCACGCTCATGTTGACTCAGACGCTCAGACTTGTTGCCAGACTGCCCTATCAGGCAGTGAATTTGCAGGCAGCGTTTGCACACAAAGGTACCTCATAAAACTGATTTCGGACGGACTTCTGAGGCAGCATAACGATTTAATGATCAACAGCAAAATAGAGTGAGCCTTGGTGAAAACTAAGTGAATATTTAATTACTACAATAGTGGAAAACGTTGGTCAAAAACGTACATTTACACACAAAATCAAGCGTAGCGTTAGTTCTGGCAGGTCACGTTAGTCAAGTTTGCATCAGCTGACTCTCAGCTGATTCACTCCTACCTATAGGAATATGACATCTATCACAGCATGTATGCTGTGTATCACAGTATCACAGCATCTATGTATAGAGTCCATTCAGTATTATCAGCAGCTTATCGCGTTGCTCAGGAGCTAATTACCCTCCTCCATCCGCAGCTCCTCCTGTCGTCCAGTCATTTGGCCTTCTGATATTCCTCTTCAATCGGAGTAATTTCCCGAATTATGTTGTTACATTAAATTATTGTCATTAAGGTTTTGTTCTGTTTACCCTAAGGGGTAAACCATACCGCCAATCCAAACTGTATGCTAATTGTCAATCATCTTTGACAATAGTGGTCCTGACAGAACTGAACAGCAACCGCAACTTTCAGATGCCATCTTTATTTTTTAGCTCAACTGTCACAGAATGGAAAGCACAGGATTGTGGAATATCAAAGGCATCGCAAGATACATCAATGCTGCCTTCAAAAATCGATCAGATGAAGGTATCTTAGGAGACAGGAAGTGAAGCTAACTTTGGATTCGGACATGCCTTGATGCCTTCCTACCTTAGAATGCATCCTCCGGAGGCAGCATTTTTCAGTTTTTGGATGCAGCCAGAGTCAACTATATAGTGTGCACGCGCACACATGCACAATGCGCCTTTCTGCACTCACGGACAAAGGAGTATACTTTGAAAGGCTGTGCGCGAAACGGAGCGGAACGTAGAAAATTAAGCATAGGAGGGTTGGGCTTAAGCTTTACCTCAGGGGGACTAAATGCCGCTAGGTGGAACAAACTGCAATTTGCACTACTGTCTGTTCAAAATAAATATAAAGACACCTAGCATTCTGGATTTGTTGCTTTTTTCCGGTAACACTTTAGTTTAGGGTCAAATTCTCACTATATGATGTTTTATTAACAAAGTTCGGGAGGAGCACGTTCAGATAATTAACACGAGTGGAGAGCATTCAGCCAATCAATGATAAGAGGTATATATATACAGCAGTCTTACCTCTGTTTGTTGACAGTTTATCAGCATCCCTCCACCACCCCTTCTCCACACTTCTAGTTCTAACCACTTCTATACACGGGGAAGTACTCTGGGTTCGGGCCAAATTTCGAGCTCGGAGCCCTCCCCCTGGACAGCACGGCAAATACGCATTAAAGCTTTACTCCCTCTAATTATATGTAAGTGTGAACTCGTGAATATCTAGTTGCGTATTATCATGCATATTACTAGGATATTGGCTGTTTATTAGTACTTATAAAGCATCCATCCATCCATCCATCCTTCCATCCATCCTTCCTTCCTACCTAAAGGGATAGTTCAACCAAAAATGAATATTGTCACCATTTACTTGTTTCAAACCTGTTTGAGCTTTTTTCTTATGCAGAACACAAAACTGACCTTCAAAATATTTATTTTGTGTTTCACGGAAGAAAGAAGTCATGCAGGTTTGAAATGACATGAGGGTAAGTAATTGATGACAGAATTGTATTTCCGGTTGAACATTTGAAGTGCCAGACTTTTTAAACATTTGTAAAAAATTCAGACAAATTTTTTCTAGTTCAAACATTGACAGGGACCACTGACCTGCTCATAGGGAGTTTGCACACGCAGAAGCACCATTGCAGCAGTGCCAGAATGAAATATCTGCCTACACTCGTAATCCCACCCCCACAAGTTCATTCATGTCATGTGAAGGACCATCATGAGGGTTTCGTAATAAGGCCCCTTGCATTTGTTTTTAGGCTTTTAAGAGCTGAATGGTTAAGAAGAAAAATGGTATAAACATGACCAACATCCTCCTTATATCTTTCTCATAATAGAGATGGATAATTGTATTCCTAGAAATAGTTTACTGTAGAGCATCATCATAATAAAACTAATTCTGTACTGATTACTGTTCACCGGATAAGGGTGTTGTGAGTGTAATCACTTTTTGCATTAAATTCCTGTAATGAAAAGGATGCAGTCATTACCAATTAATGCCACCGAGACTGTGCACAGAGTCTTTAGGATGCACAATTCATTCCAGTTGCCGCTGCGGCTCAGCGCTGTGAAATTGGGGACCCTGATGATACCATTATTCTAATGACACTCTCTGAAGAGATGGGAAAGATGGCAAACTGAGATTGCTTCTGCAGTTTATCATCATAAACGATGGATATCAAGCTGCAAGTCTCTAATGAACTGTTGGCTTTCTCAGGTTTGAATGATCGACTTGCAATGCCAGGTGCAAATGACCAACAACAGGGCCCTTAGTCAAAATTACTGGATGAACTACGCCGTGTGGAGACTGAAATAAATGTTGGTGGTCTTACCTCGGGAAATTCATTTGCACTCATCATTGCTGGATTGATGCTGGTCATTTGTGGCCAGCCAATGACACCTATCATTCACAGATGTTTGAGAGGAGCTGTGGATTTTAATATAGTAGTCTCTCTCTCTCTTTTTTTTTTCAGGACAATAATGAACTGCAATTTACGGACAATCCAGGCACGTGCATTTGCACAGAACCCTCACCTCCGCTACATGTGAGTACAATGTTTTCTATAAGTGTGCTTGTGTTATGAAGGACTCATTGTCATTCTCTGAATAAATCTTTTAAGTGAATGTATCATTCTTGTTCACTTACCACGCACTTGTAAACAGTGTTGGGCATATCGAGCTTAGATTGTAATAGTTGTAAATAGTAGCTGGTGTAATGATGAAACTAATAGAAAGATTCTCTGAAAAAAATCAAAGGAGTTAAAAATCCCAACTTCTAGGGACCTATTTTAACGATCTAAGCGAATGGTCTAAAGCGCATGGCGGAAGTGCACTTAGGGCATGTCCGAATCCACTTTTGCTAGTTTAATGACGGGAAAAATGGTCGGCACGCCCGGAACATGGTCTAAAAGGGTTGTCCCTATTGTCTTAATAAGTCATGGGTGTGTTTTGGGCATAATGTGCAATAAACCAATCAGAGAGTCATATTCCATTCCCTTTAAAAGTGCGCTTGCACCATGGGGGATTTGCTATTTACATGGCGGAATATAGACACCCTCAACCTGATGAGTCAGTTTAAATACATGTGTATCGTTGCCACGATTGGTCAAATAATTAGCCAATTTAATTCGTCATTAATAGGAAGATTTTTATTTTGGTTAGGGTTATCTGAGTGGATGAGACTGAGGAGGAGAACGGTATAGCTTCACTTGATTTGCGAAGTGAAGAGCACCAGAACTGGCAAAGGTGCCGGGGTGCAACCTAATTATACTGAGAGTATAAGAAGTCGCTGTAAACCGTTAAAGGCCAGGCAGCGCACTGAGCTCACTAGGACCTAGTGGCACCGCAAACTGACTGCAAACACAGTCTCTTCCACATCAGATAGGGAATCCCCAACAATGCGCCTAAACACACCTCGTTTTCAGACCAGCACACCCATAGGCAGACAGATGGGCGTGAATGCATTTGCTATTTAAACAACGTGGCGCTGGACGTGAAAATGTGTCGGGCTGAAACTAGCAAAAAACACTTGCGTCGCACCTGGTGCCGCATTGCACCGGCTGTATGATAGGGCACCTAGTCTTCTAATGTTTTTTGATCATTAAAGGAAGTTCAATTAGAAATAAACTTGATTAGATCTTTTTTTTCATATTTTATGTTTTACTGGGTCACCATCCTGGAAAAGGCATTCCTATTCAACCAATCATAACATAGCTAACCATAAAATCAGAGGACAATTACTGGTCACATAGAAACGACAAAGGATGTTGTTCCAGGTCCATATGTCCTTTTTGCTTAAATAATGTTTAAATTGCGATGAAAACGGAAGTTTCAAAAAGGAAAAAAAACGTTGGAATGAGGCAGATCGGCTCAATGAAAGCTAGCTAGGTTTAAGTGGACTAAATGATTGGAGAAGTGCAGCTTACATCATCAGAGAGAAGTCTGTTGTTTCACTGGAAAATCAAGACATTTTCCATTCCATTTTCCATTTTTTTTATTAAGCATGCATGGATGAATTGTTCAAAATTAGACCAATAACCTGCATTCAGAAAATAGACGGGGTAAATTTTTATTTCATGTCAACTTTAATCATTTTTTACTTCTGAAATGCAGGTGCCATGTTGAAGGGCATATCTGTTTTACAGACCATAGCTTTTACTTTTCATGTTAGCTAACATTTCTTTTAACCTTTGCACAACTAATGGATGGAGGTGCTTTTTACCATAGCTAGGAGAGACCATCATGATATTCTCATTACTACATTTTTTACCTTTCATGACAGTAATCAAAGCATCTAGATGTGACCTTTGGTGTCTGTCATAGTCTCACAACCAGAGAAATGCATGGATTTCTAGAGTATGTGATAATGGTCTCAATTACAGGCAAGCGAACAGGCTAAGCACTGCATGAATGGGCTAAAAGATCCCATGTTCATTTGAGGCACAAACAGAGCAGATGGACATGCTAATTGTGGGGTCATTAAAAATATGGTCAGGAACTTCAGTAACAAAGATGATGACTGCTTATGTCTTATTTAATTGTTGCTCTCAGAGTATTGAAGTGGCCACTTTTGAAGTTGTAATGGCTGATAGAAATAAATCACATTCAGTAATGGGCAGCATTTTCAAAGACAAAACATTGATTAAGGCAATGTGGAGTAAGTTAATTACATGACAACTACTGAGATGAATGGCAAAGCTCACAAATAGCTTTCTCCAGGACTCCGATAAGTTTATATATTTGTATATTTTGAATTCTTCTTAAAGTCACCATGAAATCAAAATGGACAATTCTAGTTTTTTTTAAATAATTTGCAGCATTTATAAATGATTTATCCGTGCACATCATTATTTTATTTTTTTTAAATTAATGTGCCCTTGTAATCTTTAATAAAAATAACTTCCCCTCCCTCTTGCAGTGACATCTCTTCTCTGATGATGTGTTTACTGGCGCGAGGGCGGGGCAACCTGTCACTCACATGAGATCCACCAATAGCAAACCACAAAATCAAGTTCCGCCCTACATTTTTTCTTGTTTGAGAAGCCATTCACTCGGATATATACGTCACAATAGGGAATAAAAGACTGATATTTTTCATACCAACTTTAATAACTTAACAAAACATTCAGTATTCAGTGGATAAATGGATCTCAATCAAGTTTTTATTGTTTTTCTCAAGTAGTCTAATGCCGAGTTCACACTGCATGACTATCTGGGGTAGCATTGAGTTGCTGCTGTGCACACTGCACGATGGATCGGCGACAGGGGGTTTCAGACTGCATGACTTTACAATAGGAAGAATCTCTGACAACTCTGTCCTGTCCGTAAACTACGTTTCACAACCAAACACACGCAAGAAGTGACAAGGAAATAACGTGAGATCATGTGTGCGTCAGACCGGAGTTCTCGCACGAGACTGGAATTGTTATTAAAAATGATAGCCCACAAGAAGCTTGCGATTCAAAGTGTCTGTGTGCTTATTTGCAGCGAAAACAAGAAAAAGAAAAAAAGATTATGGAGGAGGAAATGGTTGGTGAGATGCGGGGAGCAAGGATTGTGTTTTCTGCAAAGAGAGTTGGAGATTAATAAATAATTTTGCAATGTGCAGTGGTTGCGGCTAGTCAAGCAAATGTTTGTGCTTTGTTTCTGTTTTATATAATTGTAAATATATCTATTAAAATACTGATATTCTGGTCTATAACTCCTCCCCAAACTTCCCGCTGCCCTGTATCTTGCTCTCTCATTGGCTGTCGGTCATCGCCGATGCAATTTTTAGTCAAAACAAATTTCACACAGCAGTTTGAATTGCCGACAGGTCCAGATATTTAGCATGCCAAATATATCACGGGCGTCGGCGACTCGTCGGCGATTCTCTCGGACCGCGTCTTTGATAATTCACACTGCGTGATTGTCACTCGTGTGAACAAGCACCGATTTGCCTATGATTTCGGGCATTTGTCGCGTTTTCGCAAAACCTGTCAGCGAGTGAAAATCGTGCCGTGTGAACTCGGCATAAAGGGGCCATTCACACACACAGAAAAGGGAGAAAAAGGGTGTCAAAATTGTACCTTTAGGGACACAACAGCTGGTCACTGGCGCAGTACCCTTAAAAGGACATCTTTGTAAAAAAAATGTACCACAAAAAGGTTCATCATAGTACCTTAAGGTACGTATTTGTACTCTTAAGGTACTAATATGCACTTTTTAGGAGTAAAAAAGGTACAAAGATGTCCTTTTAAGGGTACTGCCCCAGTGACAAGCTGTTGTACCCCGCGAGACGCAGGCAGTGAAATGGGGGAAAAAAGGGTCTCAACAAACGTTTTTTACAGGTTGAACTTCTTTTAACTAGACCGCAGCGGTAATATGAAATCTAATATAAAAAATATATTTTGCATAAAGGAAATTAAGCCTATTTTAACATTACCATTAAATGTTTGCTTCTTTGTATTTATAGATTATTTTCAAGCCAATTAAGCAATTGGTAGTCCTTCAATTTTCATTTTTATTTTTTAATGTAAAATATGACCTGCACATGTTTTTGTGAGATTTACCCCAGAAGTGAATCTGCAATAACAATATATAAGTAGTTTATTTTAAATTTGGGTTTGACTGATAGCACGTTCCTTAATCTCAACCAAATTTCCATAACAATGAATTCCTTAGCTCCCAAAGAAATACGCTTGTTAATTCCACACATTGACTTGAATGAACATTTTGGTTTTTATGTGTCCTAAACGTCCTGTGTGCTAAATGACGGTGTGCAGTCTGGGTGGCCAGACATTTTGTCTCCACAGCCCACATATCAACAGGGGCCTAATAAATTTGAAGGACCCATTGTAGGGGAGGAGGAAAGGTCATATCCTCTAGGGAGGGCGGAAAGTCTCTCCCTCATTAAGTCTTTTTCCTCTACGTGATTCTCCTTTTCCAAAATGTCACTTTCTTCACCGAACCCCCTCCTTAGACATCTCATTTAATTATAGGGCCAAATATAATGTGTTCATTTTAACATGACTCAGATCTGCACAAGAATATTTCTAACAAAATGGCCTCACTGGGGCTGAGTGATCTTATGTGTGAAATACAGCTGGACATTTTAATATTATAATATAATACAGTCTAAATGCTTTTTTGTGTCATATTTCATATACTGTACATCATACATATCTCATCATGCATGTTCTGATTTTGCAGATTTTTGACGCGTTGCCGGGTCAATATTTTGTTGATCCTGGAACAACATTCCTGTCTGAAAATTGAATCATAACCCTGTCCCTACCCCTAAACCTACCAATAATTTATCCCTAAAATCAGAGGTGAAAAACACTGATGTAGAAGCACCTAACCCTTGTTGTAAGCCTAAACTTGACATAAACTGCAAACTTGTCATTCAAAAGATATTGATCCAGGAACATGTTGAAATCAGGTTCTGCCCAGAACTAAAATATTATTTAAATGAGTGCTTGTTGACGCCTCATTCATGTGGAAATATGAACTGAATTTAGAAAAATCTATTGCATATATTCAGTGAAGCTTAAATGATTTATTCTCAGTTTCAAGTTTCTTTCACTTTAGCTATAAACATGCATTTTAATCGTGCTTAATTTGGATCTAGTATGTTAGCCACTAGCCGCTGAACTAATTATCATGCATTGCACATGCTGCCATATAAAGAACTCTGGAGCCAATAGCGCAAACAGCAAGCAAGTAAAGTTAGAAAAAGGACAGATCCATTTAATTGGACAGTTAGATGCATTAGCTACTTTAGAAAGATGATTAGCCTATGCTAAATATAAAACACACTATGGAATATTAAAGACAAACAAAGAAGTGGTTTGGGTTGTGACGCCATATGTGTGACAGTAAATAAAATGACCCTAAAGGCACAATATGTAAGATTTTTGGAAATAATTTTAATTTTATATCATTTTAAAATATCCAAAAACCACTAGAACAATGTTATATATTTTGTTGACTTGTGTACTTACATTATCCGAAATGTTTCCAATAATGTTGAAATCCAGAGAAATAAGCAATTTTAACCAGGAAACAGACCGTGTCCGTACGTCACCTATCAATGACATCATACCCGCGTTACCCTCGATTTCCGGATTTTTATTTTGTAGAAACCATGGAAACACCAAAGATGTGTGTTTTATTAGACAGGTGAGCAACTGTTTGGATACATTCATCGACAGTAAACTAATCATTGTTATATTGCTCAACACGGTTAGTCTTATTGTTTAAATCTTGTTTTCTTGATTTACCGCGAGTACCATGTTTTACCATGCCTAATATCGATCTAGCTTACTGCAGTGTGCAACAAGTGTCTCATAGTAGCTGCCAAGCGAACACACAGAGAAGCATTTTAACATAACTTTCAACACACTTAAATGTATCTAATAAACAGCGCTGCGTTACCCCACATAAGCATGAGCGGAAGAAGCGGAAGCGGTTGTCTGTGGTATAATAAAAGCTCCACTGCTCTGGAGCCGTGTGTCGCGCTTGTCTCTCATTAGCAATCGCTCCAGCGGCCTCGTTCCGCTCCAATGGCTTTCAGCCCCACCCTGTTTCATACTACAGTAACGTTAATAAATCTTTAATACATTAGCTCATCCATGAATATGATTTCTGCCCGAGTCCTGAGTTCTTTTCCATCGGTTGTAGAGGTGAAGACAACAACTCCCATGATTCCGCAAAATCAATGAGTCATCAAGCTACGCCTTTGTTTTGAATAAGCGACCTGTTGTATGTAAGTTGTATTTTCAGTATAAAACCCATGAGATTCCACACTGATCCTAAAAGCTTTTGCCCAGTGAAGCCTGATTTCTTTTTGTGGTCTTACTGATTTGTTGTTTTTTCTGGCAGATCACTTTACTCCATCCAGCACTAACCAGAGAATGACATAACTGCTTTTTTTGGCCCTAAATGTTTTAGTCAGACTAGTCAGACTCCATTTGGCAGATGCAGCATGTATTGTTCATCGAGACAACAGTGGCGGTAAAACAGTCTATTCTTATTGCATCCATTTACAGTTAGCGTCCATGCATGTTACAGTGTATTTCTCAAATATGAGCTGCTGTATTCTCAAATACTGCAGCTGTGAATGATATGAAGGAGGGTTTTATTCTAAACTCCCAGAAGTCACACATCACATGCCGATCAGATTGGAACTGGCAATTTCAGCTCTTGCCGTTTTTGTGCAAAATGTGCGTCAGACAGCCAGTGAACAGACTGTAAGCAATCCACAGATTTGGATGTAGCTAAGCAGAAAGATTTTAGAGGCTGTGAAAGTCCCGTAAGATATGTAGAACAACTAGCATTTAGCCTATGTGGGGTGATAAGCTAAAAGCTGTGGTACAGAGTAAGAATTCAGAGAGGGTTTGTCCACTAATGTGATATTCTGCTTGGATTAACTGTTGCTTTTGCTAAAAATTGAATGTTACACCACGTTTGGATAGGCTTGGGAAGCACTTTGTCATTCTTTGTAGTTTTACAACATATACTTTTTTAAAACAATTTAATTAATTATTCAAAGAATAAATGCTCCTTTCACATGAAATGCGATTTTTCAGAAAAACACTGTAAAATTCTACAGTAAAAACATTTTAATTGGTTAACTGTAAGTTACCTTGCCATTTACTGTAAAATACTTTAAGATTTGTGACCCTGGACCACAAAACCAGTCATAAGTAGGCTTTTATCGCTTCCTTGTTATATGTTTGTTTTATTATAATAATTTTTTTATTATTATTGATGTACAGCACTTTGGGCAACCTTGGTTGTATTAATAATGTGCTTTATAAATAAATAAAAGAAGAAGAAGCAGATAAGTAGCACGGGTATATTTGTGGCAATAGCCAACAATACATTGTATGGGTCAAAATTATCGATTTATCTTTTATGTTAAAAATCATCATTAAGTAAAGATCATGTTCCATGAAGATATTTTATAAATTTCATACTGTAAATATATATAAAAAATTATTATTAGTAGTAATATGCATTGCTAAGGACTTCATTTGGACAACTTTAAAGGTGATATTTAGATTTTTTTGCACCCTCAGATTCTAGATTTTCAAATAGTTGTATCTCGGCCAAATCTTGTCCTATCCTAACAAACCATACATCAATAGAAAGCTTGACCCTTGTGACTGGTTTTGTGGACCAGGGTCACATTTATGTTTTTTTTTCAAGTAAAAACTATGAATTACCATATAATTTACAGTAAAAAAAGAGTACAAGTACATTCCCAGAAGTCCCTGCCTTACACATTACATATGATTATACTGTTTATAAATAATTTTGTCTTATTTTTTTATCAGTAATGTACATTAATGTGTTTTCTGTTATTTAGCTAATGTTTATTGCCTTATTTTAGTGTCGTGTGTGTTGGTCACCATGGTTTTGCCAAGACAGACATGTTCCTGGATCAACATATTTTGTTTCCTGTTCAAAAATGTAGTCCTGCTGAACCTATTCCTATCGCTAAACCTAACCCCACATAAGTCATCCCCAAAATCAGAGGGAAATGATAGGTGAACAACACTGATGTAGAAACACCTAACCCTGATTGTAAGCCTAAAATTGACATAAACTATAAACTTGTCCCTCAAATCTGATTGGTTGCTTGGAATGTTGTTCCAGGATCAACAAAGATGTTGATGCAGGAACGTATATATAAATAATGTAGATGTTCTACTGTGACTTTGTAGAATTTTTTAAAGTATTGAATCATTAGATTTATATTTTATTGCTGATGGCCTTGAGCTTGCTTGCTTGTCCTTCAGAGCTGTTTGGCCATTCGAGACACCAGCAAAAACATATTCTGCCATGTTTTGTGGTTGTCAATCAGCGGCACTGTAAATTTTTCTTTTGAGTTATAGCCTGATAAATATTCTTTTGCTCATGGTGTGAATAGGTCATCTGGGTTTCCATTTTGCAATTGTTTTGAAAGAGTCCTTAAGAGTCAAGCTTTTTGTCCATTTTCATGAAATCAAATCATTTCAGATTTTCCATCCTCTGACTGCATGGGCTGACCAAGTTTCCAAATGTATAGTTGATGTGTAAAAGAGGGTGATTATGCATTAAGGCTTTTTCGGATCTGCTAAATTCACAGCGAGTCTTGATAATAATAAATGCTATTTAATAAATGTTATGTTATGTTATATGTTATGTTATGTTATGTTATGTTATGTTATGTTATGTTATGTTATGTTATGTTATGTTATAGTTATGTTATGTTATGTTATGATTGATATGATATATGATATGATATGATATGGTATGATTATCAAGAGCATACTTTGCCTTTATCAGGTTGTAGCTCTAATGCTGAAATCTGTCAATAGAATCTAAAGATGATCTAGTGAGCCACTATGATTGCAATATGGCAGATATATGACACACAAGTCAAAGTTATTGTTGTCTCTGCAGGCTTAAACTAATATAATTTTTCCCCCAAGATTCCTGTCTTTTAAATAAGATTAGGGGCGTATTGATCCACCCCAGATCACATGCTTTGCTCAGTCAGCAGGTTGGATTTTGACAGACAGTTACGGGCTCTCAGCCTGACACCGTGTGTACATGGGTAAAGACAGCCTCTCCAAGCCGCTGTCACTCATTCCAGTCCGAAGCATTTTATCACAGCCATGAGCTCAAGCTCATCACTGTCTGCTCAAACTCCAGGGGATTGTAGGAAGATGTCTTCCATTCACACCCTGTTCATTCACCGTCGGGGTCATCTTGTTTTAGCCTGCTTTCTCAACAACAGCTGATAGTTGATTCTGCAGCACAGCATAGGACGTGTTTCATCCCAGACGATAAAAAAAAAGAAAAGAAAGTTTGTTGGTGCACTGAACATTGTTCAGTCTCAGTTGGGCGGCCTGTTTAACATAATTGCAGAAAAATGTGAACAAAAACTGAACTCACAGTGAGATTTATTCAAGTTGTTGTTATTGAGATGTTTCAGATAGTGAGCTAAGTTGTTTACACGACTGGTTCAGTGCAGCAAATTTGCACATATAATTACATTTTTATTTCCATTTTAATTTTTTCCCGCAGCAACTGTGAGTTTCTCTGTTTATAAGAAACAATCAGGCTTTTATCGAATTATAGGCTGCAGCTGTATTTGTCTTCAGTCTTTCTGAATAATTTCACTTTCTTGAACATGCAAGCTGAAATTTAAGTAATAAATGATAAACTTAAGTCTAAAACTGATATTTAAATGTAAATGTGAAGCTGAAGCAATCTGTTGAACCAGTATGATAAGCGGGTTGCACTTTAAGATTTCAGTTTTTCCCTCCCTAATTATGTAGGCTACGTTCACACTGTCAGTTTTTGGGATTGACAACCGCATTTACTTACAGTTGTGAGTCTCGAAATGTTCCGTTCACACAGAAGCTTATAGAATACTCTCGAATACCGTCTGTATGAACGTGCAACGCGAGTCAAGCCTGTATTCTTTTACCAGTTACCATAGTGACAGTGAACAAAGTAATATCAAAGATGGCAAGCAATGTCCATAAAACTGAACAGCCTTATCACTTTTGACATGACCAATCGAGTCCAATCGAGCCGTCAGTTCATCCGTCAAATCTTCATAAACCGACCGCAGCTTCTACATCTGGGTGGAAAGCGGAGCATTTGAGTTGCGCGTAGAACATAAAACTGACGGGAGCTGCTCCGGTGGAGAACAGTGACTGGATCTAAAACCTTAAGATGACACACAGCTCATATCTCAATCGCTGTGAATTACCGAAAGCTAAACCACACATGAAAACAAGCAACACACGGCAAACACACGTTCATGCAGCGTAGAACGGCTCTCTTGCACTGTATTTGACAGATAACTAAGTTGTCACTCCGGTTCTGTTCACATAGCGCAGGTTTTCCGAGAATGCGGTTTTAAGTTGTGAAAATTTACAGGTGTGAGTTCGGTTATAGAATGCGGTTGTCATTTCCGTAAAAAAAAAACGTTACAATGAACGTAACAATACAAGACTGATAACCGTATTCTGCTGCTGTGTGATTGTGGCCATAGTTAATTATATAGGCCTAACTAATATTAATTAAGAAAAGTGTCTCTTTTTTAAGCATAAATTATAAACAATGCACTTCTGTGAGGTTTATGCTTAAAGTAAGAAAAACTATTTAACTATTTGGTAGATAAAAACATTTAATTCAAAATATATTCTCTGAAAACAGGTCGTAGTATCATTAACACAGTTTTGTTTGTCACATTTAGTTTCTCACATAAATTTTGTGATAGTATACACAGCACCAGTGAAAATGACTGATTCAGCCTTTAAAAAAAGGCATTTTCCTACAGCAAAGAGCAATTGGACTGCAGTTACACCCAACCAGGCATTAATAAACTATTAACTATAGCCATTTTAAACTATTTTATACACTTGCATGCCTTTCTATGGAACTTCTCAGTAATTAACATGAGCGTGTTGACATGAAAATAACACAATCTAGTTCTGAGGATGTTTATCTTGACACCTAATGTTACATCACTGTAATGACACTGGACATTCAATGCAAAATGTTCACATTACTTAAAACTAACCAAGTTTTTCATAATTTATACTGTATTTGCTTATTACTTCCTGTGTCTTTATCACTCTCAGCTGTAAAAAAAACCAAACAAAAACAAAGCAAGCCTACTTGCTAAGTCATGCAAATCCAATTTTTATTATAATTGTATTTCACAATGTTGCTGTTTCTACTGTATTTTTGATCAAATTAATGCAGACTTTGGGCCAGATTTACTAAACAGCTGTGCCAGCTGTGCCAACTATGCCAGCGCTAATTTTTTACTGCGTGTCTTTATTAAATCCTGACAGTAGTTTTTTAATGCCAAAAGAGGGTTTGCGCTGGTGCAAGCTGTTAGGGCAAATTAGCGTGAGAGCGCAATTCCATAAAAGCGTCGATGGGAGTGGACAGTTCTGCGCGTGATCTACAGCCGGATCATTTCCATAATGACCAACACAATCTACCAGTTAGCGTCTGGTTTAAGACGTGCTTTTTTTGGGTGGTAAATAATGGCGAAACACCAGTACATTTTCGTGCGCAAACCTTAGTAAATCACCTCGCATGATTCATTTAAATACTGTCCTCCCATAAATTTTGCGCCTGAAAGGGAAACTCCTACAAATACATATGCAATAAGATCAGCCGCAAAAATAACTGTGTCCACGCCTTTTCAGCGATAATTTTTCACTGTACGTCTTTAGTAAATCCTGACAGTAGTTTTTTAACGCCAACGCTGGCGCAAGCTGTTAGTAAATCTGGCCCTCAGTGTGCATAAGGGATTTTTTTTTTTCAAAAACATTTTTAAAAATCTTATCAATCCCAAACTTTTAAACAGTAGTGTATCTAACAGTTGAATCATTTCTACCATCGCTCTGTCTATACTGTGATACAGCCAAACCCTATTTTGTGCCTTCAAATACACCAATCATAAGGTCAAAGCTTGTCAGGATGGATACTAGAGGGTCCCGCGAACGACAGAGGTGTGAGGGGCACTAATGAATGCCGAACTGTCACTGTGCCCAGACCTGGCAGAATGCCGGCACCTCACAGCAGCTCAAAGCTGTCATCCACGGAGCTGCCGTGCCCCGACACCTGGGCCCGCCACCTTCAGCTGCTCTGATGAGTTGAGAGACAGGGGCAGATGGCAATGTTGAACTGGCACAGGGTTATGGTGTTGGGAGCAAAGCTCCACGCCCCTGCAAAACTCAATCAGTGGGCTGCCTTGATCTGGCCGATCCACTGGAGATTTGGTTTTCCTAACGTAATTGGACCCTCTATATCCTAGAGATCAACCAAAAGCATGGAAACAATATACTCTTATGCTCACCAAGGCTGCATTTGCTAGCTGAATTTTCAGCAGCCATTCTAATATGCTGATTTGCTGCAAGAAACATTTCTTATTATTATTATCAATTTTGAAAACAGTCCTGCTGCTTAATATTTTTTGTGGAAACCATGATACATTTTTTCAGCATTATTTGATGAATAGAAAGTAAAAAAAAAAATAGCATTTATCTGAAATAGAAATTTTTGTAACCTTATAAATGTCGTTAATGGCTTTTTTGATCAATTTAATGCATTCTTTCTTAATTTCTTTCAAAAAACTTTTTTAAAGAAATTAAATGATACTGTTTGAACAATTATTTAAAAAATGTTTATTGTTATGGTTAATATTAATCAATGCACTTGAACACCATTGTCTTTTCTAAAAGAAATAAGACACTCCATGCAATGTGTTACAGTGATTTCACCACAGTTAAGGCTTAATCTTGGTACAATATCTGTAAAACATGGCTTCTTGTGGCTTTACTGCATGCCTGGCAAAAAAAACTAAAAAAAATACTAGAAGTCAGCTGTGAACTATAAAGGATGGAATGAATAGTGATGGGATATGAAATGAAATCACACTGCCCACAGAGTTTCCTGTTTTAGTTATTGGCAACCTCTCTGCCAAGCTGACCAATATGGCAAGAAGAAAAAAAAACTCTGATACTTGACAATGCCAGTGTCCTACTGTCTGGAGGCCAAACCTGACAGGAGAGCTCTGGCCTGTTAGGCCTCCATGGGTTTAAATTAGATCAGTCAGATGAGCAGATACATGCACAGCATGAACATAAAACCTGCACCTTTGGGATGCATAGTACTGCATGCTGCAAATAAATGCCCAATCCTTTAATATTTAATTGAAACTATACTAGTATTCAGTGCAAATTTTAAGAGCAAATTCATTATTTTCCTATAGAGATATAGTCAAAAACATTATCTGAAAACAAGTGTTGCTTGGTCTTAAGGGGACCTATTATGCTCTATATTATGTTTTAATCCCCGCCCATGACTGGTGACGATCTGCCCTATTAGCATAGATCCCACCCTAAGTGAGCCGCAGCAGTCCACCATTTCTGTTTCCTCACTGTAGCAGCTGGAGATATACAATGTCCTGATATTGGATGTACCATCGAACAAAGTCCCCATAGACTCCCGGCATCTGAGCCACTGAGGACACCGTGGTTGAATTTCATTAATGAAGAAAATGAAGAAAAAGCCATTAAAGTATTATATTTGCGCAAATCATTATACACCGGACTGCTTCACAAACGAGGGTCAGTTCAACGCTGGATTTGCACAAAAGTTGTTTCTGAAAGATTTTTAGATTAACATGACAGTACATGCTAGTCGATAAGTTGAATCAACTTAACTCCACAACAACTACAAAAATGTATCCCCTAACCATTCAGAATCGTCCAGTTGCATTCTAAAAGTTGTAACTTCTTCCTCAGTCTCTCCATCAATGTCTGACTCCGGTTCGAACATAGGCTAAACACCGCTACTGACAATTTCTGACATTTTGGCTGTGTGACATTCTCCAGTTTTGTTGTTGCTGGAGTATCCAAAGCACAAGCTGTAAAGGCTCTGCCCTCTTCTAGAAAGGGGGCCAGGAGCAGCAGCTCATTTGCATTTAAAGGGACACATAAAAAACGGCATATTTTTGCTCACACTCAAATAGGGGCAAATTTGACAAGCTATAATAAATGATATGTGGGGTATTTTGAGCTGAAACTTCACAGACACATTCTGGGGACACCAGAGACTTATATTATATCTTCAGCTCCATTTTTTTTTTCTTTGCACTACGGCTAAGCAAAACTGAGCTCTTAAATTAAAATGACCATTGCACAAAAAGTTTGAGGGTCAAAGAGTACACCCTAGTTATAACAGCTGCTACACCCCTGGTCTTACCACCCACTGCTAGTGCAAAAAAAGCTGAACACATTTTAGCAAAGTGTTGATTCCTTTGCAGGCCTTTAAGAAAGTGAACATGCCTCTCTTATAGACAAGTCCTACTTTTGCTAGTGGTGACGGCTGATGAAACTCTGAATGGATTTGTGACTGTAATAGGGGAACTATTGAAGGAGACAGCAGAGAGGTAGTTTCACCTGCTGGGTGCAGAGACCACCTGGAGGAATTGAAACGCAAGCGATGCTTTATTTGGTCTAGATGCAGTGGCAGCATGTCCCAAGTGTTTTTGTTCCCTATCCCTTCTTTTTTCCCCACCTGAGCTTATATTTCCTCTCTTTTCAAGCCTCCCCTGCCAGGATTATTCCTGAAAGCATGATGTCCCATCTCATGAATCTATTTCCTCTACTCATTGTGCAATCACTGAAAACCAGCATCATCAAAGCCAGGCAATCAAATGGGACTATAAGCTATTTGCGGGGCAGCATGTCTCAAGCGATACAACTTTCCCAGTTTTCTAGTTCTAAGACTTGCAATATGTTACATTTAAAGTACCTTTCTTGTTGTTTCTTTTTTTTCCGGTGCCACAGAGCATGCAAACACTGATGAGATAAGTTGATTATTTCATGATAGTATACACAGCACCAGTGCAAATTACTGATTCAGCCTTTTAAAAAAGGCATTTTCTACAGCAAAGAGCAATTGGACTGCAGTTACACCCAACAAGGCATTAATGTAGCCATTTTAAACTATTATTGCACTTGCATGCCTTTCTATGGAACTTCTCAGTAATTAACATGAGTGTGTTGACATGAAAATAACACATTCTGTTAGCAGCACCCACTTGTGTCTGGGAAAATATTTCTATTGTGGTTCCTGTTGTTACTTAAAAGGGTTAACAACATTTATTCCTTTTATTAGCTCAATATGAGTGAGTTGTGCCCAGTGTTGGTTGTAATGCATTACTTATAATATAGTTATAATTAACTCTTAATTTACTCTTAATCTTTTTCTTCTGTAATTTAATTAGTTACTTCTGATGTAATTGCATTATACTGTATAGACTATAGAACAATTCTTTATAAAACAGTGGATTTAGCATGACAATTTAATGTCTAATGTTACTTAGTACAGTAATCTAATTGGACTGTTAATGATGTAGTTAATGATGTAGTATGGCCCAAAACTGGTTGTGGCCATGATGATAAGTTATTATTTTTCATAATTTCCTCATAATTTTAAACACCCATTCTGAGAAAAAAACAAAATAAAACCATCTAACCAGCATTAATTGAAAATGTCTTTTGAACTGACCATTCACATTTCTTCATTACATGTAAAAATGTAGGTTTTCCATGTTGGTTTTCGCTAGTTACCTGTCATGGCTACCATATGTTGGTTGGCCTGGTCTAGGTGCAAAAAAGGGATGGCCTAAGATGTCTCAGCAGGAACCTGCTGAAAAAACAGCTTAAACCAGCCTTGTCTTAGTCTTAGCTGGTCTATTTTAATGCCTTTAGAGCAGTGGATCTCAAACTTTTTGACTTCAAGGCCCATCCTTATATATTTTAGAGTTGGGCATAACTAGAAAGATGTTTGTTATCAAAATAACCAAATGCTAAGAAATATCTTGGTTATTTTAACCTATTTTAAAGGGGATCTATTATGCCCCTTTTTACAAGATGTAATATAAGTCTCAGGTGTCCCCAGAATGTGTCTGTGAAGTTTCAGCTCAAAATACCCCATAGATCATTTACAAACCCGATTCCAAAAAAGTTGGGACACTGTACAAATTGTGAATAAAAAAGGAATGCAATAATTTACAAATCTCATAAACTTATATTTTATTCACAATAGAATATAGATAACATATCAAATGTTGAAAGTGAGACATTTTGAAATGTCATGCCAAATATTGGCTCATTTTGGATTTCATGAGAGCTACACATTCCAAAAAAGTTGGGACAGGTAGCAATAAGAGGCCGGAAAAGTTAAATGTTCATATAAGGAACAGCTGGAGGACCAATTTGCAACTTATTAGGTCAATTGGCAACATGATTGGGTATAAAAAGAGCCTCTCAGAGTGGCAGTGTCTCTCAGAAGTCAAGATGGGCAGAGGATCACCAATTCCCCCAATGCTGCGGCGAAAAATAGTGGAGCAATATCAGAAAGGAGTTTCTCAGAGAAAAATTGCAAAGAGTTTGAAGTTATCATCATCTACAGTGCATAATATCATCCAAAGATTCAGAGAATCTGGAACAATCTCTGTGCGTAAGGGTCAAGGCCGGAAAACCATACTGGATGCCCGTGATCTTCGGGCCCTTAGACGGCACTGCATCACATACAGGAATGCTACTGTAATGGAAATCACAACATGGGCTCAGGAATACTTCCAGAAAACATTGTCGGTGAACACAATCCACCGTGCCATTCGCCGTTGCCGGCTAAAACTCTATAGGTCAAAAAAGAAGCCATATCTAAACATGATCCAGAAGCGCAGGCGTTTTCTCTGGGCCAAGGCTCATTTAAAATGGACTGTGGCAAAGTGGAAAACTGTTCTGTGGTCAGACGAATCAAAATTTGAAGTTCTTTTTGGAAAACTGGGACGCCATGTCATCTGGACTAAAGAGGACAAGGACAACCCAAGTTGTTATCAGCGCTCAGTTCAGAAGCCTGCATCTCTGATGGTATGGGGTTGCATGAGTGCGTGTGGCATGGGCAGCTTACACATCTGGAAAGGCACCATCAATGCTGAAAGGTATATCCAAGTTCTAGAACAACATATGTTCCCATCCAGACGTCGTCTCTTTCAGGGAAGACCTTGCATTTTCCAACATGACAATGCCAGACCACATACTGCATCAATTACAACATCATGGCTGCGTAGGAGGAGGATCCGGGTACTGAAATGGCCAGCCTGCAGTCCAGATCTTTCACCCATAGAAAACATTTGGCGCATCATAAAGAGGAAGATGCAACAAAGAAGACCTAAGACAGTTGAGCAACTAGAAGCCTGTATTAGACAAGAATGGGACAACATTCCTATTCCTAAACTTGAGCAACTTGTCTCCTCAGTCCCCAGACGTTTGCAGACTGTTATAAAAAGAAGAGGGGATGCCACACAGTGGTAAACATGGCCTTGTCCCAACTTTTTTGAGATGTGTTGATGCCATGAAATTTAAAATCAACTTATTTTCTCAGTTTAAACATTTGATATGTCATCTATGTTGTATTCTGAATAAAATATTGAAATTTAAAACTTCCACATCATTGCATTCTGTTTTTATTCACAATTTGTACAGTTTTCCAACTTTTTTGGAATCGGGTTTGTATTATACCATGTTGTAAATGCCCATGTTTGGTTTTGATTATCATCTCTATCGCGGTCATGCTCACGTGACATTGCAGTTCTTTGTCATCATGAACGATTTTTATTTGCATGCATTTTAAAGCCATATCAGTTTAAACTTCTGATATATTGTTTTCTGAGCGCAAACATCTGAAACATGCGCACAGAAAGCTGCCTGTCAGACGGTGCGTAGTGTGAGTATTAAACTAAGTTCTCTTTTTTAAACTTATTGCACTTAAACTGTGTTAAACACACACAAGGTAATGTCAAAAACACACAAAGTTCACAACACACAGTCGGTTATGTCTGTGAAAGTAAACAGCTGGGAAAGAACTTGCATGTAGCATAAATTACAGTACCTATGCTGTATATGTTCACGGCTCATTTTGAGACACTGTTTCAGATTTATCGGGAAAATAACAAACGGAGTGGATGGATTTTTACCACAATAGGGTGATTGTGTGCACACACTGCAGACACATAAATGCTCAAAAACAATATAAAGTGAGTTTTGCATAATATGTCCCCTTTAATGCTTCTTTTGTCTTTTTAAAAAAAAATTTTAAGTCATCTTGAGGCCCCCTTGGAAGTTTGTTGAGGCCCCCTAGTTAAGAACCACTGTTTTAGAGGGATTTTGAGTATTTTTTTAGCTTGCCGTTTTTCAGCTACAGTAAATCAGCATAAACCAGCTAAGATCAGCAAATCAGCTTAGTCTGGTTTAAGATGTTTTTAGTGCCTGTTGTCACTTTAATGTTTCATGTTTCGAAATTCTGTGAAGTCTGAGAGACTCATTTGAGTCTCACAAGTTTTCTAAAGTTGTAACTTTGTTCACCCCATAATGTCATAGACATTATGTCTATGTAGAGAATCCTTTACTAAACTATTACCGATCAGTATACGCTAAAGATAGAAGTGGCTTCTACTTTTTTTTCTGAAAGCCAAATGTTTTAGGAGTTGTAAGCTGTGTTTTAAATTTAAAGCAGGTATCTGCAGTTATGAATAATAGACAGCAGCATGACTCAGCCTCGTGCAGAGAGAAAGAGGCAGAGGAAACTGAACAGGGTGGGCGGCACACTGCATTTTCCACAACACAGCTTTTAAAAGTTTGCTTTAGCCAAGCCAAAAACAGATATGGCAGAACTCCATCACAGCCCTTGAACCAGGGCTGAGCAATTAAGCTCCCGGTTGGTATAAAAATGCATGATATAAAAAAATGCAACAATATTGGTGATGTGAATGATATGTATCGCAAGTTAATTTGATCCAAGATAAGGTAGTTTACCCAAAATGAAAATTCTGTCATCATATACTTACCCTCATGTTGATTCAAACCTATACGATATTCATTCATGCTGAACTCTAAAAAATATTTATATAATATTTTGCATATACAACAATATTATGTTATATATAAATTATATATAATTCATAATATACATAATTTATTTAAACAAGAAAAAAACAACAACCTGTTTTAAGCAGAGTAGTAGCGTGTTTTTCGTGTTATTAGCACTGAATCACTGGCCTGTCTCTCAATCCATGATTAAAGAGCAGTATTGAAACCGTACCCTCACTGACCCCGATGTAAACAGTTGCTTCAGAATCGAGCAGCAGAAGATCTGCGAGTGGCATTATGATGATTCATAAACGGCCTCTTTATATCACTGATTGTTGTGAGGTTATATACCGTCTTATTTTTCTCTGAATTGTATTGTGGAAGAATATTCTTTTATGTATTTTCCACTGACAAAGAATAATGTTGTGCTCAGAGCTTTTAAACGTCTGTAAGTGTATTTTTCCTTTGTGGCACCATTTTAATATCAAATGATATTTTCCTGATACTCCAAAGTACATGATAATGTTATTATAGTCGTACTTTTTATTGTTAGATTTTACATTTGAAGCATGAATTTGCATGTGCTGACATTCTGAGATCAATGCTTTTCTGTGAAATGGAAAGAAAAATGTCTTTCGCATTAGGAGTGTAGAATTAGAAAATGCAAATGTTCTCACACTTGCATGGTATGATTATTTTGGTATCTCTCTCCTAGACTGCTACTTTTTATTTTTATTTTCATGAATTCAGTGTGGCTCTTGCACAACTGGTCCCAAATTAATTAATTTCCTAATTCATTAACTACCATCCGCCCTGTTCAATTTGCAGTGACATTTTTCTTCACAGTGCTGAAAGATGACCTTTTAAAAGAGCAGCTCCTGAAATATGCAGGTGGCTTTGCACAAAACACCAAAACATTTAGATTTACACTGAAGGCATTTATCAGACTTTTTTCTGGTGTGACGTGCAAAAGTGTTTCGGTTTCTTTTGTGAGATTGCTGCTGTAGTCTACAGAAAACAGGCAAGGAAGAAAGTTTTACTTTGTTAAGATTGTTATTTGTTATGTTGTGTTGCATCATTAGTTGTACTACTACACTACCGTTCAGTAATTTTTTTTGAAAGAATTCTGATTTATAAATATCAGTTTAAAAAAATGATAAAGCTGAATTTCCAGCATCATTACTCCAGTCTTCAGTGTCACATGATCCTTCAGAAATCATTCTAATATGCTGATTTGATGCTCAAGAAACATTTCTTATTATCAATGTTGAAAACAGTTTGCTGTTTGACATCTGCTTGATGTTTTTGTGGAAACTGTTCTGCATTTTCTTCAGGATTTGATGAATGAAAGTTATTAAGCAGCATTTAATTGAAATATTTTTTTTTTTTTGTAACAATGTTTAAGTCTTTACGGTCACTTTTGATCAATTTATTGCATCCTTGCTGAATAAAAGTGTGAATTTCTATTAAAAAACCTTTAGTCTATTTCAAATAATGTTCTGAATAGTAAGCGACGGGATTATGTAACCTTATACCTAATATATTATTCTAATCAAATTCTGTGACAGCAATGTATGCATTATTCAGCATGAGAAAATCCCAGAATGCATTGCGACATGTCAATTCTAAATATATTTAATTGAATACTAAAAAAAGTGTACACTTGTAACCACTAGGCTACGTCACCCTGAGTTGCGTTTTTTGAACTTGATCCAGGCATCAATAGAGGGTTTATAGCAGAGGAAATTCATATGAATATCTGGCCTGGTTGAAGATCAGCTGGGCTGCAGCATTCTTCATGTGCTGCAGACATTTTATTGCATATACTGGGCTGTCGGCCAACACTGAGTTGCAGTAATGAAGATGAAACCAGACTAAGGCCTGTACTGTAGTAAATCTCCTGTCCAACAGACAGGAATAGAGATCTAGTGCTTTGAATTCAAAGGTTTGTCATTATCTTAAAGGGGTCACATGATGAGCAATCACATTTTCCTTGATCCTTTGAAAGAAGTTTGTACTATGAAAATTTTCAAAACTCAGAACTGAAAAACACTGCTTATAGAAATGAATTTACTTTCTGATGTCCGACAGGTATGTCTACGCATGACTGTCCGAAATTACTGTATATGTAAATTATGATTTATTGTGCAGACATTTGGCTTGCCTGGTCATGGTGAGTTAAAAGGAGAAATCAGTAGAGATGTTGTTATTCCTAAACAACTAAGTCTGCCAAACCTTGTGCTATTCCTAACTGTGTGTAGCACCTGTTGCTCTGTATATCCTTCTAAACAATCCCAATGTTACAAACAAGCAGCTGAAGTTTATTTTTAACAATGTGCTTGATCGCTTTAGTCTGATTTTATCCATTTATGCAGCATATTTCAGCTTTTATTGTTTTGCGATTCTGTCACAATGTGCATGGCTTTGCAAAGAGGCTGTTATTGAAAGATGAGACAGTAAAAACTATTTTGGATCCAACCGCAAAAAGTAAAGTTTTTCTTAAAGGCACAGCAGCAAAAAAGCACAAATACAAAAACATGGGTTGTAGCCGTAAAAAATAACTTGAGTCTAAATTTAGACTCATGAGCAACTGACTTTCCTTGGACTTCAAGTTAGAGATTTCTGAACAACACAAGTCTGTAGGTCTACAAAGAATAAATATTTTGATGATTTAATGATCCATTGTTGCTATGTCAGCAGGGTTCCTGACTGCGACTAAGCATTTTGTGACCTTTTTTTGTGCCAGTGCATCTAAAATTTGTTAGAAGTCGCACTGTTGGCACTACAAAGTTGCCCAACTCTCATAGATTATGCACTGCCATTTCTGTTGCATATGAGAAACGTCAAACAGCAAACACTCCAAAAGCAGAACGAAACCAAGCTTCTCATTTGAACCTCACGGCACAGACCATTTATCAGCTCAGCCCAATAGACAGTGCAGCACAAGCTCAAAGCAAGTGTGTTGTGTTTACTCGCGGACCGATCTCGATCACGCGACTGTTATTAAACAGTGCTATGAGATCCAGTGAGAAGCGTTTAAATTTACTCAACAGCACTGACATTGTGCCATGAACAATCCAGTTAGAAGGCTTTCAATCCACAAATCACTTCACTAAATAATGTAAACTTGACTGACTGCTTCATTTCCACTTTAAGAGGCTAACAAGGAACAGGTATGGGTAATGAGTAAAACCAAAAGTATACTTCAGCCGTCCGCAACAACGGTCCGTGCCCTGTCCCCGTGATGTAATTTTCGTCATCAGGAGGGTCCGTGGACTTCCGCACACCCCCCGTCCGTACATACAACAGCTCATGTGTGAGTGACTTGAGCGCTTGAAGACAAAATCGACTAGCACATGCCAAACTTACCGGCAAAGGAGTATACTTTGAAAGGCTTGCACACTCAACTGTGCACGAGACAGAGCGGAATGCGGAAAATGAGGTATACTCGGGCTTTTGCTAAGGGTAACTATAGGGGCTTTCACACTGGGTAGTTCTAGGAACTAACCACCAGGGTGGCTCCCCGAGAACTAAAACATTTTCCTGGTTGCATTCCCACTGCCAGTAGGAACTCTGAAGTGGCGTAAGCCGCGCTTGTTGTTGTGACTTTTATTTTGATGAAGCTGAGAACGCCAGATCCTGAGCACACAGCTTTCACATTCTCTGTCTTCATTGGTTTACAATCTGTTTAACAGTCCTGTCTAATACGTTATTAGATAGAACTGTTATACAAAGAAAGTAGACAGTATATGAAAAAGTATTAGTGTTAGCCGCGTGGTTGATGTCCAATGTCGCTAGCTTAGCAGAAATACATAATCATGTTTGCTCTCCCCTCAAAGTTGCGTTGGATTTTCTCTTTAGCGTAAAGGTTGAGACATCTATCACTGTTTTCCATGTTCCTAGAGTTAGTTTCTGGAGTAAATATATAAACTATAATCGGTGTGTGTAGATGGCTTTTTAAAAAATGGCAGGTGCTGGTGTTTCGCGTGCGTTCCGGCAGTCAGCGCACACTTACGTCACTGGTAGTTCCTATTGTGCTGGGTTAGACCCTACTCTGTAGAAGGAGCTAAATTAGTTCCCCCAAAAGGAGTTCCTAGAACTTAAATCGTTCCTAGTTCCTGAGGTGCGAATACGCCAAAATCCGGGTACTTCCTTTAATAGTTCTAGGAACTATGAAAAGGTTCCTCCGGTGCGAAAGCCCTTTATGGATACAAAGGCAAACTGGAACTAAACACAGGAAATGAAAGCCAGAAACAGCAAGACAACAGAATATCAAAATAAGAGTCCTTGAACACAAAACACACTAAACACAGGGGAAATAGTGACAACTATGGAATAACAATGGTGAATTTTAAAGAGTAATTACAAAGTAGAATCAAGGGCTGTGGAGAGTCCCAACTCAGTTGCACTGTCAGAACATATAGGGCCAGATTTACTAAACAGGGTAAGTTAGCGTGAGAGCGCAATTCATTGCATATGCAATAAGTTCAGCCTCAAAAATAACTCTGTCCACGCCTTTTCAGCGCTATTTTTTTCACTGCATGTCTTTAGTAAATCCTGACAGTAGTTTTTAATGCCAAAAGAGGGTTTGTTCTAGCGCAAACTGTTATTGAATCTGGCCCTTACATATTTCCAGATAAAAATTTGTCTTGCAGATATTACTGTTTTAATAAGTATATTTACACCTGCATCCCAACTCAAACTCAGTACTCAGTACTGTCAAATATCCATTTCCATAATACAAATTATATAATATTATTAGTAACTATTTGTGAAATACAGTAGTAATATTGTGATTGTTATTAGTTTTCTAAGCTCATCTGTAGAGTTTGGTGGCACCTGTGCCACTGCTCTCATATGTTAGTCTGGAGCCCTTGATAACGCCACAGATATACTAGGATACGGGAAAAACATTTTAACACAAAAAAATGACACTTCAGTATGCTTCACCTTTAAGTAACACCCACAAAGATGTGCAATTACATAGATTGACTTATGCAACACATTTTAATAAGACTCCATCAAAAGCTCTTGAGGCAGGAACTGAATGGTTGAATTACTATGAGTTTAAAAGGAAAAACAGACTAATACTCAAAGGCTTCAGAAAGAGTGTAAGTGTGTGTTTTTGAGTGTGTGTTTTTGAGTGTGTGTTGTGGGTGGTGACACTTTAAAGTGCACAGCAGCAACAAAACCCCTCCCCCTGCATCAGGCAGCATCAGAGAGCTTGTTGCTATGGTGACGAGCTTTGGCAGCCAGCAGGGTTTGTTATAAAACTCATAACAGTTTCAGTGACCCTAAGAATATGCCAGTCGTCTAGTCAAAATAGCTTATTAGAAATTAGCTTATACATGCATCCATCACTCCAGCCATCTAACAGCTGTGTGTATTTCTAAAGAGCAGATCTTTGAGGAGCAAAAAAGCTATGTGGTTGCTAGGATTTTGCATACTGGTCCAAGTCAAAAAAGGCCACCCACAAGATGATATATATCGTTGTCTCTTTCAATTAAGTCTAAGGGAATTTTTCCTGCTTATGCAAGCTGCACAATTTCAGGGATCTATAGCACAGTGTCACATGATCCTTCATAAATCCTTTTAACGCATGTCCTAAACAGACGCAATGCAATAAGTTTCCAGTGACAAGAAATTTGTCTGTCCACACCAGACGCGACTTGACTATTGCTGCGTCCCAATTAGTCTTCTATCCGTCCTAAATAGTATTCGAAATTAGAATTAGTGCATCCCAAATGGTAGTATGTTGAAATGATCATTCCATAGATACACGGATGTTCTTTT
The DNA here is from genome assembly GCA_039654105.1 of Coreius guichenoti. Lineage (NCBI taxonomy): Eukaryota > Metazoa > Chordata > Actinopteri > Cypriniformes > Gobionidae > Coreius > Coreius guichenoti. Next base: position 45,479,717 of record CM077168.1, read on the forward strand.
TTTCTGGTTGGAATCCGAGGTCCAGATCCATGCACACTCTAACGGCTAAAATTGCACACAACCCATTGCGAGTTGGACTAGGATTTGATGAGAACTACAAACACGAATAAAAAGTGTTCAAAAAACTACAAACATGGTGGATATGTGAGTCTGACTAGAGAGGTTTAGATAAAGGAGTTTTGAGTGATTATCAGTATCTAACCTGCCGAAAATATATTTATTCAATGTTATCCACATTTTATTTCATCTGCAAGAGCATTGTGAACTTGTGTAATATGTTTGGTCATTAACTTTTAAATGCATCATTATGCAAATTGAGGCGAGTTCATGAGGAGAGTTCTCTACATGAAAGACCCACGACTGCAGATCAACGTGCTACTATATTTCTCCCTGAAGCGGTAGGAAATTAAATTAAATTGAATGTGGAGGATTTTAACTGTGACAAGATGATTGACAGGGCAGTTTAAATGGTGATAGGATGCACGTGACTGTCCGTTAAAGACACAATTATGACGAAGTAGTATGTCCAAAAGCTTGCCTACTCTTCTGCTATACAGACTCAAAGGTATGTACTTTTTCTCCACAAAAACAGTATTTATATTTATATTTTTATGGCATATTATAAGTAGGCGAATTGGGACACAGCTTATGAGATGACAAAAATCACAGCCAATCAGAAGAGCGTGTGGGCGGAGTCTCACAACGAAATGGATAAGTACATAATCAGATTCATAAGTATTACACCATTTTAACATTATAAAAAAATACATACTGAGTGACTGAAACAATCTTTGTCATAGAATGCACTTGTTTGTTCACACTGAGTTCACAGTTTTAACGTTCTTGTTTCCTTTAATTTATTTTCAAGATCTGAGGTGAATTATCCATTGTCGCTTTCAGTATGGCTGTAAAGGCACACAAAATGATATTGAAACTCGCATCAAATTCTTTAAACATTAAATAAAGCACATAATCAGTAGCATTGTCATATACTTTGCATGTTGTTGTTCCCGCCGCAACGTCGTAGAAATATAAACTGTTTTGTTGCTCAAGTAACATTTCATATTAATATCAGTGTTGAAAACAGTTGTGCTGCTTAATATTTTTGTGAAAACCATGATTTTTTTTTGATGAATAGAAAGTTAAAAAGAACAGCATTTATTTGAAACAGAAATCTTTTGTAACAATATAAAAGTCTTTACTGCCACTTTTGATCAGTTTAATGTATCCTTGTTGAATTAAAAAGTATTTATTAAGCATTTATTTAAAAAAAAAAAAATCTCATTGGCCACAAACTTTTGAACTATAGTGTGCATATTATTGCTACTTATTTTAAATGAAAGTATGACCTTTGAATCATTGAGCCAGATGCATGTAAAGGATAAAACATTATCTTTTTTCACTGAGTTTACCAATAACAAACGTATACGTTTTCTCTACCGAGGGAAAGATAAAGACTGTTAGTTCCTTCTGAGTGCTTCCTTCAATGTATTATTTGATATATTTGAGTCAGGCTGAGACAGATCTAGCCAGAGGTTTCAGACCATGGACCATTAATAACCATATTTTGCACAGAATCTAAAAAATATGCAGTAATAAAAATTATTATATTACCAATTTTGGCCAAATATTGATGCTTAATATGATTTAAGTTGAATTACAGATGTTCAAATACCAGTTCTGTGACGTCTGTTCCATTTTTTCCCTCCATATCATGGATGTCCATCTTTCTTTATAACCACTAGATTTATTTTAATGCCCCCTACTGCATATCATGCCTTCAGATTTGTTGGTTAAAAGCCATTTACAAGTCCCAGACCACCTCTTTGTATTGAATTTGTTGGCTTTTAAAACCTGCAGTCTTTCATTGCGTCTACTGAATTTGTAGACGGCGAACTGCTCAAGTTCTCTTTATTGATTTGGCTGAGCGGCCCCTGCAGCTGCTCCTTTTCTCTCAGCTCCTCTTGGCAGTGATGGAGGCTCTCTCTGATTTCCTGTTGCATAAAGTCCTTCTTTCTCATGTTAACTCTTTCGTTAATGTTGTGTTTGACAGAATGTGTTCACTGAATTAGCATTTGTGTAACACTTTCAGTAAGTATTAAGGTTTGCAGGCTTTTTATATTTGAGTGTCTAATTATTTTTTAGTATGTAATGTACAGTATTTGTCAGTATTTGACAATATTCTGACAGTATTTGTCTGACAGTAAAAAAAAATTTTTCGCTGCTTGTTCAATTTACTTCATTAAAATGAGTTAACACAAAACAATTGATAAACATTATTGTCACAAAAGTTTTTTATCAATGTTGACAACAGTTGTGCTGCTTAAAATTTTTGTGGAAACTATGATGATTTTTTTCAGGATTCTTTAATGAATACAAAGTTAGCATTTATTTGAAATATAAATCTTTTGTAACATTATAAATGTCTTTACTGCTACTTTTGATCAATTTAATGCATGCTTGCTGAAAAGCATTAAATATTTTTAAAACAAAAATCTTACTGACCTTAAACTTTTGAATTTACTTAATCCATTTATGTTGGACTACATGAATAATTTTTGTTTAATTAATTAAAAATGGGCAGTGGATTTTCCCTCATGCTTTGCACAGAGCTGAATCAGGAGATGAACCAGCTGATGAACAATAAAAACCTTGACAGCAAATCAGAATCCAACCTGCTTTAAAGAGCTCAAGCATTTAAAGTGGCAGTTGAAATAACTGTAGCGCGCTTAGGGGCGGGTGATATGACCAAATTATATACTATATTGCCAAAAGTTTTGGGACGCCTGCCTTTACATACTCATGAACTTTAATGACATCCCATTCTTAATCCATAGGGTTTAATATGGAGTTGGACCACCCTTTGCAGATATAACAGCTTCAACTCTTCTGGGAAGGCTTTCCACAAGGTTTAGGAGTGTGTTTATGGGAATTTTTGACCATTCTTCTAGAAGCGCATTTGTGAGGTCAGGCACTGATGTTGGACGAGAAGGCCTGGCTCGCAGTCTTCGCTCTAATTCATCACAAAGGTGTTCTATCGGGTTGAGGTCCGGACTCTGTGCAGGCCAGTCAAGTTCCTCCCCACCAAATTCGCTCATCCATGTCTTTTATGTGCAATGGAGCGCAGTCATGTTGGAACAGGAAGGGGCCATCCCCAAACGGTTCCCACAAAGTTGGGAGCATGAAATTGTCCAAAATGTCTTGGTATGCTGAAGCATTAAGAGTTCCTTTCACTGGAACTAAGGGGCCAAGCCCAACCCCTGAAAAACAACCCCACACCATAATCCCCCCTCCACCAAACTTTACACTTGGCACAATGCAGTCAGGCAAGTACCGTTCTCCTGGCAACCGCCAAACCCAGACTCGTCCATTGGATTTCCAGACAGAGAAGCATGAATCGTCACTCCAGAGAACATGTCTCCACTGCTTTAGAGTCCAGTGGCGGCGTGCTTTACACCACTGCATCCCACGCTTTGCATTGCACTTGGTGATATAAGGCTTGGATGCAGCTGCTGGACCATGGAAACCCATTTCATGAAGCTCTCTACGCACTGTTCTTGAGCTAATCTGAAGGCCACACAATGTTTGGAGGTCTGTAGCTATTGACTCTGCAGAAAGTTGGCGACTTCTGCGCACTGTGCGCCTCAGCATGCACTGACCCCGCTCTGTGATTTTACATGGCCTACCACTTCGTGGATATATAATATCAATGTATATATCGTTCGCTGGTGTGGACACTAATATAGTTATCTTTATAGTTATCATTCTTGGTTGAACTGCATGAAATGTTAAAACTAAGTGCTATTTTATGTTGTTGTTGTTGTTTTTGAGTAATGGGAAAGGCATGATAGTGTTTAATGTTCAGTTATGTTTGACATTTAAAAGACATTCTGTTATGTAATTCTTCTGGTTACCATTGTGCATTGTGTATTTGTGGTTAGGTGGCATGTTTCATCACTCATTGAGCAATACCTATGCTAATAATAATACTTCTTAATACTTCTTACTTGTTGTATTTGAATGCAGACATGTGCTATGTGAGTTATAGAAACTATATATAAAACATACATAATTGAAACACTAATTAAACACTACTAAGTTCAACCTGTTCAAACGTATGTCTAAAATTAATAAATTAATTTCCTCTAATCACTTGCCTTACATTTTAGTAAAAGGCCATTCTATTCTATTCTATTCAACTTGCACCATGATTATGCAATGTTCCTTCCAAAAACTGTTCGGTTTTCTAGAGGTGTTTATAAAAGTTAATTTGTCTTACCTGAATATGTTAATTTATTTATATTTTACGGTCAATATGAAATCAAATTGACACGCTCCTAGTCTTAATGTATTGATTCACCAGAGCATGTTCTTAAATATTGAGGGGGAGGGGGATCTTCATAATGCTTTATTAGAAATTACAAATTTGCTTCACCATTCTTTCTTGTCACGAATCTCTCTCTCAGTGAATGCAGTTTCACTCAGAAATGTCACATTTTGGGAGTAAAATGGGTTGCAAAACTTATTTCATGTTGATTTGTATTGCTTGTGTTCACAGGTAAATCGTAAATCACTATCCCTCTTTCTTTTTATCTTTTTTCACAGAAACCTGTCCAGGAACCCTCTGACGACACTCTCTTGGCAGCTTTTTCAGCACCTTCAGCTGGTCGAACTGTAAGTTCATCATGCATTGGTTAACAGTATTTCACCAAAGTGAGATTTCGCCAAATGACACTATAAACACATCAAGCAATGATTCCTCAATCTATGATAAATCTCAAAACTCTCTCTGCATAGACTTTCTGTGATAAGCAACACTCGCCTGCCAAATTGGACGCTGAAATCCAGGCTTGATGCTCAGTTTCATTGCAGTGTTCATTAGAAATGTTTTCAGCCCGTTACTGTCAACTAATTTGTTTGTCCACCCCCTGCTCTCCCCCCTCGAATAGCAAAACAGTGATGAAGCAGAAACACTTTTTACATGTCTGCGAACAGTCGAGTTGCTTGTGCTGGTTAATTAAGACATGGCATTGAAATGTATTGGTCTTGTCTGCTGGGAGCCTGACCTCATTTTCTTGTTTGTCATGAATATTTGAGCAATCTACGTGTACATAAAGTGATGAGTTTGTTTATTGATTGTGAGCGACGACATGGTGCTGTTGTGTTGTGTTTAAAATGACAAAACAATTCAATTATTTTTCATTTGACACGTCCCGTCCTCGTTCTTTGCTGTGGCTAAACACAACTTGCAGAACCACTGACATATGTCCTGCTTAATTTTTTATTATGCACATTTTTGGCCTTTAATTTCAAAATGGGTTAGGGGATTTCGACTGTGTGCTGTCTTTTCCTGTCCTGGCTGATGTGGATATTGTGGATGATGATATAAACAACACATTGGACATTTGTCCAAATCTGTCCTCTAGAAAATTAGAAATTAATTAACTGTTAAGGAGAATTAGGCATATTTACCAGGTGGGTGGTTTAGAGATCATTTCAGCACAGTTCAGATTAAATTCAGTACTAAAATAGGTGTTCAACTGTATCTAAACATGCCATTATGAGCTAATATCAAAAGATTAACTTGGCTCATACTGTTTTGTGTAATTCTTTGATTTTGGGCAAATTACAGGAATAGCCTATGGAAGCTTGTTTTCGCCACGGAATAAATAAAAAAAGTAATTGCAACTTTTTATTTCACTGAAGTTTTTATACCTGAAGTGACATCAAGTTGGGCTGGCGGTTACAGATTATAGCTCATGATTTTTTAGCCTTTAGTTTTGACAATATGACTGTTTGGGATGAAATTACAGTTCCTTTGATTTAAAAATATATGACAGAAAATATGTATTTACTTTGCTCAAAGGGTGTTTTTTTTCCACTAACAAGAACCATCCTTTCAGCAAAACATTCATTATTGCCAATTAGATTCAAAAAAGTATATATAAAATACACCGATCAGGCATAACATTATGACCTAATATTGTGTTGGTCCCTCTTTTGCTGCCAAAACAGCCCTGACCCGTCGAGGCATGGACTCCACTAGACCCCTGAAGGTGTGCTGTGGTATCTGGCACCATGATGTTAGCAGATCCTTTAAATCCTGTAAGTTGCGAGGTGGGGCCTCCATGGATCGGACTTGTTTATTCAGCACATCCCACAGATTTGGAGGCCAAGTCAACACCTCAAACTTGTTGTTGTGCTCCTCAAACCATTCCTGAACCATTTTTGCTTTGTGGCAGGGCGCATTATCCTGCTGAAAGAGGCCACAGCCACCAGGGAATACAGTTTCCATGAAAGGGTGTACATAGTCTGCAACAATGGTTAGGTAGGTGGTACTTGTCAAAGTAACATCTACATGGATGGCAGGACCCAAGGTTTCCCAGCAGAACATTGCCCAAAGAATCACACTGCCTCCGCCGGCTTGCCTTCTTCCCATAGTGCATCCTGGTGCCATGTGTTCCCTAGGTAAGCGATGCACACGCACCTGGCCATCCACGTGATGTAAAAGAAAACGTGATTCATCAGACCAGGCCACCTTCTTCCATTGCTCCGTGGTCCAGTTCTGATGCTCACATGCCCACTGTTGGCGCTTTCGGCGGTGGACAGGAGTCAGCATGGGCACCCTGACTGGTCTGAGGGTATGCAGCCCCATACGCAACAAACTGCGATGCACTGTGTATTCTGACACTTTTCTGTCAGAACCAGCATTAACTTCTTGAGCAATTTGAGCTACAGTAGCTCGTCTGTTTGATCGGACCACACGGGCCAGCCTTCGCTCCACACGTGCATCAGTGAGCCTTGGCCGCCCATGACCCTGTCGCTGGTTCACCACTGGGCCTTCCTTGGACCACTTTTGATAGATACTGACTAGTGCTGGGCGGTAAACCGGTTCATCCAGTAAACCGGTTTCAATTTCGCGACCAATATGAATTTTTCAAATACCGCCATACCGGTGATTTGCTGAAACAGCTGCTGTATCTGTCAAGTGGCCATGAAGAGTGGTGAGCGCTATGTAGAGTGTATTGAGAGCGGACCTTTATTAACTGCATATCCTTCTTACACTAATTGTAATAACTTTAGAACACAACAATAAATAACTCACAAAACGAACTTTCAGTCTTTAATACTGCAAATACCACGTAGAGCCATATGATGTCCGCGATGCAGAAAACAAGGATGGAATCACGGAATCCAGTCACAAATTGAACTTACTGTATAAAGAGGAACGTCACAGAATTTGGCAATTTTTATATGAATAGATCAAAAGTATCGCCGTACAATGAATTAGATATCGATACGGACTGCTGTCTGTGAATATTAAAGCTCATAAAAACAGCTATTGAAACCTGAAGTCTGTATGTTCTGCCATGTCTCTGTGAATGAGCGCCGCGGTTTCGTTTAACTTTACACATACTGAAGCGCGCGTGACACTCGTGATGATTTCAGCGTCTACTGTCTCACTATATGAGGACACATGAACTTCTTCTCTATAGAGTTCCAGTCACTTAATGAACATTTCACCGTGTAATTTGATAAAACTATCGATATTTGTTGTATCATATACACACAGGAAATCAAAGGTCTTCACAACAACCCGTCAAAATAAAAGTTCAGTATAACACGGAATAAATATATTAGTTTATATATATATAGTTTATATTAGTTAGTTTTAGTTTTCATTGTTATGCTGACGATACTCAGCTCTATATTTCTTCACGCCCTGACGAAACTTACCAATTCACAAAATTAACGGAATGCATAGCTGATATAAAAAAATGGATGACTAGTAATTTCCTGCAACTTAATTCAGAAAAAACTGAATTTTTAATCATTGGACAAAAAAACTCCACAAGTAATAACCTAGAATACTGTCTAACACTCGATGGCTGCTCTGTCAAGTCCTCGTCGTCAGTTAGGAACCTGGGTGTGCTCTTTGATACCAATCTCTCAATTGAAAGCCACGTTTCTAGCATCTGTGAAACTGCATTCTACCATCTTAAAAATATATCTAAATTATGGCACATGCTTTCAATGCAAAATGCTGAACAGTTAGTTCATGCGTTCATGACCTCAAGGCTAGATTATTGTAATGCTCTACTGGGTGGTTGCCCTGCTCGCTTAATAAATAAACTGCAGCTTGTCCAAAACGCAGCAGCTAGAGTTCTTACTAGAACCAGGAAGTATGACCATATTAGCCCGGTTCTGGCAACACTGCATTGGCTCCCTATTAAACATCGTATATATTTTAAAATCTTGCTGATTACTTACAAAGCACTAAATGGTTTAGCTCCCCAGTACTTGAGCGAGCTCTTAACGCATTATACTCCATCATGTCTATTGCGGTCTCAAAATTCTGGCCAGTTGATAATACCTAGAATATCAAAATCAACTGCAGGCGGTCGATCCTTTTCCTATTTAGCACCTGAACTCTGAAACAGTCTTCCTAGCATTGTTTGGGAAGCAGACACACTCTGTCAGTTTAAATCTAGACTAAAAACACATCTCTTTACTATGGCATACACATAAAACATTTTTAATTTATATTATTCAAATCAGTTAAATGATTGTTTTAGGCTGCATTAACTAGGTCAGCCGGAACCGGGAACACTTCCCATAACACCTGATGTACTCGTTACATCATAAGAAGAATGGCATCTACGCTAATGTTAGTCTCTCTGTTTATCCCGAGGTTTACTGCAGTCGGCCGGATCCGGACCAGATGGTGGACCTTAGCCTGGACATGACGAACGCATCCCTGAAGTGTCTGTAGAGACCGTGTCAATTAAACTCCCCCCGTAAATGCCGCATCGACACGACATCCTCGTTAAACCCATCCCCGGCGTGACGACTCCAATCTTTCGAATAATCCTACGAATATCTATTGATCTAATATGACTTCTGACCTGTAATGTTGCCAGAATCATAATCATACACTATTTGTTCGTCGGCCAGAGGAGAACTGGCACCCCGACTGAGCCTGGTTTCTCCCAAGGTTTTTTTCTCCATTCTGGCCCTGAAGGAGTTTTGGTTCCTTGCCACCGTCGCCTTTGGCTTTTGGCTTGCTCAGTTGGGGACACTTAAATTTCAACTATATTACTGATCTGCCCGCATTGACACTATATGATAATTGAAATGAGCTGGATGACATCACCGTTTTCACCAGAGTGGCTGTACAGCCGAATCAAATTCTGTTGCATTATTTTCCTGTTACCACTGTGAAGCTGCTTTGAAACAATTGGCACGGTAAAAAGCGTTATATAAATAAAGGTGATTTGATTTGATTTGATATTACTATTGTACATTAGAGTGTACTTCGATTAATAAATAAATAAATAAATAATACAGTTTGTTAAAACACACAAACTCAAATGTCTCCATTCCAACCCGGCAAAATAAAAGCTCTGTCTACCTTGAAATTATTACAGAAATATATATATATATATATATATACATATTCACTGTACTCCTGACCGTAAAATAAGCTATAATAAAGGTCCAGTGGGAAAAACCGTGATATACCGTGAAACCGCCAAAAAAATAAAACGTGATACAGATTTTTGGTCAAAGCGCCCAGCACTAATACTGACCACTGCAGACTGGGAACACCCCACAAGAGCTGCAGTTTTGGAGATGCTCTGACCCAGTCGTCTAGCCATCACAATTTGGGCCTTGTCAAACTCGCTCAAATCCATACGCTTGCCCATTTTTCCTCCTTCTAACACATCAACTTTGAGGACAAAATGTTCACTTGCTGCCTAATATATCCCACCCACTAACAGGTGCCGTGATGAAGATCAGTGTTATTTACTTCACCTGTCATAATGTTATGCCTGATCGGTGTATATGTAAATTGTAAATTCAGAATTCTGTCAAAATTGTGATACAGGTAAACTCGCAATCCTGAGTTTTCCCAATTCTGAGTAAAAACTCTTTTACTAGTTTTTTATAGTAAATTATTAAGAGTATTAGAGTTTATACAGTACCTTGCAATTGTGAGATATAAAGTGTATAAACATGTGTGTGTATATATATATATATATATACACATATACAGGGGGGAGAACAAGTATTTGATACACTGCCGATTTTGCAGGTTTTCCTACTTACAAAGCATGTAGAGGTCTGTAATTTTTATCATAGGTACACTTCAACTGTGAGAGACGGAATCTAAAACAAAAATCCAGAAAATCACATTGTATGATTTTTAAATAATTAATTTGCATTTTATTGCATGACATAAGTATTTGATCACCTACCAACCAGTAAGAATTCCGGCTCTCACAGACCTGTTAGTTTTTCTTTAAGAAGCCCTCCTGTTCTCCACTCATTATCTGTATTAACTGCACCTGTTTGAACTCGTTACCTGTATAAAAGACACCTGTCCACACACTCAATCAAACAGACTCCAACCTCTCCACAATGGCCAAGACCAGAGAGCTGTGTAAGGACATCAGGGATAAAATTGTAGACCTGCACAAGGCTGGGATGGGCTACAGGACAATAGGCAAGCAGCTTGGTGAGAAGGCAACAACTGTTGGCGCAATTATTAGAAAATGGAAGAAGTTCAAGATGACGGTCAATCTCCCTCGGTCTGGGGCACCATGCAAGATCTCACCTCGTGGGGCATCAATGATCATGAGGAAGGTGAGGGATCAGCCCAGAACTACACGGCAGGACCTGGTCAATGACCTAAAGAGAGCTGGGACCACAGTCTCAAAGAAAACCATTAGTAACACACTACGCCAGCGCATGTCCAGGCCCGTCTGAAGTTTGCCAATGACCATTTGGATGATCCAGAGGAGGAATGGGAGAAGGTCATATGGTCTGATGAGACAAAAATAGAGCTTTTTGGTCTAAACTCCACTTGCCGTGTTTGGAGGAAGAAGAAGGATGAGTACAACCCCAAGAACACCATCCCAACCGTGAAGCATGGAGGTGGAAACATCATTCTTTGGGGATGCTTTTCTGCAAAGGGGACAGGACGACTGCACCGTATTGAGGGGAGGATGGATGGGGCCATGTATCGCGAGAGCTTGGCCAACAACCTTCTTCCCTCAGTAAGAGCATTGAAGATGGGTCGTGGCTGGGTCTTCCAGCATGACAACGACCCGAAACACACAGCCAGGGCAACTAAGGAGTGGCTCCATAAGAAGCATCTCAAGGTCCTGGATTGGCCTAGCCAGTCTCCAGACCTGAACCCAATAGAAAATCTTTGGAGGGAGCTAAGAAGTCCGTATTGCCCAGCGACAGCCCCGAAACCTGAAGGATCTGGAGAAGGTCTGTATGGAGGAGTGGGCCAAAATCCCTGCTGCAGTGTGTGCAAACCTGGTCAAGAACTACAGGAAACGTATGATCTCTGTAATTGCAAACAAATGTTTCTGTACCAAATATTAAGTTCTGCTTTTCTGATGTATCAAATACTTATGTCATGCAATAAAATGCAAATTAATTACTTAAAAATCATACAATGTGATTTTCTGGATTTTTGTTTTAGATTCCGTCACTCACAGTTAAAGAGTACCTATGATAAAAATTACAGACTTCTACATGCTTTGTAAGTGGGCAAACCTGCAAAATCGGCAGTGTATCAAATACTTGTTCTCCCCACTGTGTGTACACTCACCTAAAGGATTATTAGGAACACCATACTAATACTGTGTTTGACCCCCTTTCGCCTTCAGAACTGCCTTAATTCTACGTGGCATTGATTCAACAAGGTGCTGAAAGCATTCTTTAGAAATGTTGGCCCATATTGATAGGATAGCATCTTGCAGTTGATGGAGATTTGTGGGATGCACATCCAGGGCACGAAGCTCCCGTTCCACCACATCCCAAAGATGCTCTATTGGGTTGAGATCTGGTGACTGTGGGGGCCATTTTAGTACAGTGAACTCATTGTCATGTTCAAGAAACCAATTTGAAATGATTCGAGCTTTGTGACATGATGCATTATCCTGCTGGAAGTAGCCATCAGAGGATGAGTACGTGGTGGTCATAAAGGGATGGACATGGTCAGAAACAATGCTCAGGTAGGCCATGGCATTTAAACGATGCCCAATTGGCACTAAGGGGCCTAAAGTGTGCCAAGAAAACATCCCCCACACCATTACACCACCACCACCAGCCTGCACAGTGGTAACAAGGCATGATGGATCCATGTTCTCATTCTGTTTACGCCAAATTCTGACTCTACCATCTGAATGTCTCAACAGAAATCGAGATTCATCAGACCAGGCAACATTTTTCCAGTCTTCAACTGTCCAATTTTGGTGAGCTCGTGCAAATTGTAGCCTCTTTTTCCTATTTGTAGTGGAGATGAGTGGTACCCGGTGGGGTCTTCTGCTGTTGTAGCCCATCCGCCTCAAGGTTGTGCGTGTTGTGGCTTCACAAATGCTTTGCTGCATACCTCGGTTGTAACGAGTGGTTATTTCAGTCAAAGTTGCTCTTCTATCAGCTTGAATCAGTCGGCCCATTCTCCTCTGACCTCTAGCATCAACAAGGCATTTTCGCCCACAGGACTGCCGCATACTGGATGTTTTTCCCTTTTCACACCATTCTTTGTAAACTCTAGAAATGGTTGTGCATGAAAATCCCAGTAACTGAGCAGATTGTGAAATACTCAGACCGGCCCGTCTGGCACCAACAACCATGTCACGCTCAAAATTGCTTAAATCACCTTTCTTTCCCATTCTGACATTCAGTTTGGAGTTCAGGAGATTGTCTTGACCAGGACCACACCCCTAAATGCATTGAAGCAACTGCCATGTGATTGGTTGATTAGATAATTGCATTAATGAGAAATTGAACAGGTGTTCCTAATAATCCTTTAGGTGAGTGTATATATATATATATATATATATATATATATATTCACATGTGTAAATCAGTGTAAGTGTAAAGTGTAAACTCGCAATTATGAGTTTATACCTTGCAATTCTTAGATATAAAGTGTGTATATAAAGTGTATATACTCTCACTATAGGCCTATATATATATATATATATAATTGTTTTTATAAACAATTCTAAAAAAAAATGGTTTTAAATGAAATGGATGTTGCATCTCTGAAATGGAAGAAAAGGCAAAGACAAGAACAACTGAATAAATTGCATTTATTTCTACTGAATATACTTTGTTAACAAATAAATTTGAACTTCACTGAACAAATTGCATGTATTATGGAGATTAATGGTGTAGATTGGTATCAGTTATGTTGCTGTGGTTCTGTAATAATGGTGTAATCTTCAAAGCTAGATGAGATTCACAGGCATTATTGATTTTCAGACCCAATGAATCCATCCTAACAGTCATTGTAATATAATATCAGCTCCAGGGTTAGGATAAAGAATGGAGAATTTAGACTTTATCCTTTAGGACTGGTTCTCAACTGGTGGGTCAGAGGTCTGATCTGATGACAGCAGGGGAAACCATGAAAATAAAAACATTTTTTAAAGCAATTTAAGTTGGGTCTCCACTTAATGTAAAATCTGGATTCTGAAGCAAAACCAGTGTAGTCTTTACTCTTTGCACCTCCATGTTTTGTTTTATTCTTCAAATGGAAATGATCCTAATAGATTCAGAAGAATTTCTTTGCATCTTACAATTCATTTCTCAATAGCTTTCAGGTGCACACACAGAACTAAACCTCATCAGCGTGCATAATCATGTAAGAGTCTGTCAATCATCATTGATGATAGTCAGGACCCCCGTCGTCCGCCGCTGGGTTATTCCTGGCAGCGTAAATGATGCCTGAGTTTAAGCTCAAAGCACGTGTAATTACTTAGAAAACAAAACACGTCTTTTTTGTTGTTGTTAGACTCAAAATAGTTTACTTCATGATGAAACAGTTTCACATTTCTCTCAGAATTACATCCAAATCACTGTGGCCATTCTACCTGTCAGCTCATTCCATGTCGTACAGATGCATTTCTTCCTGCGGATGACCTGACTCCTGGAGGTTTGCAGAAAGGGATTTGCAAAATAATGAAGGGCTCTGAAAACATACAGTAGTGTATTTTCTAACCCGAGCATACAGATTAATGGACTAAAGTTTCACGCTGAGATCAAAGCCTGTGGGTAATGATATACAGTTCATCACGTTGTGAGCGCCTCATTTTTCTTTCCATTCAGCCACTGTGACTGTGTTTTTCAAGAAGCGACATGTTGTATTGTTCCAGTAATCAATGTCCGCTCAGCTTTGTCTGATATCACACATACCTATTTGTCAGCATAATATGCAACTCATGGAAGATTTAATTAGTTTTAGAAGAGACATTCTATTTTATATATATTTTTTATAATATATTATATACGTAAATATAAATATTTAATATATAATAGAAAAATGCTATGTCATGTCAATGATTCTATTTTCTATGCACATCAAATAATGATGCACCGAGGACTGGAACTATATATGTTTTTTAAAGAAGTCTTTTATGCTCCCCAAAGCTGTCTTTATTTGCTCAAAAATACAGTAAAAACAGTAATATTGTGAAATATTATTACAATTTAAAATAACTGTTTTCTATTTGAATATATTTACAAGGTCATTTATTCCTGTGATGCAAAGCTGAATTTTCAATTTCCTTCAGAAATCATTCTAATATGCTGATTTGCTGCTCAAGAAACATTTCTTATTATTATCAGTGTTGAAAACAGTTGTGCTGCTTCATATTTTTGTGGATATATTTTTCTTTAGGATTCTTTGGTGAATAGAAAGTTCAAAAGAACATTTATTTGAACTAGAATTTTGAACGGTAGGTTATGTATGTATATGTACACACACACACACACACACACACACACACACACCTGGTTTCCGTGTTTTATGGGGACTTTCCATAGACACAGATTTTTTTCATAGACAAAGATTGGTCACATTTTAGGGTCCAATTCTCACTATTAATTAACTAACTATTAACTACAACTTTTGCCTAAATAAACCCCTAATTACTGCTTATAGTTAATAAGGTAGTTGTTAAGTTTAGGTATTGGGTAGGATTAAGGATGTAGAATATGGTCATGCAGAATAAGGCATTAATATGTACTAATAAACAGCCAATATCCTAGTAATATGCATGCTAATAAGCAACTAGTTAATACTGAGAATTGGACCCTAAACTAAAGTGTTACACAATGATTTTTATTCTGTACAAACTGTATATTCTATCCCCCTACACTAAACATACCCCTTAAAGGGGTCATGAACTGGCTTTTTTTATTTTTTTATACTGTTGTCTGAGGTCAACTTATGATGTTTGCGTGGTTTTTACATTCAAAAACATCATAATGAATAAGTAATAGGCTATTTTCTACCCTGGTTTTGAGCCTAGCTCCTGGAATGCATCGGTTTTTATGGGTGTGCCACATTGAAGACTTGGAAGTAAACACCCACTGCTATGATTGGATAACAGTTTTGCATATTATAATGAGTTTCGACTCCCACATCAGTACATGTGGGGAATTGTTTTGAAAACGTGTGGAAAAACGGCAACCAGAATGATTTGCCCACAGGGCTCGCAAAATGTCTTTATCAAACAAACACTATGATTTATCTCTCATCCACCCGCAATTAATTAGAATGTTATTTTTTATTACTTGGCCCGCCCGATTGGTGGATATAACCGCGAACCGCATCACTAACACACACACACACACACACACACACACACACACACACACACACACACACACACACACACACACACACACAAGCACAAGCATGTTCAAAACTTCCACGATTGTATTTTTCCTTCAAATATCAAGGCAATAACAACGCACATCAAGAAAGGAATGTTATTTTACTATTTAAGATAGCCTGTCGGGCAGGCCGGTGATACATTTTGGTAGCCCGACTGGAAAACACATTAACGTTAGCCCCGGGACATCGGGCTTTGCGAGCCATGGCCCATACATGTTCTAGTCTGATCCTGAATCGCAGGAAAATGAACCAACAACACCTCAAATACAAAGGATACTCCTGCCTGGATACTCCATAAGTGTGTTGCACCATTCCTGTCGGATCCAGTATAGAAGGCACAGCATCGTTTTTTAATCTCATCCTGTTTGCAAATCCTGTCTCTTGTTTACAAACGAATCCACAGTGAAATGAAGCGAACAAACGCGTAATGTCTTACACATGTGAGCTGGATCTTCATTAAAAATAAAGTTCAACCATGCATTCCTAATATTTGGAATCCGAATGAAGCTTATGTGGCATGTTTATTGCTTGGTAGCTCGATCCAGTTTAGTACCACGTAGGTCTATGTTATTTATCTAACATGTCAGGCGCGAGTCGGTGGGCGGGGTTACAGAATCAGGCGTTCTTCTTCTTCGGTTAAGGCGGCGTTTCACTGCACTCTGACGTCAAAGGGAAGCACATTCACAGATTGACTGTTTGCTGAGCCAGCTGTCAATAAAAGCTTTTCTTTGACAAACAAGGAAGTTTTCAGCTCCGAAACTTACAGGATATTTTTATATTACCATGACCTTTTATATATCAAAAGTTCAAGGGAAAGTTGATTTCTCGATTCATGACCCCTTTAACCTACCCATCACAGAAAAATTTCTGCATTTTTACATTTTCAAAAAAAAACATAATTTATATAGATTACATAATTTAAAAGCTGTTTTCCTCATGGGGACCAAAAAAATGTCCCCACACGGACAAGAATTTCGGATATTGACATTTTGTCCTCATAATGTAGGGTTTACCAGGACACACACACACACACACACACACACATAATAACAAAATACTAAAAACAAAACAAATATCTGGAAGCTATTAAGACCTGCTTTCAGAGAATACCTTTTTTACAAAAGGTATGTAGGACTGGTTCCCAGTCGCTGCTGGGAATGGGAATTAAGTGCTTTGTGCACTTGCCAGTTTTACAGCTTTAAAATGTAAATATTACATGCTTTTAATGTTGTTTATGTTATGCATCATGTATGTGACATGTGAAGATGCAGCTGACAAAATGCTTGTGTGCAACAAGGGTAAATAAATAGTCAATTAGCAGACGTTTTTTTCAAAACAGGCTACAAAACAGTCCCCCTGGAGCAGCCTGTGGTTATGTGCGTTACTCAAGGGCATGATTGGGATTGCTTATGGATCTCCCCAAGTGGGAAACCTACAACCTTTTAGTAATCAGCCTGGGTCTCTATTTCACACCACTCTGGAGATAGTGTCACAAAACTGCTGTTTTCAACCAGGGCAGGCAAAGATTGACTGATTTTGCATGCCCAGCTCTGAGTAAACAGTGGAGTTTGGGGACTGTATAACTAGCGTTAGCTGTGTGTTGTTGACACAGGAGGCTGGAGGGAGTCATCTTTGACTGCGGCTGTGAGATTCGATGGATTCAGCTCTGGCAGCTGCGAGGTGAGGCCGGCCTGCAGACCCAGCAACTCTACTGCAAGAACGGCGCATACAAGATTCGCCTGAGATCAATGAGCATTGCCCACTGTGGTAAGACAGCTTTCTTCATAAATAATATAGCTGTAGGCCAAGCATGCACTATGTATTGTTATATAAGATTACGTTACTAGTATGATGCAATGGTTATCTCACATTATGATGCAGTATTAGTGAGAGTTGGGTAAGATCTTCTAACAATGTCCTTGTAATGAAGGAAATTAGGTTTTGTCATGCAAACTTATTTGGAAAAACATATACAGATGAGAGATGCATATTTTTTTGCTTAAAAAAAAAAAAAAAAAAATTCTAAAACATGCATGTTGGTGATTTAGTATAAACCATGCACATTTGGAGGTTAAGATTCACCCTGAATTATTACATTAAGCATTTTAGTATTACATTATACATTTTAGTGTCATTATATAATATTATAGTATTTATTAATTATAGTGAAAATATATAAATAAATGTTATTTCAGTATTTTTGTTGTGCTTTTGTCAATTTTATTAGTTTATTTTAAATATCTCTATTTAGCTTTTATTTATTTTAATTTTTGTAAGTAAAAAGTAAGTTTTTCATTGAATATTTATATTTAATTTTTTCCGTTTTATTTCAGGTACTGGAATAGTTAATGATTTAATGATTTTTTAGTTAATGATAGCAACACTGATATAGATGCTTTCTTCTAATTTCAGTACAATTAGGCATAATAATTTACCTCCTTTCCCACTTAGAGGAAAATGTCGGTTGTATCTAGTATTTTGCCTTAAACTATTCTTGTAAGAATGCAATCAAAAAATAGACTTAAAAGTCCTTGCTCTGATCTAGACCTGCCAGATATAAAAGTTGTTCACAGTAACCTCACTGTGATGGAGGGCGAAAACGTGACGCTCAGCTGTAACGGCTCTGGTTCTCCGTTACCTGAGGTGGACTGGACCGTGAACGGCCTTCACTCCATCAACACTCACCAGGTGAGCACCATTCATCCCACACCAAACAAACTATTTAACCTTATTTGCAATCTAACCATAGCATAATGTTTCTCGTCTGCCCTCCAGTCGAATGTCTATTGGCCCAACATTCACTCCATCAACCTGACTCTGGTCAACGTGAGCAGAGACGACAACGGATTTGTTCTGACCTGCATCTCTGAGAATGTGGTCGGGATGACCAATGTGTCCCTTCAGCTGGCTGTGCTATGTACGTATTTTTGCTTGTTACAGGTTTTCATGTCTCATACTTAATAGTGTTTGCTGTTGCTCATACTGAAATGATACATCAAATTATGCAGCTTGTTGAGGAAAGATATGCTGGTACATTTAGTAATCAGGGGCTGGATTCACAAAACATTCATAAGAATAAAATTCTTCTCAACTGCTATCTCCTTATTTTCTTAAGAATAAAGTTAAGAATATTTTGTATTCCCAAAAACATTTAAGAATGTTCTCATCTTTTTTTCTTAAGACTGTTCTAAAGTCAAAACTTGAGAAGAATTTGAATTTCTGAAAAGAATGTTCTTAAAAATCATTGTGAATAACTTTTTTAAGTTAAAGATAACCTCTAACTTAAAGTCTTAAATTCCCAAAGGTAAGATTTTGAATAAATTTATTGGGTTGTTTCGAATATTAAGCATTACAACATAACACTAGCTACCAGGGCCGTGCACAGACATTTTGAGGGGCAGTGGCCCAAACCAAAAAAGGGGCACTATAAGGGGGTTGAGTATCATCTTTAATGCAGAGATTGAATAACAAACCTTTTACAATCATATTGTAAATGCAATTGTTAGGTTTTAGTGCTAATTCAATTTATGTTGTTGTAATTATGCTTTTGATTCTGCGCTAATTTGATCTCATATTTAATGTTTTTTAAAATGTTGTAGATTTATGTAGCAAATGAGAATCGCTAAAATTATTTAATATATTTTGAAACAAAGGTCTTGTTAATGGTTTTCAGTTTTGTTCAAGGTAATTAAAATAACAGTTTTTCAGTAACGGAAGATTATGTAAAAGTATAGTATTTAGGGTAAAAGGCACAATAATTAACATGATAATAAACAGCCGACTGACTTTTCCATTTGTTGACATGACATGGTTAGATTCAGATGGTAAATATCATATATCAAGATCAGATTTAAAAATATGATCATAATCATATCATATAATAAAAATATATTACTACTGTAAAGCTTTATTAAATTATTATGGGATCTCAATCAATGCTTTCAGAATTTTTACTTATATGAAATAAATGTTTCTGTACTTTTAAAATATATTTTTATATTAACATATTTTAATATTTATTGAACAATAATGAATTCTTTTATTTATCAAAACAAACAGAAAATAGTAGGCTACAAATTTTGCTAAAGAGATTTTTTTTTTAACAAGTATTAACTTTTGACAGTATTGACAATTGATTATAATGAGAAATATAATTTACAGGAGTTAAAGTGTGACAAACTGTCTGCTAAATATTCTATATGATGATTTACCTGCTGGAGCTTTGAATCCATATTTGCAATGTTGAACAGGCTTTAGCCTCCCTTTGCTCTTTCTCACTCTGTCTTCTTTTTTTTGTTAAGTCATAGTTTTTTGTCTACAAAGTGTGCCGACAACAGCAAATTTAGTATTATTTATATTAGATCCGATCAGGTACAATAATTTGATTAGCCAATTAATTATCTTCCAAGAACGTAGATATTTTGCACAAGTTGTTAGCACTAATAGAAGACCAGGAGCAAAACATTACCGCCAAAAATACAAAAACAAACTACCAAATGACCAAAACTACCAAATGACCAAATGATTCCACGGATCAACCACTGTCTGTTATGTGGATTGTAGTTTGTAATCTACCTGTTAATGGGACAACATTCTGGAACTGTCGTTTCCACAGAGAGCGGGCACTGCCACCGACTGTGAGCGATGCTGTGGAGTGAGCGGGAAAACACGGAGCGGATTAGTGGAATTAGTGGATTTTTAGCAGAACAGAACGCTTTTATGGGAATCCTCTGGGTTTGAGGGAGGGAAGGGGGGCAAGAGGGGCACCTCAGGCGATGAGGGCAGAGGAGCAGTGGCTCTAGCCACCGGGCCACCCCCCTGTGCACGGCCCTGCTAGCTACATTACTAATACTAGGGGTGTGTACGAGTACAGTGACACCAGTCATTGATATTGTAAACAATGGTCAGTCATGATTAGGGACCTCATTTTTACTTTTATAATAACGAAACCATTTTCAGCAACATTCAGCACATATGAGAGCTATACAGGACACATTCACTTCACAGGGAGCAGCAGAGTGCGTCATCTTGAGACAAAAGAACTATATACACAGCACATTAAAAAAACTACTCCAAGCCAGTTGCAATAAAAAATAGTGTGCACACTTAATATGATTAATACAGTAATCTTGCAGAGAGCACAGAAAGACAACATTTGAGATGTTTTTCTTTGAGCGTTTTCTAATTGTATGGCGGTTCTTGCCAAAGTCTGTAATTTTCTTCTTAACAAAAAAAAAAGTTATATTTGATAACTTAATCTAGTTCTATTATCATGTTTTCATATCTGGTTCTTTTGCTGAGGAAAAGCGAAACATCAAGGAAAAATAAAATTAGGTTCTTTAAAATTTGAGGGTGGGTCAAAGTAGACATTGTTCATGGGCAATGAAGACCATAGGCTGGCATTATGCAAATGTATTACAAACCTACACGGGAAGTGAGACTGTAATTGCTGACAAATCGTTTTTTTTTTCTTTTGGGAGATATTACAATTATTTGTCGTTCACTTTGATCTTTAAAACTTTGCAGACCTTTCTACATTCACAAACTACAGTGGGGAGAACAATTATTTGATACACTGCCGATTTTGCAGGTTTGCCCACTTACAAAGCATGTAGAGGTCTGTAATTTTTATCATAGGTACTCTTTAACTGTGAGTGACGGAATCTAAAACAAAAATCCAGAAAATCACATTGTATGATTTTTAAGTAATTAATTTGCATTTTATTGCATTACATAAGTATTTGATACATCAGAAAAGCAGAACTTAATATTTGGTACAGAAACCTTTGTTTGCAATTACAGAGATCATACGTTTCCTGTAGTTCTTGACCAGGTTTGCACACACTGCAGCAGGGATTTTGGCCCACTCCTCCATACAGACCTTCTCCAGATCCTTCAGGTTTCAGGGCTGTCGCTGGGCAATACGGACTTTCAGCTCCCTCCAAAGATTTTCTATTGGGTTCAGGTCTGGAGACTGGCTAGGCCACTCCAGGACCTTGAGATGCTTCTTACGGAGCCACTCCTTAGTTGCCCTGGCTGTGTGTTTCAGGTCGTTGTCATGCTGGAAGACCCAGCCATGACCCATCTTCAATGCTCTTACTAAGGGAAGGAGGTTGTTGGCCAAGATCTCGCGATACATGGCCCCATCCATCCTGCCCTCAATACGGTGCAGTCGTCCTGTCCCCTTTGCAGAAAAGCATCCCCAAAGAATGATGTTTCCACCTCCATGCTTCACGGTTGGGACGGTGTTCTTGGGGTTGTACTCATCCTTCTTTTTCCTCCAAACACGGCGAGTGGAGTTTAGACCAAAAAGCTCTATTTTTGTCCCATCAGACCACATGACCTTCTCCCATTCCTCCTCTGGATCATCCAGATGGTCATTGGCAAACTTCAGACGGGCCTGGACATGCGCTGGCTTGAGCAGGGGGACCTTGCGTGCGCTGCAGGATTTTAATCCATGACGGCGTAGTGTGTTACTAATGGTTTTCTTTGAGACTGTTGTCCCAGCTCTCTTCAGGTCATTGACCAGGTCCTGCCGTGTAGTTCTGGGCTGATCCCTCACCTTCCTCATGATCATTGATGCCCCACGAGGTGAGATCTTGCATGGTGCCCCAGACCGAGGGAGATTGACCGTCATCTTGAACTTCTTCCATTTTCTAATAATTGCGCCAACAGTTGTTGCCTTCTCACCAAGCTGCTTGCCTATTGTCCTGTAGCCCATCCCAGCCTTGTGAAGGTCTACAATTTTATCCCTGATGTCCTTACACAGCTCTCTGGTCTTGGCCATTGTGGAGAGGTTGGAGTCTGTTTGATTGAGTGTGTGGACAGGTGTCTTTTATACAGGTAACGAGTTCAAACAGGTGCAGTTAATACAGGTAATAAGTGGAGAACAGGAGGGCTTCTTAAAGAAAAACTAACAGGTCTGTGAGAGCCGGAATTCTTACTGGTTGGTAGGTGATCAAATACTTATGTCATGCAATAAAATGCAAATTAATTATTTAAAAATCACACAATGTGATTTTCTGGATTTTTGTTTTAGATTCCGTCACTCACAGTTGAAGAGTACCTATGATAAAAATTACAGACTTCTACATGCTTTGTAAGTGGGCAAACCTGGAAAAACGGCAGTGTATCAAATACTTGTTCTCCTCACTGTATATTACACACTGCATGAAAGGTAATATTCGAAAAAAGCATAATAGGGGCACTTTAAATCAAACTAGTATTTGGAATGATAATGTACAGTTTAGTTTTAGAGTTTTAGTGTACTAAAAGGGTAGAATGTGTAAAAGTCTGTAGAAAACACTGAATTGTTATTCAAGTCCTTTTATTTGAATAATTTGAATATGGGCTGTGAATCCTTATTTAGACATTGTGCTAAAAATGCATTTATTGAAACTGTTGCAAACTTTAACGCAGATAACACCATATTCTCCTCTGAAAATAAATAACTGTATGGGCACGTTTAAAATAGAACAAGGTACTAAATAAATTGATACACCAATTAACAGCTATGAACCTGTAATCCTTTGTGTTAATTTAATCAGAGGGTGTGCACGTATTTAGGGATCGTGTTAGGTTGTGATACATAAAAATAGACCTCTTTCCCTGCACCATGTTAAACTGGGTTAAACAGGTATAAGATGAGAATCAAAATTGAATCTGCAACAACCTTTCCTCGTTTTAATAGGAATGGAGGATTTTCTTGCTGTCGATGTTAATGTTTTAGGACTCAGATATGATCAGACACTCAGGCATCATTATGTTCATTAAACAGCACATGATTTTAAGACAGCGAGTAGATGAAAAGCATTACATTTTATCACTCTGCTCACTAATGACTTTGACGTTAATTTGAAATGACAGCAGCAAGATATACAGGAAAAATTCTGAGTGGAAGAATTGTCAAGTTTGGTTTTAATAACCAGGTACAGGGTCTTGTCTTTATTAAGGAAAGGAAGGAATGATTGCTGATTATAATCCCTTTATATAGCTAATTAAATTATATTTAGATTTTTATCCTGTTAGAATTTGGTGTACTATTAAATATTCAAAAGTAATAATTATATGTTTTTTAAATAATTTCTAAATATATATTTCCTATAAATAAATATATAGGCCTCAATCCATAGATAATCAGAGCGTGCTGATATACAGCCATATTGCACGTCTACTCGTTCAATGGCACAAGTGTGTAAATAAATGAGAAACAACAACAGAGTGTCTTTAAAAACACTCTTTTGTGCAGAACTACTTCCTTCCGCCACGGATTCAAATCTCAAGTTTACAGTTTAACAGTTGAGCCCAAGCCTCCATTACTGATTCTAAAACGTCACTTTAGAACTAGTAACGAAGGAACGTTGAGTCCCTTCATTGAAGCTTATTGTATTATGTAGTGTAGAGTATTATGAGAGAGAGATCGACTAAATGAGTGCATTACCTGCATCTAGCTGATATTCTTCACGTCAATCTTGTATTCATAATCACAAAATCAGTTTGAATGTTCGCTTTCTTTGTCCTTTTAACAGTTAAGGGGATTTCCCATGACAGCGCTAGTCAATGCATTTGTAAGTTACGTCTTATTGTTTACAACCTTGTTTAAGTCCCTTTTAAATATAAAAGTCTTTGCTACTGACTCACTCATAAACTTTCATTTAAGACGAAATCACAAACGGACCCTTTCTCAATACCAAATACGGCATGTTATTTATATAAAATACTATTTATTGAAAATTAATATTTAAATAAACAATATTAGCTATTATAAAAGTGTAAGAAGGTTGTACAATAGGAAATAAACAAAGCAAACAGCTCAGTCAAAAGTACAAAAGCAGCGCTAGTTATAGTACAGGATTTCAGTTAAATAAAAATATAAAGTTATGAAAATGAACTTTGCCCTCAGCCAAATCGATTTGCTCTAGAACAAGTAATTAGATTAATAAAACCAAAGATGCCCGCTTGATATACCCAAAATGAATTACACCTCATGTTTAAACACTATCTACATAAGAGCCAGCAGTAAATTCCTGAAGGTCTGGCCGAGATAAAGCTGTCCTCTGTGGGTACATGAGCGCTGAACAGCCACTTACGGTCTGGAGCTTACATCTCCGAAAACGTCTAAACAAATTGTCAAATATGCACTATGTTTATACATAAGTCGCATATTTGAGGTCTAAATAACTACATTCTCACCTGAAAAACTCTTAAAACCACATTCTGTGACACAATAACAGTAGTATTTGTAAAAAAAAATACGGTGGATTTGCTCGACCGCCATGACAGTCGCCGCAAGCAGAGTGATACAAACGGAGTATTGGTTTAGAGCTCATACTGGGGGAATATTACATGCCTTGAAAAGGCTCTCAGCCAATCAGATTCGAGAACCAGAAAGAAATATTGTATAAATATATATAATCTGATCTGATATACAATATACAAATATGATTTCATTACATGACAGTCCTAAAGATCAGATTTGAGAAGCATCACAATAGGGTGCAGTGTCAACAAAGCCAAAATGTTTGGCTCTGTTTCACTTAGGCACATTATTAATGCTAATGAAAAGTACACCAGTTGAATTTTTGCATTCCTATCAAAAGCTGTGGAATATGAGATGCACATATGGGATGCACATCCCTCCCGTTCTCTTTCTCTCTCCTGGTGGGATTGCAGCAGGACTCCCTAAATGACAGGCCTCATGCAGTAGTGAGAGCAGACAGGCTGAGAGCAAGGGTGCTTCTGCATGCTGATTCTAAAACACATGTCATCTGTTTAGGCGGGATGTGTTCCGAGCCGCTCTACAGGAGGGATCTATCTCTCGTCTAGTCTCATCAGTCAGCCAAGCACAAATCACTTCGGCGAGAGAAGGCAGCTGACAATAATGATGCCTTCTCATTTGAATGACAAACAAATGCACAGTGTCGGACAAGACGTTTGCATGTGGTTTACCTTTGAATAGTGTACAATAATATGCAGTCCGTGACAGCAAGATTACAAGCTGTCCCTCTGTCAATTTATAATCTGTCCATTTTTCATTGGAGACCCAATTTAAAAAAACGTAAAGTGCATATTAACATAACAATGGGCCTGAGATTTACCGGTCCTGCTTTTTACTTGACAGCAACTCCGTTGTTATGAAATCTATGCATTTCACAGTTGCATTTCACAAAAGAAAAAGTGAGTCTTTCTTGGGTCTGTTATATTAAGGGAATGGAAACTTACATTAAAGGAGTAGAACTTTTATGATTTACTCACTCACATCATTGTGGTTGTTGTTACTCTCATGTTGCCTGTTTTATTTTATTTTATCTGTGACTGTGAAATATAAAAGAAGATGTTGGGCAGAATGTCTGAGCATCTGTTTTCCATACAAGGAAAGTGAACGGTTATTTATACATCTGAAGGAATAAAATGCACATATACACACACACATACAGTGGGGAGAACAAGTATTTGATACACTGCCGATTTTGCAGGTTTTCCTACTTACAAAGCATGTAGAGGTCTGTAATTTTTATCATAGGTACACTTCAACTGTGAGAGACAGAATCTAAAACAAAAATCCAGAAAAATCACATTGTATGATTTTTAAATAATTAATTTGCATTTTATTGCATGACATAAGTATTTGATCACCTACCAACCAGTAAGAATTCCGGCTCTCACAGACCTGTTAGTTTTTCTTTAAGAAGCCCTCCTGTTCTCCACTCATTACATGTATTAACTGCACCTGTTTGAACTCGTTATCTGTATAAAAGACACCTGTCCACACACTCAATCAAACAGACTCCAACCTCTCCACAATGGCCAAGACCAGAGAGCTGTGTAAGGACATCAGGGATAAAATTGTAGACCTGCACAAGGCTGGGATGGGCTACATGACAATAGGCAAGCAGCTTGGTGAGAAGGCAACAACTGTTAGCGCAATTATTAGAAAATGGAAGAAGTTCAAGATGACGGTCAATCTCCCTCGGTCTGGGGCACCATGCAAGATCTCACCTCGTGGGGCATCAATGATCATGAGGAAGGTGAGGGATCAGCCCAGAACTACACGGCAGGACCTGGTCAATGACCTGAAGAGAGCTGGGACCACAGTCTCAAAGAAAACCATTAGTAACACACTACGCCGTCATGGAGTAAAATCCTGCAGCGCACGCAAGTCCTCCTGCTCAAGCCAGCGCATGTCCAGGCCCGTCTGAAGTTTGTGTTTGGAGGAAGAAGAAGGATGAGTACAACCCCAAGAACACCATCCCAACCGTGAAGCATGGAGGTGGAAACATCATTCTTTGGGGATGCTTTTCTGCAAAGGGGACAGGACGACTGCACCGTATTGAGGGGAGGATGGATGGGGCCATGTATCGCGAGATCTTGGCCAACAACCTCCTTCCCTCAGTAAGAGCATTGAAGATGGGGCGTGGCTGGGTCTTCCAGCATGACAACGACCCGGAACACACAGCCAGGGCAACTAAGGAGTGGCTCTGTAAGAAGCATCTCAAGGTCCTGGAGTGGCCTAGCCAGTCTCCAGACCTGAACTCAATAGAAAAACTTTGGAGGGAGCTGAAAGTCCGTATTGCCCAGCGACAGCCCCGAAACCTGAAGGATCTGAAGAAGGTCTGTATGGAGGCGTGGGCCAAAATCCCTGCTGCAGTGTGTGCAAACCTGGTCAAGAACTACAGGAAACGTATGATCTCTGTAATTGCAAACAAAGGTTTCTGTACCAAATATTAAGTTCTGCTTTTCTGATGTATCAAATACTTATGTCATGCAATAAAATGCAAATTAATTACTTAAAAATCATACAATGTGATTTTCTGGGGTTTTGTTTTAGATTCCGTCTCTCACAGTTGAAGAGTACCTATGATAAAAATTACAGACTTCTACATGCTTTGTAAGTGGGCAAACCTGCAAAATCGGCAGTGTATCAAATACTTGTTCTCCCCACTGTATATATACAAACCCGATTCCAAAAAAGTTGGGACACTGTACAAATTGTGAATAAAAAAGGAATGCAATAATTTACAAATCTCATAACTTATATTTTATTCACAATAGAATATAGATAACATATCAAATGTCGAAAGTGAGACATTTTGAAATGTCATGCCAAATATTGGCTCATTTTGGATTTCATGAGAGCTACACATTCCAAAAAAGTTGGGACAGGTAGCAATAAGAGGCCGGAAAAGTTAAATGTACATATAAGGAACAGTTGGAGGACCAATTTGTAACTTATTAGGTCAATTGGCAACATGATTGGGTATAAAAAGAGCCTCTCAGCGTGGCAGTGTCTCTCAGAAGTCAAGATGGGCAGAGGATCACCAATTCCCCCAATGCTGTGGCGAAAAATAGTGTAGCAATATCAGAAAGGAGTTTCTCAGAGAAAAACTGCAAAGAGTTTGAAGTTATCATCATCTACAGTGCATAATATCATCCAAAGATTCAGAGAATCTGGAACAATCTCTGTGCGTAAGGGTCAAGGCCAGAAAACCATACTGGATGCCCGTGATCTTCGGGCCCTTAGACGGCACTGCATCACATACAGGAATGCTACTGTAATGGAAATCACAACATGGGCTCAGGAATACTTCCAGAAAACATTGTCGGTGAACACAATCCACCGTGCCATTCGCCGTTGCCGGCTAAAACTCTATAGGTCAAAAAAGAAGCCATATCTAAACATGATCCAGAAGCGCAGGCGTTTTCTCTGGGCCAAGGCTCATTTAAAATGGACTGTGGCAAAGTGGAAAACTGTTCTGTGGTCAGACGAATCAAAATTTGAAGTTCTTTTTGGAAAACTGGGACACCGTGTCATCCGGACTAAAGAGGACAAGGACAACCCAAGTTGTTATCAGCGCTCAGTTCAGAAGCCTGCATCTCTGATGGTATGGGGTTGCATGAGTGCGTGTGGCATGGGCAGCTTACACATCTGGAAAGGCACCATCAATGCTGAAAGGTATATCCAAGTTCTAGAACAACATATGCTCCATCCAGACGTCGTCTCTTTCAGGGAAGACCTTGCATTTTCCAACATGACAATGCCAGACCACATACTGCATCAATTACAACATCATGGCTGCGTAGAAGGATCCGGGTACTGAACCCATAGAAAACATTTGGTGCATCATAAAGAGGAAGATGCGACAAAGAAGACCTAAGACAGTTGAGCAACTAGAAGCCTGTATTAGACAAGAATGGGACAACATTCCTATTCCTAAACTTGAGCAACTTGTCTCCTCAGTCCCCAGACGTTTGCAGACTGTTATAAAAAGAAGAGGGGATGCCACACAGTGGTAAACATGGCCTTGTCCCAACTTTTTTGAGATGTGTTGATGCCATGAAATTTAAAAATCAATTTTTTCCCTTAAAATGATACATGTTCTCAGTTTAAACATTTGATATGTCATCTATGTTGTATTCTGAATAAAATATTGAAATTTGAAACTTCCACATCATTGCATTCTGTTTTTATTCACAATTTGTACAGTGTCCCAACTTTTTTGGAATCGGGTTTGTATATATATATATACATATATGTTATTTATGTAATTTATTCTTGTGTTGGTAAAGCTGAATTTTCAGCATCATTACTTCAGTCTTCAGTGTCACATGATCCTTCAGAAATCATTCTAATATGCTGATTTGCCGCTCAAGAACATTTCTTGTTATATCATCATCAATTATAGATTTCTTATTGTCAATATATAGTGCATATGTAGCATCCTACCTAATTAAAGGCAAAAAAAATGAACATTTATGTGCATTTCATAGTAGATTTGATGCCTTGTTTGTAGTGTTCTTCCCTTTGCCTGACAGCAGATTACCACAGGTGGGAAATCTGTGTATTTCACTGATTCTGCCCTGCATCTGTTCCATAAAGCCTCAGTCTTCTTATAAACCCTCCATTTTTACTTTCTCATCAGTTCCGCCAGTAATCCTGAAGCTAGATGAGCCGGAACGGCGCCATCACACCTGCATCGAGTTCACCGTGAGGGGCTTTCCCCATCCCACACTGCGCTGGTTCCACAAGGATCGTGAGATCCTGCAGAGCAAATATATCTACACGGAGATGGAGTACTACCAAGATTACTTGGAAGGCTGCTTGAATTTTGAGAACCCAACGCATTACGACAATGGATACTACACCCTAGTAGCCAATAACTCCCTTGGGTCAGTTACCAAAACTGTCCACGGCTATTTCCTTGAGCCACCGTTCAATGAGGATGACGGTAAGTCTACACAATGTAATTGATCATTTATCATGAGGTATGAATTTGCTCTGATATTTATTCATTTTTTTATTCTGATACATCCTGAGATATATGTACAGTACCTATCAAAAGTTTGGAAACATTATAATTTTTTTATGTTTTTGAAGTCTCTTATGCTCACCAAGGCTGTATTTATTTAATCAAAAATACAGTAAAACAGTAATATTGTGAAATATTGTTACAATTTAAAATAATTGCTTTCTATTTTAATGTTTAAAAACTGTAATTTATTACTGTGATCAAAGCTGAATTTTCAGCATCAGAAGATTTATATTTAATATATGTTTTAATAAATGTAATAAATAAATTTAATAAATGCAAATAAATGTTGTTCATTGAACTTTCTATTTGTCACAGAAACCTGAAAAAAGTATCACCATTTAAGCAGCACAACTGTTACATTGATAATAATAATAATAATAATAATAATAATAAATGTTTCCTGAGCAGCAAATCAGCATATTAGAATGATTTCTGAAGGATCATGTGACACTGAAGACTGGAGTGATGATGCTGAAAATGTAGCTTTGCATCACAGGAATAAATTACATTTTAAAATTTAAATTTAAATAGTCTAATTTTAATAGAAAACAGTTTTTTAATTTGTAATATTATTTCAAAATGTTACTGTTTTACTGTATTTATGATTAAATAAATGTAGCCTTGGTGAGCATAAGAGACTTATTTCAAAAAAATGAAAAAATATATTATAACAATTATAACATTTTCTTTTTTCTTGTTTTTTCTCCTCTTGCTGTTCTTTTAGGAATAATTGAATACAGTAAGTGCCTCTCTTTTTGACATAAAACATACAGACAGACAAAACATATTGGTCACATTTCATGTCCTTGTTCTGGCTTGTTCAAATCATAACAAATATTTAGTTTCAAATACACTATAATCTATGACCTTAAATACAGCATTGAAGGAATTGATAAGACAATATCATCTTTCAAGCATTCTCTCATACACTAGGTCTTCTCAAGTGCACACAGAACTTAGTAAACAAGAACGTATTACATAGTAACCACCATTCCATACTTGAAGTCTTCCTTTTTGTCTAGTGTCTGTAAAAGAGGACACCCCTAATGACAATTTACAGAGATAAACTGAAGAATAGCCCTTATGAATTGCAGCATGTATTCGACACGTATGCAAGCTCTGTGCATTAAGATTTCATGATGGTGTAATTGTTTTTGAGTCCAGCGGAGGACGGCTCGTGCTTTGGGTGTATGATGCAGCAATATGTGAGCCCTGCTGTACCTCTGCTATTACGGTTCAATTAAATGGCAATTCCTCTCTGACACTTGTGAACAAGCCACACAGGTTGAGACAAAACCCTCCCTACAAACAATGTGGCTTTCAGGCAGAATCATAAATGTAGCCAAGAAGTGAAATGAAAAGTACTTTTTATATACAGTATAAAAATTCTTATATTTATTGTTGTTGGCTATTGGTTGACATATTTGACATTAATTATAATATATATATATATATATATATATATATATATATATATATTGGGCAAAACAATGGCTTGATTTTCAAACATTTCAAAAGTAAACCGAGAAATATTCAAAGTACTAAAAAGTGTGACAACTAGCCCCGCTCTCCTCTGCATCAGTGTTATTTTAGTATTATATATTTAATATTATAGCATTTATTAATATTTTGAATTATCTTTTTATTTTTATATTTTCAGTTTAGTTTGTTTTAGTGATTTTGTTATGTGCTGTTGTTTTTATTAGTTTAATATTTCTATTTAGCTTTCTTTTTCAGTTTTAGTTTTAGTAGTTTTAGTAGTACAACTTAAACTTATTGGTAACACTTTATTTTAGGGTTCAATTCTTGCTATTAGCTAGTTGTTTATTAGCATGCATATTACTAGGATTTTGGCTGTTTATTAGTACTTATAAAGCACATATTAATGCCTTATTCTGCATGACCATATTCTACATCCCTTAATCCTACCCAATACCTAAACTTAAACGATACAAAAACTACCTTACTAACTATTAATAAGCAGTAAATTAGGAGTTTAATGAGGCAAAAGTTGTAGTTAATAGTGAATATGTGTTCCCCATACTAAAGTGTTACCAACTTATTTTATTTCAGTTGATAAGGCAACATTTCTTATTTTCTAATTTTTCATGTAACACTATATTATATTTTATTTCAGCTTTATTTTAATTAACAAAAACAATTTTTATACTTTTAGTTTTAGTTAATATCAATACTGCTCTGCAAAAATGAAAGTTTTTTTTGGCCTCCTCAATTGTGCAATGCCATTTCTATTTCCTGTAGCTCCAACACCTGAAGATGAGGCGAAGAGACCTGAAGAAGATTCATTCGGAGTAAGATGTCCTTTCTGTCTGAAAAAGGCTGAAGTTCTCCTTTAATTTCGATTGTTCTTTTCAGCAGACGAAGCTGTGTCATTGACTGCTTTATTGTTTTTTTCCTGTAGATGTCAGTTGCTGTTGGTTTGGCTGGCTTTGGTTGCGTCTTCCTCATTGTGATTTTCGTCCTCATCAACAAGTATAGCCGGCGTAACAAATTTGGAATAAAAGGTATGAATAGATTATTCTGGTAGATTTCCTTCATGTTAAAATTCTCCTTCAAGGCAACATTTGAATCCATATTTTAAGTTTTGATGGATATTCAATGGATTTTTGGTTGGATGGAGTTTTATAGGGAATTGATTGGATCATGAAAAGTGGTCTCTATACGACAGGTGCTAGGATGGGAGAAATTGAAAAGTAAGAGGACTTTGTGAAGACAGATGAAAAGGAAAGTCAGTTTAGAGCAAGTTATTATTTTTTGGTAAAAGATTATAAAGACAAACATTTGTGTCTTAATGTGTCTTCAAGTAAAAGGGTCCATTTTGATTTCATGTTGACTTTGAATATTTTATTCGCAGTGGCAAAAAGCAAAAGTAGAGAAAAAAAAATTCTTAATTCTTTTCGCCCTTTCTCGAAGCAACACAATAGATTTCCTCAGTCTTTCAGTTGTCAATCACCCCGAGGAACTCAGTAACATAATAGTTCTCGGCTTTGGTTTTGGGCTATGTTTAGTGCCTGCTTTTAAACAGTGGTCTGGCACATCATTAGTCAGATAGGGTTTGGTTTGTGCTGTGTGGGTTTGTGTGAATAGAATTTGAGTTGAATGCATCCTCCAGTCTCAGACCTTGGGGAGGCAGTTGGCGGAAATGCCTGCGAGTCTTTCTTTGGTTAGCCTGACTTCCTCTGCTAATATTATAGTTTATATCACTGTGGTGCAAGTGTTTTCAGAGATATGTTTTTATTCAAACCTACATTTGTAGTAGGGGTGGGCAGTACCACAAAAATATAAAAAATAATAAAATAAAAACTTATGACGATGATGTGACAACAAATGGAAGGTACTTTTCTTTGTAACTATTTTGCATTGATCATATTAATCATATCATTCAAGTTATGAATCTTATCTGAAAGGGATGCCTGATGTTCAACCCAAAATACAATTTCTGCCATCATTTACTCATTTTGTTCCAAACCTATATGCAATTTTCTAGATAAATATACGGCTGTCGCAATTATTGATTAATCGTTTGATGATGGTTATTCGATATAATCGCAATTATTTGGGATAACCTCAGTAAGTGTGCAGTTTACATTTCAATCACGTTTTGCCATCTGAATAAGGGAAATTATATTGAAGTTATTATATTATATCCAGTATTACAATCACAGTTATATAGCTGAGACTTGCATCTTCTCCCAGCATTGTCCTCACTTCACTCTGCTTTCCAATAATGACTGTGTGTCCGAGGCAGTATGTAAAAGAGGAAACAAATGACAGAAAATTATTTTATGCAGACCTCATATCCATCTTTGCTTTTTAAAGATTACGACCCTAAACCAACAAAAACACGTTGGTCTATGCATAACCCTCTTGACCCAAGACTCTCTGCTCTTTTCTCATATATGTGTCATAACAGGAAACACTCTCCTTTTTTTATGACAGTCCTGTAAGAGACAGAGAATAGGAGCTCCGTTCAATCCGAGAGGAACGGCTCATTTTGTCTCACGCTCATTGGCAAGTTTGAAGAGGCATAAAAGGATTGACACTCAAAGCGTGACGTCAATACAAGCCCTTTTCAGAACGCTGGCCTTCCCACAATACACCACTTGTACTGTTTTTCTCTTCAAATCAGCTGGAGGTCTTAGGCAGCCATTACCTCAGATTGAGCTGTATTGGATTTTTGCCTCACTCAATCATTCTGGAGCCTTTTTTTGCAGTTGGAGTTTGATCACAGGCTATTTTGGGGCAGGCAGTATAATCTGATTTTGTGTGTGTTGTGTGTGCATTTTCCTTGCTTTTTGTGTTTGGAACATTAGATTGCTATTAAATCATCAGATCATAAATGGATGTTGTGCTGCACAACGTTGGATTGATTTGGCTTGCCTTTCAGGGCACTTCTGCAGTTGGTAAAGCTTCATAATCTGGCTCAGTCTTCACTTCAATGTTTGGGTGAAATTGAGAGTTTGTAAAGTGGTAAAATTCACGAGAGGGATAACAGTATTTGACTATTCTTAATTTAAGACCATCTTGAGAATGTTTTTTTTAATTTTCCCTAATGTATTTACTAAATGGACTATTCAGACAGTAATTATTTCTTAAAGGTGTAGTCCATAGTAATTTGTTCCCTTTCAGTCACGTTCGACATATGAATTGGGATCTATTTTCAGAGACCAATCTACTTCGAGTGTTTAGAAACGAGCCAATGAAGATTGGCATGCGGTTGATGCAATCCACGATCCGCCCCGCATTGCGGGTATAAATACGGAAGTGGAAGTACTGCATATTGCTTTCAACTTCGGAGCCGAACAGTACCTTTGTGTGTGTGTTCCTACGAAGAGTGTTTTCAAAGTGAGTCTCGTGAAGAGGATCGCTCCAGTGTTCCGGTGTCGGTGTGACGGTGCCTTACAGCGGTGGTCGCGAGGAAGAAACAAACAGCTTTTCAGTTTTCACAGCTCGCTGGGCGTTTTTCCCTTTGAGTGCTTTCAGCGGGCTTGCACCTTTGAACCGCTGCGAGCCGCGGCCATTTCCCCTGTGTGCCTCGGCACTGATTGGAGCGGTTTTTTCCTTTTCTAAAAGAGCAACATGGTTTGACCCTGCGTCTTTTTCAAGATGTCATTCAAGCTGTGTGTTTCTGGATGCCGTCGTTATCTGTCCCCAGTTGACGGACACGATCACTGTCTCACGTGTTTGGGCGTTCAGCGCACTGAGGCGGCTTTCGTGGATGACTCATGTTCCCACTGCGGGAACATGACCATCGCAGTATTACGGTCTAGAAACCGATCGACTGACTCCTGACTACACTCGATGGTGGCGCAGCTAAGGGCTACGTGGAGATCCCCCCAGTAGAGCAGTCGGTAGCGATGCAGCTGTGTCCGAAGACCGCTACTGACTGGTGGGGAAATCCGTGTCTCCCCTCCTGGGCGTGTAAGTTCTCGTCCGGACTAACGGGCAAGGCTTACACAGCCTGTGGAGAAGCCACGTCATCTTTGCATGCCATGGCGCTCCTGCAGGTCTACCAGGCCAAAGCGCTCAAGGAACTAGTTCCGACCCAGGGGTTATGCAGGAACTGCAGGGGTTATGCAGGGGCACTCTATGGCACCCGCGTCCAGACCTCTGGAAACACCATGTCTGGTCCCTGGACGGGATGCGGAGGTTCTAGGTGACCTGCCACAAGCAGTGGTAGACACCATCACTTCTGCTAGAGCCCCCTCTATGAGGCGCCTCTACGCACTGAAGTGGAACCTGTTCTTCCCTCGTCTTGGCTTACCAGTCCCAAGACGTGCCTTGCCCGTTCGGGGTGCGAGCGCAATCCACAAGGAGTGTAGCTTCCTCCTGGGCGCTGGCTCAAGGCGCCTCGCTGACAGACATACACTCACCTAAAGGATTATTAGGAACACCATACTAATACTGTGTTTGACCCCCTTTCGCCTTCAGAACTGCCTTAATTCTACGTGGCATTGATTCAACAAGGTGCTGAAAGCATTCTTTAGAAATGTTGGCCCATATTGATAGGATAGCATCTTGCAGTTGATGGAGATTTGTGGGATGCACATCCAGGGCACGAAGCTCCCGTTCCACCACATCCCAAAGATGCTCTATTGGGTTGAGATCTGGTGACTGTGGGGGCCATTTTAGTACAGTGAACTCATTGTCATGTTCAAGAAACCAATTTGAAATGATTCGAGCTTTGTGACATGGTGCATTATCCTGCTGGAAGTAGCCATCAGAGGATGGGTACATGGTGGTCATAAAGGGATGGACATGGTCAGAAACAATGCTCAGGTAGGCCGTGGCATTTAAACGATGCCCAATTGGCACTAAGGGGCCTAAAGTGTGCCAAGAAAACATCCCCCACACCATTACACCACCACCACCAGCCTGCACAGTGGTAACAAGGCATGATGGATCCATGTTCTCATTCTGTTTACGCCAAATTCTGACTCTACCATCTGAATGTTTCAACAGAAATCGAGACTCATCAGACCAGGCAACATTTTTCCAGTCTTCAACTGTCCAATTTTGGTGAGCTCGTGCAAATTGTAGCCTCTTTTTCCTATTTGTAGTGGAGATGAGTGGTACCCGGTGGGGTCTTCTGCTGTTGTAGCCCATCCGCCTCAAGGTTGTGCGTGTTGTGGCTTCACAAATGCTTTGCTGCATACCTCGGTTGTAACGAGTGGTTATTTCAGTCAAAGTTGCTCTTCTATCAGCTTGAATCAGTCGGCCCATTCTCCTCTGACCTCTAGCATCAACAAGGCATTTTCGCCCACAGGACTGCCGCATACTGGATGTTTTTCCCTTTTCACACCATTCTTTGTAAACTCTAGAAATAGTTGTGCGTGAAAATCCCAGTAACTGAGCAGATTGTGAAATACTCAGACCGGCCCGTCTGGCACCAACAACCATGCCACGCTCAAAATTGCTTAAATCACCTTTCTTTCCCATTCTGACATTCAGTTTGGAGTTCAGGAGATTGTCTTGACCAGGACCACACCCCTAAATGCATTGAAGCAACTGTCATGTGATTGGTTGATTAGATAATTGCATTAATGAGAAATTGAACAGGTGTTCCTAATAATCCTTTAGGTGAGTGTATGTAGAGCTGCGGGCTGGGCGACACCTAACATGTTCGCTAGATTTTATAGCCTCCGTGTTGAGCCGGTATCTTCCCGCATCCTCGCCCCCAGTGGCCAGTAGCGCTAAGTGCCCGTTCTAGTGTCGGCTTGCAACGCCACTCCCGCCCTCTGGGCTGGATACGTGCGTTTATTCTCTCCAGTTGTGTTCCCCGGAAACGGCTAACCCTGTGAGCTCCTCCATCACCCCTTCGGTGTCAGACGTTGCGGCCGTCTGACGCCAGGCCTGCACCCGTATGCTTGTGGAACGTGTGTGTAGGCTGGGGTCCATATGTAGCGGTTCCCTAACGGCAACCCCATATGTGTATCCTCACGGTACCAGCTACCCTACTCGGCTAGCCCCGTGTCTTCCCTTGACAGAGCCCGCTCTGTCGTCTCTGGTGGTGTTCTTCCCCCCCTGGGATCAGGTTGGATCCACCCCAGAGACTGCCATATGTAGCACTACCTTGAAGGACGTGGCTCCGCAGCGTACCATCTCCACGACACGGGCACGCTTTCCCAGCGTTATCCAATAGTCATACTGAGTGGGTCTTGCAGGAACAGCAGTGACTGACCTTCCCTGCCAGGAGCCCTGACTCCCACTCCAACATAGGTGTGGTCCAGCGAGCTCAGGCAGGGCGCTGGAAGGGCCAGCATCCCTGGCGTGTTGGTAGGGATTCCAATTCGTCGGTCAGTTCCGACGTACGTCGAACGTGACCGACTGAAAGGGAACGTCTCGGTTACATATGTAACCCTCGTTCCCTGAAGGAGGGAACGGAGACGTACGTCCCGTTGCCAGGTGCTGTGCTTCAGCTGAAGGCCCGAGTCACTCGTCTCAGCTCCTCAGTTGAAAAGCGATATGCGGTACTTCCGCTTCCGTATTTATATAAATTCATACATGTTTAGAACAACTTGAGGGTGAATGAGGGTGAATAGAATTTTCATTTTTGAAATTTTCATCCCTTTAAGGTGATGTGCGTGGAAGAAAAATTGCACTTATGCATTCAAATGGCAGTCGTTTTATGGGGAGAAGAGCTATTTTAGGGAACTTGTAAGCCCAAATAAGTTGACAAAACAGTTAATCAGTTGCATCAATTTTTTTAAGTTAAGAAATTCAAAGTTTAAGTAAGCAGAACTGGCAATTTTATGCTCATACATTTTAATTGCTCTTAACTTGAAAATTTGGATTAAGTTAATTCATACATTTAACTTAAAATTATCACGTAATCTCAATTTAAATATTTTTACTAGTGGAAATTGAACAAATGCTAATTGGTAACGCAATGCTTTCATAACATTAGCATAGCAATTGCTGAAAGAGTATGGCAATAAAAAAACATTTAACATATATCGGTTCTCAAACCAAGCTCATGCTCCACTTGTCACCATGATGATAACCCCCAAAAGACATATATAACAGAAACTCTTCTAAATTAGCATAGCAAAGCATTAAACACTACTAAATCTCCCGCTTAACATTAATCTTGCACAAAAAAAAGCATTATATAACACTTAATTTTAGCATTTACTCTCCCTTTCGAGTGTCATGGCAAAGCATGCTGGGAAATTAAAATCCCAGCCCAGTTTCAGTTAAATGTAAGTTTGTCTAAATGAAGTTCATAAAACTCAAAACAATGAAACAATTCAGATTACTTACAATGTGTCAGTTTCATGAACTCAAAAGAAAGAGAAAGTTCTAAATACTTATAAAAGTTGATTGAACTAATTTGTTTAATTTGAGTTTGCCTACTCAAACCAATTAATTATTTTGAGCATTAGGGTTTACAGTGTCTAAGTTCGTTTCTGTTACATGACCATATTGCAACATTATGGCAAGGAAGCAAAGCGTTAATGCGTAGCCTGCCTGTTACTGTCATTATAATGCTCATTTTTAACACTTTACCTGATTCGATGTTGGCCCTATTGCACTTAGCAGTGCTCAGAAAGAACCTGAATTTTGCTCAATTTCTCATTTTTCTTTAAGATTTTAATTGACAACCTTGGTGTTTGTTGAACCACAGTGATACAACCACATATTATCGCATATAAATTATCCTCACATCCTTGTATAAAACAACTTCTGTTGAAATAAGACCTAAATACCTACATTTTTTTTCTCAGTACAAAGAGCGGCTTGATTGTATCCTGTCTCAATTTTTTATTTAAATGTGCATACATTTGAAACGGAAGCGTTTGGTCTTTGCTTGAACAATTTCCTGGTTCTGTGGAGGGAAACTTCTGTTCAGTTCCTGTCCCCTATCAATAAAAAAGGCCAATAAGAATATAACTGATTTGCATTACCAAAGAAGAAAGTACCCAGGAAATGTTGTTTTCAAGCATTTCTTCTTACAACATTTCCGCTGGGGATATTTAAGATGTTTTATTGAATTGAGTTCCATATAATGCATTAATTTCCTGTCTCAGGACATGATGTTTTAAGAGAGCTTCAGTCTTGTGTCTTATCTTACGGTCATTGTTTTATCTGAATTATAATCAGACATTTTGTCCAGCCTCAGATCTGTAATATAATCAGCTTGCTTCATCCCTCCATGATATAGAAGTGACATTAAAGATACAGCGGGTCTCATTCACTAACTGCGCACACACATATTCGTGTGTAAAACCTGTGTGCTGTTTTTATCTAGACATATTGATCCATAAATTAGAAATTTTTCAAAAAAAAACAAATGACAAGAGTAAAAGAACGTTCACGTTTATGTGTCCTGTTTAAACGTCTAATTTGCGTCGCTGTACAGACTTCAGAAGGACCCAAGTGTCAGGAACAAGTGGATGGATTATTTTTATTGGCATCCCGGACCTTGTCGAAAGGGTTATATGTTTGTTCAGAGCATTTGACTGCAGATTGATTTGTAAACGAGGCACAGTGTAATGGAAACTTTTGTTGAAAGATGAATCAGCCAACTGTATTGGATCTGTATTGGATAGAAGCTACGTCGCAAACTGTAAAAAAATTATTATGCTTTGTCTATAAATTAAGGTTTTATATTGATGTTTTTCCTATGCAATGACGTTAGCCAATCACAACAGTGGCCGTATACTGACAAGCTATAATCATTAATGTATAAATAATCATTTTTTTGTGAGTATATGGCTATATTATGGAATAATATTTATGAAAAAAAACAAAACATTAGCATTATAAGTAATACTCAAGGAACATATTACAATATTAAAACAAATCTATGTCATGACCCCTTTAGGTTCTGCATAAAAATGCTGCGTTGCTGCATGTGCTCTAATGCAGAAAGTGCTCATATGTAGATGTTTTGGATGGGTATTATGATAATTACTAACTTTGGCTATGTGCAACTGCATTCAGAATTATCCGGATTCATCAGGATATGATGTTGCGCTCTAGGGCTTCTGTTTTTAATAAATGATACATCCCAAATAACAAATAATAATACATTTAAAAGTTAAAATACACTTTCTGTTTCACTTTGTGAAAGCTTAGAAGCTTTGTATTCACAAGAGGTCAGGACATATTCTCACTATGTGAATTTGTAGGTCAGTTTTCAACAAACCTGAGCGTTGGTATGCAGCAAAAGACAAAATGTCTGCATATGTTTGAATGGAAGTGAATGAAGTGTGCAACTGTTGTTTTTTTTTAAAACATGTTTTTGAAAGAAGTCTCAGTAACACAATAAGGTCCCAGTAGCTGCGTTACCTAACATTAACTTGTGCATTAATGAGCAATACATTTGTTACAGTATTTATTATTAATTTTTGTTAACGTTAATTAATTTAATGTTACTAATGTTAACAAATGTAACCTTATTGTAAAGTATAACAAAGTTTATTTTGCTCACCAAGGCAGCATTTATTATTTGAAAAAAAACAAAAAAAAAACAGTAAAAACGGTAATACTTGAGAAATATTATTACAGTTTAAAAAAAAACAATGTTTAAAATATTTTAAAATGTAATTTATTCCTGTGATGCAAATCTGAATTTTCAGCATCATTACTCCAGTCTTGTGTCACATGATCCTTCAGAAATCGTTATAATTCTTATTATTATCAATGTTGAATGTTGAATAATTGAAACAATGTTGAAAACAATGTTGTTCTGCTTAATATTTTTGTGGAAACCAGAATGCATTTTGTTTCAGGACTGATAGAAATTGTATTATTTGACATAGAAATCTTATGAAAGTCTTTACTGTCACTTTCAAACAATTAAATCATCCTTGGTGAATAAAAATAATATATATATTTTTTTTAAATATATCCTCGTAACCCCAAACTAATAATATATATTATATAGTGTATAATCCATCCATCCATCTCTATCTATCAGTATAGATAGATATACTGATCTATCTATACTGATAGATATAGATAGATCAGTATCTGTCTGATCTGCCTGTCCATCCATCCATCCATCTGCGTCTGTTCATCCATTCATCCATCCATCTCTATATATCCATCTATCAGTCTATCCAACTTTCTCTCTGCCTATCCATCCATCCATCCATCCATCTCCGTCTGTCTATCCATCCATACATCTCTATATATCCATCTAATCACTCTATCCAGCTGTCTGTCCGTCCATCCATCCATCCATCCATCAATTCGTCCATCCATCCATCCATCACTCTATCCAGCTGTCTGTCTGTCTGTCCGTCCATCCATCCATCCATCCATCCATCCATCCATCCATCCATCCATCCATCCATCCATCCATCCATCCATCCATCAATCCATCCATCTAAAAGTCTAAATAGCATTCTCAATTCAGTTCTGAATTACACATAACCCTGGTAACCCTGAAAGTCTTTACTGTCACATTTTAACAATGTAATGCATCATTGGTGAAAAAAAAAAAAAAATTTCTTTAGAAAAAAAAAAACAAAAAAAAATTATCTTACTGAACCCAAACTAATTGTATATATTATATAGTGTGCTTGGTTACATCTTAATGTCATCATCAGACATCTGAAATGACATGACATATGCCTTTTGTCCAATATTGGAGAGGAAGACTGAGCTATGATGACACATGATCTTAACATCACTAACTGCATATGACAGGATTTATTTTAGCATCACTGCGAAAACCCTCCTCTTTGCTTCCCCTCCATGCTCTTTGCCCTGATAGCTCACCTGCCTATTAAGATCTTATCATTGCTGTCACAAGGGCTTAAACCTTCCTCGGCTACATTACCGCAGCAAGCCAAGGGCTGTTTAGCACACATCATCAAACCCAAGGATTTCACGCCTGACTGACTCACCTTGCCCCAGCAAAATGAAGCAGTCAATGGAGCCACACATAGAACAACAGCTCACATGTGAAGACTCCCGCGAACATGTCTGAAACATCCCTGACATGCAGTTTCTTTGACAGACGGCTATGCACAAAGACACTCTGAAGCTGTCGCTGATACGGAACAATAACTGCTTTCTAATGTCAAAATCAGACCAAAAAGAGCTGCCTTTTTTTACCCATCCTTGAAAGTGAAACAGGGTCATTCAGCTCCATTTTTCAATTTTGAAAAGCACTTCACTCCATTATGATTGGGGTTTAAAAGGATACTTTCCCCATTGAATTAATACACGGTGCTTTTTCAACCACATTCCTGCCCTACCAGCGACCAAACGAGTATCTGTAATCACATCATTTTGGTAATAAAAATGAACATATACCCCTCTTGAGATGGAAAACACCTCTGTTCCAAAAAATCCTTGCTCATCTCGTATTTTATCATTGTTTCAGGTTCATTTGTTGCTTAAGTGCTCCCTAGCTCATACACAGTGCCAATACGAACCCATTATGCCTGACTATAGCAGTATTTGGTATTGTAAGTGGTGTTTGCTAAGGCATTTGAACAAACCTGAAACCCTACATATAAAAACTTTGACGCATTACTGATCCTGCACAGTTTGCACTTACAGACATGAATGATACCTCAAATTGTGTGGCTTAGTAAGGCAAAATGTGTTATTCCTTTTTTAAGTGATCAGACTTGCAATATTTTGCTTAGTGGACTTTAGAACAGGGGAAAAACCCCATAGACAGAACAGCTTTTAAAATTGGATAGTATGCAACCACCCAAAACATCCTATAGGCATATCATGAATGTGAGCTGAGCTCTGCATAGACGTTCACATTTCCCCCCCAGAAAATGATCATTTCAGGGTTGTGCAAAATTCAGAATTGAATAATTGTCTCATTTTCAGTTTAGAAGATGAAATTTGAATTGAATTGGCCACAATACACAGGAAGTTGAACTGGAATTTGAATTGGAATGACAGGAAGAACAATTTAGTGAATTTGCAATTCAAAGAAATTCAACACAGGTAATGCATTATGGGGAATGAAGTGTTCTTCCACAAATCTGTCCATCCATCCATCCCTATATATCAGTCCATCCATCCATCAGTCTATCCATCTGTCTGTCTATCTGTCCGTCTGCATCCATCCATCCATCCATCCATCAATCTATAAATATTCATCTATCACTCTATTCATCTGTCTGTCCATCTATATCCATCTGTCTGTCCATCCATCCATCCATCCATCTGCGTCTGTTCATCCATTCATCCATCCATCTCTATATATCCATCTATCAGTCTATCCAACTTTCTCTCTGCCTATCCATCCATCCATCCATCCATCTCCATCTGTCTGTCCATCCATACATCTCTATATATATCCATCTAATCACTCTATCCAGCTGTCTGTCCGTCCATCCATCCATCCATCCATCCATCCATCCATCCATCCATCCATCACTCTATCCAGCTGTCTGTCTGTCCATCCATCCATCTGTCCGTCCGTCCATCTATCCATCCATCCATCCATCCATCTCCGTCTGTCTGTCCATCCATACATCTCTATATATCCATCCATCAGTCTATCCATCCATCCGGCCGTCTGG
The DNA here is from genome assembly GCA_039654105.1 of Coreius guichenoti. Classification (NCBI taxonomy): domain Eukaryota; kingdom Metazoa; phylum Chordata; class Actinopteri; order Cypriniformes; family Gobionidae; genus Coreius; species Coreius guichenoti. Next base: position 45,523,759 of record CM077168.1, read on the forward strand.
CCATCCATATCAGCCTGTCTGTCCATTCATCCATCCATCCACATCTGTCCGTCCATTCATCCATCTCTATATATCCATCTATCTGTCTATCCAACTGTCTGTCTGCCCATCCATCCGTTCATCCATTCACCCATCTCCATCTGTCCATCCATCCATCCATCCATCCATCCATCTCTCTCTCTCTCTATCTCTCTCTATATATATATATATATCTGTCATTCATCCATCCGTGTCTGTCCGTCCATTCATCCATCCATCTCTATATATCCATTTATCTGTCTATCAACTGTCTGTCTGCCTATCTATCCATCCGTTCGTCTGTCCATCCATCCACCCATCTCTGTCTGTCCATCCATCCATCTCTATATATCCATCTATCACTCCATCCACGTCTGTCCATCCATCCATCCATTCATCTCTATAAATCCATTTATCTGTCTATCCAACTGTCTGTCCATCCATCCATCCATCCATCCATCCATCCATAACTATTAAAAACTTTCAAACAGGATTGACAGACATTACTTGGTTAAAATTACTGCAAGTTAATTTTCAATTCAAAATAATTTTTTTATTCTGTTTCCTTACTTCTTTGAATTTTGAATTACAACTGTGTGTCCCGTTTGTTTCCTCTATTCAAATTAAATTCAAATTCAGGAGTTTAAATAGTATTCTCTGTTCAGTTCTGAATTACACATAACCCTGGTAAAAATCCATTTTTTGTAGCATGGTCTGTGTTTGTAGTAGCCTGTTGATATGCTATGCTTCTCTGTGATTGAGCTGCTGTAAAGAACCTCTTTTTCCAACATAAGTACTACATAATAAAAACACTTAGCCTTTCAATGCTGTTCACCAGACAGATACTGCCCATCTCAACTTTATTATATAGGGAATAGGGGACATTGGTAAACACCCATTCTCTCCCTCTTAAGGCTGTATGAAATGGAGATGAAGGTGTGTGTCATGCAGAGATGAGGGGTCATTATTGGCCCCCTAAAGGCAGCGCACTAAATCAATTTCATGCCAGTGAAATGGCTCAGTCCCTCTTGTTGTAACACCATTAAACATGATAGAAGCTGATGTGGTCTGGACCTGCTTTGATAATGATAGGGGTGAGAACATGTAGATTATACAAAAAAACAGTTTGTGTGCAGTTATTTACTGGTATAAACTGGTGAGATTCAGTTTTGTAGAACATTCAGTCCATGGTCAGAATTCTCATTACAGACATGTTTAGATTATTTTGGGGAGGAGAAATATTCAGCTAAAACTTGGCCCAGAAGATCAGAATTTCAAGTTATTGTGAATGTCATTTTAAAACTGCCTCTGAAACAACTTTCATCACAATCACCTAGCTATATTTGATACAGTAAGAGGTTATTGACTGTAAGGTGTAATGCAATCCCAAGTGTGCTGCAAAATTATATGCATTATAAATCAGAAAAGACTCTGAATAGTCTCTGAATAAATTGTGAAGACGTGTTGCAAAATTTCCACAGTGGTCGATCAGACAAAGTGCGCGGTTGTGTGCTTTTAAATATTTGATAGGATGGTTTAATAAGTCTTTCAGCTTAGGTATATTTAAAAACCCTTCAGAAATCATTCTAATTTTGTGCTCAAGAAACATTTCTTAATATTATCAATGTTGAAAACAGTTATGCTTAATACTTTTGAGGAAACAGTGATAATTTTTTTTTCAGTATTCTTTGATGAATCGAAATTTTAAAAGAACAGCATATATACACACACATCTCCATTCTTTTATTTAGCAATTCTTGAATTCTTTTATATATATATATATATATATAAGAATTCAAGAATTGCTAAATAAAAGAATTCAATTGCAATTCGGAATGCAGATATATTATAAGCACAAATGCAGGTATATACTGTATATATGTGCATTTATCCTTATCCTGATTATCCACGCTCTATATCCTATTCTTCTAAAGACTCTCTGTCTGACCTGTGCAATATACGTTTTTGAAAACATGGGGGCATTTTGTGCATTAACTTTAGCGGAACTGTCATCTATAATAGGCAATTTCTGTGATCGTCATGGTGTGTTGTCACGGTTGTCACAGGAGAGGGGGACGTGATAGTGAAGAGTGCTGTAGGGATGGAGAAATCATTTCTTTTCCACGCCGAATCAACACTGTGTTTCCCCCCTCAACAGTGATCTGCAGTCACTGATAGGTCACTTAATTTAATAGAGGCTCCACAATGCTTATAACATCAACAAACGCAACTGTCGCAGTACATAATCATAGAGTCTGTGTTAGTTTACACATCTCAAGCCTTATTTATTGTTTTATTATGTTACATGTGAAAGTCGATTTGCATTTCTTGAAGGAATCTCAGTTTGCAAACAGATGACAGAAATAAGACCAACTGCAATTCAGAATCCAGATATTATATAAAAAAGATATAGATATTATATTTAAATACTGAACATCTAAAATTTTCAAAATTTCTTCTTTACTTTCTTAAAAGGTATACGGTTTGTAGTAATTAAATATAGATAAGACACATGAGACTGAAATTATAAATTATATTTATAATTATAAGTTTGAATGGAGCTGTCACGGTTTGTTTGATGTTCATGTTTCATGTTCTTATTTTGTCATGTTCACTGTCATGTTTCCTGGTTTGTCATGTGATTCCCATGCCCTCATGTGATCATGTCATGTGCTTCCCTAGGCTCTTGTGTTCTATGTTCTCATTCGTTCATTGTCTTGTTCATTGTTCACAGCTGTGTCTGGTTTAGTCATTAGTCCTGGTGTATTTAAGCCCTCATGTTTGCCATGCGTCTTTGTCTAGTATTGATGTTGTAACCCTTTGTTGGTGAGTCCATATTTGGTCCAAGTTTATGTTTTGGTTCATGTTGGCAAGTCAAGATCAAGTCTAGTCTAGTCAAGTCATTGTTTACTTTGTTTGTGTTTGGTTTAAATAAACTGCACTTGGGTTCTGCAACTCGCCTCCAGTGGACTATTGTTACAGAATACTAGACCTTCAGCAATAAATCCAGCAGTTTGCCTCTTGTGTCTACATCAGGGTGACCTCACTATCGAGGAATATGTGGAGGAATTTTGTGGACTGTGCTGCCAGGTGGAGTTCAATGATATAGCCTTAAAGGACAATATATATATACACAGTGGGGAGAACAAGTATTTGATACACTGCCGTTTTTCCAGGTTTGCCCACTTACAAAGCATGTAGAGGTCTGTAATTTTTATCATAGGTACACTTCAACGGTGAGAGATGGAATCTAAAACAAAAATCCAGAAAATCACATTGTATGATTTTTAAATAATTAATTTGCATTTTATTGCATGGCATAAGTATTTGATCACCTACCAACCAGTAAGAATTCCGGCTCTCACAGACCTGTTAGTTTTTCTTTAAGAAGCCCTCCTGTTCTCCACTCATTACCTGTATTAACTGCACCTGTTTGAACTCGTTACCTGTATAAAAGACACCTGTCCACACACTCAATCAAACAGACTCCAACCTCTCCACAATGGCCAAGACCAGAGAGCTGTGTAAGGACATCAGGGATAAAATTGTAGACCTGCACAAGGCTGGGATGGGCTACAGGACAATAGGCAAGCAGCTTGGTGAGAAGGCAACAACTGTTGGCACAATTATTAGAAAATGGAAGAAGTTCAAGATGATGGTCAATCTCCCTCAGTCTGGGGCACCATGCAAGATCTCACCTCGTGGGGCATCAATGATCATGAGGAAGGTGAGGGATCAGCCCAGAACTACACGGCAGGACCTGGTCAATGACCTGAAGAGAGTTGGGACCACAGTCTCAAAGAAAACCATTAGTAACACACTACGCCGTCATGGATTAAAATCCTGCAGCGCACACAAGGTCCCCCTGCTCAAGCCAGCGCATGTCCAGGCCCGTCTGAAGTTTGCCAATGACCATCTGGATGATCCAGAGGAGGAATGGGAGAAGGTCATGTGGTCTGATGAGACAAAAATAGAGCTTTTTGGTCTAAACTCCACTCGCCGTGTTTGGAGGAAGAAGAAGGATGAGTACAACCCCAAGAACAGCATCCCAACCGTGAAGCATGGAGGTGGAAACATCATTCTTTGGAGATGCTTTTCTGCAAAGGGGACAGGACGACTGCACCGTATTGAGGGGAGGATGGATGGGGCCATGTATCGCGAGATCTTGGCCAACAACCTCCTTCCCTCAGTAAGAGCATTGAAGATGGGTTGTGGCTGGGTCTTCCAGCATGACAACGACCCGAAACACACAGCCAGGGCAACTAAGGAGTGGCTCTGTAAGAAGCATCTCAAGGTTCTGAAGTGGCCTAGCCAGTCTCCAGACCTGAACCCAATAGAAAATCTTTGGAGGGAGCTGAAAGTCCGTATTGCCCAGCGACAGCCCTGAAACCTGAAGGATCTGGAGAAGGTCTGTATGGAGGAGTGGGCCAAAATCCCTGCTGCAGTGTGTGCAAACCTGGTCAAGAACTACAGGAAACATATGATCTGTGTAATTGCAAACAAAGGTTTCTGTACCAAATATTAAGTTCTGCTTTTCTGATGTATCAAATACTTATGTCATGCAGTAAAATGCAAATGAATTACTTAAAAATCATACAATGTGATTTTCTGGATTTTTGTTTTAGATTCCGTCACTCAGTTGAAGAGTACCTATGATAAAAATTACAGACTTCTACATGCTTTGTAAGTGGGCAAACCTGCAAAATCGGCAGTGTATCAAATACTTCTTCTCCCCACTGTATATATATATATTTTATTATTTTATTTTTTTTGTAATGGACTAAATTACTTTCTTAGGTACATCATGCCTGACAATACCTCTCACTGGACACTGGAACAATATATCGATCATGCCCTGTTGTTAGGTGGTTCTTCATTTACCGTGGGGATTGTGGATGAGGGGCCCTGCAATCCCACAGTACCCACCACACCAGAGAGTCCAGCGACGTCTCCAGCCCCTGACCAGCGTCCAGAGAGGGCTCCAGCGTCCAGAGATGGCTCCAGCCCCTGACCAGCGTCCAGAGAGGGCTCCAGTCCCTGACCAGCGTCCAGAGAGGGCTCCAGTCCCTGACCAGCGTCCAGAGAGGGCTCCAGTCCCTGACCAGCGTCCAGAGATGGCTAAGGCCTAAGGTACCTGGCTAAGGCCACGGAGGCCGTGCCTCTCTGGCCCCCTGAACTGCCTGTACCGCCATGGTCCCCTGAACTTCCTGCACCACCATGGCTTCCTGAACTTCCTCCACCGCCATGGTCCCCTGAACTTCCTGCACCGCCATGGTCCCTTGAACTTCCTGTGCCTCCATGGATTCCTGAACTGCCTGCGCCGCCATGGCTTCCTGAACTACCAGGTTCGCCCATGTTCCCAGGCCCGTCTCTGCCTTGCCAGGGTCCATGTCCTGTCCCCCTGCATGGGCCTGGCCCTGGCCCACCATGCCTCCCCCAAGACCACCTCCGCTCCACCACCCTCCTGGACTGTTTTGTATAGTTTTGGTGTATTTGGTCATTAGTCCTGGTGTATTTAAGCCCTCGTGTTTGCCATGCATCTTTGTCTAGTATTGATGTTCTAACCCGTTGTTGGTGAGTTCATGTTTGGTCCAAGTTCATGTTGGCAAGTCAAGGTCAACTCACTGTTTACTTTGTGTTTGGTTTAAATAAACTGCACTTGGGTTCTGCAACTTTCCCAGTGGACTATTTTTACAGGAGCTTGTATATTATGTGGTTTAGGCTGACTTAACAGAATTTTAGATCAAATCGCTTATTAATGCCCGTGAGGCTGTGTGCATTTTAGGGCTGCACAATATATCGTTTTAGCATGGATATTGCGATGTCAAGTATATGGATCATGGTTGATCCATACGGGCAGCTGCACCCCGGTTCAGAACGCATGTGAGTCGTGGATTAATTGCAAAGTTTAACCATCATAGAGTGAAAGTGTATCATTTTCATGTGTTTAAGTCAAGCCAGGCATCAAGCTTTTGTTTTCTGTGCGCACACACAGAGCCACGCAGACAGCACGTGAATGCCGGATTCATTGTGCGCACAGAAAACCGCGCGCAGGCATTTTGACTTTATTTCCTTTTGAGCTTAAACAGACATGTGCATGCAAAATGTAGTCAAAATGCCCGTCGCGGCGAGTATCCTCGTAAACACAGTTGGTTATGTGTTGTAAACAATTGAGAAAGGAAACGGATGCGTGTCATTTCTATTAGGTCCGTGCATTCGTCTTAAACAGCTGCGGGTACATAAGGCCGCTGTCACTTTTTGTCACCAATGGTGATCAAACAACAAAAGAGAAAATGACTGGTAGCTTTAACAAAGATAAAATATATTAATTATATCAGTTATATTTCATTTATTCATTTATTATTCAATTTCTGTACCTGAATACTGTTAGATTTACCTGAAAAACCAAGCACTGCTTATTTCAATATTATCTTTATTTCTATTGTATTTATCTATGCTTGTAATTTATTTTCTATGCAGATTCACTCCCCTAAAAAAAAAAAAAAAATCACCCCAATTATTCTAGAATGATCAATTATTTTCAAATAGAGCTATTCAAATCATCTGGTGAAATTGTTTTTATCGCAATATATTGTAGAAAAATATCGTTTATTGTTTCCAATATTGTGCAGCCCTAGTGCATTTTACTTTCGAATTAGCGGCAATTGCTTGAATGGTGGATTCATCATTATTCTTAACGTAAAACACAACAACAAAACAATGACAAACTCACTTAAATAGATACTTTAACATTTCGCTTTGAAACCAAATCTTCCGCCATCGTCTTGTCAGTCAGCTCGCCTCACTCGGTCGCGTGATGAATTAAATAATGACTCCTGCTGCTGATCTGTGCTGCGACTCTAGTTCGGCTGCAGACGCGTTCAGTTTTTAATTGTCTGTTCTCTAACTGAACTAAATGCTTTGGTGCCGCGGTGGGCTAGTAACGTAATCGGTGTGTGGCTGAACACCGTTAACACTGACTATCGCAGCAAGCCTAGTAGCTATGGGAGGTCATGCATTATTATTGTTCTCTGTATTTTTTTCAGGCACAAAACATGTAATTAGCAGCTGTCAAACACCATTGTAATCACTGGAAATGAAAAGTGAAAAAAATGAAACGTTCTCAAGTGTCGGACACTAATTTGGAAGTGGTCTATCACTGACACAGAGATTTTTCAGCTTGAGTGAGTCCCTGATCAAAGTCAAAATAAAAAAAATAAAAAATAAAAATCACACTTTTACTAGCAAGGATGCATTAACTTGATTAAAAGTGACAGACATTTTTAATACCATTGATTCTTGAGCAACAAATCAGCATATTTGTGAAGGATCATGTGACACTGAAGACGAGTAATGATGCAGAAAATTCAGCTTTGATCACAGGAATAAATTACATTTTTAAACTATTAAAATAGAAAATAATTATTTTAAATTTTAATATTTCACATTACAGTTTTTACTGTATTTTTGATTAAATAAATGCAGCCTTGGTGAGCATAAGAAACGTCTTTCAGAAACATTTAAAAGATTTTACCGACCCCAAATTTTTGAAAGGGTAGCGTACATGTATTGTATTTAGAAATGGCTTTTTGTACCTCAGGAGTAAACAATGAGATTGAAAAACTACTTTTGTACTTTACACTGTAAAAAAATGGTGTAGAAACAATTTTCACTCAAACATTTCTTGTAAATTTGACAATTGAATTGAATTAAACATGGAATTTTAAAGTAGAAAGACTGAAATAGTATTTTCTTGTAAAACCTACTCCAATAACCACAGAAAAGTCTTGATACTGACAAAATAAGAAAAAAAAAATGTGTGGCATCTTCCGTAATGCAAGTCCTGCAATAATGAATGACTGTACAATTAGTCAGCACCCAAAAGGCCGAAGTTTAGATGAGTGTTCACTTCTAAAAGACTTCTGTTCTCATGTCACAGCTTTTCTAACTTAATCTGTCTTAGTGCTGCTTTTCTGCTCCAGTGGGAACAAATGCAGCCAATTTTTACTCATTGAGCATGATAATTAGCAACAATTGTAAAAGTAATTTCCCAGATTAGGCAACCTCAACAGAGCAAAGCATGCCTATTAGCTTAAAGCCGGGTGCACACTGTATGATTCTTGCCACGATTTTCTCTTCTGAGACTAAATTTGCAGGTCACATAGTGTGGCATGCTCACCAACGGCTGATTAATTGCCTTTGTGCTGAATCTTGTACAATCTGAGAAACAATAAACGTAAAGGACAGTAAAAAAAAAAATCCCACAGTACGCACCCGGTTTAAACTTAAAAAATAAAGTGCATGGTGACTCGTCTTGGAATAACAGTTCATTGAGTTAAGGCCATCTGACCAACAGGTCACCGTCATGAGGACGTGTTGTGTTTATTTAATTAAAGAAAGTGAATTATATTGGAACTCTATCAGTAAGACACTAAATTCCAATTCTAAGGGTATTGTTTTAATTGTAGATGATTTCATGGTGGCTAGAGGGCAAGAAGGTTGCTGGTTTGAGCCCTTTAGAAGATCAGAGCCATGAAGTATCACCATTGTGCCTTTGAGTAAAGCACTTAACCCCAGTTGCTCCAAGGGGATTGTTGCTGTAGTAAACATACTGTAGGTTGCTTTAGATAAAAGCATCTGGCAAAATAAACCTGTCATTTTTTGGTCACCAGGGTTAATTTGCTGTCCTGCCAGACAGGATAATTTGTGCAATTTATGGCGTATTGTGATATTGCATTGTGGGACCCTTGGAAACTCCCAAACCTATTTTTTTTTTCATCATATTTAGGGTGTCTGTTGAAGGCATGCGAAGAGTCACGTATCTCAGACATTAGTCAAAGACACAGTCATTCATCCAGTTGATCTGCTAGAGAAACACTTGTAGCCTTTCACTGTACATCTCAAAAACACCGTCTGCCATGTTCTGAGTTACCAGCGTCATCCCTCAGAGAATGCGTCATGTTCACTGTAGATGAGTGGGCGAATGCAAATCAGTCTTATTTCCAGCGCTCTAGTGTTTGTTAAACAGCACAGAAATCACTGCGCCACACACCCTGAAAATAGTCTATAATCGTTTTAATCCCAGATGTGGGAGGAAGTTGCTTTTTTAAAGATGTTTAAAAGAATTGCTTTTGAAAAATGTCAGCACACACTGTGTGTTTGAGAACATAATGCTCTCATTTTCCTCTTATGTTGATCAAACAAAAGGAATAGTGTCAGGTTTTTTTTCCCTTTGGCCTTTAGTAACGTAAATTCTAACGAGGGAACAATTAAATGCGACCAGGGACGCTAGTCCAGGCAAAGTAGCGTTTTACGACAGACTAATTGTAAAATAATTTTTTGCAGCTTAGATCATTTCTATGAGGTGTCCAGAACAACATACTAAAAGTCCTAAGAAATCCTAGGTGAGGAAATATGTTAAATTCTCATCAATCCGATATGTGTGCCAGTAAGGCCAGACAACAATACACCCCAATGGGGCTATTTTTTTCCTTTACTCCTATCAAAATGAAACTTTACACGATGAAAGTACCCATGAAAAGTAAATTTTTTTGTTTTACAAGTTTCTTTGAACATGAATTTTACTATGCAAATGAGCTATACACTAATCGAATATACCCAAAATACACCCAAATAGGCTTATTTTTTCCTTTACTCCTACCACAATAAAACTTTACATAGTAAAAGTATACATGAAAAGTAACTTTTTTTTTGTATTACAAGTTTCTTTTTAAATGAATTTGAATATGCACATGAGCTCCACACTTATTGAATATGTCCTAATTTGCATAGTAGGCAGAACTGCATAGTAGGCCCAATCTTCATCCAATCATCCTACTGCCAATGGGTGATGGCAATGCTGCTTTTAGACAGGCCTCTAACCTGAAAACTGCCTGGCTTGGTAGTACCTGAGGTATAACCCCCGCCGGTATAGTCTTCAGGGTCACGGAGGCACACAAGCCTCCCCACCACGACAAGGTAGCAACAACAGGGGAGGGTTTTTTTCGGAGTTTTTTTATTTTATTTTATTTGTTTTATTTTTATAGTTTTTTTTTTTTTTTTTTAATCCAGCCTGGATCCTCAACCCCTTCTCTGTGGCTCTTGGTTCTGGCCTATATCAGTTTCTGATTTGTTCTTTGCTTAGTTCTTCCCCTCTGGGTCATATTCATCTGATAAATCAGGCAACTGTGAGTTTGTGCAGCTAGTACCACGACATTCTCCGCAAATGTTAGTGCAAGGGAGTCCATGTTTTTTGCATTTGCATCTCTTTGTGCTACAGTCTTTCTTGGAACTACAGCGGACTACATCTAGTATTTCTGGTGGTGCCGCAGGCTGATCGGTCATTATTGGCATAAATCTCCCATCCAAAACATGCCACCCCCATTCTTTTGGGTACATACGTTCACTTCCCCCTTTCCACTCCATCATTTGGTAAAAGACCCGAAGACTATGGAACTTTGCAGCTGTTGACGTCGGAGGGAGAGTTAGAGGTTCCACTGGAGATGAGTTCTGAGTTACTTTATCACAGAATCGCCTGTATCTCAGCATATCCAGTGATTCATCTTTTTCACCCCCATACAGTGATACTAGAGCTTTTTCACCTGCTGCAATGATGATGCCTTTTCCCATATTTTCCAGTGACTGTCTGAACACCTTAGCTTGTTCGAGAAAGCTAGTGTCATTCTTTACTTTTTTCAGTGCCATTCCCTTTCCTATGCCAAATAGACGAGACGTAGAATCACAGCCTAAAATGGCATGGATAAAGAGGAGATTGTCACACACCTTGGGACCAAGTAACTCCTTTTTCTGCTTTATGCACCATATCCGTCTTGTTTTTGTTGCTTTCTTTGGTTCTGGTGCCAGAAACAGCTCCTGTGCATTCAGATCAGCATGATGCAACAAGAGTACTAACAAGTCTGTGTCATCACCTACTAAGACTGTGTCTTTTGTTCTGACAGAGGCAATGGCAGTTTGGACAATGAGCACATCTGCATCGTGCTTTGCATGGTCTGTGATACACCCAGCCCTCTCAAGTTTATCACTGAGATAAACCAAGAACCGTTGTTTATTTTCCTTATTGTTAAGGAACTGGTTCTTTTTGGATTGGATGATCATGTCACCAGAGAAGTGTACAGTCACACCGGGAGTAACACCTGTTAGATGCAGTTGAGTGGCGTCTTTTATTGTTGGTTCTTCTTTGTAGCCATCAAAGACTATGTAAGTAGCTGTACCATATTTCTGTGTGACATATCTGACATACATTTCACACACACTGTCATAAGTGGACCCTTGTGGCCATGGTAGACGATGTAGTAATGCACCCCCATCAAGGACATGCTGGACATCACTGCTGGGTTGTCTTTGCTGCTGCTCAATAGATTTCCAGAGGACATCGGCAAGAATTGCCTTGTTTGCCTGTAGGGGGAGATAGGATGATTCAAACAAAGCAGGCGGGTGACTGCAGAGTTCATACTTGAACAGTGATGGCAAATCTTCACAACGGTCTCTCACTGCTACAAGCCGCTGGAATAACAGCTGTGGATCAAAGGATCTCTCCTTTGATCTTGACAGTTGATCTAGATGCAAGTGTCACTGCTTGGTCAGCTTTCCTGAAGGTGAATTCCTCCACTGGTTTCCCTACCATAGACTCCAAAATCTTGCACCCAATTTCCCTTGATTTCTCAACATTGACTCCCTGCTGGGCTGTCATACCATTAGCAATGTTGTGCAGGGAAGGGTTCTCAGTGAATGGGTCTTTCTCTTTGAGATAGGTGACCAGGGCAAGAGTGTCACTGACATCTCTAGTCTGCCTGGCCTTGGACAGGTCTTTATGTTGGTCGCTAGTCTCATATGAGACACCCGTGAAGGACTGCATAGCATTGTTGATGTTTGCACATGCTGGCATTGAGATGACCCACACCAAGCATTGAGTCTCTGTAAATCCTTTTCCTCTTGTTAAGCCTCCATGTGTTTTTACACTTCTCATAAGCACCTGCTCAATAATGAGATCAGTGGACAGTCCAGCCCAATACCTGTTGCTCCGCCTCACTACGTCAAATCCCTCCTCAAATTTCTTGTGGACATCTGGATGTGTTTCAGGTAGGGCTGTCATCATTTGCAGGTATACATAGGCTGACTTTGCATATAGTCTGTTTCCAGAAGCGGCAAAGTAGGGTAGCATATCATGAACACACTGAAGGTGCAATCTCCAGTTGCCTGTCCTCTCAGCTTTGATGAAGTTTCTCAGAATATCTATCATGTCCATGTACTGCAGCCAAAGCTGTGCTGTCCTCATATGCATGGTTTCCTTCTTGTTGTTGAGTGCACTCTGGATTATCTCCAAAACCTCAGCAGAACAAAGTTCTTCCATCGGCATATTAGAGGACATGACTTGGTCATGTCCTCTAATATGCCTGGAACATACAGTGGGGAGAACAAGTATTTGATACACTGCCGATTTTGCAGGTTTTCCTACCTACAAAGCATGTAGAGGTCTGTAATTTTTATCATAGGTACACTTCAACTGTGAGAGACGAAAATCCAGAAAATCACATTGTATGATTTTTAAATAATTAATTTTATTGCATGACATAAGTATTTGATCACCTACCAACCAGTAAGAATTCCGGCTCTCACAGACCTGTTCGTTTTTCTTAAAGAAGCCCTCCTGTTCTCCACTCATTACCTGTATTAACTGCACCTGTTTGAACTCGTTACCTGTATAAAAGACACCTGTCCACACACTCAATCAAACAGACTCCAACCTCTCCACAATGGCCAAGACCAGAGAGCTGTGTATCAGGGATAAAATTGTAGACCTGCACAAGGCTGGGATGGGCTACAGGACAATAGGCAAGCAGCTTGGTGAGAAGGCAACAACTGTTGGCGCAATTATTAGAAAATGGAAGAACTTCAAGATGACGGTCAATCTCCCTCGGTTTGGGGCACCATGCAAGATCTCACCTCGTGGGGCATCAATGATCATGAGGAAGGTGAGGGATCAGCCCAGAACTACACGGCAGGACCTGGTTAATGACCTGAAGAGAGCTGGGACCACAGTCTCAAAGAAAACCATTAGTAACACACTACGCCGTCATGGATTAAAATCCTGCAGCGCACGCAATGTCCCCCTGCTCAAGCCAGCGCATGTCCAGGCCCGTCTGAAGTTTGCCAATGACCATCTGGATGATCCAGAGGAGGAATGGGAGAAGGTCATGTGGTCTGATGAGACAAAAATAGAGCTTTTTGGTCTAAACTCCACTCGGCGTGTTTGGAGGAAGAAGAAGGATGAGTACAACCCCAAGAACACCATCCCAACCGTGAAGCATGGAGGTGGAAACATCATTCTTTGGGGATGCTTTTCTGCAAAGGGGACAGGACGACTGCACCGTATTGAGGGGAGGATGGATGGGGCCATGTATCACGAGATCTTGGCCAACAACCTCCTTCCCTCAGTAAGAGCATTGAAGATGGGTCGTGGCTGGGTCTTCCAGCATGACAACGACCTGAAACACACAGACAGGGCAACTAAGGAGTGGCTCCGTAAGAAGCATCTCAAGGTCCTGGAGTGGCTTAGCCAGTCTCCAGACCTGAACCCAATAGAAAATCTTTGGAGGGAGCTGAAAGTCCGTATTGCCCAGCGACAGCCCCGAAACCTGAAGGATCTGGAGAAGGTCTGTATGGAGGAGTGGGCCAAAATCCCTGCTGCAGTGTGTGCAAACCTGGTCAAGAACTACAGGAAACGTATGATCTCTGTAATCGCAAACAAAGGTTTCTGTACCAAATATTAAGTTCTGCTTTTCTGATGTATCAAAATTACTTAAAAATCATACAATGTGATTTTCTGGATTTTTGTTTTAGATTCCGTCACTCACAGTTGAAGAGTACCTATGATAAAAATTACAGACTTCTACATGCTTTGTAAGTGGGCAAACCTGCAAAATCGGCAGTGTATCAAATACTTGTTCTCCCCACTGTAGCTTGCAGCAGCTGCAATGTCACTTGAGTGACAGGGTAAGAATCGTTTAGGACTTCCATGAATTTGACATCACTTCCAATTAACTTTGCAGCGGTTTTAATTATATTCAGCTTCTCGTCTTCTGGATTCTTAAATTTTTGTTGCTTGTGAAATGCACGAAGAATTGAGAGGGCTGTGTCTCGCAAAGTGACCACACATTGATTTTCCAGGCCAGTCATTATTACTCTATCTCCAAAGTGTTCCTTTATTTTAATTTTCATCCACTTTGCACAATATGGTTCACAACCTGTGTCTTGCAAGTACTCTGTCATCTTTACCATAAGGTCTTGAATAGTAATTTATTCATCATTGTATTCTTCTAAAAAGTTTGCCACCTTTAGGAATGCTGTTGTTCTCTCATAATCTTCAGGTCTTCCGACTTTGAATCTTTTGGGTTTGTTGCCAGGGTTTGCAGAGAATTGACTTGGAATATTCTTCATATTTCGAAAGTTAGTGTTGCATATGTTGTGGTACATTGCATCGGCTGCATGAAGGTCATGGACAGATGATATTCTCCCCAAAACTGTATCAGACCATTCATCGTTCCTTAAGTGGCAAACCTGCACAACTATTTGCTGGAAGTCTCCTGTTCTTACTGGGTAGATATCAATTTTCTCTCTCTTCTTATTTTTCTTATATATTTCAATTGGTTGTCCACAGAACAAGCAATGCTCTTGAAAATTGAAGTTCTGTTCTGAGCGGAGATCAGTCTGGCAAAATTATTTTAAAGAGCTGGAATGTCTGGAAAGTGTGTCTATCTGGTTTTTCATCTGTCTTCTGTGTGAGAGTGAATCATTTAGTTGGTAAGAATGACTTCTGCCTGTAATCTCCAACAATACCAATCATTTGTAAATCTACCAGCCCAAAATTTAATCTCACCACGTTACTAATGACTAAGATGGCTATTCTGACTTTCTTCTGATGTTATCTGTGGGGTAATGTCATTAGGTAAGGCTTTTAATTAAAGAAAATAATAATTTAGAAAGCAACTGGAGGCAAGATTGTCCAATCAAAGTCTTTTGTGGCAAGTGACTTCAAATTTATCGTGTTTATGCATAGGTTAACTTACTGAATGGACATGAATGTGTTAGATATTTGGCCCCTGTTTTTTCTACTTGTGACTTTATGGCTTCTTGGCCATAAGTCAATTAGGCATAGTGTTGAGCTCATTTGCATATTTAAAATAGATTTTTCCAAGAAACTTGTAAAACAAAAATGTTACTTTTCATGTATACTTTCACTGTGTGAGGTTTGATTGTGGTAGGAGTAAAGGAAAAAATAAGCCCATTAGGGTGTATTTTGGGCATATTCGATTAGTATATTGCTCATTTGCATATTCAAATTCATTTTCAAAGAAAATCAAAATGTTTTACTTTTCATGTAGACTTTCATTGTGTAAAGTTTTTTTGTGGTAGAAGCAAAGGAAAAAATTAAGCCTATGCGGGTATATTTTGGGTAGCCTTTATTCGATTAGTGTATAGCTCATTTGCATATTCAAATTCATTTTCAAAGAAACTTGTAATACAAAAATTTTTACTTTTCATGGATACTTTCATTGTATAAAGTCTTATTTTGATAGGAGCAAAGGAAAAAAATGGCCCCACTGGGGCGTATTGTTGTCTGGCCTTACTGGCACACATCTCGGATTGATTAGAATTTAACATATTTCCTCAACTAGGATTTCTTAGGACTTTTAGTATGTTGTTCTGGACACCTTATAGAAATGATCTATGCTGAAAAAAATTCTTTACAATTAGTTCTATTCTTGGCTCCAAAATGAGTTACTTTGCCTGGACTATGTGCCGAAAGTTCCTCAGAGGCAGGGGCTCAAATGTATATATATATATATATATATATATATATATAATAAAAAAACAAAAAAAAACAAAGCCTACATTTCACATAATAGGCCTGTAAATGGAATTTGGACTTGATAGTTTCATCAGACGGTAAATCAATATGCAGTACATAAATAAGAGTAAATTGAACACTTCTCATTAATGCGACTTATGCCCCCGGTTTCACAGACAAGGCTTAAGCTAGTCCTGGACTAAAAAGCATGTTTGAGTTGTTTTAACTGAAAGCAACTTGCTCTGACATATCTTAAAATATGTTAGTGCCGTTGTTTTGTCTCAAGATGCACACCTGTAATGTTTTTTTTTTTTCTTCTTTTTTTTCTAAGGCACATTTATAAAAGCTACTTAAATGACTTAATTGAACTAAGGCTTAATCCTGGCTTAATCTAAGCCCTGTCTGTGAAACCAGGCCTTGGTTTTGCGGAAAGCTTTGTAGTCAATTCACATTTGATTTTTAAGTGATGCAATTCAATTGTAAATGAGCCTAACCGCAGATCCAGATCACTACACAAATGCAAATTATTCTGTCCATTTGGACTGTAAAGAATGATACGCGTACTTCATCTTTGTTAAAAACTAAGTAAATAAACTGAAAACAGAAGCCTATAGTAGTAGCCTATATGGTCTTGATCGCTTTTGTGTGTCACTTGATCGCAAACTGTGTGGTCACGTTTTAATATGTAAGTACTGACTTAACCATCTTGTAGCCTATTTTATTTTCACAGTGAGCAGAATAATTACAACAACAACAAAAGAGTGATTAGCAAGCAGTGTCAGAATGCCCATCTGTCAGTCAAGTTCGAAGTAAGATGCAAACCCGTAAGCGAAATTTTGAGTGATTTGTTACTGTTATATTATGTATTTCTTGTCCTATTTGGTCTTCACTCTGAGTGACAAACTAATTACCCCCTCTGGGACATGAGGTTTCTGGAAATCACTTAACCCTCAGGGGCTCTTCGGAAAATTTTCTGTTTTGAATTTCTAAAAAAAATCACAGCTTCATAGGAATGATATGAAACTTGGTGACTTTTATAGCATTAGGAATGTGAACACAAAAATGTTTGCAAAAATTGAGGGCATGATTCGAGCATGCTAAGTGGTCGTAAAAAAAATACTCCCTCTTGTGCTCTTCGGTCAAAAATGACCGACCATAGGAAATGAATGGGAAATCGGCAAAAACACAAAAATTCACTGAATTTTTGTGTGTACAATCTACAAATCGGCCACAATGCTGAAAAAAAGTACACAGCAGTAAAGGGGTGACACTCTAAAACATCAAGAGTGTGATACTGACACATCCACTCACACACAGACGCACACATGCACACACACACAAACACACACACACACACACGCACCTATGAACCACTGTGTCAGTAATACAGAGCAAAGTTTTTAGAATATGTGAAATCCATTCAATAATTCAGTCATAATGCAGGAAAAGCTCACAAAAGTGAAGGGATGACACTCTAAAACTTCAAGACTGAAATTCTTTCTCACACACACATACACACGAACTGTGCACTTGGAAGCTCAGGCTTGATCCTTCGCATCTTTCTGAGCATTTTTAAAAACAAAAAACATTAAAACAAAATACATAATTTACATAAAGTGTTATAATTGAATGGATTGCATTTTTTTTTTATTTTTTTTTTTTTTACAAATTCTGAATAAAAAAAATGCGTAACAAAATGCTTCCTTGCATTCTCTTTCTAACACAATGATTTGGTTTGACTGTAATCATAATAATAATAATAATAATAATAATAATTCGTTACATTTATATAGCGCTTTTCTGGGTACTCAAAGCACTTTACATGGAAGGGGGGGAATCTCCTCAAAAACTAACACTTTAAATCACTATTTCTAACAAAAAAAATTATCTAAAACTTGATAAGAAATAGTCGTTTAAATATATATTAAAATCCACCTAAAAAAAAAAAATAATTAAGTAAATGTGTCCAAAAACAACTAGGGAATTCACAAGCCTCTCCATAGAGAGCTATACATGCCATCTAGTGGTTACACCATGGTTCTACGTTTTCTTTCCATACTCTCACGAGATGGCGCTAATCTGCCTTCAAAAAAAATGTATTTTGAAGGCCTAGTCTCTATTTTAACCTGAAATACTGCAATAATTAAAAAAAAAAAAAAAATTGTATAATTTTTAATGGCAAAAATAGACCATAATTATTGCACAAATATTAAAAAAATACAATCAAATCATCTCAAAATACAAAAGAAAAAAGAAAAAATATTATTGGAAAAAAAAAAATTGGTTTTACTGGGGTGGAGGAAGTTTCATTTTTAGGTGTCCGGTCACTTCTGACCGGGAAGCTAACAAGAGCAACTCCCAAATGAGGAGCACCTGAGGGTTAAAGAAAAAGCATGAATCATGTTGCATTGGTTAGTGTTTGCAGAAAGCAACTTTAAGTGGCACAAAAAGCTGCCCACTAATGTCAATCACAGGCATTAGCAGACCGTCTTTCTTAGGACTAAAGCCTGGCACAATTTTGTACAATTTTGGCCATGATTTGGCCGTCGAAGACAAATTTTGCAAATCCTAAAAGATTCCTCTGATCCTAGGCTGAAATCTGAAGTCTTTGATCGTTAGTTTGGCATGTTCACCGACAGACGATTAATAACCATTGCGATCAAATTTTACCTCCGACGAAATTCTGGCAGTGTCAGAAGATTTGACTCAGTCCTGCAGTGTGACTTCTCCTACCACAACCATCAAATAGTCTTCGTTTTTCAAGACAAACCATGACCAAAATTAACGTTAGAGATTTCTTTGTAGGCACCATTTCAGTCCCGCGTGTAATGCAGCTCACTGTCACCGAACATGCCATCGATTGATGATGTAAAACTCCGGACGAGTTTTCCTGCGTGTGTCCATTTTTAACACGTCTTGACTGTCGTACAGTCTGACATTAATGACAACTGAGATCTTACAGTGTGACATGGCTTACAGCAAGGATCATGTTTGTAAAGTCTGACAACAATCGTAAAGGACTATTACAAATCAAACAGTATGCACTCGGCTTTAATTCAGCAATCACAGATGGACACGTCCTAAGCAAGAGATACAGATACTTCTCTTGATTCGTGCATAAGAAAATGGCATCGGAAAAATCTGAAAAAGGGTTGGAACTTCAAAAACGTTTTTATCGTTCAGCAGCACCCTGATTGCTGGAGGATATTCTGCCTCATGTAAGAAAGAAACTGAAAGGGTTATGGACAGAATTTATTGAAATTTTAACAAGAGCTGTTTGCTTTCTCTCAAACAGTGATAAGCCTCAGGCAGCATTCAGTGCTCCAAAGCCCCCTCATCGAGTATTTATATGACATCTGAAAGAGCAGGAATTAAGAAAACACAGTGTGAATGTTTGATAACTGTAGGAATGATTTAAATGCATCAGATGCTCTCCCTTTGACTACAGCATAACATAGTTTGTCATTAGTGCTGTTTAGAATAGTGCTGCTTCTCATAAAACTGTTATCCTTAAAGGTCATATTGTGAAAAATATTATTTTTCTTGATGCTTTTAGACTAAATAGTTTGATTTACCAATTAAAAAGTAAACCCGGCTATGAAAGAAACCTTGAATAACATGTTTAAGGGCAATATACAGTTAAGCTCTGAAAAAAATTAAAAGACCACTGCAAAACTATCAGTTTCTCTGGTTTTACGATTTATAGGTAGGCCTATGTGTTTGAGTAAAATGAACATTTTTGTTTTATTCTATAAACTACTGACAACATTTCTCCCAAATTCCAAATTGCCATTTAGAGCATTTATTTGCAGAAAATGACAACTGGTCAAAATAAAGAAGATGCAGTGTTTTCAGACCACAAGTTCAAGAAAACAAGTTCATATTCATTTTTAAACAACACAATACTAATGTTTTAATTTAGGAAGAGTTCAGAAATCAATATTTGGTGGAATAACCCTGATTTTCAATCACAGCTTTCATGTGTCTTAGTATGTTCTCCACCAGTCTTTCAAATTGCTGTTGGGTGACTTTATGCCACTCCTGGCACAAAAATTTCAAGCAGCTCAGCTTTGTTTGATGGCTTGTGACCATTCATCTTCCTCTTGATCACATTCCAGAGGTTTTCAGTGGGGTTCAGGTCTGGAGATTGGGCTGGCCATGACAGGGTCTTGATCTGGTGGTCCTCCATCCACACCTTGATTGACCTGGCTGTGTGGCATGGAGCATGGAGCATTGTCCTGCTGGAAAAAACAATCCTCAGAGTTGGGGAACATTGTCAGAGCAGAAGGAAGCAAGTTTTCTTCCAGGACAACCTTGTACGTGGCTCCACATTTCACAGTGGGTGCGAGACACTGTGGTTTGTAGGCCTCTCCAGGTCTCCGTCTAACAATTTGATGACCAGGTGTTGGGCAAAGCTGAAAATTGGACTCATCAGAGAAGATGAGCTTATTCCAGTCCTCTACGGTCCAATCCTTATGGTCTTTGCAAACCTCAGCCTGGCTCTTCTTTGCCTCTCATTGATGAAGGGCTTTTTTCTAGTTTTGCATGACTTCAGCCCTGCCCCTGGGAGCCTGTTTCAAACCGTCCTCACCGTGCACTTCACCCCAGCTGCCGTTTGCCATTCTTTTTGTAGGTCACTTGATGTCATCCTACGGTTGTTGAGTGACATTCGAATGAGTTGGCAGTCATCCCTGTCAGTGGAGAGTCGTTTTTGCCCTCTGCCGGTCTATAGCTTTGTTGTCCCCAATGTATACAGCTTGACCTCGTACTTATGAACTGCTGTCTTTGACATTTTAAGGATGGAAGCAACCTGACGCTCACTGTATCCCTCTGCCAGTAAAGCCAGAATTGAACCCTTCTTTTCCTCACTCAAAACTTTTCTTCTCAACTTTTTTGGCATGGTCAATAGTTATTATTTTATTCCAGTTACTTTTGCGGTACTACTAGCACTGTTTTTACCATCCAGTTTTGGATCGTTGTCCTGATGGAAGATCCAACCATGGCCCATTATAAGATTTCTAGCAGAGGCCGTAAGGTTTTGATTTTTTATCTGTTGGTATTTGCTAGAATACATTATACCATGTATCTGAACAAGATGTCCAGGACCTCCAGCAAAAAAATAGGCCCACAACATTAAAGATCCAGCGGTATTTTTAACTGTGGACATGGGGTACTTTTTGTCCCTGTTTGCACCAAACCCATCTGGTGGATTTGCTGCCAAAAATCTCTTTTTATAGTTTCATCTGATCATAGAACCTGGTCCCTTATGAAGATCCAGTCGTGTCTGACTACTGAATATGCTGGAGTTTGTTTCTGGATGAGCAAGAAGGATTTTTCTTGAATCCCTCCCAAACAACATGAGGTGATGTAGGGGTTGTTTGATTTTTTTTTTTTTAGGCTTTCTGACCCCAAGACTCAACTAATCTCTGCGATTCTCCATCTGTGATCCTTGGAGAGTCTTTGGCCACTCAAACTCTCCTCCTCGCCGTGCATTAAGACAATATAGACACACGTCCTCTTTCAGGCAGATTCGTAACATCTTTAGTTGATTGGAACTTCTTAATTATTGCCCTAATGGTGGAAATGGGAATTTTCAATGCTTTAGCTATTTTCCTACAGCCACTTTCTATTTTGTGAAGCTCAACAATCTTTTGTTGCACATCAGAACTATATTCTTTGGCTTTACTCATTGTGATGAATGATTAAGAGAATTTGGCCTTTGTGTTTCATCATATTCATACTCCTGTGGAACAAGACATCATAGCTGGACAATTTCATGTTCCTAGTCACCCTGGAGTGACTTAATATGCTTTAATATATTAAAATGCTTTAATATATTAATTTCTCCAATAATGTAATGTCAGGAACTACTAGTCAAATTTGTAACTCCAGTAATTCACTCCAGTAAATAGCTACATGAATCTAAATTCAATATTTCTCATATTTGCCTTTGATGAACAAAAGGAGTGTTGACGGGAATCCCTGTGTTCTAGACACCGTAACAGGGTCACAGACATGACATGAAAACAAAAATGCTTTTATTTTTAACAAGCGTTAAATTAATAAATTAAGCGTTTTGCACTTTCTCTCTTTTTGTTCTCAATTTGAGCTTGTTTGTTCCTGTGGACTTGTTGCTTTGTTCTTGATATGGAATTAATACAGCTGCATTATAATTTAAGATTTGCACAAATGTGTGTGTGTGTGTGTGTGCGCGCATTGGTTTAACCTACATTGAGGTGTGTATTCAGGTTTCAGGCCACGCCCCCTACATTATGAGGACATGCCAATGTCCTTGTAATTCAAAACGCAAAATAAACATACTAAACGTTTTATATTAAAAAAAAAAGTAAAAATGCAGAAAGTTTTGTGTGATGGGTAGGGTTGGTGTAGGGGATAGAATATACAGTTTGTACAGTATAAAAATCTTTACGCCTGTGGAATGTCCCCATAAACCGCCTATACCAACGTATGTGTGTGTGGTCCTGGTAAACCCTACGTTTTGGGGACTGAATGTCCCCACAAAGATATATTCCAGTAATTTTTTACCCTGTGGGGACATTTTTTCCCAATGAGGAAAACAGCTTATAAATAATACAGAATGATGTTTTTTTTTTTTAAATGTAAAAATGCAGTTTTCTGTGAAGTTTGTGTTTAGGGTTAGAGAATATACAGTTTGTACAGTGTAAAAATCATTATGTCTTTGGAAAGTCCCCATAAAACATGTAAACCCAATGTGTGTGTGTGTTGTTAGGCTTTAATGTCTTGGACAACCCGTGGAATCCTATCTAGAATTAAAACTGGAGCGCTAAAAAGAAATGCTGATTTAACACATTACGTAACCGGCACGACTTGAGGAGAATCAGACAATAATTACATTCTTGCCTCCAGCACTGTGTCTGATTGAGCCCATTATGCTAACCCAGATTTTAGGTGACAGTGGCTCACCTCTGTGATTATCTGTACTGCATATTTAAGATTAGCTCTTGTGTACCTCAGCTCTCTGTTTTCCACGGTATTTGCAGATGTATTTCCTAGACTCTTAGGGTTGTGATTGAACCAACGCTGATGCTTTGGTCTGGGGAGCTTCAGGAGATTAGAATAGTCTGTGGTTATTGATGTGATTTCCTTTCCTTCAGGCTTCATAGACGCAGTGAAGAACCAAACTTGGCACCCTGCATTCATTTGTCTGTAAATTCATTTGGATTCACATAAAGATATGCAAACTATCTATAAAAGGTAACATGCATTATCACATTGCAAGCTTTATAATTATTTTTTTTTTCCACATTAATCCACCAAAATGAATATATGAGGAACAAAATCCCTGTTTTGGGTCTTTGTGGGTTTTTTTTTTTTTTTTTTTTCTTTTTTTTTAACCTTTTTTTTAGCAAAATACAGTTCACCCACTATTGGCAAGTACTCCGAAACGTTAATTTTGGATAATGTGTATACTTAAAACCTTTGGTGTAATCAGCTGTCGGCTCTCTTGACTACATTATTGACTGGTGGTTGTGTTCTAAACTAATTGAAGAACCTGACTGAGATTGGTTAAAATAATAATAAAAAAGGCTCTATGTTATAGCTAGTGAAAGGTCCAGGTTCTGTCGTTTGTCAGATTCTCATAGAGGTTTACATTGATTACCATAGTAGCCAACAATAAACCGCACACTCAAGTTAATGCAACCCATAAACTGAGATTGATTATCGATCAGTCTTAACCATTAACAAAAGGTATGGTTGTGTTTGGAGTGCAATTCTAGCATACTGCACATTATAAAATGGATAGTTCCGTTCCTTGATTCTGATTGGTTGCGCCTCGGTTTAAGCCGTTGTACAGTAAATTGCTCTACAAACATACACCTGTGACCTCGTTAAAATAAATATGTTTATGGACAAACCATTTTATAAAAGCAATAAGCCCCGTGAAGCCATGGTTTACAGTGTAGAACAGCTAATAAAGTGCACAGATAATATAATGTATAATGCTTTCAATTTGTTAAAAAAAAACAGTGCTGGGCAATCGATTAATCGTGATTAATCGCATCCAAAATAAAAGTTTGTGTTTACATAATATATGTTTGTGTACTGTGTATAATTATTATGTATAAATACACACTCCTTCATGTATATATTTAAGAAATATTTGCATGTATATACTGTATATATTTATATAATTTATCTTATATATAAATATTTTATATATAAATATAACATTTTTCTTAAATATATACACATGCATGTGTGTGTATTTATATATACATAATAATTATACACAGTACACACACATATATTATGTAAACACAAACTTTTATTTTGGATGCGATTAATCGATTGCCCAGCACTAAAAAACATATGTGAAACAGAATGCTTCAAACAGTAGTATGCTGTATTGTTGCCACATGACCATGTTTAATTCACCGAGCATCCAAATGATATTTCAGTAATAAAAACAGCTATTTTGGATTACTGTGTTTTGTCTTTATAGTAAAGTGTAGTAGTATGTTATCACAACATACACTCTTAGAAGTAAATGTTTTATATAGAAGTTCCTTTTAGGGGTTCCCATCATGGGATCATTATGATTTAATTAATTTAATTAATTAATTTTGTTTTAATACATTTTTTACTTTGATTAAATGTTATGAATTAAATGGCTTGTAAACACACTTTATCACTAGAAAAAAAATGAAATAACCCATTAAACATGAAAGTATTATGCAATCAATTAAGACATTTATCCTTGTATAGAACCTTTTTTGCATAAAGGGTTTTTTAGTCAAGATCTCAAGATTGCCACTGAACCTATTTTTATTTGTAGCAGTCAATGTCACGTCACTAAATGGTGGTAAATATGCTATCTAGAATTATAACAGATATCTATGAAACCTTAAATAGTTTGCTTTATCAGATCATTTGCAGCATTTAGAATGAATATGGCGACATTTAGTCTACATGTAGCCTGTAGCGTCTGCTCATTTGAGTACAGTATGAACTACAGCGCTAGCACTAAACAGTTCAAATCTATTTTCGCTGCATCTGGGCATGCCACTGTGTCTTTTGAATATGGCTCGTTGAACAGAGTTCTCTTTGCACTGTTGGATCAGTGAAGTCATGGGGCCGCAACATAGCTTGATCGATAGCAGTCTTACTGTCAGTATCTGAATGATCACGTTTCTGCATGCTCCCTGCGACTCTGTAATAAAAGGTAAATATTTAATGGCATCTGCTGAATCGTGGCCCACCACCGAGTGCCCAGGATGATGCAACGTTATCAATTTTTTTCCCCACCTCCCTCTGTTTAACTGGTTGGTGTCTGACTAATGAAAGTGGCTGTTTATTTTTTCATTAAATGCTTAGCTTTTCTAATGTACATGGAGCATTGGTAACATGTACATGTTGAGTTGTAGTTTTTGCTTGTCAAGTTAGTCACGTCTACTACGATTCTGGTTTTTAGTCTCTTCAGTACAGTTGCAGAATGTTCTTGACCATTAGGTTGCGAACATTCTGCATCTGTAACTTATTTTTGTTTACCCTTGTTTACATATTGTTTGAGAACTGATGTGGTTGTACTATACAAAGACCACTTCATTTTTGCATGATTCTTTTGTGTTTCACATGACAAAGATTCATTCCATTCATTTGTATGTTAAGCCTTTTTTAAGACCATTAAGGTTTTTATTTTTATGACAATTAATCACATTTCTCCCAAAATTCTTTTAATCATTAATATAAAAATTATTTATTTAGTTAAAAAAAGTTAATTTAGTATTCATGGTAGTATTTGTTGTATTTATATTTAATTCATGCTAATTTCAGGCTATGTACTAATGAGAATTACCACTGAGAATAATTGTTTAAAATAAGAATTGTTTAAATAATTGTTGTAAGAAAAAAAAAAAAAAAGAGATGGGATGAAAAATGATTTGGCAAATGATTTGATTTTGCGTTCTCTTGCAAATGAGAGAAACTTTCCATTCACTCGCAAAGAGCACTTTTTTTTTTTTTTTTTTTTGAGGGAACGCAAAGGTTTTGCGAGCAAACCCAAAGTTTCTCAGGGGAACGCAAAGCATTTGCGAGAGAATGCAAAAGCATTGACGACTTATTTTTCCTCCCATCTCATATTTTTTTCTTCACCATATCCCCTATGGGCTCCATATAAATTTGCCAAATTGTTGTGAAAATAATGTCACAAAAATTGTAAGTGGTCTTAAAATGTGCTTAATTTTCTTAATGCAATAAATAAATATTTAAAGTACATATTTATTTTTAAGAGCAAAATGTGATTGACGTTTTGTGAGATTTAGCCAATTAACGTCAGTAGCTAAAGACAAAATAAACTTATATGATGAGGTAAGTTTAGCATTCTTGTTGAATAAAATATGCTCCTGCTTGTCTCGCAAAGAGTCGTAAACCAAATAAATGATCGGCCCAATGGAGGAGTCATACATTTTCTATAGCCTACTGCATGAAGGACCATCAATAACGGTGTTCTGTATCCCTCAGAGTGAGATTTGACTGGGAACACCAAGAGTTACAGTGAAATGTTTAAAATCGAACTCTCAGATTTACTTTGAGCCAAGAAGCAGCAATTTCTCACTAGGACCCTAAATGTCAAACACAAAGATGTGTGGTTCTGTTCATGGGGTGTGTTTACTTTAACCTGCATGTTCTGTCACCACATGAGCTAGTGTACACAATGAGTAGAGAATTTATTAGTTCAGAGAAAAACTTCATCAATCCGACATTAATGTACATTTATATTTAAGACATTTAGTAGACACTTTTATCCAGATTGCACACAACTTGCACATAAGAAACTGTAGTGGTCAAACATACAATTAGGAAAGTTGTCTTTAAAAACAAATAAGTACTAAGGCTTAAAACTTACGCCTTATAAGAGTTTAGCCCGTAATACAGGTGTAATACAAATAAACAAGCCATGTTACTTGTGCATGTCACTTTCAGTCTGCTGTTATGGCAAGCCTTCACACACCTTGCACCTAGGGTTGTATTTGTGGGGGTTACACCTAGCAAGTCTGGGCAATGCTCCATAACCCTGAGACAGTCAAGGTGAGAGAAAAAAAACACACATTTTCAGGTCTCTTCAAGTGCTACTGACACAAGAGTTGGTGAGATTTATTGATTCGCCAAAAAACTATTATTTCTGATATGAACCTGTTGAAATTCACAGGATGTGACAAGCTCGGTTCCAAAACCTGAGTTGCCTACATAGAAATCATTTTAACCTGTTAGCCAGCCATCTTTGAAACGGCCCTCGGACA
Organism: Coreius guichenoti; assembly: GCA_039654105.1. NCBI lineage: Eukaryota > Metazoa > Chordata > Actinopteri > Cypriniformes > Gobionidae > Coreius > Coreius guichenoti. The sequence continues at coordinate 45,550,927 of CM077168.1, forward strand.
GCTATTTCAGTCATGCAAGTGCAGCTCCTATCACTTTGAATGGGGAAACATCAAATTCTCCAAAGTTGTTCACCAAGCTTACGATTAAATTTCATATTTGAAATCACCAATGAAATAAGACAACAACTGTCTCATACATTTTGATTCTAAATGCTCAAATCATGACAAAAAAAAAACTTAATTTTTCAGTTATAAAAACTGATATACAGTCATATGTATATGAACAATATACATTTTGTTATAGCAAAAGGAGCTTCTAATAGCAGCTGCAGTGACGCAATGACTTTTCCAATTGCCGACTGCCTCTTTTACTTAGAAGGCGGGACTTATTCTGCCATATTGCATGTTGCACTTTCTCCCATTCATAGTAATATGAGTGCACCGTCTTTGTATATCTAAAGTCTTTCGCTGCATTTGAAATCGTATACTTCACTACTGTATAGTACACGAAAAATAGTACGCCAAAACGGGGACTTCCAGACCACCTGATTTTGGTGAAAAATGGAATAAATATTACTCCTCTCTATAGAAATTTTAAGTAAACATATGAGAATCCATTAATATTTCTCCAAATGTTCACGCATTTAAACTAAAAGCCCTGAGGGACGTTGTTTAGTAAAGCGCTTTCATGATGACCGTACAGGAGTTTTTTTCTCAATGGATGCGGCTGAGGCTATCAACTCCATTTTTCATTTTCATAACTCCTGGCACAAATTAAAAAAATTACTGCTACTATAAGATTTTTAGAGTAAAACAGAGATGTCTTTTTATGTGTGTGTATAAAGAGTCCTATAGGGCTGACATAGTTTTGTAGGCCAATCCGGAAGTTTGCATCACCCAGGTTCCCTTGACAAAAAGCCTTTTTGGGTTATTGTTGAAAACAAGCTCTGTGACCAAAAAAGTTTATGATACTTACTTTTGTTCATCAAGATAATCTTGACAAGTTTACACAACTTTTATGGATTTTAAAGCCTAAATACAAATAGCCAGAAGAAAAAAGCTAAAGCAAGGCTATAAACAAGCTACACCATGATCGCATGACTTAGGGTGTCACAAACACTAAGCATCTGACAACTCTTGCTCTCTCTATTTAAAATCTAAAAGTATGAGTTAGAATAGTTTGCAAGAGCGTGATTACGTTTAACGTCCCCGACAGCCTCAGATTTATTTATTCATTTTCAAACCTTATTTCAGGCATTTAGCCAAAAGCTAATTCATTTCATTCATTTTTGTTTTACTTCAGCATGGAAACGGAAGTTCAAGTTATTCCTGCGTTTTAGCACTCATTCCTGTAGACTGCAAGGCAGCTCACTAGTTTATGCTTTTGAGATTTTCATTAGATTTTAAGTATTCCAGGTATTCCGACAAATAGGATTAATTAGGATAACAGAATTTCACATCAAGTATTAAGTATAAAGTGCTCAGCTTGGAATGAATTCAGTGAAATAATGCTCATTGGGTGGGTTTACAGATACTTGTCTTTGTGTTTGAACAAATGTTTAAACATTTGAGACCAATGTGCAGTACTTTAGTGACTCTGTATTGATGATGTGCTTGGTTGCCCATGTTCAAACTGGTCCCCTGAGTGTTTCGAGAAGTAGTGTTTTGAGGTGGGCTTCTTGAAAATTGTATGTTTACCGGCAGTTTCCTAATTCTTCAATTCAGCTCAATGGTTTTCTCTCCCAGGTGGCAAATTTCAGATGATTTTAAACCACTGTCAATTTCACAATGAATAAAAATGTAAACTTGATGAAAGTGTTTAGATGTCTTTGTAGTCTTGTGAAGTCACTCCAAAGGCTTTATTTTATGTTATGAGATGAGCCGATGGTTGTTTAGTCATCCTGTTTAGCTGATGATTAGAGTATAATGTTTTTTTGGTTCTTTATAAAGACTGATTTGGATCAAAGCCATGTTGAGGTTCCCCCCCCCCCCGCTTCTCTATAACATTCACACTGCTTGTACATTTATCATTACTTTGTGCTTGTTCTACAGGTCCAGTGGCAGTCATCAGTGGGGAGGAAGACTCTGCAAGCCCTCTTCATCATGTCAACCATGGTATCGTTACACCCTGCTCTCTCGATGCGGGACCTGACGCCGTCGTAATCGGTATGAGTCGTATTCCTGTCATCGAGAACCCGCAGTACTTTCGACATGGACACAATTGCAACAAGCCAACCACCTGTGAGTACACGTCTCACTACTTGATGATGTGATTCATTTCAATGTGGTTGGTTCTAAAAATACAATTCAAAGTCAATGTGAAATCAAATTTGATCCTATTCATACAACCATTAAAACGTTTGGAGTCAGGAAGATATATTTTTTTTAAATAAAGAAATTAAAGGAATAGTTCACCCAAAAATCATAATTTACTCACTCTCAAGCCATCCTAGGTGTATTTGACATTCTTCTTTCAGCCTAACACAATCAGAGTTATATTAAATAATATCCTGGCTCTTCCTAACTTTCTAAGGGCAATGAATAGTACCTGAGTTTTTGAAGCTCCAAAAAGCGCATCCATCCATCATAAAAGTAATCCATATGATTCCAGTGGGTTAATAAATGTCTTCTGAAGCGAAGCGATGGGTTTTAAACATCCATTAATGGGTAAAACATCCATATTTAAAACTTTATATACTATAATCACTGGCTTCCGGCAACGGCCGTATGCACGTTTACAAGAGAGTCGAGTTCCGGCGGAAGGGTGACCTCTAACCCGACATATGACTCCTCTTCTTTACCGAAATTCTCAGAAATATTTCTTTAAAACTTTTCGTTTTAGACTTCTAATTTGTGACCGGCTTTTGTTTTGCTCTATCCTCTGTGTTTCCGTGTTCGTCAATTCTCACCTAAGCTTACGCTACGCCCTACGTTATACATCATACGTCGGGTCAGAGATCATCCTTCCGCCGCAACTTGAACATGAACATGCACACGGCTGTTGCCGGAAGCCAGTGATTATAGTTTATAAAGCTTTAAGTATGGATATTTTTCATACAAAAACCCATCGCTTCACTTCAGAAGGCATTTATTATGCACTTTTTGGAGCTGGGAAGAGCCAGGATATTTTTAAATATAACTCTGATTGTGTTTGGGTGAAAGAAGAAAGTCATATACACCTAGGCTTGACTATTCCTTTAATATTTTTATTCTGTAAGGATGCATTAATTTGATCAGAAGCGACAATAAAGTAATATATAATGTTACAAAAGGTTTTTATTTCATATAAATGTTGTTCTTTTGAACTTTCTATTTATCAAAGAATCCTAAAAAAAAAACGATATCACGGTTTCCCTTAAAAATATTGAGCAGCACAACTGTTTTCAACATTGATGATAATAAGAAATTCAGCAAATCAGCATATTAAAATTATTTCTGAAGGATTTTATCTGAAGGATTGTATTTTGGATCAAAGAAATGCAGCCTTGGTGAGCAAAAGAGACTTATTTAAAAAAAAATTAAACAGTCTTACTGACCCCAAACTTGATTTGTATATCTATTTTTCTCTCAGAAATACATAACGGAAAATGTTTATTAAACCATTTCAATTTGACTAGAATTTTACATGGTAAAAAGTACAATACTGTCTCATGACCACATAGAGTATCACAATGAATATTGTTCATTTCAAAATGAATAATTTTAATAATTCCTGTGTTTATGAAAGAACTGATACTCTTGACCTTTTAACTAGCCTGCAGTATATCCTCATACTATAGTGCAGCATATGGGTCACTATGAAGATGTTTAAAGAAGCACAATAGTGTTAAAAATAGAGGACTTCTGGATACCATGAGCTTGCACTTATTTCAGAGTGCATGGGAACAAATGCCAACTCCATTGTTTGTATAAATGGCCATGAATGAATACACAGTGCTCCTGCTAAGATTTATGAGATCATTTATATATTTATTTGCTATTTTTGGGGCCCGTTGTGACCGAAGACTTTCGCATTGACAATTACTTTTCTTGAGCAAATGATGTCTTAGTTTAGACCTTTAATGTAATTAATTGGAACAAATATACTTGTCACTTTACATAAGTGTTTTTGTTAGCCAAATTTAGAGGTTAAAAGGGGGCCTGACTGATTTATGCCACGTAGTATCGTATATATGGGGACACAGACTTGCACACATCAACACACACAGTCTATTTATATTCCAGGCACAAAACAGTGGTCTATTCACAGGGTGCACTGATGGCTATGAAAAGGAATCCAAAAGGCAGAGGACAATCACATTTTGCCCTCATGAATAAATTAACTCTTTATGCATAATGGATGGCATAAAATCTTTATGGCTGTAGATACATAACCATCATGGCCGTGCCCATATCTGATGAGTGTGTGATATTTAAATGACAGTTAGCTGCTTAAGAGAGGGTATATTTTTACTTCTCAGGCTCTGAGCAACTAGAAGGCACTTTATGTGTTAGCTGTAGTAAGTTGAATCATTTATATAAAGATACACCTTATAAAAATGGTCCAAGGTTCAGCTATTTTTATAGAGAGAACATAAAATAGTAGAGCGATGCGTATCAGACCAGTTTCACCCAGTTAATATACTGAGTTTACATTTGTAGACATGACTAATCACAATCCAAATCCATAAAGAATAGGCAATGAAAAGAATCCAGTGGTCCATGAGAAATAATATGTATAGCGTAAATACAGACTATTTTAGAAGTGTTAAGACTTTTTCCATTGAGAGATTTATCAATGTCATTATAATATTTATAATATCTAATACAATTATATTTTTATTCCATATTTTTAAATATTTAAATATATTATTTACGCACAGTAATATTTTATACTTCATGTTTTAATTCATATATTTGTATTGTGTTGTTTTACTGTTATACAGTAATATGAATCTAATAATGGGAAATACACAAGAACTCATCTTAAAATAGGCTTAATTCTTTATGCTATATAATTTTGGTGTGAAATGTGACGGATATGTTTTTGTGAAATTCCCCCTTAGAGTTTGATTCATACAACAATTTTGACAATTCAAATTTTTACTTGCATGATTACGGTTTTATTTGTAGACTTCTGCAGTAGGATTATTTAAAAGGAAGCTGTTGCCCGATTGCAAGTAAGCAAGTCCCTTGAGCCATGACATATTGACTTTTCAGGAATCCATAAGATGACTGACTCACAAAAGCTATTTTGCAATTACAGTCGAGTTCTGCTGCATTTACTTACTTCCCTTTTCAACCCAACATGACTTCATTCCTGAGCTACACAGCATCTCTGTTTGCACAGAGTTTTGCTTTACCTATATCCAAGATCCAATTTGTTCACTTTGTGTTTTTCCATGAAGATCACAAAACATACGATTATGTTAACATAAATTTATTTCAAAAGAGCTAGGAAAATTGTTTTCCATGATATGGTTCTTTAATTTACAATATTATTAAAGGGGTCATGACATGCATTTTTTATTATTTTAAATGTTCATTGAGGTTCACTTATAATGTTAGTAAAGTTTATATATATATATATATATATATATATATATATATATATATATATATGCAGAAAGACAATTATTTCAACCCTCATTCTGACCCTCTGTCTGAAATTATCCAGTTTTAAGATGGCTATTTAAAGGCTTGTCATTAAATGGTCATTGTTATGATTGGCTAACGTCCTTGCATATGAAACGGTATCAACGCCCACTCGCTATTGCATGTAAGTGTTTTGAAAACATTTTCCATATAAAACTGTAATTTACAGAAAAAGCACTATGAAATCATTTACTTACGGTTTGTGATGCAGCTGCTGTCAGATCCAATACAGTTTGCTGCTTCAGCCTTCAACAAAAGTTTCCTTGCAAATTCTCCATTACACTGTGCCTCAATTACAAAACGAAATGCTCCGAACAAACATATAATCATCCAACGCGATCCCGGATGCCATTAAAATAAACCTTCCAGTTGTTTCCGACGCTGGGATCCTTCTGAAGTCTGTACAGAGACGTAAACGAGCTGTTTAATCTGGACGTGTCAAAGCGAATGTTCTTTCACTCTTCCATTTGTCCTGTTGTTGACAGACTCAAGTGCATGAAGTATGTAGAAACTGAACGCTCATCTGTATACTGTATCCAGTGTAGACAGTGATTATAATGGGTTTTGTTTGCTTTTGATGCAACGCTCAAATCCAGTGTAGGCAATATCAGCCGTTAAAGGTGAACTGTGTAAATGTTAGCGGCATCTAGTGGTGAGGTTGCGAATTGCAACTGGCCACTTCTCACCCCTCCTTTTCAAAGCACATAGAGAAGCTACGGTGGCCGACACAGGACAAAGATGTCATCATCTGAGACAGCAGAGAGTAGCTATCGCTCTGTAGAGCAGTGTGTTCGTTTAGTGCTACTGTAGAAACATGGCGGCGCAAAATGGTGACTTCACTGTAAGAGGACCCGCGGTGTATATAGATAGAAATGGCTCATTCTAAGGTATTAAAAACATAACGGCTAATTATGTAAGGTCTTTATACACCACTGAAAACATAGTTATGTATATTATATTGCATTTCTGTCAATAGATCCTCCTAAATATTACACAGTAGTGTTGTCAAAAATATAGATATTTCGATATGTATCAATATTGAAATATCTGAAACGATACCAATACTCCTTTCTACAGTATCGATACACCGATACCAGCTGCACTTTCTTGCTCTCCTCTCCGACCGACAGCGAGTTGACATGCACCCGCCTCCTCTCATTCACTCCGGTTAAATAGTGTTGGTGTGACGGGTCTGAATTTCGCGCAGAATTGCACATAATTCTGCTTATTCCCACAGATTTCACGCTCACATCTGAAGCACACACACATACAGTAATAAAGCCGCCTCTGACATACAAGTGCAAAAATTAGCTCCTTTTCCCAGCTTATTAATGGTCAAACACACTCAAAAATAATGTCACAATGCCCATCTTGGTGAGTATTAACGTAAACACAGTCGTAAACAGTTCAGGAAGAATGTGTAACATGAACAGTATTTTGGATCCATGCGTGCGTCAGGTCTTAAAGGGACAGCAGCCGAATAAACGTGCCACTCTCTATGTTGTTAATGTTATTCAAACTACAAAAAGACAAACGATCACTTACTGCTCTTGACTGATTAACTTGTGTAACTTTAATGGATTAATCTGCATTTAATTTTTACAATGAATATTGTCAAATGTTATTTTAATTTTGATTACTTTGTTTTTTTTATTCAGTTTCTTTCCTGAATACTACTGTTAGACCTACCTGAAAAAATACAACAGTCTATTTCATTTGTATCTTTATTCTATTGTATTTATTTGTGCTATTGTTAGTAATTTGTTTATTTGTTCTTATTTTATTACCGTTTACTTGTCTTTTTAAATTCAATTTACCAATTGAAATCAAGCTGTCTTGTGCTCTGTGTAAGCTATTGCAACAAAATTACATTGAGTTATCAAATATTTGTGAGATAATTGTAATGGTAATTGATCAACGTTTATATATGAAAAAAAAGCTTAAAAGCTTTATCATATAAAGTGAATTTTTCAGAAGAAATTTTTGATTGCCTAGACTTTCAATAAATGGACAAAAAGATAAATAATATTAAAAATATCTATTTGACAGTATATGCAGCGTTTTTTCCCCCTGGTATCGAAAATGGTATTAAATATCGATACTTTTCCAGGTATCGTATCGCAGTTAGAAATTCCAGTATCGTGACAACACTAGTTTACACAGTGCACCTTTAAGTGACTGAATGCCAGTGGGCGGGGCCTATGGCGATCATATGCAAATGTATTTAACTGTGTGACGTCACAGATCCAGCAATATCAAAACGAGCTGTCTTTGGAGCTTGATTAAATAAATGCTTTGCTTATAATGAGGGGGACGTTTTAAACTATGAAATTGCATGTTTTAATGACAAAGACCTTTTATATGTCAAAAGATAAAGGCAAATTTGATTTCTCATGCCATGACCCCTTTAATAATGAAATATTTGCTGCTGGGATTTGAAGTCATGGGAAATACAGCAGCTGGATCACACGCAATAGACTGAAGATAATTATTCAGGTAACACTATTCCTAAAAGAAGTGAGTGCACTAGCAATTACAATGAGCTCCTGTGATTACAAAGGCTATAAATACAAGATTCTGACTGTGCATTGCAGATATATTTGGCACATTTATCAGTTTGTCACATTATGTCCCTCAATTAAAACAAAAGATCACAAATGATAAACACATTAGCCTACATAGCTATAACTTAATATGTTGGAAGTTAAAGCTGTCACATATGAATTTGTAGCAAGAGCAAAACTGCAATTATATATGCAAGAGTGAACAGAATGACCTTCCATTTTAAATAACCTGTCTCAAAGATACAGTTGAGAAGAGCAATTGTTTTATCATACTCCTGCAATATCCGTCCATTTCTCCCGCTTCATCAGATTAGCGGCAATGGCTGCTGATATTTGTATCCTGCAGTGACCGTTTTGTGTCCTGTTCACATTGAACTGCTCGGGACATCTGGAGAAGATATGTCTATGCCGATGTCTCCTGTGTACACCTTCATTGTTCTGGACACAATTACTTCGATTGCATTGTTTCAAGGTAACATTTGATGACAAGCTGAATTTATCAGACTAAAGAATGAGAGGACAAAGGCATCCGCTCAGAAAAAGGGCATTGTAAATGAATGCAGGCCAGGTTTAATGGAGCTCTGAATGTGCACAGCTTCACAAAGATTCTGATTCAACCGATCTATTGTTACTGCTCATAATTGGGCTACCATCTCACATCCAACCTCATTTGAAGTTCAATGAAGGTGGACACCGACGCAAACCAGGTGCTTGAAAACAACTGATCAGCTATATTTGAAAATACGTATTTTTTGAGCATTTCTTTTTTAGTTGAAAACCACATTAATAGCATTTGTGAATTTCAGTTTATTTCAATTTTGCTTTCTTAAATTAAAAATGTTCCGCATCTTGTTTTTTCTCAATTCAAATTCAGGAAGACATTCTCAACTTACTTCTAAATGGTGTACGGCCCTGGTCCTGATTGGTTAACCTCCAGATACTGGCCAAATTGTGAATATGTAAATATGGGCAATCATGTATTCATGGTTAAAACACTACAGTGTTTCTTTTAGAAAAAACTATTTTTACAGCTGGTTTTGCAATTTGAATTAATGATCAGCATGAACTAGAGAAGAAGTTCTAATTCATGAATGTTAGCGTTTGTCTGCACATACTCTGATATTTCAAAATATGAACATTTTCACAAAAGTTTCATGACCCACAGAATATTTTGTTGTATGAATATCTGAACATATATCAAAAGAAAGAACAGAGTCTCTGCTTTAAAATATATACACTCACCTAAAGGATTATTAGGAACACCATACTAATACTGTGTTTGACCCCCTTTCACCTTCAGAACTGCCTTAATTCTACGTGGCATTGATTCAACAAGGTGCTGAAAGCATTCTTTAGAAATGTTGGCCCATATTGATAGGATAGCATCTTGCAGTTGATGGAGATTTGTGGGATGCACATCCAGGGCACGAAGCTCCCGTTCCACCACATCCCAAAGATGCTCTATTGGGTTGAGATCTGGTGACTGTGGGGGCCATTTTAGTACAGTGAACTCATTGTCATGTTCAAGAAACCAATTTGAAATGATTCGAGCTTTGTGACATGGTGCATTATCCTGCTGGAAGTAGCCATCAGAGGATGGGTACATGGTGGTCATAAAGGGATGGACATGGTCAGAAACAATGCTCAGGTAGGCCGTGGCATTTAAACGATGCCCAATTGGCACTAAGGGGCCTAAAGTGTGCCAAGAAAACATCCCCCACACCATTACACCACCACCACCAGCCTGCACAGTGGTAACAAGGCATGATGGATCCATGTTCTCATTCTGTTTACGCCAAATTCTGACTCTACCATCTGAATGTCTCAACAGAAATCGAGACCAGGCAACATTTTTCCAGTCTTCAACTGTCCAATTTTGGTGAGCTCGTGCAAATTGTAGCCTCTTTTTCCTATTTGTAGTGGAGATGAGTGGTACCCGGTGGGGTCTTCTGCTGTTGTAGCCCATCCGCCTCAAGGTTGTGCGTGTTGTGGCTTCACAAATGCTTTGCTGCATACCTCGGTTGTAACGAGTGGTTATTTCAGTCAAAGTTGCTCTTCTATCAGCTTGAATCAGTCGGCCCATTCTCCTCTGACCTCTAGCATCAACAAGGCATTTTCGCCCACAGGACTGCCGCATACTGGATGTTTTTCCCTTTTCACACCATTCTTTGTAAACTCTAGAAATGGTTGTGCGTGAAAATCCCAGTAACTGAGCAGATTGTGAAATACTCAGACCGGCCCGTCTGGCACCAACAACCATGCCACGCTCAAAATTGCTTAAATCACCTTTCTTTCCCATTCTGACATTCAGTTTGGAGTTCAGGAGATTGTCTTGACCAGGACCACACCCCTAAATGCATTGAAGCAACTGCCATGTGATTGGTTGATTAGATAATTGCATTAATGAGAAATTGAACAGGTGTTCCTAATAATCCTTTCGGTGAGTGTATATTCTAGCTTCATGCATTCTTTTTTATCAACACTTAGGCAAGTTTCATAAAAGAAAGCAACATAAAAATAGGTTTAAACAAAAAGCTGAGAAAATCGTGTTTTTTTTCAAAGACTACGTCCGGATCGGATTCAGAACGATGATCAAAACATAGATGGAGTAGATTGCTTCCATCACACCAGTTGCACCGCCCTAGGAACTGCCCTGGTCATAAATGCCGGAAAATTTTGTCAATGGTGGGGAAAGAGTTAAAGGGGTCCTTGATTATGATTTCACTTTTTTAACTTTAGCTAGTGTGTAATGTTGCTGTTTGAGCATAAACTACATCTGCAAATTTACAATGCTCAAAGTTCAATGCAAAGGGAGATATTTTATTTTACAGAAATCGCTTTTTAAGGACTACAACAAATGGCTGGTAGGGACTACAACAAGCTTCTTCCCGGGTTGGTGACATTACAAACCCTAAAATCTACATAAACCCTTTCCCTGGGAACACGCAACAAATAGGGTGAGGCCATGTTGGGATGCTTTAGAAAAGAGGAAGAGTTGTTGTAGTAGGGCACATTTGGGAGTCTGCTCAAGCTGTCACATCCGTCTTTTCACATTAATTGCAATACAGTACTTGGCACAAATGCAATAGCATGTCATAAATGGATGGGAGCATACGTTGTTCTAGAACTTGGATAGACCTTTCAGCATTGATGGTGCCTTTCCAGATGTGTAAGCTGCCCATGCCACACGCACTCATGCAACCCCATACCATCAGAGATGCAGGCTTCTGAACTGAGCGCTGATAACAACTTGGGTTGTCCTTGTCCTCTTTAGTCCGGATGACATGGCGTCCCAGTTTTCCAAAAAGAACTTCAAATTTTGATTCGTCTGACCACAGAACAGTTTTCCACTTTGCCACAGTCCATTTTAAATGAGCCTTGGCCCAGAGAAAACGCCTGCGCTTCTGGATCATGTTTAGATATGGCTTCTTTTTTGACCTATAGAGTTTTAGCCGGCAACGGTGAATGGCACGGTGGATTGTGTTCACCGACAATGTTTTCTGGAAGTATTCCTGAGCCCATGTTGTGATTTCCATTACAGTAGCATTCCTGTATGTGATGCAGTGCCGTCTAAGGGCCCGAAGATCACGGGCATCCAGTATGGTTTTCCGGCCTTGGCCCTTACGCACAGAGATTGTTCCAGATTCTCTGAATCTTTGGATGATATTATGCACTGTAGATGATGATAACTTCAAACTCTTTGCAATTTTTCTCTGAGAAACTCCTTTCTGATATTGCTCCACTATTTTTCGCCGCAGCATTGGGGGAATTGGTGATCCTCTGCCCATCTTGACTTCTGAGAGACACTGCCACTCTGAGAGGCTCTTTTTATACCCAATCATGTTGCCAATTGACCTAATAAGTTGCAAATTGGTCCTCCAGCTGTTCCTTATATGTACATTTAACTTTTCCGGCCTCTTATTGCTACCTGTCCCAACTTTTTTGGAATGTGTAGCTCTCATGAAATCCAAAATGAGCCAATATTTGGCATGACATTTCAAAATGTCTCACTTTCAACATTTGATATGTTATCTATATTCTATTGTGAATAAAATATAAGTTTATGAGATTTGTAAATTATTGCATTCCTTTTTTATTCACAATTTGTACAGTGTCCCAACTTTTTTGGAATCGGGTTTGTATATTCTCTGGCTCAGTAGGCATTTTACAACAGTTCCGACATGAGCGATTTATAGATTATCATGACAGAATATGCTAATCAATGACTTGAAGATAGTTAACTCCACATCAACTACATTAAATTCATCAACTAACCATTCATAAACGTCCTGTTGCATTCTACATGTCACTTTTTGAGTCTCTCCATCATTGTCCGACTCCGGTTTGAACATAAAAGGTTGAACAGTTCCTGATATTTTCAGTGCGTGTCTTCGTGAGGTAATCAGAGCTGCTAACACGAGGTCTTGAAGCTCCGCCCTCTTCTTGAAAGGGGGGAGCAGCAGCTCATTTGCATTTAAAGGGACACACGCAAAAACAGCACGTTTTTGCTCACCCTCAAAAAGTGACAATTTTAACATGCATTTTGAGCTGAAACTTCACATACACACTCTGGGGACATCAGAGACTTATTTTGCATCTTGTAAAAAGGGGCATAATAGGACCCCTTTAATTGACCAATCTTGATGAACAGCACTATTTCTAAATCATAGAGTTTTACTGCTGAAAACAAACTTGCCTGTGTGTCTTTACTAATTTGAGCCCTCAGGGTTTGATACATGTTCAGTCAGGATGAGGAATAAATGAATGACATTGAGTCTCAGGATATTGCCTTTTTAATTCAGAGGCTTTCCACAACAGGATCAGGGTAAGGTTGTGGGGGGAGCGGGACTTGCTGGTTGGGTAGGAAGCTGAAGGTTAAGTTAACCCATCCCAAACTGCTACAGCAGGTGCACATGTAATTGTTCACTTAGAGGACGGGACAAACCCAGCGGACCACTTAATGAAAGAACGAGTGAATATAAATGAGGATTTTGGGGACGGGAAAGTGCTCCAGACATGACCTGATTCTGCTTCAGTCTGCTGGGTCCCTGCTGCTCGAGTCTCTGAGCTTAAATAATGATAGTAGCACCTGATACAAGATGTCTGTCAGTGGCTCAAGTGTCAGTACGATTTTGTAGCCTTATGGCAAAGTGTTACACTGAATATAATCTTGCTTGTCAAGCTGTTTCAGTGCCAGTTTGTCAATAAACTAAATATTTTAATAAACACTCAACTTGAAACCGATATGTCTTACAAAAGTATTAATTATCCACATTGTAATACATCATATATTTTTAGGGCCCGAGCACCATCGGTGCAAGGACCCTATTGGAATTGCTCTATTTCTTATTATTCTTCTCCGAAAAGGATTGCATTTTTGAGGGCCTAAACATGCTTGAAAACTCACGAAACTTTGCACGCGTCAGAACTGGCGAAAATTTACATCTGATATGGGTTTCAGAATTGGGTGGGACAAAATGGCTCGATAGCGCCACCTATAAAACTTCAACGGAGTGCGCCTCCTGCGCCGTTTCACGTACACGTACGATATTCGGTACATACGTGTAATGTGCCAATACCTACAAAAAAGTCTCTTGGAGCAAAGTCCTAAATGCAACAGGAAGTCAGCCATTTTGAGACTTATTTTGAGACTCATTTTGAGACTAAACGCAACAGGAAGTCAGCCATTTTGAATTTCCTCTTAGACTTTTGTGCAGTTTTTGCCATTTTCAGACTTGTAACGAACTCCTAGAGTTTTTATCGGATCATCTTCAAATTTGGTGAGTGTAATCATAAGGCCTTTGCGACGATAAATTGCGAAGATCTAGAGTTTTCGTCGAAGGGCGTGTCCCTGGCGGCCTGACAAATTTCGATGTTTCGCCACGAAACAGGAAGTTGCTGTAACTCAGGTATGCAATGTCCAATTTGCCCCAAACTTCACACATTTGATAAGAGTTCTGTCCTGAACACATGTCCATGCCCGTATTCAGTTACAGTCACAGCGCCACCTGCTGGCAACAGGAAGTGACATAATATATTAAGTGTCAATAAGTTTTAAACAGGCTAGCAACATGCTATAAACATAATAAAACATGTTAGCAACACTTAGCTAAGTGCTATTATAAATGCTATTATTGCAATGAAACAAGAAGTTGCTGTAACTCAGACATGCAACGCCCAATCTGCCCCAAACTTCACATGTTTGATAAGAGTCCTGAACACATCTACATGGCAATATTCAGTTACAGTCACAGCGCCACCTGCTGGCAACAGGAAGTGACATAATATATTAAGTGTCAATTTTTAAACAGGTTTTTTAAACAGTTTTAAACAGGCTAGCAACATGCTATAAACATAATAAAACATGTTAGCAACACTTAGCTAAGTGCTATTATAAATGCTATTATTGCAATGAAACAAGAAGTTGCTGTAACTCAGACATGCAACGCCCAATCTGCCCCAAACTTCACATGTTTGATAAGAGTCCTGAACACATCTACATGGCAATATTCAGTTACAATTATAGCGCCACCTGTTGGCAGCAGGAAGTGACATGTTTAACACTTTGATGCACTCCTAGCAGCATACTAAAATATTACAGCGAGTGCTAAATATGCTAGAAACATGTTACAACATGCTAGCAACACTTAGCTAAGTGTTAATGCATGCTATTAATGCCATGAAACAGGAAGTTGTTGTAACTCAAACATGCAATGTCCAATCTGCCCCAAACTTCACGTGTTTGATAAGAGTCCTGGCATGAAGAAGTCTACACGCCACAATTCAGATACGGTCGTAGCGCCACCAGCTGGCGGCGGGAAGCATGGCCAGTACAGATGACTTTGACGTAGTCCTCTTATATTTTCCTACTTAAACGCACGTTGCCCAATGTGCTCTTTTTTCCTAAAGCCACCGGGTGGCGGTGCAGGTGCGAGGGCCCTTCCATCGCTGCTTGCAGCTTTAATTTTAAATTATAATTGTAATTACAATACCACATTTGATTGCAATGCAACAATAACATGTAAAATTATATCAAACACTGGTGTACTTGTTGATCATAAAGTATGCTGTGATGCATCATTCTCTTTAAAATGTTTAACAATAAATGTGCAGGTATTATAATTTATTATTATGCATTATAAATGATCAAACTATATTAACTCTGGTTACAGGTATATAAAAAGAACATTCAGTTGATGTGCATTAAAAGGCATTATATTAATGCATTACATACACACAGACACACACACACACACACTTCAATTAGCGTTACCAATTTTTCAAATCCTTTTCTCCAAGGATCAACATATGTTTACCCAGAACATGCTGATTTATGTAAACAGGATAAGTACAGGACTACTTATGCTTTTATTGCAAAGCACGCTGCTTTGACTCAGAATGGCAGTTATGATCTAATGACACAAATATAATATTAATTCACAATATCTCTTGTGTGTGGCTTCACCAAAGCGACCACTACAAGTTCACGCAGTAGAAAAAAATCATTTGAGCAAATTATTATTTTTTGGCTTTTACAAGAGTGATCTGACAGCACTATAGCAGGCTATTCAATATGATATGTTTACATCATGTGTGTAAATAATAGTCTATGGTTTCTGTCATGGGCGATGTGAGCCGTCAGCTCCGCTACAAGTTGGAGCGGTTAGTCAGGCCTCCACAGACAGCGCGCGTCCTGAGCGAGACCTAAATCCACATAAATAGCCCGTTCAGAGCATAAGCAAGAGAAACTCACTGTTCAGTGAGTCAAGCTAGTATACAGTCTTGTAGGCTTGCTGCGATAGTCGGTGTTGACGGACGGTGTTACCGGTGTTCAGCTGCAACACCGGTTACATTGCCTACCGCGGCAGCGCCCCCACCGTCGTTTAGATTTTTTTTATAGTAGTATAAATTTTGTTCAGTTAGTGAACACACACTACAATTAAAAACTGAACATGCAGCGTGAGCCGAATGAGAATCGTAGCACAGACCAGCAGCAGAAGTCAGATTTCATTTATCACGAGAGTGAGGAGATGAATGACAAGATGACGGCAGAAGATTTGGTTTCAACGTGAAATGTAAAAGCGCCAATTTTTTTTTTCACAATGAGTGAAATATTAAGAAAATAAATTAGATTAATCTCTCATCGTCTCTAAGAGAATATGTGCCGTTAATGCAGAGTCAGATGGCATAAGCTCAGTTAGGTTTTACTTTTAATTTCTGTAGTGAATAGCTAATTGACTGGAGTTTGAGACTTCTTCACCAGCATAACTCTTGCGCAAAGTTTGCACATTGCGATATGATATCCACTGGCTCGCCCTCATGGTTTAAGATGCAAATATTTTCAATATTGCGACGTGGCGTTTTTCAACAATTGAAATTCCAAACAATTGTTTGGACAACAATTATTCACTTCGAGCGCGTCATTTCCTGTGATAACAAAATTAAGTAGGCTAAATTATTAAATAGGCTAAATGAGTAGCCTAAATAAAAAAGAAGGTAAATAAACAAACAAACAAGTATGCAGGTAGGCCAGGCCTACAAAAAAAAAAAAAAAAATCTTGCCCCCCCCAACTGTGCGTTCACACCGCCGGAGGCAAGAGCGTCAAAGTGGCTGGAAGTCATTCATTTTCAATGGGAGCCGGTGGCGGGCTCCGGCGAGAGCGGCGCGGCGCATTTTGGACGATTTGGGCGTCGAGGAGAGTTGAAATCAGGTCAACTTTATGGTAATGAGCTATGACACGGTTCGGCGGCAACCAATCGGAATGTAGAAGTGCTCCGCTTGAGAGGATTCTAGAGAAAGCAGTCCTGTAAACTTTGGTTCCGACCACATTAGTTCCCAAGCAAAATGGAGGAGAGGTTGATCATTGCTGTGGCGGGTTTGATAAGAAGGCGCGCAATACTATTTATAGGCAACATTTTCGCGCTAGAACGCTTGTTTTTCAGCGGGAATGCAATTAATTTGCTCAAAACAACACCGATTTGACCAATTGCATTAATGCTGCACTTCAACCAGGACAGTTATTGTAATGTAGGCTGCATACAAATTAAAGTTAATGTTAATTACAGACCACGGCTAGCAAACGTCTCCTATAAACTGCATGTTTAAACTACTATAAACTTAACCATGAACACAAAAGCCACACCACACAAATGGCTTTTAATTAGGGCTGGACCAGAATATTCGAATATTCGTTCGGTGGGTTGGTATTCGATTTTCAATTTTGGGATTCGAATATTCTTTTTTTTTTTTTTTTTTTTTTTTCCTTTTCGCACACATCCCCCTCGAAACGGTTCTCATTCGCGCTTGAATATGTTTACACTATAAAATCTGGCGGAATACAATACTCTTTTTTTTACGATTATCTTATAGCCTAGCCATTTTAATAGGATGGACAGTTGAATAGGAACCCAACCTTGTTATACTTAAACATATTTGCTTCTTCTTAGCCTAAGTGTTCCCTGCAACTGAGTCTCTGTCTAGAGCGCACAACTGCATGAGCTTAAATGCGAAATTTTGGGTTAAGCTGCGTTCGTTTGACATTGTGGAAAATAGAACAATAGAATCAAAATGTATTAGCCTTTTTACCTGTTAGAGATGTGACGGTGAGAAAATTTTCACTGTGCGGCCGTGAACGAATGACAGTGCGGCCGTGACCATTTTACTTTCGGTTCAGAATCAACGCCAATTCGGGGGCGGGTTGCTTGAATGGTGGGTTCATTAGCCTATTATTATTAAATGAAAAACACAACAACAAAATAGTACAATGACAAACTCACTTAAATAGGCGCTTTTACATTTCGCGTTGAGAGCAAATCTTCCGCTGTCATCTTGTCATTCTGCTCCTCACTCTCGTGATGAATGAAATCTGACTCCTTCTGCTGGTCTGTGCTGCGACTTCGGCAGACAAGTTCAGTTTTTATTTGTAGTGTCTGTTCTCTAACTGAACTAAATTATTTTATTACTATAAAAAAATCGAAATGACGGTGGGGGGCGGTGCCACGTTGGGCAAGTGATGTAACCGGTGTTATGCCTATCGCAGCAAGCCTATTACCCGTTATTATTATCAATCTAAATTAATCTACTGCGAAATATAGGAGCTTGTTACTGGGACGTAACAGACCAGTGTGTTTTGTATCACTAGTGCAGTGTCCGTTCTCGGAGCATATAAGCCCTGCCCGCGTGAGGCGCGCTTCTCGAGATTCCTGCCTTTATTAGAGAGAAGAATATGTTCAGCCCCGTCCCTCCGAAGCTTCGAATATTCGGTGTTGATTACTAACGAAGCTTCGAAGCTCAAAAAATGATATTCGGACCAGCCCTACTTTTAATAGGTTTATTTCGTTAGCAAACATGTAACTGTAATTGTTAAGTTATTTCCATCGATCAATTTCTTTCTTTCACATTTAAAATATTTCATGAGGTTAACTTATACCCTACTTGTGGTCAGTCTGCACAAATACCTCCTCCTTCAATGCTTGTTTGCTTTGCGACCCCTTTAAATATAGTTTTTAAAAAAAGACCAAGCATTCGATCTACGTCAGAGCGCCAGCACGTCCACAAATCTTTCTACAGCGTCGTTGGCAGGGCGGCCAGAGCTAATTTTGACGCTCTCGCCGGCGGCGGTGTGAATGCACAGTAACTCGAGAGTCAAATGTCGCCCATGGTTTCTGTTGTGTAATTCAAGGCCGTAACCATGTCTTGAACATTGGGGGGACCATTTTTTTGAATTTTTATAAAGCATAAAGAAACAGAACAGTGAACGAAATTCTAGGTCTAATTCTAGTTGGGAAATAATCCTTTTGGGACTATCTGCAAACAATATTTGCATTAATTTGCATCAAATATATTATTAGTCCCGAGATTCTTCGCATTAGTGAATAAATACATAGATCTGCTGTTGACATTCGAATTCCCTAGTGGTCTGGTGGTAGAATTTTTGTAAACCGTGTCAGGTTCCGGGTTCTAATCCGCCCTCATATCGTTTTTTTTTTTCTTCTTCTTCATTAAAATCAAAGATGTTCATCAATGATTGTATATTAAGAGCAGGGACACGTTTGTGTGCATTTTGTTTTGTGATTTCACCGGAAAGAATAGAGTCTCTCTCCGCAACGGCATTAAGCGATAGATTGACACGCTCGTCTGTGTGTGAAGACTGTGCACGAGCCAAAAGAGAACATAAACCCCGCCTACTTTGATTTGATTGGCCATCTCAATCATTTTGACATTGACGAGCGCTGTTAGACCACTGAGGCAAACCAGACTAAAATGTATGGAAAATGCATAATGAAGTGCAGCAGAGCAGTGCAAGAATTTCAAATATTGGGGGGGACAATTTGGCCATTTCTAATTATTGGGGGGGGACTTGTCCCCCTCAATGTCTATGGTGGTTACGGCCCTGGTGTAATTCATTATACTATGTAGATCTTCACCTTTATTAATGAAGCGTTAGGCATAGGCCACTGAGTAGATGTGTTTATTTGAATTTAAAGAATTAGATATAGAAAAAAAGAGACGTTTTTGTTGTCTTTAGAGTCTTTTTTCATGCCTTTTTGTGGTTGAGCATTTTTGCTTTTATAAGCTACTTTAAATTCACGCAAATAATTGGAAATGACAATGAGCATTGATGGCAAAGCATTACAAGTCCCAGGTGAGTTCCCAACAGATGGCAAAAAGAGACCTTTTACAATTGACTCTCATTTGCATCACTCGTTTTGTTTTGAAAAAGAGAACTCAGAGGAGACAAAAAAACATGTTGAAAATATCCAGCTGTGACTGTGAGCAGCAATTCTAGAACACCATCTGCACGGGAACTGACCTTTTACACAATGCGAACAACTCACGATTGAAGCCTTTATTTACACTTGTACACGTACGCATAAACAACATGCGCAACGGGCGCATACAGATAACCTGTCACTCATATTTCATTTGGCTCTGTTTTCCGCACTCAATTTTTGCCACCTGTTCCCAAGGGACATTGTCTCTCATGATGATATTATTGGGATAATTGTATGCCTGGACCTTTTTCATCATTGTTTGATCATATATTATAGATGTTGATGAGAATCTCTGACAGTACTTCTTCTTCATTTAAAAAAAAAAAAAAAAAAAAAAAATTCATTCCCAACCCTGAAAAACAAGACATACTGTACAACAATTCATAGTGATCACACCTACAAAAATACACAATAAAAGAACCACAAGTCCACACTATTCATGCTATATCCCCATTCTGCCATACGACATAGCTTTGTGTGTCCTTTTTGTGATAATAGCATACAGGTTTGGAATGACATGAGAATTTTTATTTTTGAATTCCCAGTGTTGTTATGGTTAACTAAAATGATTAAAAATGTTTTTAATTGAAATGAAGCAAAAGTAAAATAGAATATAAATATTAGATGAAAAACTCAAATAAAATAAGTTTAAAGGGTTAGTTCACCCAAAAATGAAAATTCTTTCATCATTTACTCACCCTCATGTCATTCCAAACCCGTAAGACCTGTTCATCTTTGAAACACAAATAAAGATATTTTAATGAAATCTAAGAGATTTCTGTCCCTCCATTGACAGTCCACGCAACTGACACTTTGCGGTTTAGACACGATCGCTTTATATGATGAACAGATTTAATTTAGGCTTTCAACGGTTGAGCTTCCGCAAGAACCAATGAGGTTTGTTCTTGCACCTCAAGCAGGTTGAGGTGACTATTTCTTTAAAGCAGTATCCTTTCAAAATCCATGTTCATATTGCTGCACCACTGTGAACGGATGACCCTGACATACAAAACTTTAATAACCATTATGGTTTTCTCTCTCTTTCTGTATTTCTCTTTCAGATGTTCAGCATATTAAACGGAGGGACATTGTTCTGAAGAGGGAGCTTGGCGAGGGAGCTTTTGGGAAGGTGTTTCTGGCTGAATGTTACAACCTCAGCCCCACCAAAGATAAGATGCTGGTGGCTGTGAAGGTGAGGCATGATTTTGCAGTTAAAAGCACCTTCTTCTGGCTGTGCTTTGCTTTGACTTCTCTCAGAATAGATTCACTTCTCCTGTGCACTATATTCCATTACCATGAATGTGCATTTTGAAAGTAAATGCACCTTTCTCGACTTATTGTGCACAATTCATCTAAAAAAAAAAAAAAAGGTTGCCTTTGAAATCTTTGATCAAAATGTAAAACTTTTTTCTTTGAAACAGCTGTACTTTCAACTAGGTTTTGTCACACCCATTTTTGACAATCCAGTCAGTTCTCAATAAATAAAATCAAGCACCAGTAGATCAAATCAATCTTTTTCTTGTTTAATCCAAAATAATTGTGAATGCCATTTTTGTGGTAAAAAAAAAAAAAAAGAGATGCAAATAGCAAAATGCAACCATTTAATTGTGCATAGTCAGGATGTAGGAAAACACTGAAACACTTACAAGTGACTCACTTAACCCCATAAAGCCTACTGTATCACACTAAGCGTACGTTAGTACTATGTACTAAAAACTGAAAAGATTTTCCTTTGCGTTTTTTGCGTACAGACGACAACGCTGTCAAAATGATCCCCATTCAGACGGAGCCGCAAAAACGATTAAAAACGCTGTATTATTCATGCCAGTCCAGTAGTTGGCGTTGGCAATGTCATTTTGTAAAGAAAAAACTATGCGCCTATAGACTGAACATGTAACACGCATGCGCATGACATCACCATTTTCACAAATTTGCGTTTTTGTAGTTTACACTGTGACAATGAAGGTATATCTTTCAAAAACTTGCACTTAAAAACCCGTTTTCAAATGTTTGCATTTTCAGGCCCCCCAAATGAACAGTCAAAACGCATAAAAAGTTTTTTTTTTAGTTTAAAACGGTGTCGTGTAAACTAGTGTTGTCACGATACTGAAATTCCTAACTTCGATACGGTACCTGGAAAAGTATCGATTTTCGATACTACGGGGGAAAAAACGCTGCATATACTGTCAAATAGATATTTTTAATATTTTTTTTTTTTTTGTCCATTTATTGAAAGTCTAGGCAATCAAAAAATTCTTCTGAAGAAATCACTTTATATGATAAAGCTTTTAAGCTTTTTTCATATATAAACGTTGATCAATTACCATTACAATTATCTCACAAATATTTGATAACTCAGTGTATTTTTTACAATGAGGTAATTTTGTTGCAATAGCTTACACACAGCACAAGGCAGCTTGATTTCAATTGGTAAATTGAATTTAAAAAGACAAGTAAACTAATAAAATAAGAACAAATAAACAAATTAACAAAGTAATCAAATTTAAAATAACACTGGATAATATTCATTGTAAAAATTAAATGCAGATTAATCCATTAAAGTTACACAAGTTAATCAGTCAAGAGCAGTAAGTGATCGTTTGTCTTTGTAGTTTGAATAACATTAACAACATAGAGAGTGGCACGTTTATTCGGCTGCTGTCCCTTTAAGACCTGACGCACACATGGATCCAAAATACTGTTCATGTTACACATTCTTCCTGAACTGTTTACGACTGTGTTTACGTTAATACTCACCAAGATGGGCATTGTGACATTATTTTTGAGTGTGTTTGACCATTAATATGCTAGGAAAAGGAGCTCATTTTTGCACTTGTATGTCAGAGGCGGCTTTATTACTGTATGTGTGTGCGCTTCAGATGTGAGTGCAAAATCTGCGGGAATGAGCAGAATTATGTGCAATCCCACGCAAAGACCCGTCACACCAACACTATTTAACCGGAGTGAATGAGGCGGGTGCGTGTCTTGCTGTCGGTCGGAGAGGAGAGGAAGAAAGCTCAGCTGCTATCAGTGAATCGATACTGTAGAAAGGAGTATTGGTAACGTTTCAGATATTTCAGTATCGATACATATCGAAATTTTTGACAACACTAGTGTAAACGGCCCCTAAATTGTCAAAACTGCTGAAAAACCTGTCGTACACAATCTACTATATGATTCTGTCGTCTGATTGATAGTTTATGCTTTTTTACCATGTAAAGGCCCTTTTAGTTCGATTCTAAACACGTCCCCCTTCAGGTCATGGTTCATGTATCTTTTTTGTGGTGAGAATAACTTTATTTTTAGCAATATTTCAAGATGTACACTTACATGAGGCTTTCATATATCTATATGTCTCATATATCTCTCAAACATCATTTTATTGCATTGAATTAGTGTTTTGCCTCCCACAATGAAAACTACAGAGCTTTGATCATAAAACTAAGCATTAAATATCATTTTAAATAGACATTGTGGGAGATATAGAGGGTCAACTGATATTTATATGCCTAAGTAGTCTGCTATACTGTTATAAATCTCATTGATCTGCATTATATTAATTTTACTTTTTTTTTACTATTATTATTTCATAGTGAACATAGTTTCACTTGCAACAAGGATCAACATGGTTTGTGTCGAGCACAATTTTTTAAAAACTATCCAAAACAATAATGAATAATGAACCAGTTAATGAACTTTAATGCTTTATTTTAAGGACATTTTGTTTACTTAACAATTTTTGTTTTGTATTGGTTCTCCATTTGATGTCCAATGTAAAATTTATTTTTGCCAAACCATTTGAGAACTGGCCTAGAATGACTTAAGGCCAATAATATCATTTAACCACTGGAAAGCACTCTCCACATCTGAACTTCCTCATCTAATTCAATGTACTGCCTCACCAGAGCCCATTGAAACTATTACATCATAAAGATAACTGAAGATACTGTGAAAATGCTCCAGTGTCATGAGGATATCTTATGAACCCAGGGCTGTCAGGTCAGTTCCCCCCAGCAGAACGCTGCAACAGAAAGACAGCATGGGAGGACTATGCTGACCGCATGGCGCTAACACATCCCCTGACAGAACGAGTGCTTTACCATCTGTGTCATATACGCCATTCTCTGTCGATGTCTCCCTCTGCTTGTGTCAGAGAGAGATCAGGGGAATTCTGTAATTAAAATCAAATTGCATCATGTGCTGTTCAGGCTAAGTTATCATTTAATTTGTAGGAGCAGGACTCACAATGAAAAGGCTATAGCGCTTTGGAGGGCCTGTGAAATGGTTGTTTTTGTCATGCTATAAATACTTTGGTAAGAATGTACTGTAAAATGTTATCGCATTTCTCAAGTTCTGTCAAAAATAAAGGACATTTTGTTTACTTTTGTATGATAAACAATTTTTGTTTTGTATTGGTTCTCCATTTGATGTCCAATGTAAAATGTATTTTTGCCAAACCATTTGAGAACTGGCCTAGAATGACTTAAGGCCAATAATATCATTTAACCACTGGAAAGCACTCTCCACATCTGAACTTCCTCATCTAATTGGTTGTGTTTTTGTCATGCTATAAATACTTTGGTATGAATACCCATCCTACAGATTACCTGTGATTGAGATGTACTGTAAAATGTTATCGCATTTCTCAAGTTCTGTCAAAGCAAATTTATCTAGGTCGAAAAATATACGTCAGACATGTTGGTACAGAATAAAGCATTTCCCAAAATGGTAGATGTGCTATGGGGTAAGCTGTGCCAGGAAATACTATTACAAAATATTGAAAATTGTTACACTACATTCAAATATTCTGAATATTAAACCTCTGCCAGACTGGTTTATGAAAAAGCCCAATAGATGCTCACTGATGGCCCATTGTTGGTCAACAGACGACCACCAGCTTGGTGTGTCGTGGCCCTCAAACATTACACTGTTATGCCAAGTTGTGTCCCTGAACCACTTTTGTTTTGAGAAATAATGCTATGGCCTTTTGTTGTACATTTTGGTCTCATTTCTGTTGATGGCAGACATCCTGAAATGCAATTAGGCATATTAGTCTAACCTCCGTCTCATTTCTCCTTGGCTAGAGGACAACTTAAGTAAAAACGTGGCATCCAACTCTGCCTCGATGCATTTGTTCTCGTCTTTACATCCCCTGGAGTAAACATTCTTTCTGTCTCTCAGACTCTCAAAGATCCGACCCTGACTGCCAGAAAAGACTTTCAACGGGAGGCTGAGCTTCTTACCAACCTCCAGCACGAGCACATTGTGACGTTCTACGGCGTGTGTGTGGACGGCGATCCTCTCATCATGGTGTTTGAATACATGAAGCATGGAGACCTCAATAAGTTTCTGAGGTAGTTATTTTTCCTATTATACAAAGAACACTGCATGCTAAAGAACCAAGCTTTGTCTCAAAACTCAGATTAGCTACCTACCTGGCTAGCTTTTATTGGGCATGTTTTTCACTGGAAAATCATGCCTCTATCTATATCTATATAACTCCAAAAACAAACAATTCAATGTTGGTTCAGCTCAAATCAACCACTTTTATTCTTTTTCACACATATTATGATTACAGGGACATACTTTTACAATAGCTAATGATTTGTAAACTACCGGTAATACATTTTGATGTTTGCATCATATAACTAGCTTCATATGTGCATGTTTTCTGAAGTAGTAAACATGCTCAGTAGCTCACCTGGTACAGCACTGCTCTTGTGATGCCGAAAGCATAGAATTCTGTGAGACATAAGTCACAATAAAAGATCTCAAAGACTTGTAGACACAAGCTAAAATGGCATGGTTGCTTCAGCAAGTACATTTTATCTCATATTTGCTTTTGTTAACATAATTGCACAATAGAGCATTAACCTTTTAGCGCCACTCACCAAACGTTTATTTTCTGAACTGCCGCGGTATGTACAACAGCCAGCATAATAAATCGTGGCCAGATTCACGTTTATCTGTTTCAGATAAAACTGAACACTTTTAGTGTCATTCACTGGACATTTCGAAGTGACATACAGTAATATAGGTTGGAATTATAGGTGTGCACCCTAAGCAAAGGATGAAATTGTAGGTAGTAAAATTTTTCTAGCTCCTAAGATACCCAAGTTTGGTCAAAATATGTTAGAATATCACATGTATCCTCAATGAATCATCTAATTTCATCATGCGCTGCAACAAGCAATGAAAATTTCCATTTAATATGGTGGATGGAGCCAGAGGAAAATTTTATTGCTCAGAGGTTGCACAGGAGACTTCTGTTACTTCTGTGAGTTCTGATATTGTCTCATATTTCTCTTACAATATTTTAAAATAAATTAAAAAAAAAAACACAGACAGAGAATTAATAATTTTACTATTTCAAGTATTAGGCACATAAGGTTGATAAAAATCAATAAATTATGAAGTTTGGTTACAATGCAGTTTATGTAGACAGCTGCCCATGTTGCATTAGATATTGAAACAGCTCACTAGGTTTTGAAACACAAAATCCTTAAGATTCAAAGTGGCAGTTTAGGACTGAACTTCATTACATGCATGTCGCAAGGTGGATTGAGGCCATGCGAATTGTAATTTGCAGGGGAGAACTATGAAGATATAAAGGCAGATCGAGTTCTGGAGTGAGATGATTGTCCTGTGGGAGCAAAGAGATGGGTGATGATAATAAATTAGTCTTTTGTGTAGTGAGAATTTTTTCTTACACTTATGCAGATGGCCGGACTTGCATTTCAAGAAAAAAAATGATGAAATTCTTTTTTGAAAAGCTGCAATGATACAAGTCTGGTTGATTTTCATGGACACCGAAAAGATTTTGGCAGCAGACTCCAGGCTTCATGCAGATGATATGCGTGTTGAATTAAAAAGATTTAGCGAGAACTTCATGTAAAGCATACTAGACAAGTTAGTGTATATAATTTGGGGAACACTGCACAACAGTGTACTGCCTAGTTTTTCAGCAGCCTTGGTTCAAAAAGTTTTTCTTGCTCCATTCATTTATCCATAGACATTTCAAAAATATTCTTCAGGAATAAGTTTTAAGTCATGATGTAACTGAGTTGAATCCCAACTTGTGATTCAACTTAGAGTTGGTTGTTAGGTTTATGACGCACAAGCTTTGATTAGAATCAAAAAAGGTAACACTTTATTTCAATGGTCCACTTTAGATATTCTATTCTACTAACTATAAGTAACTTTGCAACTACATGTTAACCAGTCATTAGAGTATTAGTCTGCTTAATATCTGCTTACACTTTCTTTTGATGCTCCCCAACAGACATTCTACTGACTATACTTTGCAACTACATATCAACTTTTTCTACTAACCCTAACCCAACAGTCTACGAACAGTCTACTAATACTCTAATGAGAGTTAGTTGACATGTAGTTGCAAAGTTACTTATAGTTACTTATAGTGGACCATTGAAATAAAAAGTAACTTCAAATAAATTATTTGAAATGGTAAAACCATGTACAAAGTAAATGCAGTTGAATCATAAATTATGATACATTATAAAACCAATGACTAAGTTGTTGGTTATAAAGTTTGGGGTCAGTGTACAAACCCGATTCCAAAAAAGTTGGGACACTGTACAAATTGTGAATAAAAACAGAATGCAATGATGTGGAAGTTTCAAATTTCAATATTTTATTAAGAATACAACACAGATGACATATCAAATGTTTAAACTGAGAAAATGTATCATTTTAAGGGAAAAATAAGTTGATTTTGAATTTCATGGCATCAACACATCTCAAAAAAGTTGGGACAAGGCCATGTTTACCACTGTGTGGCATCCCCTCTTCTTTTTATAACAGTCTGCAAACGTCTGGGGACTGAGGAGACAAGTTGCTCAAGTTTAGGAATAGGAATGTTGTCCCATTCTTGTCTTATACATTGTCTTATAACTGTCAACTGCATCTTCCTCTTTATGATGCGCCAGTTGTTTTCTATGGGTGAAAGATCTGGACTGCAGGCTGGCCATTTCAGTACCCGGATCCTTCTACGCAGCCATGATGTTGTAATTGATGCAGTATGTGGTCTGGCATTGTCATGTTGGAAAATGCAAGGTCTTCCCTGAAAGAGACGACGTCTGGATGGGAGCATATGTTGTTCTAGAACTTGGATATACCTTTCAGCATTGATGGTGCCTTTCCAGATGTGTAAGCTGCCCATGCCACACGCACTCATGCAACCCCATACCATCAGAGATGCAGGCTTCTGAACTGAGCGCTGATAACAACTTGGGTTGTCCTTGTCCTCTTTAGTACGGATGACATGGCGTCCCAGTTTTCCAAAAAGAACTTAAAATTTTGATTCGTCTGACCACAGAACAGTTTTCCACTTTGCCACAGTCCATTTTAAATGAGCCTTGGCCCAGAGAAAACGCCTGCGCTTCTGGATCATGTTTAGATATGGCTTCTTTTTTGACCTATAGAGTTTTAGCCGGCAACGGCGAATGGCACGGTGGATTGTGTTCACCGACAATGTTTTCTGGAAGTATTCCTGAGCCCATGTTGTGATTTCCATTACAGTAGCATTCCTGTATGTGATGCAGTGCCGTCTAAGGGCCCGAAGATCACGAGCATCCAGTATGGTTTTCCGGCCTTGACCCTTACGCACAGAGATTGTTCCAGATTCTCTGAATCTTTGGATGATATTATGCACTGTAGATGATGATAACTTCAAACTCTTTGCAATTGTTTTCTGAGAAACTCTGATATTGCTCCAGTATTTTTCGCCGCAACATTGGGGGAATTGGTGATCCTCTGCCCATCTTGACTTCTGAGAGACACTGCCACTCTGAGAGGCTCTTTTTATACCCAATCATGTTGCCAATTGACCTAATAAGTTGCAAATTGGTCCTCCAGCTGTTCCTTATATGTACATTTAACTTTTCCGGCCTCTTATTGCTACCTGTCCCAACTTTTTTGGAATGTGTAGCTCTCATGAAATCCAAAATGAGCCAATATTTGGCATGACATTTCAAAATGTCTCACTTTCAACATTTGATATGTTATCTATACTCTATTGTGAATAAAATATAAGTTTATGAGATTTGTAAATTATTGCATTCCTTTTTTATTCACAATTTGTACAGTGTCCCAACTTTTTTGGAATCGGGTTTGTATGTTTATGTTTATGTTTTTTTTTTTATAAATACTTTATTGGTACTAAAAATCTATTTTAAATAAATGCCTTTTTTAATCATGGTTTCCACAAAAAAAATCTAGCAGCACAATTGTTTTCAAAATTGATAATAATAAGAAGAAAAGTTTTTTTTCCTTCAGCTTATTAGAATGATTTTTGAAGGATCATGTGCCACTGAAGACTGGAGTAATATATAAAATGCAATATCTTTTAAGTTTATTGCACAATATTAAAATATATATACACAACATAGATACTAGTTTTTTTTCAGGTAGGGAGACTGACTGAGCACTTTTGGTGGGATTCCCATTTCCATGGTAACAGCAATTTCTCTGATCAGTAAATCTCTCTTCGGGATTATGGGTATTGTAGTTCTTCACTGGGAATTTGGCAATTAAATACATATTTTTCAAAATGACATTGAAGTCACTCTGACTTAAGTGGCTTCTACAAAATCACCTCTTTAGACACATTAAACCTTTTTAAATGTTGTTAAAACTCAAGTTCTTTATTGAGAAAATGAATGGGATTCTTTTTTTATTCCGGAACCAGACTGCTGCATTCTAAAGCAGAGCTGCCGCTCGGATTGTTAGCTCCCTGATTGTTAGCTCTTCAAACATACAGTTGAAGAGCATGCTGCTGAAGAGGCACTGACCAGAAGAGATGCACAAATTACAGTCGAGCCCTTTTGAACAGCCACCTTATGCAAATGCTGCTGCAATCAGACAAATCATTTTCCCTGAGTGAAGAGAAAAATCGAAGTTAACTGAATAGGTGATTTTATTTCACCACACAGTTGAAGTCAAAGCACATCTTTCTTTGCCTTGACTTACTCACTTCAAATCAGACAGCTTTACAGGATTAAAGGATTAGAGGGGGAATTATTTTATGGAGCAATAAGGCAGTGCGTTTGAACATTTCGACCCTGTGCCCTTTTACATTGATCCATAATCAATTTTCCCTGCTCGGATCCTAAACGTAAGTAATTGCAAAAACCTGGACGTAGCTCAGCAGTAAAGGACAAATTCTGCCAGGACTAACAAGTGTAACCAACATGACTTTCTCCCCACTTTTCAGAGCCCATGGTCCAGACGCCATGATCCTTGTGGACGGCCAACCGATGCAGTCGAATGGGGAACTTGGTCTCTCACAGATGCTTCATATCGCTACACAGATAGCGGCAGGCATGGTCTACCTGTCCTCTCAGCATTTTGTGCACCGTGACCTGGCCACCCGCAACTGCCTTGTGGGTAACGGCCTGCTCGTGAAAATTGGAGACTTCGGGATGTCCAGAGACATATACAGCTCTGATTACTATCGAGTAAGTATGGCAACAGTTTAATCAAGGTTTAATGTTTGCTGTCAAAAACTTTTCATAGCATCATTTCAGGTACATTTCTGGACTTGAAGTCCACTTCTGGACCTAAAGTATAGGAATGTTCTGAATCATATTGCCAGTTTTTGTGGCTTAATGCCAATTACCATAGAAAAGAATGTATATTTTATTGTTCAATTTTACTTTATTAAAGTTAAAAACAAAAATTACGGTCACAGTAAGGCACTTTCAATTTAAGTAAAATCCATGTACTTAAAAACATCTTTTTGTTAAAACACTTACATTAAAAGGAAGACACAAAAAAATGAAAACTGAAAATTCCATCCAACCTGTATGACTTTCTTGACTATTTTGAAATATGTCTCAGTGTCTCAAAATAACATTGGACCCCATTGACAAAATAGCTGAAGCATTCTTGCTTTACACGAGTGGAAATATTGTAGCATAACTTTGAAAAGAAAAGTTCAGCAAGCAATTTTAATCAGATTTGTTTCATTTTAACATATAATGGTTGCGTTTTGTATATTTTAAGGTTTATTGCATTACCTGATGACTTCCATTTTAAGTGCCAGACTATAACCATAATTTTTGCTTTTTTCAAATGATGGATTAGTTTAAATTATTTTCTGTGGTAGTCGACATTATGACAAAATTCTGTTTATAGAGATTAAACTGGGGCCAGTTGCATAAACCCCTAAGACTAGTTTTACATGTTAGTCATCAAATTTTTTTCTTTAAGACTGTTCATAACTTTTTGAGTAAAAACGTAGATTGGTCTAATCTGATCCTGAAAAGTAAGACTGACTGCCCCTTGACTAACTACACATGTGTAGTGGGTCTTACTAGATCTTAAGACACTGTCTTAACACAAAGGCTATGTTTATGCAACTGGCCCCTGAACTGAATATGTTAAATCTTTGGTAAATGTATGTGCCATTTACAAGCCCATCAATAAATAGCACAAATGAAGGAAGATAATTCTTGGAATAACAATAGCTATCTATTAGATCTTAAATGCAAGGACAACAAAATCTCAGAGAGATTGGATTGTGGAAAGAGTCTTTGAATTTAAGCCAGTCGTAAGCTAAAGGTCTCAAAGAGGCCAGAAACATCTTTATCAGCCGCACAAACGCGCACTTACACACAGTCTGCAATATTGACAAAGCAGAGAGATTACGAAATTATTACCGCATTGGACACGTTCACTGTGTCAAGTGATTATAAATAGCGGATCCTGCCAAGCACGCAATCCACACATGGCGAGTCATATTGACGTTTGTTGTCCTCTGGGGCCTGAGCGTCTGGCCACAGGAATGGAGCATGACTGCAAGAGAGATTGAGGTACTTTCATCAGTGACCAATTCCACCGCCTTCGTCAAGATGTTATAAGTGGCACATCGACATCCTGTCACCTAATGGCTTGCCGAGTATCTTTTTGCATGAGATGTTTTTGATAACTCTGTTTAGAGCCCCTGATGGTTGTAAACAGATTCATGGGAAATGACAGCACAGGCTTGATCGCGTGAATAAGCTGCAGATTGTCTTAGATGTCGTCTTGGGTTTTCTTCACCACAAATAGCTTATTACACTTTAAACAAGTGAAATGTACAGGTCACCCTGTCACTTTTTTTTTTTTTTTTTACACCCTATAAACAAACCACTAATGTCAATGTCATTACAATACAGTAGCCAGTGCTTTCTTTCTGAACTCTAAAGATCTGTTTCTACTTCGGCCAAGTGTTTTAAATGGTAAGAGAAATTTATCGGTCATGGATGCATGAATCTGCTTTCCCTGTTACTAAGTATAAAAGTGTAAATGCCCAGAGACTAGCTCTAGCAGGGCTGTAATCCGTTCTCCACCATGCTGCTTTGCTCTTCATACCCATAATCCAATCTAGCCCTCTACCACTGAGCCACAGACTAGCCAGTAATCCAGTTTACAAACTACCAAAATAAAGAAAAAACATGCTGCTTTCTTCCTGAAACCCACACCATGCTGACAGAATGGAAATATGGTCATAATATCAGCAGAGAGATTCTTCTTTTTTCCTCTTTCAATCGTTTATTTCCTATTGGGCTTATCAATTTTCACGATGCCAGGCTAATTGCTCTAGTGTCAAACACAAAGCCCAAGGTGACACAGTGGATTGTGGTTTGAATGATTACATAACTAATTTTAGTTGCTCGTCTTAATGAGGGATTTGAAAGTAGCCTAATTTACATTATTTAAGGGCCAGGACTTGTGCGTGTCTCCTGTAAGTCTATTAAGATCACTGTTACTCAGCTAGTTTAAATGAGCAAATAACAAATCACACAAATATATCCAGTAACTCTAATACTGTCACAATTTAAGGAGTCCAAAGACAAAGATGAGTCAAAAGTTCCAATCCAAAGATATTTAATAAAAGAATAAACTGTAACAGCGTGTCTACACACAAACAATAGCAATGAACTGAGGAAACACAGGGGCCATTTCTCAATATGCGTTCTTGTCTGTGCTTGTGTTCTTGTGAAACGTCATCAGTCGCTGCCCAAGTACTGTTCCAATTCAAAGTTCACAACTAGCCAAGTACAGTTCAAATCCCCTGTCTTTGATCCGCCCTTTTTATCGAGGATGCATCGAAAGGTGACTTGTGGAGACTTGAGACAGCTAGATATCCCAGAATGCATCTCGCACCAACCAGCAAGTGTCAATAGCGGACGAGAAAACCAGCATAATTTAAAAATACTATTGTTATTGTGTCATGAAATGTAGTTTAAAGAGTTTTTCAGGCGAGAATGTACTTGTTTAAAGCTCAAATCTGTGGTTTATTGATAAAGATAGCGCCTATTTGAAAATTTAATCTGACGTTTGTTGTGAGATCCAGTCGATCACCAGGTGCTCAGCGCTCATTAACCCCGCCGAGAGCAGCCTTACCTCGGCTTGTCCTTCTGACGTTTGCCGCTGGCTCTGATGTCTCTGTGGTTAAACATGAGATATAATTTGTTTTATGTAGATCTAACTGGCGATCTTCTATCTTTGGTCTCATGAATCTATAATTTGTTCCCTGGCAAATCGTTTTGGCTGAGGGCAAAGTGAAGATTCATAACTTCATATTTTTATGTTATTTAACTTTAGCGTTGTAGCCTACTAGCGCTGACTTTGTTTGACTGAACTGTTTGCTTTACCTTTTATAATGGCTATTATTGATCATTAAAACTGACATTTAACAAAAAGAGACAGGGTTGTGTTTTATCTCATATTTAATTTTATTACAGTGAAGATAATCATATATATGCACATTTATTGAACCACTGAACCACATATTAATATGTTTAATATTTTTAAAATGTAAACGAAAAGAGGCCGGGTTGTGTTTTATATTTCGTTTTGTTATAAACGCAGTAAATATAATCAATGTATGCATTGCCTGAACCACATTTTTGTGGCTATTAATAGCCTATGTTTTTTTAAATGAAAATAAAAAGAGGCAGGGCATGAAAGTGGTGTTTTATAACACATTTTGTTTTATTGTGGCCTAAAATATACATACAGAGATAACTGGAGTAGCCAGAGCGAGCTGAATGACGCTATCAAGAACGCTGCTGTTCCATTTGTAGAATTACCGGACTTGTGTCCTCCCGTCCTCGGGAGTTCGTTCTCCTGAGTCGAACTTGGAAAGTCCGAACTACCAAGGACGCAAGTCCGAAGTTCGTGTACTTGGTATTGAGAAACATCCAGGAACTAAAGTATACAATTTATAGTATACAATGATAATGAACTAAAAGACTAACAGGTGTGATGATCAAATGAAATGGCATGATAACTGATGAGGGCGGGAAAAGTGAACAAAGACAACAGGAAATAATGACAAGCAAACTAAAAGTCCATGAAAATGAAACTAAATAAACACAAATGACTAAATATATGTGCCAAATACCATTTGAACTACTAATTATGCTGAGATACATGTATGAATTTAAATTTAAAAGAATTTTGAATTTAAAAGTCAACCTCAATTTAACTCAAAATGGTGAACAACCTCTTTTTAGAGGTCTTTGTAGATAAAACTTGCTGATTACAAGGGTTGATGGAACATACTGATGTTTTTAATTAGCCACACTTTCAGATGTACAGTATTTTTTAGTGAAACAGTCATCTGAAACACTTTTACTTTGCTTCATACAAAAAAAAAAAAAAAATCTAATATCACAAATGAGATGCTTTCACTGCAGGGTACTGCAATGAACTGATATGAGAAGGATTTGTATAATACAGCTTTTTATTTCACTACATCACTAGTTTGCAGAATTTTCTTAAAATAGAACATGTCAGAGCTTAAATGAGAAGTAGAGCAATGATTACTGTGTTAAGGCACTCCACTGGATTTCTGTAACAGTACATTCTTTATACAGTATATATAGCCCTTCTGTCATCTTTTTGTTCATGGACACACACAACCACACCCAGATACAGTACAAAAGTTTGATTTCGCGTGCCATTGCTTTATGAAATGTCACTACACAATTCATAACGTGATGCTACTATGTCTTATTGCAGAGTAACTCTATTTGAAGACCCTTTTTTGGTTGATTACCCTCTTGAATTAGCAGGTTGAGTTACCACATTACGAACTTCCTGTTCACCCCATCATTTCGCATCCTCTCCTGACTAGCACTTGCAATAAGAGCAACAAAAATACAAATAAACAGACTCAGACATTTACAGAGCACAGGCTACAAGGATTCCGATGGGATATTGACTATATGCAGTGGACAGTAGTCACAGGAACCTACTTGGCTAATTTCTAATGTGGCGGTAGACATTCATTAGTCTGTTCTCTGCCAGCCAGAAGTAAGATCAATGTAACGGCACACAACAGAGGGAATAGTAATTACAAAGAGAATTCCACGCTGAGCTGGAAGGGCTCCAGCAATACCCAGCAGTCTTCTTCACAGGCATTTCATGCCCGCACAACATGATGAATGTAGTAGAATTGATGTGAATAAGAAATAGATTTGAGAGTAAGCCATTTTAATCGAAGCTGAGTGCATGCACAATTAATGCATTATTGTTTAGTCAATTTGGCTCAACAAGCAAAGGGCTTAAAAAAGGACATGAGATCATTATTAAAGCTAATAATATCAATATACTATTTACTTTAATAATACTAAGGATTTGTTCTGTTTATTTGTTACATTCTCACATCAAAACGTTTTACAGATTGGGTCGGGATAATCGATAAGCTGCAATGTATTGTTTTTAAGTCTTATTCTGTTACATAAGAGTCCCACATGTGTTGTGAAGAAGAAACTTTCTGTCTGTTGCTTTTATTAAGGACCTCTCAGATGGTCTGTCAACTATGGCTGCAGTAAAAGTAAGCAATTTACATTTACATTTAGTCATTCAAAGCAAATTACAAATGAGGAGAACAATAGAAGCAATCAAACCAACAATAGGGCAAGTGCTGTGACTAGTCCCAATTAGTCTAACTGTTAGTATTAATGGGTCAAGTGATTTTGCTTACTGCACCTTTTGAAAATTGTAATCAACACCCAAACAAAGGCATTTGTGAATATTTGATAGATGTATGCGCTGTGTGTGTGCTGAAAAAAATATTGAGTTTGTACATAGTCTTGGCTGTGTAAATAGGAGAAAAAAGAAAGTGGATCTGACCGATTTACGATTTACTCTTGATTAAGGAGAGAAGAGAGAGTGAGCAATCGGAACATTTGTAGAAAGACTGTAGGAAGAGAGATGGCTGAGATATTACCAAAGAGTCAGAGGATTATCATTGGAAAAAGAAGGGTTACGATGCAAGCTTTTGGACCCGTGTTAATATTAGAAAAACTTTCCAGTTCTGGAGAGGTGTTAGAGGGAGGAAATGCCTGAAAACGATTGTTTTCAACACTGATAATAATAATAATAATAATAATAATAATAATAATAATAATAATAATAATAAGATACTTCTTTCAAAGAGAATATTTTTAAAATATCTTACCGACACCAAACTTTTGCACGGAGGCATATGTAAATATATACAGCTCTGGAAAAAATTAAGAGACCACTTAACATTGATTTCTCAATGTTAAGTGGTCTCTTAATTTTTTTCCAGAGCTGTATATTTAATGCTCTGCGAAACGCACCATGATTAAAATAATTTTTTGGTTTTACTTATTTCAAAATTTTGTGCAAATTTAGCTTTAACTTTTGCCATATTTTGTATTTTTAATGTTCAAAATAAAATGGCACTTGGAAAAGTTGAAGCTTTGCTCGAAAACCTATAAAATTGGGTCGCAAAAATATAACCAGTCTAAATGCAGCAATATCAGTGTTCAAAACCCAAATGGAGTAGAAATATGATTGGGAACAAACAGAAGAATTTGTGTCCTAAATTTTTATATTGTGTGCAGTTGCCTATTTTGGAGTTTTCTCACTAGGTGGTCTAAGGGGGTTAATGGTGCAGTAAGCAATTTCTGAGAAACACTGTTGATATTTGAAATCGACAAAACTATGGAAGCTTGTTTCCGCCACAGAATCAAAAAGTCGCAATTACCTTTTTTATTTTTCATCTCACAATTTTGACTTTTTTCTCGCAATTGTGAGTTTACATCTCGCAATTCGGACTTTTTTTTCTCAGAATTGCGTGATATAAAGTCAAAATTGCGAGTTATTGTCAGAAGTGCGTGATATCAAGTCGCAATTGTTATATCTCGCAATTCTGACTTTATAATACGCAATTTTTTTCAAAGTCGTCCTCTAAAACCGGTAAAGCACATGATCTCCCAGAGCACACTGATTATGCAATTCACAGCAAGTGTATTTATCTATTAGGGTCTGCAAAAGCAGAACATGCATCAATCTGAACCTTAAAATATAGAATTTATATTTAACTAGGTCATTCTTTAATGTGTTATTGTGACGTTGCATATGTATCTTGTTTTAATTAATCAAAAGAGTTTTTCCTTACCAGTTAGAGCTAAACTAGGAGGCTAAACTGTTCACTTGTTTACATAGAAAGGAAAAATGTCATCCATACCACGTAAGATGTTTGTGAGCAATGCTTGATGTGTAATCTGTCTTCTAGGTGGGAGGTCACACCATGCTGCCCATACGCTGGATGCCTCCGGAGAGCATCATGTACAGGAAGTTCTCCACAGAAAGTGATGTATGGAGCTTTGGAGTCATTATGTGGGAGATTTTCACCTATGGGAAACAGCCATGGTTTCAGTTATCCAATAATGAGGTAAATGTTCACAAAGCGAAAAGGAGCCATTGTTAGGAGCCATCAGTGTGAATATGACATTTTTAGAATGTGAGTGTGATCTCTACAGGAGGGGTGTCATGCTGTCAGAGATCAGATCAGCAGCTCACATCTCGCCACACAAACAGTTCTGTTTGAAAACCTTGTGAGCCATCTACATAGACATTGAGACATCATAAGAGCACTCCAGACACAAGGGCTGTTCCAAAAAGTCCAAAGTCTAAAGCAGTACTGTATATTCCTTTTTTGTGGATTTGTCAATCCAATAATGCATTGACAAGACAAGCACCGACATGACAAATATGGTGAAAAACATATTGTCTCTCTTTCTGTATATATGTGTGTGTGTGTGTGTGTGTGTATATATATATATATATTTGAATATATTTCAGTATAAAATAATTATATATATATATATATATATATATATATATATATGTGTGTGTGTGTGTGTGTGTGTGTGTGTGTGGGGAGTGGGCCCTCGGTTGAAATTGCGGATCCCCCCCTAAGGCCAGGGGCCCCTAAAATCGTCACCACCTTTCGCCCCGGGCCTGAAAATAGCTCAGTCTAATTAAAAACTTTAATCAATACACTACTATTCGACAGTTTGGGTCAGTTTAACTTAATAGGACAGTTTAAATTAATACTTTAATTTAGCAAGAATGCATTAAATTGATAAAAAATTACAGTAGACATTACTAATGTTACAGTAGACATTAATAATGTTGAACTTTCTATTCCTCAAAGAATCCTGAAAAAATGCATCAGTTTCCACAAAATGTTTAAGCAGCACAACTGTTTTCAACATTGATAAAATCAGAAATGTTTCTTGAGCAGCAAATCAGCATATTAGAATGATTTCTGAAGGATCATGTGACACTGAAGACTGGAGTAATGATCCTGAAAATTCAGCTTTGATCACAGGAATAAGTTACATTTTAAAATATAAAATAGTTATTTTATATGGTAATAATATTTCATAATATTTTTTATTGTATTTTTGATCAGATAAATGCAGTCTTGGGGAGCATAAGACAGTGTATATGTATGCTATGTATTTTATTGCGCTATTGGCTAAAGCCGGGTGCACACTGTACAATTTATAATCGTCCTTTATGACTGTTGCTTTTCAGTCTGTACAAACATGATCCCAGCTGTAAGCCATGTCAGACAGTAGGATCTCAACTGTCATTAATGTCAAACTGTACGGCTCTCTAGCATTAATTTTGATCATGGCTTTTCTTTAAAAGAAAACTGGGGGGAAACAAAGACGTGTGTGTTGAGCAAGTGGTGGTTTGTGGCTGTCTCACTAATTGCATCATCAAGTTCTGTGCTCCTATTGGTTTTAGATTTGACTATTATGGTAAGAGAAGCCACACTGCAGGACTTTTGACACTGGCAGAATTTCGTCAGAGGTAAAAGTTGATCGCAATGGTCATTAATCGGCTGTCAGCGAACATCAAACTAGCGATCAAAGACATTGGATTTTGGCCTAGGAATCTTTTAGGATTCACAAAATTGTCAAGTCGTGGCTAAACAGTGTGAACCTGGCTTAACACTAACTCTATTGGGAGTTTATTGTGAGTGAATTATGGGAATGGTACAAACAGAGTCTCAAAAATCTCACCTTGTTTCATCCAATTTTGCTGTATCGGGCTGGTTGGGATGCTCAATGAGTCAGTGTGTGCAACATTACTTATATTTGACTCTGCATGAGAAATAGTATAAACAAATTGCAATTCCACACATTTGCTCATTTCCGTCTCTTTCTTTTTTGCAGGTCATTGAATGCATTACCCAAGGTCGGGTTCTAGACAGGCCTCGCCTGTGTCCTAAGGAGGTGTACGACCTCATGTTAGGCTGCTGGCAAAGAGAGCCACAACAACGACTGAACATCAAAGACATTCAGAAAGTCCTTTACGCTCTGGGAAAAGCCACGCCTGTCTACTTGGACATCCTTGGCTGAGACTGGTGCAACGTCTCTCACCAGAATCCAACACAATCCAGGAATAACCAAACAAGCCCTTTTCCCGCGTCGGCGCTCCACTGTAAAAACACCAACACGTCGGAGATGGACTTTAAGTGCCTGCAACACTTTTTTCAATACACTGGGTATACATAAAAAAAGTAAAAAATATTTAAAAACAAACTTTTACATTTTGTTTACTGGTACAGTATATAGTGTACAGAATTATTCTACAAAGACAAAAAAACGTTTCCTAAAAAGTGGTGGCGAAAGCAGAATGTTGCCTTCGAGGTGGCGGCACTGTGTTTGAGAAATGATTTTCAGTGTTTCATTTTATAAGCATATATACACATATATGAATATATTTTTATTTATTTTGTTTCATTTTGAAGGTAAAGTATGGGTGCCTGTCATGTTTAGTGCTGTTGATATATTATCTTTTCAAGACGGCTGCTCTTTGGTTCTGCTCTGCTTTAACAGCTGGGATATTGTGAGGAAAGCCTTATTATGTTTTGATTATTTTCCCGCTGCTGCGGTCAGCATCTTTCTTCTTTATTTTTCTGTTCCTGAAACTTTGATTTGATGATCTATAGCTCTTAAGCGGGCAAATTGGAACCTTTAGAACACTAAAGCGTTGATATATTTTCATCGTACGTGATTGTATATACTGTACATTTATATTCTTGTCAACCTGTTAACTTATTTTTATGTGTTTTGATTTCTTTTTTGACACAAGGGTTATTTTGTGACTTACTCTTTAGAAAGGGTCAGCCAGGAGAGAACATAAATATCATACAGTATCTTAAAATGAGCACTCGGCGGCTCATTATTAATACAGGGTCTCTAATATTGTCACGGTCTGTAACCATGCTGCCGTACTTTTCTGATTACCAAAACTGAATGTGGTAAAACAAGAACTAAACTGCAGGTCCAATGTCA
Source organism: Coreius guichenoti (assembly GCA_039654105.1). Lineage (NCBI taxonomy): Eukaryota > Metazoa > Chordata > Actinopteri > Cypriniformes > Gobionidae > Coreius > Coreius guichenoti. Next base: position 45,591,485 of record CM077168.1, read on the forward strand.
CTAAGATCCTAAAATGACACCTGTTTGAATTAATGTTTCGCAATCTTCATAGCGTTTGATAAATGCCATCGCATCTAAAGTTAACGATTTCATGTTGTTGTCTGTAGCTAAACAGTTCTATGTTATTCCAGGGGCTGTTTCTCTGAGATGTTTGTCGATGCGACATCAAATCTTGCTGACAGCAGGATTCTCTTGCCTCTTTGCAGTACCACAGATATTTGCAAACGACATATTCAAATGTATGTTTAGATTAAGTATTAAATAAATATCAGAACCTTGTCAAATTAAGTATTTTATGTTTGTTGTGTTTAGGCAGATTTGTGGCATAATCTAGACACTAGCTGTCATAAAATTCATTGTGGATATGCCGTCTTCTGCTCTTGAGGCAAAGTAGAGAGGAATTGGTTGTAGCCACCATGCATGACCAAGGCGAAGTACGTGTGAATAACAGCCTTGGTTGGTCCACACAACTGATGTAGTGCCTTGCTGGCTAGCAGTTATCTGAGGAAAAAGCCTGTGGGTCCGAACATGTTTTAATGTGGCCATTTCTTTGAAAGATTTTAATAATATAATTCCTTGTAATAAAACAGACATTTTAAAATACGTAGAATGGGCAAATCATATCATGTATTCAGCAGTGCATTTAGTTTATTCATGTTTAAATTGAGGCCATTCCCAACAGCTGTCAGGCTTAACAATTAACCACAATTACATGATTAAACCATTAGATATGCTTGTATGCCTGTGATAGAAAAATTATATGCTATAAATATAATGTTGCAAATTGTGCAGTTACTATATATTCATTATACTTTATATGTCAACACTTAATACATTTTTATCTGTTTTAGCAATCCAGGCAATTTAACATGTACATCTACAAATATGCCCAGGTCATATTTCACTCAAAAATGACAAGTAGGATGTTTGAAATATAGCACTGTAGCATTTCGTGACAATTAAGCACATGTAACCTCCAATTCTCATTAATATAATGCGGAGCATATACCATATGCATTTTTATAAAACGGTTAGTTCCAGTCCTTGATTCTGATTGGTCAATAGCTGTGTTTTATTCACAATAAAACACGGCTATGACCGCTTCACCCAACGGTTCTGTGTATCACTCATAGGTATCACTACACAACACCCTTAGCAACCAGTCTTAGCAATGTAAGTAACGTTACATATGTTTGTTCTCATTGATACTGTTCATTAAAGCTTACTGTATTATGTAGAGTAGAGTATTGTGAGAAAGAAATATCGAGTGAACGAGTTTATTACCTGCATTTCCTTCAGGTCAGTCCTATGTTTATAATAAAAAATCCGTTTGAATGTCCGCTGCGATATCTAATGTCAAGGGATTCTGACACTGACAGCGCTAGTCAAAGCATTTGTCAGTTGCGTCCTTTTTTACAGTCTATAGTTGCGTCTTGTTCCATGTTCACAAGTTTTAGTCCTTTCAATGTAAAAGTCTCTTTTCGCTACTGAGTGACTCACTCATAAAGACAGTCTTTGCCGCCATCTAAAGGCGTAATAATGTAACTTCTGTTGCTGTTCACGGTCAGGGACTATTTTTTTCCCAGCGAAAGGAAGGCTTTTACTGATTTTACTTAAAGAAAGTTGCATTGATACATATTTTTTGGCTTTAATATTTGCATTGTGTGGTAACCGTTTTATAAAAGCAATAAGGTACTCGAGGCTAGTGCTGTATCGTGAATAGGCCTAAGTCACGGCTGAAGGTTATTCATTATACAGCACAGCATCTCGTACCTTATTGTTTACGTACATCATGGTAGTATGTATGTTATATTAATTTTAATATATTCAGTATCTAATTTAATCTTTAATGATACTGATTTAATGATACAGTATCTGATTTAATGCAAATTTATTTGGAATATCTGCTATCCAACTATCAATATTGGGTTCATTTTCAGCATCTTAAGGTTTTACAGTTTTTCTCAGTTGCTTTGGTACATTTCTTGAAACATCCTTAAGATTTGCAAACCAGTCAGTGCATTTCTTAAAACAATTCGTACAAACAGCACCACACAATGGATTACCTGCAAAAGCATGTAACTTGCTCAAAATCCTTAGTTCATCTCTCAAAAGTAAACTTATGTCAATGAACACATCAGTGCCATCAGAATGATAAGTCCTTGTGTCATTGTTCACAAACAAGACAGTCAAAATGTTTAGTCATGTTGTCAATATAACAGTGTAGTATTTTAAGATGTAAACTATGGCTACGATTTTGATGACAATGATTGAAAATTCACAAGACTTCACTCTATCTGTATGGCATTTTAAATTTCAATAGTACGAATTTACACATTAGGCTACTACGTGGGATATTGATTGAAAGAGAGGATTCACTTTTACTGTTGGTCTGTCAACAAATTACAGTACAATATCATTGCAATATAAAGAAAAAGACAAGACTCTCTCTCTCTCTCTCTCTCTCTATATATATATATATATATATATATATATATCCGTTATATATATATATATATATATATATATACACACACACACATAGGCCTACTGTATACCGATCAGGCATAACATTATGACAGGTAAAGTGAATAACACTGATTATCTCTTCATCACGGCACCTGTTAGTGGGTGGGATATATTAGGCAGCAAGTGAACATTTTGGCTGCGTCCGAAAACCTAGGCAGCTGACTTATTGCCTCGCTGCCTTATCAGACAATGACTTGTAAGGCAGTGTTTGTGCATGAAAGCACCCCACGAAAATTTTCGGACAGGCTTCTAAGGCAGTGTAACAGTTTAATGATGTACAGCAAAATAGAGAGAGCTTTGGTGAGAACTAAACAAATATTTAATTACTACATTAGTAATTTGTTGTAAAATGTTGGTCAAAAATGTACATTTACATACTAACTGACCAGCAAACGCAACTTTCGGACCCCATCTTTTTTTCTAGCTCAACTGTCACAGAATAGAACGCATAGGATTGTGGGATATCAAAGGCAGCGAAGGATACATTTATGCTGCCTTCAAAAATCAATCAGATGAAGGTATCTCAGGAGACGTGAAGTTAACATTAGATTCGGACGTGCCTTGATGCCTTCGTACCTTGAAATGTGTCCTCCGAAGGCAGCATTTTCCAGGTTTCGGACACAGCCCTTGTCCTCAAAGTTGATGTGTTAGAAGCAGGAAAAATGGGCAAGCGTAAGGATTTGAAAGAGTTTGACAAGGGCCAAATTGTGATGACTAGACGACTGGGTCAGAGCATCTCCAAAACTGCAGCTCTTGTGGGGTGTTCCCGGTCTGAAGTGGTCAGTATCTATCAAAAGTGGTCTAAGGAAGGAACAGTGGTGAACCGGCAACAGGGTCATGGGCGGCCAAGGCTCATTAATGCACGTGGGGAGCGAAGGCTGGCCTGTGTGGTCCGATCAAACAGACGAGCTACTGTAGCTCAAATTGCTCAAGAAGTTAATGCTGGTTCTGATAGAAAGGTGTCAGAATACACAGTGCATCACAGTTTGTTGCGTATGGGGCTGCATGGCCGCAGACCAGTCAGGGTGCCCATGCTGACCCCTGTCCACCGCCGAAAGCGCAACAGTGGGCACGTGAGCATCAGAACTGGACCACGGAGCAATGGAAGAAGGTGGCCTGGTCTGATGAATCACGTTTTCTTTTACATCACATGGATGGCCGGGTGCTTGTGCGTTGCTTACCTGGCGAACACATGGCACCAGGATGCACTATGGGAAGAAGGCAAGCCGGCGAAGGCAGTGTGATGCATTGGGCAATGTTCTGCTGAGAAACCTTGGGTCCTGCCATCCATGTGGATGTTACTTTGACACGTACCACCTACCTAAGCATTGTTGCAGACCATGTACACCCTTTCATAGAAACGGTATTTCCTCGTGGCTGTGGCCTCTTTCAGCAGGATAATGCGCCTTGCCACAAAGCAAAAATGGTTCAGGAATGGTTTGAGGAGCACAACGAGTTTGAGGTGTTGACTTGGCCTCCAAATTCCCCAGATCTTAATCCAATTGAGCATCTGTGGGATGTGCTGAACAATCAAGTCCGATCCACAGAGGCCCCACCTCTCAAATTACAGGACTTAAAGGATCTGCTGCTAACATCTTAGTGCCAGATACCACAGCACACCTTCAGGGGTCTAGTGGAGTCCATGTCTCGACAGGTCAGGGCTGTTTTGGCAGCAAAAGGGGGGCCAACACAATATTAGATCATAATGCTATGCCTAATTGGTGTATGCACATGAGCATGTTTGTGTTTTATATTATGTCTCTATAAAGTATATTTACTGTTTAGTGTAAAATGCAAGTGGACTACTGTAATATAGCATTACATGCCTCTTCTGTTCTACAAACGTTTGAATGATTGAGGACACGGTTGTTCTCCTATAACATTCGGCTGTACCTTTTGACCCGCCTCAACCATAAGGTCATGATTGAGAACATGGTCCACAATAGTGGCCCTTATTTCATCAGAAACATGTCTACAATCTTGGCCTCTTCTACCTCTTCCACTGTTTTGCCTCTGTAACCTTCCACCACACATTCTTACTCCTCTTCTTCTTCCCCGCTGTTGACCCTGTTTGTTTCCTTGTTGTTCTTCCATTCTAAGAAATTGTAACACTGTGTTGTCATCTGTCTATATACAGCTCTGGAAAAAATTGAGATTGATTTCTCAATGTTAAGTGGTCTCTTAATTTTTCCAGAGCTGTATATGCTTGCCAAATGAAGGTTCATGAGATGCATCTCTGAGCTATTTTAGGGAAGGAACAGTGGTGAACCGGCAACAGGGTCATGGGCGGCCAAGGCTCATTAATGCACGTGGGGAGCGAAGGCTGGCCCGTGTGGTCCGATCAAACAGACGAACTACTGTAGCTCAAATTGCTCAAGAAGTTAATGCTGACTCTGATAGAAAGGTGTCAGAATACACAGTGCATCACAGTTTGTTGCGTATGAGGCTGCATGGCCGCAGACCAGTCAGGGTGCCCATGGGTGGTGTCCACCGCCGAAAGCGCCAACAGTGGGCACGTGAGCATCAGAACTGGACCACGGAGCAATGGAAGAAGGTGGCCTGGTCTGATGAATCACGTTTTCTTTTACATCACTTGGATGGCCGGGTGCGTGTGCGTTGCTTACCTGGGGAACACATGGCACCAGGATGCACTATGGGAAGAAGGCAAGCCGGCGGAGGCAGTGTGATGCATTGGGCAATGTTCTGCTGGGAAACCTTGGGTCCTGCCATCCATGTGGATGTTACAAATGAAGGTTCATGAGATGCATCTCTGAGCTATTTTAGGGAACTGGTTGATCATAGGTTGATGTAGCCCTTTACATTTCCCTTCTTTGCTGAAATTAAAAATTAAATTCTCCTCCGCAATTCATCAATTTAGGACACATTTACACACACACACACACACACACACACACACACACACACACACACACACACACACACACAAAGTCTTTAACCATTTTGGTTTATACCATTTATTGACTTATGCAAGGAACTAATGCTAATATGTTTTGAAGGGTAAGACTATTCAATGAGAACCAGAATAATACATTTTGATAAACATGACATAAGCAATTGATAATGTAGGAAACAGCAGACAGTTGCACATAATCAATTGCATGACTGTACCAAAGCATTTGCAATTTGTTCAAAACAATGAGAAACTGCTTTTATGATGTGCACAAGTGACTTGATGATGTGGAGGGTGAACAAGTAATTTTGAGAATTTCAGTTGTGATCTGAGAAATGTACCAAAGCAACTGAGAAAAACTGTAAATAAAAATGTTTTGCATAAAGAAAATATTTACTTATTTTGAGGTGAAATATGACCTGGACATTTCATGCATGGACATGGACAATAGAGAAGGATCATGACAATGTGCAAATTAAAAGATGAAGATAAGACTTGTGGTTGCCCGAAATAATTTAAGCATCACATTTTTTTTTTTTTTTGGATAACTACCGATTACGCTGGCCACTGTATCATTTCTCCATCACAAATAATGACCGTATGGCTTTTAAAGTAATAGCATTTGATACTCTACCCCTAACTAGAACTCTGTATGTATGAGCCACTCAAGCTTAGATTGATGTGATTGCTTCAGGCAGATGAAGATGTTGCCTGTCAATGGTGTTATAATAATAAAGGGGGGCTTTCAGGGAATATTGCGAAACCCAAGGGTGCACAGACTGAGCACTAAACCTGCAGGGGTTGGACAATGAAACTGAAACACTGACCAGTATAGTGTTGGAGGTTTCATGCCTATATATGCGCGGTCTGGTGGCCAATCTTCACTGATTTTACATTCCACCAGTAAGAGCTGCGTGTGAAGTTTAATTTAGCAGAGCAATAGCACAGCTGTACATAAAACATTGCAATCCACACAACATGATGGGAGACATATCAGAGTTCAAAATAGGACAAATTGTTGGTGCCCTTCTCGCTGGTTCATCTGTGACCAGGACAGCAAGTCTTTGTAGTGTATCGAGAGCTATGGTATCCAGGGTAATGTCGGCATACCACCACATAGGAAGAACCACATCCAACAGGTGTAACTGTCGACACAAGAGGAAGCTTTCTGAAAGGGATGTCAAGGTACTAACCCGGATTGTATCCAAAAAACATAAAATCACAGCTGCCCAACTCACAGCAGAATAAAATGTGCACCTCGACTCTCCTGTTTCCACCAAAACTGTTCGTCAGGAGCTCCACAGAGTCATATAGCCACACCTTTGGTCACTTGTGCCAATGCCAGATGTCAGTTTCAGTAGTACCAACAATGCAAATCTTGGGCTGTGGACAATGTGAAACATGTATTGTTCTCTGATGAGCCACCTTCACTGTCTTTCCCACATCCGTGGGAGTTACGGTGTGGAGAAGCCCCAAAGAGGCTTCACACCTAGACTGCTGCTGCGCAGAGTGAAGCACAGGATGAATCATTGAAGGTTTTGGATGCAATATCATGGCATTTCCTACTGTGCTTGATGTGCCAAGGACTACCAAACCATTCTAGAGGATCATGTGCACCTAAAGGTTCAAACATTGTACCCTGAAGGGGGTGTCGGTTATTAGCATGATAATGCACCAATACACAGAGCAAGACTTGTGACAGAATGGTTTGATGAACATGAAAGTGAAGTTAAACATCTCACATGGCCTGCACAGTCACCAGATCTAAATATTTTTTTTAGTTATTTTAGGGTATTTGGGAGGAGCAGGTCAGAAAACGTTTTCCTCCACCAGCATCACATAGTGACCTGGCCACTTTTATGGAAGAGGAATGGCTCAAAATCTCTCTGGCCACTGTGAAGGACTTGTATCTGTCATTCCCAAGATGAACTGATGCTGTTTGGCCACAAAAGGAGGTCCTACACCATACTAATAAATGATTGTGCTGTTTCAGTTTCATTGTCCAATCCCTGTACATTCCCTATTGCCTTCACAAGCGCAACAAATTGTGGACTGTAATACATTTTAGTCATTATTCTATTTTAGTATTCATGAAATAATGACATGTATGAAGCCAGTATTAAAGGGATAGTTCATCCAAAAATGAAAATTAGCCCATGATTTACTCACCCTCAAGATATCCTAGGTGTATATGACATTCTTCTTTCAGACGAAATACAATCGGAGTTATATTAAAAAATGTCCTAGCTCTTCCAAGCTTTATAATGGCAGTGAATGGCTAACTGTCATACGAGTGTTCAAAAGAGACTGGCGTTCCAGCGTATGACGTAGGACGCAGGCGTAGCGTAAGTTCCGGTGACGAACATGTAAGCACAGAGGATAGAGCAAAACAAAACTTGGTTCTCGCGAGAACTAGCATATCCTTACCGGAGCGTCCTACGCCAGTCTCTTGTGAACGCGCGTACGACAGTTAGCGGAAGTTAGAGATTACAGTTTGTAAAGTTTTAAATGGATATTTTTCTAACACAAATGCATCGCTTTGCTTCAGAAGGCCTTTATTAACACCCCGGAGCTGTGTGGAGCAGTTTTATGATGGATAGATGCACTTTTATGGACTTCAAAACAGAAACAGCCATTCACTGCCATTATAAAGCTTGGAAGAGCCAGGACATTTTTTAATATAACTCCGATTGTATTCGTCTGAAAGAAGAATGTCATATACACCTAGGATAACTTGAGGGTGAGTAAATCATGGGGTAACATTTTTGGGTGAACTATCCCTTTAAGGCACCAATTGGAGGCAGATCTTTTGACTTGGGCCAGTATGCAACTTCTACACGTTTTCACGATAAATTAAAAGATGTGATGATTCAGAATATTTTTTTTATTAAGTGTGACAAAGAAAAAGACAATATCAAGATTGATATCTGACAAACCTAACAAAATGCTTTTTCATCCAAAATTTCTATCTTGTTTAGAAACGTTGTAGTTGTAAATTCTTAAAATATTGAATATTGATACTATAATACTATAATATTGAGTGATGCTGAAAACTAATAGTCTGCACTTCAATCTCACAATCATTACACCATTTCATAGGCACAGTGTTGGCAGAAGTAACCAGTTGATGCATATTACGATCATATTAAACGCTTAGTTTGCAGGTGAAAATTACTTCCAAGAGAACGGCGCTATTTAGAAACAGTATATCTAGATTAGTCATGACAGAATATTATGAATTATTGCGCACAGTTGCACCATTATCAAGTGTTACATTTATTCAGTGTAACTCTTTACATTTACAATTTTTCATTTTTTTTCCAAAACAAACCAAGCAAAGCCAGTGACTGATCCAAATATGGAAAATTGGAACAAAGGGAGAGTCACGTTGAGGAACTATACGTATTCGTGGTGCTTGCTCATGTCAGCCCAGAGCAATATCCAATTCCGACGACAGGTGTTGACACCTAGATTAACCTTGGTTTGCAGAGAGCCAGGCTGCTGAGAGCTTATTAGAATGCACTGGGGATGGGAGCTCCACTCCAGGGCTGTAACCCTCAGGGGCTTTGCCTGCTGTGTGTGTCTGACAGCTCGACTACATGTCTGCTGTGTGAGTGTGTACCATCTAAAAGAGGACATGTGGACTGCGGCAACATCGCATTACTGCACACACAACTGTGCATGATCACCTTTTAACCCTGTGTTCCTTTTGTGTGCACGCTTTCGCTTACACTTAAATGTGATTTAAAATAAGAAAAAAAAGGTTAATCATCACCCCTCACCTGGGCTATCCTGCCCCCTTAGTCAAGATGAATGTAAAAATGGATTTTAATGATGAAATAGAATAGATTTTTTTTTTTAAATCACAATTACCAAGTGCATAGGCTTACTAGCATTAATATAGGCTACTATAGCAACATTTTAGGTAAGGACAGTCTGTTTCACAAAGTCCCATTTTGATTGGCACATTTGACAAGTATTTGACACTACTGAGTAGGCTAAAGGTGTGATGAAATGTTTTTTTCATGTTGTGGTGGTATCATGGTAACACCCAGTTATGTATTCATAAAGTTGCTGGAATTGTATATCTAAGATGTATTTATATATGGTGGTCTAAAACGTGTTTATTTCTTAGATATCGATGAGTAAAATTTTCTAATATGTTAGCCTAGGCAATTTTCCTTTTTGTTTTATGTAGCAACATTATTCAGTGCTCTGCCATCTATATAAGTAGCTTTTATAGTTGTAGTAGCGACATGTTTGTTTACGGTCCGACAAATACGTGAATTTTTTCTAGCTGGGGATATATTGCGTTACATCATCGGCCCTTTCGTTACTGGTGCCGCCTCTGAGATGACAGCGAATAACAGCAACAAAAATAATAAATCAATAAATAAACGATAGCATTTCGATTTGAAGCTGTGGTGCTTCCAATTTGGGTTGCTGCCTCATCTCACGTGGCAAATTACCATCTATGAGGTCACGCTTTCCTATGCTGAGCGGCTGGTGAGCGCACAAGTGAAGGACTGGCTCAGACTACCAAGATGCCTTATAGCACCATAGGCCTGTATGGGAACGGAGCCCTCTCTCTGCCTATATCAAGCCTTGCGGAGGAGTATAAATGCGCCAAAGCTAGACTGGAGATGACACTCAAGGAGTCGAGCTGGGAGGAAATGGGATCAAGCTTCGGCAACCACATGGCAAAAGGCTACACTATATAAACGCCGTCACCTGGTGGTGGAGGAGGTGCACCGCCAAGAGGAAGAAGCCAGATGTGCCAGAGCGGTCTCATAAGCTCAGCAAGGCAGCTGGATGAGGTGGGATGGCCTAGCCCTAGAGCAAAGTAAAATCACATGGAGCGACCTGTGGAACATGGAAGCGAACAGGTTTCATCGTCAGGGCCACATATGATGTGCTGCTCTCTCCAACAAACCTACATCTTTGGCATGGAGAGGATCACCAGTGTGCAGCTCAAGCACATCCTGGTGAGATGTAAGAACAGCTTAACGCAAGGAGATACACTTGGCATCATAACCAAGTATTGAGGTGCTTGGCTTCAGCACTAGAGGATAAGAGAGTATCAATCAACGCCATTTCCCTAGATGCTCAGACTGCCTTCCTGCAATTAACACCTTTTATCTGGGAAGGAGAGAAACAGTGCACTAAGCCTTCATCTCCTGACTCTTGCCATGCTGAATATAGCAAGGGACTGACAAATGCCTGCCGACCTAAACCAGAGACTAACCTTTCCACCTGAAATCGTGGTGACCAACCTGCACCCAGACCTGGTCTTCTGGCCTAACTTCTGCCATTGTGTCTTCATTGTGGAACTAAAAATCCCTCAGGAGGAGGGTATCGAGGAGGCTTATGAAAGAAAGAAGCTGTGTTATGCCACGTTGGCAGCTGAAGCAGAGAATTGGGGGTGCAAGGTGAAGGTCTGTCCAGTGTGTGGAGGTGGGATGCAGGGGCTTTGTAACCAGTTCCACCATAAGGCTGCTGAAGGAAGTAGGTATAGGAGGCCAGGCCCAGCAGAAAGTAATTAAGAAAATTGCCATTGTTGCAGAAGTCCAGCTGGATATAGTAGTCACTGGCTGTGGCTGAAACGAAAGGAGGCAGTGTGGGCCACCAAATGACTAATTTAGTCACCATGCACACCCAGGTGTGATCAACCTGTGGTGGGCCTGCCACTGCTGAGGGTGTCTTATGATAAAAGGCTGAAACATCCAATGAGGCGGTGGTATTGGTGTTAAGATCTAAGAAGGGATTGCAATACCTAGTCCTAAGATTCCATGACTTGCCAAAAGAGTAAAAAATATAGAGAGATTAATTACAGCAGTCAGAAGAAAGAAATTTGCTGTCACTCCCTCAGCCGTAGTATTAGAAACACCCTTGCAGTAGGGTTAATTCATTTTTTGTTTACTGACAAGGTAATTTAACACAAAATATAGTGTTATAAATATATCGTTTTTATATAAGTGAAAAACTTTTCTAGATTTGCAATGTTGATAACTGTGGAAATGCATCAACACGGACTGTGAAAAGGGTCCATTGGAAAACCCTTTCATTTTCTAACAATGAATTGTACCACCACCAATAGCTTTCTGTTTGCAATCACACAATTCACTAAATTTTGAGCTGAATGCAATTTGCACAACACAGTTCCTGATGTTGATGGTCACTCGGCTCTTTAAAATGCCGAACGTGGATTTGCGCTCTTCTCTGTTATTTTGATCTTTTGATGAATTCCTGCTGCTATGATCAATAGAAAACGTAAATATTACATTTCATTTACTGCCTGCTTTCCATGGGCAACAATATGATGCTAATTGCGCTGAGTTCTGTGAATGAGACACGATCATAATGAACCTAATTTACATAAGATTTGTGTTTGTGCTGAAAAGAATGACAACTTCATTTAAATACTATTTCAGTGCATTTAGCATGTCAAAGCCATGAATGTGATATGCTACTTGTGTTGATAGCTGGTGACCAGCAAGGGGTCAATGTTTTCCCAGGTATTTTGGCCCACTGGCCCCGGCTGGCAGATGTCGTTATTACACATCTGGCTGAAAAGAGCATTTTTCTCCATTGCACACTTCTTTGAAAGGAATATGTATTCGCAAATCTTTTATTATTGTATAGTATATGTCTTTTCAGTGATCAGTTGTTTTTAGAGGGTTCTTAAAAGGGTGAAATAGACTTATATTTCCCTGTCTGCTATAGGGTTTTGGCTTGTATTGCGGTTCTGCTATCAGCCAATCATTTTCCTACAAACATTTTCCTACAAATATTATATGAAAATTTGGCCTGACGGGTTTGGAAACAGTTTTGCTGCATCCCATCCCTGGACAAATTATGCATCACAGCTTAATTCAGACTGGAAATACAATGATTAGTTGTCAGGCAGATGCATGGTGCCCTTTACATCTGAACTCCACAAACAATTTATACTGACTGCGGATTGCTTAATTGGCCTTTTGATCAGAGCGGAAAGCAAACATTCCAGTCATTTCATCTAAAAGTTCTTCATGGCTATCATGGACCATCAATTATGCACCAGGGATGAATTATGTGCTTAAAAGCTGCACTTTCTTTATTCCATGTTATAAAGCTTTTATGTTTGCTTTTGCTTTTTGAGTTGAGAATAAAATATTATGCTGTAATTGACAGATTAGGTAATTCCGAAAGCGACAAAAACATGTACAGTACTATTTTATCATATTTCAAAATACTGAACATTATGTAACCATTAAATGCATTATAATAAAACACATCAATAGTTAATGTATGCAGACATGAGTCAAAAAATTTGAATATACACTAAGAATTATGAGCAATAATAATGGTGCCTTAGCACGCACAAAATAATGTCTGTTAATTATGTATTATAAAGTGTCACCTGAGCATTTGAAATATCCTCAGCTGTTTTTGCTCCTAAGTAGGATTCTCATTAATATTGAGTAATAGCTTATCTTTGAAAAACTGAACCTTATTTTGAAACATAACATATCTTGTCTGTGTCTTCAAACTGTCATTTCAAGATTAAAATATATGTATCGCAGCTTTACATACTCACAGTAACTGCTGCGCTTTAAATTTACATATACTTGTCTGAAACTATTTACATTTAAAGCATTAAGCTGATGCTCTTATTCAGAACAGCTTACATAAAGTTCTTTATATATAGTGTGAAAGTGAGCTCATGTCCCCAGCATATTGCAATAGGCTTCTGTCAGGTATCAGCAACCTGTTCAGCCTGCAGTGCACCCACAATGCTGGATTTCTATGCATGCCCATTATCTATACACATTCTTCAAACGGCCAATTCTGTGCTTTATAGAATCCCCGAATGCAGAGTCTCTCACAGGGATGCATAGCAGATTGATCAATGTGCCTGTCACATCCACTGCCTGCACGGATCTATGTTTCTTAATCTAATTAGCTGGGCTTGACTTTATGTTGCCTGTCAATCGCAGGACAGCGTGTGAAGGTCAAGTTCTCCTACAGAGGTGGAAGCAGATAGACAAGCATGTAAACAACTGCAGTACAGTGGGGAGAACAAGTATTTGATACACTGCCGATTTTGCAGGTTTTCCTACTTACAAAGCATGTAGAAGTCTGTAATTTTTATCATAGGTACTCTTCAACTGTGAGTGACGGAATCTAAAACAAAAATCCAGAAAATCACATTGTATGATTTTTAAGTAATTAATTTGCATTTTATTGCATGACATAAGTATTTGATACATCAGAAAAGCAGAACTTAATATTTGGTACAGAAACCTTTGTTTGCAATTACAGAGATCATACGTTTCCTGTAGTTCTTGACCAGGTTTGCACACACTGCAGCAGGGATTTTGGCCCACTCCTCCATACAGACCTTCTCCAGATCCTTCAGGTTTCTGGGCTGTCGCTGGGCAATACGGACTTTCAGCTCCCTCCAAAGATTTTCTATTGGGTTCAGGTCTGGAGACTGGCTAGGCCACTCCAGGACCTTGAGATGCTTCTTACGGAGCCACTCCTTAGTTGCCCTGGCTGTGTGTTCTGGACATGCGCTGGCTTGGGCAGGGGGACCTTGCGTGCGCTGCAGGATTTTAATCCATGACGGCGTAGTGTGTTACTAATGGTTTTCTTTGAGACTGTGGTCCCAGCTCTCTTCAGGTCATTGACCAGGTCCTGCCGTGTAGTTCTGGGCTGATCCCTCACCTTCCTCATGATCATTGATGCCCCACGAGGTGAGATCTTGCATGGTGCCCCAGACCGAGGGAGATTGACCGTCATCTTGAACTTCTTCCATTTTCTAATAATTGCGCCAACAGTTGTTGCCTTCTCATCAAGCTGCTTGCCTATTGTCCTGTAGCCCATCCCAGCCTTGTGCAGGTCTACAATTTTATCCCTGATGTCCTTACACAGCTCTCTGGTCTTGGCCATTGTGGAGAGGTTGGAGTCTGTTTGATTGAGTGTGTGGACAGGTGTCTTTTATACAGGTAATGAGTGGAGAACAGGAGGGCTTCTTTAAGAAAAACTAACAGGTCTGTTAGTGTACCTATGATAAAAATTACAGACCTCTACATGCTTTGTAAGTAGGAAAACCTGCAAAATCGGCAGTGTATCAAATACTTGTTCTCCCCACTGTATATGCCTCCACAACATTTTTCACATTTAAAATGCATGTTTTAATATTCTGATGTAAGATAAATTGGCTCTTGCCTTCTTCATTTTTAAACTTAGATTTTTGTTTGAGGCGATGTTATTTTTTTAACATTTGAAATGATGAAATATGGACGTAAATCTGATTGTAACCAGCATATTTTCTCAAACGGAACCGTAATTTAAATGCGATAAATCCCACGCTCTTATACTGAAGGAGGGATTCAAGCCATACCCAGAGACCCAATCACAGAGACTATGGAACAACCTAGAACACCATAACAACTGCATAGCTACACCCTGGCAACCATTCACACCACCCTAGCATCGTGGAGGCGTGTTTTTTACAGGCAAGTACCACTTATGTTTTCTTCATCAAATGTAAAACATTAGTCACCTCTTATTTTTAGCAGTTTTGAAAGCAAAAATCTCACTTACGGACACGGTTTATTTCAACAATGCAGACAGACAGACAGTAAACATGCTATAATATATAATATAATATGTTAACATAAACACATTAATAGTAAACATATGCTATTCCAAATGTATTGATAAATTGATCAAAAATTAATTAATAATTTTTCAAGCATAAATACGTAAATAAATACACTGTAACATCCAGCTTAATGTTGCTATAGTACTGTTAAATTGTTTACATAAAAAAAAATAAAACTAAATAAGAATACTTAAAAATATTTTTACATGTTGGGGTTAGCTAGTTATGTTAATGGTTGTTACGTTTTTATAATGTAATATTTTAGGTTAGGGCTATAAACAGGAAAACGACCCTAAGCACACAGCCAGGACAGCAAAGGAGTGGCTATGGGACAACTTTGTGAATGTCCTTGAGTGGCCCAGCCAGAGCCCAGACTTGAACCCAATTGAACATCTCTGGAGAGATATGAAAATGGCTGTGCACCAACGCTCCCCATCCATCCCGATGGAGCTCGAGAGGTCCTGCAAAGAAGAACGGGAGAAACTGCCGATGGTAGGTGTACCGAGCTTGTAGCATCATACTCAAAAAGACTTGAGTCTGTAATTGGTGCCAAAGGTGCTTCAGCAAAGTATTGAGCAAAGGCTGTGAATACTTATGTACATGTGATTTTTTTTGTATTTTATTTTTTATAAATTTGCAAAGATTTCAAACAAACTTCTTTCACGTTGTCATTATGGGGTATTGTTTGTAGAATTTTAAGGAAAATAATGAATTTAATCCATTTTGGAATAAGGCTGTAACATAAAATGTGGAAAAAGTGAAGCACTGTGAATACTTTCCGGATGCACTGATACTGTGAATACTTTATACAGTGGGGAGAACAAGTATTTGATACACTGCTGATTTTGCAGGTTTGCCCACTTACAAACCATGTAGAAGTCTGTAATTTTTATCATAGGCACTCTTCAACTGTGAGTGACGGAATCTAAAACAAAAATCCAGAAAATCACATTGTATGATTTTTAAGTAATTCATTTGCATTTTATTGCATGACATAAGTATTTGATACATCAGAAAAGCAGAACTTAATATTTGGTACAGAAACCTTTGTTTGCAATTACAGAGATCATACGTTTCCTGTAGTTCTTGACCAGGTTTGCACACACTGCAGCAGGGATTTTGGCCCACTCCTCCATACAGATCTTCTCCAGATCCTTCAGGTTTCGGGGCTGTCGCTGGGCAATACGGACTTTCAGCTCCCTCCAAAGAGTTTCTATTGGGTTCAGGTCTGGAGACTGGCTAGGCCACTCCAGGACCTTGAGATGCTTCTTACGGAGCCATTCCTTAGTTGCCCTGGCTGTGTGTTTCGGGTCGTTGTCATGCTGGAAGACCCAGCCACGACCCATCTTCAATGCTCTTACTGAGGGAAGGAGGTTGTTGGCCAAGATCTCGAGATACATGGCTCCATCCATCCTCCCCTCAATACGGTGCAGTCGTCCTGTCCCCTTTGCAGAAAAGCATCCCCAAAGAATGATGTTTCCACCTCCATGGTTCACGGTTGGGATGGTGTTCTTGGGGTTGTACTCATCCTTCTTCTTCCTCCAAACACGGCGAGTGGAGTTTAGACCAAAAAGCTCTATTTTTCTCTCATCAGACCACATGACCTTCTCTCATTCCTCCTCTGGATCATCCAGATGGTCATTGGCAAACTTCAGACGGGCCTGGACATGCACTGGCTTGAGCAGGGGGACCTTGCGTGCACTGCAGGATTTTAATCCATGACGGCGTAGTGTGTTACTAATGGTTTTCTTTGAGACTGTGATCCCAGCTCTCTTCAGGTCATTGACCAGGTCCTGCCATGTAGTTCTGGGCTGATCCCTCACCTTCCTCATGATCATTGATGCCCCACGAGGTGAGATCTTGCATGGTGCCCCAGACCGAGGGAGATTGACCGTCATCTTGAACTTCTTCCATTTTCTAATAATTGCACCAACAGTTGTTGCCTTCTCACCAAGCTGCTTGCCTATTGTCCTGTAGCCCATCCCAGCCTTGTGCAGGTCTACAATTTTATCCCTGATGTCCTTACACAGCTCTCTGGTCTTGGCCATTGTGGAGAGGTTGGAGTCTGTTTGATTGAGTGTGTGGACAGGTGTCTTTTATACAGATAACGAGTTCAAACAGGTGCAGTTAATACAGGTAATGAGTGGAGAACAGGAGGGCTTCTTAAAGAAAAACTAACAGGTCTGTGAGAGCCGGAATTCTTACTGGTTGGTAGGTGATCAAATACTTATGTCATGCAATAAAATGCAAATTAATTATTTAAAAATCATACAATGTGATTTTCTGGATTTTTGTTTTAGATTCCGTCTCTCACAGTTGAAGTGTACCTATGATAAAAATTACAGACCTCTACATGCTTTGTAAGTAGGAAAACCTGCAAAATCGGCAGTGTATCAAATACTTGTTCTCCCCACTGTATATATATATATACACACATACACACACACACACACATATTTTATGTAAACACAGACTTTTATGTTAAATGCGATTAATTAGGTAAATAATATTTTGTGACTTGCTTTGAAAACACCCCAAAATAAAATTGTATACAACTGTCCAAATTGTAATTCATTAAATATTTCTTTAATGCAAGACCTGTTTCATTAAATAATAAAAATGGACTGAAAATTCCACTGATTCCCTCAGATCTAATGTCTCACCTCTTGCATCCCTGATAAATTTGAAGTTCATTACTGCACATTACTGTCATACATCATAATGGTGACTATCAAATGTGATACTAAATCTACATAGTATATTACATACTAACTCTGTCCCGACATTTCAAATACTCAAATGAATAAGAATGCTATACATAGCGGTTTCCTGCACGCTCACTTCTGCGCTAGTGTGAATGACAGCACGTCTTTCAATGCACCAAAGTCCTTTTAAGCATTTCCTTGGATTTCTGTCAAAGCACTGTATCTTTGACAAACAGAATAGGGCGACGAGCCACAAAGGTTGTTTGGATAACAGAGCAACACCCGATTCCCGTAGATCTTCTCTGTAGCTCACTCTCAGAGCTGTCAGAGGCGGTGAGACTAGCGGAGGAGACGATTCAGCTGGCAGAGGCCTTTCACCTTGAAACTCGAAGGGTCAATGTGCAGTACTGTCATTAGAAGACGTTAAATGCATTCTTTCATATACACATGCAGTCCTCTCTCGTAAGTCACTTTCATTGTAGCTACTGTGGGAAGACATTCCTTTGATGGGGTTAAAACAAGGGCTTGGAGCTAAAGCACTTTTTCATGTTCTTTCTCAGAGAGAAAACTGAATAAATGATACCAGCACAAAGACATTTCTACTAATAAAAATGTGCTTTTCTATTTTCATCGGAGCATGAATAGTAATACGGAGAGCTGCAAATGCATAGTGGCAGTGGAGGTGAGCTAACTTAGCTTTTTAGTACAAAGGTGTGGGGTAACTAAAGGTAATCGCAGTCTGGAGAAGAGAACAAAAAGTCTAGAAACTTTGATTGTGCATTGATTATGCATTGCATCACCTTGGAAACGCATTGTTCATGCATTGCGTCATTTTTATCATGTTGATATCAAACAGTCATATAACCTGTCGGAGGCGTGACCTAGTCGTTAGCATGCACATTGAGCTGTGTTCTCATGCTGGAAAGTTTAATTAAAAAAAAGGTAAAATATTATTTATTGCCACACAAGCAAGGCCAGTAGAATTAATTTCCATGCTTTTCACATGATGTCATGTGATGTCATGGCTGATTACAATGGTCTTGCTAGAATATGCTATACACTATCTGGGAGCAAAAACAAATTTTTCAATTAAATTGTAAGCAGCATACAAATGGTAAGCGTTTCATTATATCAAATGTTTTGCTAGGACCCAATTTTCATAAGGGCTCTTTAAAGTGAACTATTTTTGCCAGTCTGCTGCCTTATAGTTGCTAGTGAAGGGGTGTCGTCTACCAATCATTGTCATGATGTGATTAGCCACATGACATTTACGACATAGTTTTTTTTCCTCCATGCAACGTATTTAGTTTTCTGACAGTAACCATTCTGTTGAACTTAATGTTGAAATGTTCTTTGCACATTTTAATATTCATAAAAATAAATTTATAAACCAGGATGTCCAATCCTACTCCTGGAGGGCCACTAGCTGTGTCCCAGTTCAGAGGCTGCATCCTTCGAAGGCCGTGAAGGTTGGACAGAGCGTTGTTAAACGTGACGGTCTAGCCTACGGAGGACTGTTGTTGTCGCCTAGCAACTGTGACAGCTGCTGTTGATGAGTGACAGTAATGTTTGTACTGGACTTTTTCGAAAGTTATATTAAACTGTCTGAAAAAAAACAGGGTTCACAAACTGTCTAAATATGTTCACCATGGTCCATTTCTGTATATAATAAAGAGTATAAACTATATATAATCGCATCTTAGTAAGATATTTCAACAGCTTTAAAGTTTTAATTTTTACATTTGTATCATTAGATATTTGAGTAAGCTAAAACCCAATACTTACATTTAAAAGTGTAATTCGTCAATTTCTCTCAAAAAAACCCTGTTGTCACTGGCGCGTAATGAATCCTGGGGTAGGTAAGGCCACGAAGGATCCATCTGTTGTATCCTTCATTTCACAGGAAATGAAGGCCGCATTTAGAGGCCGCATTTGAAGGATGCAGCCTCTGAATTGGGACGCAGCTATTGTCCTGCATATTTTAGCTTCAACCCTAATTAAACACACCTGAACCAGCTAATCAAGGTCTTACTAGGCATAGGGTACAACTGGGCTAAAGGCGCCTTTGATTTTATTTTCCTCTAAACCACTAGATGGCACAAAAACTTGCCGCAGCGCTTTCCAAAACATCCGCTTTTCAAGATGCACGTGGAAATTTGTTGGGCAGCAGCGCAAAGTTGATTCTGCGCTAATTTGATCTGATATTTGATGTTTTTTTAAATGTTGTAAATTAATGTTATAAACATAAATTAATGTTTATATTTTGAGACAAAGGTCTTTTTAATGATTTTCAGTTTTGTTCAAGGTAATTAAAGCAACAGATTTTCCAAAATTTAAGAATATGTAAAAGTATGGTATTTGGGGTAAAAAGCACCCCTGCTGTTGGGGCTAAAGGCACAATAATAAACAAGATAATAAATATCTGGTTGGCTATTCCATTTGTTGACATGACATGGTTAGAATCAGATGGTAAATATCATGTATTAAGTTGGGTGTCCACCTTAGAGATACCCATATTTATAATGAAACAATCATATTTAAAAATATGATGTTAATCATATCATATAAAATATAATTTATTGTTACTACTGTAAATCTATATTAAATTATTGTCGGATCTCCTTCAATGCTTTCAGAATCTTTACTTTTTAAAATATTTTTTTCTGTATTTTTAAAATATATTTTTTATATTAACATATTTTAATGACAGTCTTTTATTTAGCAAAATAAACAGAAAATAGTACAAACTTTGCTAAAGTGATTGTTTTGAACAAGTATTAACTTAGACAATATTAAAAACATATTATTTTAGCTAATATTTGTATCAATACTGTGCCTTTTGCCCCATGCTGGTGAGCCTTTTCCCCTGTGTTGGGGCTAAAAGGCCCCTCTCACCACCTCATACATTTATAAGATTTTTAAACAAAATTAACCTTTTTTTTTTTTTCATTAATGTTCAATACAAACATATATTTTTTTCTGCAATCAAACACTTTGGGAGTAGTCAAAAGCACATTTTTTCTTAAGGTGTGCCTTTAGCCCCATTGTACCCTAGAAACTTCCAGGCAGGTCTGTTGAGGCAAGTCGGAACTGAACTCTGCAGGACAGTGGCCTTCCAGGAACACTAAACAAAAAGACACCTATGCTGTATAATCTCTTACCATGACCAGTTTAGTGTCTCTGAACCTTATGCAAAACACTTTTTAGTGCTAACTCACTTAAATTATGACATAACACATTATCCCGGACATTAACGCATTATTGTGTTGGCCATCAGTATTCAGAGGAGCACCCCTGACTGACTCTCTTAATTAGACCTGTGGCTGAATCCTAGTGCTTCCTTTGCACAGTCAATATCAGTCATCTGTTACCACCCAATCAGTCACCGGAGCCACCTTACACTGTAAATAATTGACTAAATGTCTTTAATGTCAAACAGGTACTCAACTAATTGACCTGTGGTGGATTCATCAGTGATTACATTTTTCCCACTAATTTCACACCAAGATGAGCACAAGATAAATTAAAGTGTTTTTTTGTTGTTGTTTTTTTGGCTTAATCCAATTTGCAGATTGGTCATGTCTCTTTCCTGTGCGTCAGAGGCCACTGGGTAACAATATTTATGTGCTAGAAGAAAAAGGACAGCATAAATTAAGACCATTTCTAGATGGGAAATGTGAGCATTTCAGATGAAGGCCCCTATCATACACCCAGTGCAATGCGACGTGATTTTTGCTAGTTTCAGCCCAACGCAGTTATCATTTTCACGTCCAGTGCCACGTTGTTTAAATAGCAAATGCACTCACGCCCATCTGTTCGCACATGGGCGTGCTGGTCTGAAAACGAGGTGTGTTCAGGCGAATTGTTGGCGTGTTGCTATTTTGAGGCAACTGAAAATGACTGTGCCACTGACCAACAAAAACCTGGTCTAAAGTCAGTAGCGCAGTATTTTTTGTGTTTTTTAAAGGGTGCGTTAGTAATATGCTATAGGCGGGTGCACAACGTGCGTACACTGCTTATTACACACACAGGGACGTGCAGCAGCACACAAACATTTTTAAATATTAAAAATAAAAGGATTCCTCTCTGGAGAAGCGTTCAGTCTTTCCTCTTGCAAATTCCGCAATGTAAATAGCGAATCCGCCATGGTGCAAGCGCAACTGGCTTTTAAAGGGAATGAAACATGAGACTCTGGTTTATAGCACATTACGCCCAAAACACACCCATGACTCACTAAGAGACTACATACAACTCTTTTGGACCATGCGCCTGGCGCGCCGACCATTTTTTCCGTCGTTAAACTAGCAAAAGTGGATTCGGACACGCCTTAAGTGCACCTGCGCCATGCGCTTCAGATTATGCAGTCAGATCGTTAAAATAGGGCCCAAAATCTTAAAGGTGAAGTATGTAGTTTCTGCGACACTAGGCAGCAAGCAGAATTACAAAAAAAAAGCATATTTTGCAGACGCCCCTTTCGCGTCACGCCTTCCCACCTCAAATGTCACAATATGGCTCTAATGGGTGCTTGTGAAGGCCTGTCTCAACAGGTAAAAAATAGGCTATTAATAGGTTTTAATAAAAGGTCCAACACATTAGGAATACTTTTAGCTGTATTGCTGTAAGCCTACTCTTATTCTGTCTAAAGCGAACACGAGCGCCTCGCATATAATTAACATAACATGACGCGCCACAACTATTTGAGGTTGCCTACACTGAACACATCAGTGTAAACAACATAAACTTGAACATTTGTCTTTCAGAACGAGTGCATGATAATGTGGTATTCAAGCACGTTGTATCGCAATTCCTTGTTTGATTTGATGTGTTCATGAGCTGTTTAATCTTTAAGCACTAAATGCAGTGAATTTTGGCTTGTACTTTTCCCATGTAACATGTCAGTCATGGTCAACCTTATGCACCAGAGAAACAAGTGCGCAGGCATCTTTAGAATTTTGTGTTTGAACTTCCGTTTTTGTGGTAGCTCTGTATACTTCTATGGCATCTGTCTAAGAGCAATTAGCTGGTGAAGTGGATTTACTTATTTTAGAGTTAACGAAAGTTATCATGAGTATTGTAATGTTTGAAGCGGATGTCGTCACAAATGTCAGTATAGACCGGGAAGATTTAAAAATGAGTGGTTCATTCATAAATCCATAAGATCTTAGCTTCATGCTGTGGAAATAAACCAGAAGAACACAAAGTGAGCAACGCTGAAAAGCGGCGGGGCTACATACAGTGGGGAGAACAAGTATTTGATACACTGCCGATTTTGCAGGTTTGCAAAAGCATGTAGAAGTCTGTAATTTTTATCATAGGTACTCTTCAACTATGAGTGACGGAATCTAAAACAAAAATCCAGAAAATCACATTGTATGATTTTTAAGTAATTTGCATTTTATTGCATGACATAAGTATTTGATACATCAGAAAAGCAGAACTTAATATTTGGTACAGAAACCTTTGTTTGCAATTACAGAGATCATACGTTTCCTGTAGTTCTTGACCAGGTTTGCACACACTGCAGCAGGGATTTTGGCCCACTCCTCCATACAGACCTTCTCCAGATCCTTCAGGTTTCGGGGCTGTCGCTGGGCAATACGGACTTTCAGCTCCCTCCAAAGATTTTCTATTGGGTTCAGGTCTGGAGACTGGCTAGGCCACTCCAGGACCTTGAGATGCTTCTTACGGAGCCACTCCTTAGTTGCCCTGGCTGTGTGTTTCAGGTCGTTGTCATGCTGGAAGACCCAGCCACGACCCATCTTCAATGCTCTTACTGAGGGAAGGAGGTTGTTGGCCAAGATCTCGTGATACATGGCCCCATCCATCCTCCCCTCAATACGGTGCAGTCGTCCTGTCCCCTTTGCAGAAAAGCATCCCCAAAGAATGATGTTTCCACCTCCAAACACTGCGAGTGGAGTTTAGCCCAAAAAGCTCTATTTTTGTCTCATCAGACCACATGACCTTCTCCCATTCCTCCTCTGGATCATCCAGATGGTCACTGGCAAACTTCAGACGGGACTGGACATGCGCTGGCTTGAGCAGGGGGACCTTGCGTGCGCTGCAGGATTTTAATCCATGACGGCGTAGTGTGTTACTAATGGTTTTCTTTGAGACTGTGGTCCCAGCTCTCTTCAGGTCATTGACCAGGTCCTGCCGTGTAGTTCTGGGCTGATCCCTCACCTTCCTCATGATCATTGATGCCCCACGAGGTGAGATCTTGCATGGTGCCCCAGACCGAGGGAGATTGACCGTCATCTTGAACTTCTTCCATTTTCTAATAATTGCGCCAACAGTTGTTGCCTTCTCACCAAGCTGCTTGCCTATTGTCCTGTAGCCCATCCCAGCCTTGTGCAGGTCTACAATTTTATCCCTGATGTCCTTACACAGCTCTCTGGTCTTGGCCATTGTGGAGAGGTTGGAGTCTGTTTGATTGAGTGTGTGGACAGGTGTCTTTTATACAGGTAACGAGTTCAAACAGGTGCAGTTAATACAGGTAATGAGTGGAGAACAGGAGGGCTTCTTTAAGAAAAACTAACAGGTTTTAGTTTGCAATACTTATGTCATGCAATAAAATGCAAATTAATTATTTAAAAATCATACAATGTGATTTTCTGGATTTTTGTTTTAGATTCCGTCTCTCACAGTTGAAGTGTACCTATGATAAAAATTACAGACCTCTACATGCTTTGTAAGTAGGAAAACCTGCAAAATCGGCAGTGTATCAAATACTTGTTCTCCCCACTGTATAGGTTGAGCTGGAAAGACATTGACGGATCTGAGCGGACCACTCTGAATGTTTTGATGGTGCAGGACACTCAATGTTTACACTTTTAGGGGAGATAAACCCATGAATGGCATACTAATAGTAGTCAAACAATAAACTGGGTAAAATCCTTACATACACTATATTGACAAAAGTATTGGGACACCCCTCCAAATAATTGAATTCAGGTGTTCCAAACACTTCCATGGCCAAAGGTGTATAAAAGCAAGCACCTAGGCATGCAGACTGCTTCTACAAACATTTGTGAAAGAATGGGTCGCTCTCAGGAGCTCAGTGAATTCAAGCGTGGTACCGTGATAGGTTGCCACCTGTGCAATAAGTTCATTCGTGAAATTTCTTCACTACTAAATATTCTACGGTCAACTGTTAGTGGTATTATAACAAAGTGGAAGCAATTGGGAACAACATGACTGTGCACCAGTGCACAAAGCAAGGTCCATAAAGACACGGATGAGCGAGTTTGGTGTGGAGGAACTTGACTGGCCTGCACAGAGTCCTGACCTCAACCTGATAGAACACCTTTGGGATGAATTAGAGCGGAGACTGCGAGCCAGGCCTTCTCGTCCAACATCAGTGCCTGACCTCACAAATGCGCTTCTAGATGAATGGTCAAAAATTCCCATAAACACACTCCTAAACCTTGTGGAAAGCCTTCCCAGAAGAGTTGAAGCTGTTATAGATGCAAAGGGTGGGCCAACTCCATATTAAACCCTACGGATTAAGAATGGGATGTCATTAAAGTTCAGGTGCATGTAAAGGCAGGTGTCCCAAAACTTTTGGCAATATAGACATACTTCACCTTTAAGTTTTTTTAATCTTACAGGTGATATTTAAGTCGAAAAAAGCAAGGACACTATGAAAATTGGAAAGGATGAGTAAAAGATTAAGTGTGCTTAATCTAATCTGGTACCCCATTACACTTTATTTAATCTGATGGCTGCAATCATTCTTGTCACATTCAGAATGTGCGAGACAAAAAGTTTGGAATGTAGAACTTCACGATACATCACCCACTGACCTCCCGATATCAGGAAAGATGACCCTAAATCTAACTGTGGCAAAAAAAAAAAATAATAATAATAATAATAATAATAATAATTTAATCAAAGTCAATGTATTTGTTCAAAAATATGGACACTCATCATCCTCACCACAATTTTCCTGGAAAGTTAAAATACATAGTGTAAACTCCATCTGCATATAAAGACCTTATCACTCTCTCTCTCTCTCTCTCTCTCTCTCTCTCTCTCTCTCTCTCTCTCTCTCTCTCTCTCTCTCTCTAACATTTTTTATATTTTCTTTCTCAGATGTACATTTTATCATGTGCATGTCCATAAGTTAAAAAGCTGACATTTTCATCATGTGGAATGTTTTTGTCCCTGCAAAATTGCACATTGCTTTAAGATCAGAGTTAGAATTGCGATCACTCAAACTTTGACACGCTGACGGAGAAATAAATTACAAGGAACTAGAAAAAGATTTTTTCCAAGTACAAATGACTAAAACATATTTTGATAAATGCGTTTAATCTTAAAATACTCCATGGTTGGATAAGAAAGTTCTGAACTGAACTAAGAGTTCTGAAGGACTTTATGGCAATAAAAAGTAAAAGGTGCTTTTTCTAAGAAATGTGTCACTCAACCAACCAATCAAGCAGTTAATCAATCAATCAGACTGTCTATCCATTTTAGAGGGCGTTTACACGACACCATTTTCAACTAAAAACAGGAAACTTTTATGCATTTTGGTCATTCGTTTACACGACAACAGCGTTTTTGGGGGCCTGAAAATTCAAACTTTTGAAAACAGGTTTCAAAGTGCGAAGTTTTTGAAAACGATACCGTGTTATCGTTTCCGTGTAAACTACAAAAACGGGCACGTAGTGCTTATTTACAAAGTAACATCGCCAACTACTGGCCTGGCATACAGAATACAGCGTTTTTGATCATTTTCGCCAATCCGTATGAACGGGGATCGTTTTGACAACTTTGTCGACTGTACACGACATTAACATTGAAGTCAGAGACATTTGAGTGACAGTGTGTAAACATAGAGGTAACCCAAAGAGTACCTTGCACCGGTAACCGTTAATGGTTCTTCAGCCTCTATGTCTTCAATAAGTTATACTAAAGTGGTTGTGTAGCTCAGAATACACGGGCATCTCTCTCATCTGGGTTAAATATATAATTCAAAGCAGACGCACCACAGAGTACATAGTGGGGGGAAAAAGTTTTTTGAACTTCATTTCTGTTTTTCAAAAAAAAACTGGGACAAATCCTGTGGTGTGGTTGTGTAACAGTATGTTAACAGCAAATATCTTTCCTCAAACACTGGGTGGGTATTTCTGCATGCTCTTAAACTGTACAATTCGATGAACACCTCATGAAAAAAAATGATTATCAAGGGTTCATGTTAACCAGTTATTATGAGGATTTGTCTTACTCTAGCAGTATATGCAGGATGCACCTTCCTCCTTGTCTTCATCAGGCCAAAAAATTGATACACTGACAGTGGCTCAATATGCAATGTACTAAAGGTAAGATTGAAGATCAAGACTTTCAACATAGTTGCCAGAGCACATCTCTAATTAATATTGCATAATCACGTTGACAAAAGAATGTAAATCAATTTACAGTGCATTAATTGCAGGTGCAGTGTCATGGGGTTAAGTGACTGGCTGAAGGGCATAATATTCTTGTGATTTTACAGTGTAAATACAAACCCGATTCCAAAAAAGTTGGGACACTGTACAAATTGTGAATAAAAACAGAATGCAATGATGTGGAAGTTTCAAATTTCAATATTTTATTCAGAATACAACATAGATGACATATCAAACGTTTAAACTGAGAAAATTTATGATTTTAAGGGAAAAATAAATTGATTTTAAATTTCATGGCATCAACACATCTCAAAAAAGTTGGGACAAGGCCATGTTTACCACTGTGTGGCATCCCCTCTTCTTTTTATAACAGTCTGCAAACGTCTGGGGACTGAGGAGACAAGTTGCTCAAGTTTAGGAATAGGAACGTTGTCCCATTCTTGTCTAATACAGGCTTCTAGTTGCTCAACTGTCTTAGGTCTTCTTTGTCACATCTTCCTCTTTATGATGCGCCAAATGTTTTCTATGGGTGAAAGATCTGGACTGCAGGCTGGCCATTTCAGTACCCGGATCCTTCTTCTACGCAGCCATGATGTTGTAATTGATGCAGTATGTGGTCTGGCATTGTCATGTTGGAAAATGCAAGGTCTTCCCTGAAAGAGACGACGTCTGGATGGGAGCATATGTTGTTCTAGAACTTGGATATACCTTTCAGCATTGATGGTGCCTTTCCAGATGTGTAAGCTGCCCATGCCACACGCACTCATGCAACCCCATACCATCAGAGATGCAGGCTTCTGAACTGAGCACTGATAACAACTTGGGTTGTCCTTGTCCTCTTTAGTCCGGATGACATGGTGTCCCAGTTTTCCAAAAAGAACTTCAAATTTTAATTTGTCTGACCACAGAACAGTTTTCCACTTTGCCACAGTCCATTTTAAATGAGCCTTGGCCCAGAGAAAACGCCTGCGCTTCTGGATCATGTTTAGATATGGCTTCTTTTTTGACCTATAGAGTTTTAGCCGGCAATGGCGAATGGCACGGTGGATTGTGTTCACCGACAATGTTTTCTGGAAGTATTCCTGAGCCCATGTTGTGATTTCCATTACAGTAGCATTCCTGTATGTGATGCAGTGCCGTCTAAGGGCCCGAAGATCACGGGCATCCAGTATGGTTTTCCGGCCTTGACCCTTACGCACAGAGATTATTCCAGATTCTCTGAATCTTTGGATGATATTATGCACTGTAGATGATGATAACTTCAAACTCTTTGCAATTTTTCTCTGAGAAACTCCTTTCTGATATTGCTCCACTGTTTTTCGCCGCAGCATTGGGGGAATTGGTGATCCTCTGCCCATCTTGACTTCTGAGAGACACTGCCACTCTGAGAGGCTCTTTTTATACCCAATCATGTTTCCAATTGACCTAATAAGTTGCAAATTGGTCCTCCAGCTGTTCCTTATATGTACATTTAACTTTTCCGGCCTCTTATTGCTACCTGTCCCAACTTTTTTGGAATGTGTAGCTCTCATGAAATCCAAAATGAGCCAATATTTGGCATGACATTTCAAAATGTCTCACTTTCAACATTTGATATGTTATCTATATTCTATTGTGAATAAAATATAAGTTTATGAGATTTGTAAATTATTGCAT
Source organism: Coreius guichenoti (assembly GCA_039654105.1). NCBI lineage: Eukaryota > Metazoa > Chordata > Actinopteri > Cypriniformes > Gobionidae > Coreius > Coreius guichenoti. Next base: position 45,620,321 of record CM077168.1, read on the forward strand.
TCCTTTTATATTCACAATTTGTACAGTGTCCCAACTTTTTTGGAATCGGGTTTGTATGATCGAATTTCCTGCACTTATTAACCTTAACCTACACTTAATAATGCAACCCGAGTCCTTAACCATTAACCTCTGACTTCAAGTGTAATTTACAGCAAAAGTGGGTCTAGAGCAACAAAAACAACAACAAACATCCAGCATGGAAAATCTAATAGACTTTTAAACATTTTAAAAGATCTGACTGTATCTTATCTCCAGCTTGCATCTAGATAGAAAGCTTTACATTATCATTATATTTTACATATTGCATATAATACATATTACATTATATTTTACAAAAAAGTTCACACATTTATCAGTCATGAAATTATTGTTTCTGCTTGAAAACATATTTGCACTTGTGTTGCTTTTCATATTCATTCATGAAATTGGAAGTCATAATTATAACATGATTTGCTTTCTTTCGTTGGAATAACGAAATGACTATTTCTGCAAGTTGCATCGATATGCCAGTAGATGACGACAAGAGTCTGCTTTTATGAGTGAGTCGCTGAATCATTCAGGCGAACAAATTGTTCAAAAACAAAGATTATTTCAGACATTAATTAATGGGAGTCATTGAATCATTTAATTCGTTCAAAAACACTGGGCCTGTCCAAATATCCACTCTTGTGGTCTTTGTACTTGACCACTTGTCTACTTACATGATGTATTTTGTGTATTTCAAGTGTTCAAGTGGGCATGAAGACTGCAGGTGTGTGTAAAACTTTTGATAACTCGATGGGACACACATATAGTGTTGCAAAAATGCTAGAATATAAAGTATATGCTTTATAAAGAGCTTTATTTACACATTTTGATTTTCAATACTTTGCTCTTTAAAATAAACTTTTAAGTGTACATTCAGTACTCCCTATGTAACAGACAACACCATTTAGTAATTGTGGTGCTTCTATAAAAAGCAGTTGCAAATGTTTTACAAAGTACACATACTCATCTTTGCACCAATAAAATGTGCAACACTTTGTGTTTTACTACCAAATTATATGTCATATTTATTTAATTTAACTTACACTGGAATGTTTTCCTTGATATCTCGCGATGTTGGCCGGGGCGTGCAAGTTCCTGAACATGATGCATAATGGGATACGCTTAGCCCCGAATACCACTCCGAAGACAATGTGGGTTTAGTGTTAAGGGCACTAAGCTTTGGCGTTTTTTTTTTTGGCGTTGTGTGCACACGCTCTCAAGTGGCCAAGACTGCAAGTGTGGGTATTTGGACAGGCCCGGTATTTGAACAGGCCCTGTTTTTGAATGAATCGTGTTTTTGAATCAGTGTTTTTGAACGAATTGTGTTAATTACATTGCTGTCAATGGAGGGGTCAGAGAGCTCTCGGATTTCATCAAAAATATCTTTATTTGTGTTCCCAAGATAAACGAAGGTCTTACGGGTTTGGAACGACATGAGGGCGAGTAATTAATGACAGAATTTTTGGTGAACTAACCCTTTAAGAGGTAGCACAGAAATATCACACCAGGTTTAAAGTCATTGATGTCAAACCATTCATTCATATTTAATTCAAATTAGCCCCGCCTCCACTCACCCACACCAGCTCAGAGATCCACTTGGCCAACTTTACTGTAGTAAATGCTGCACAATGATGTCGCTCTTTACAACGTCAGACACATAACGGTAATTAATATGATTAGCCTTTTGCTTGACTACGTTATCGAACAGCTAATGATGTGTTGCTAATGTTACACAAACATCTTCCAGTTCAACATCTCAGTCTGCCTTCTAAAAATCAGCATCCTTAGAAACGCTTTGAACATCATAGAATGTCAGTGGAGACAGACATAGTTCATCATAGCTTCATAATATATACATCATATACATAATTCACCTGCTATATTTCTAAATGTACCCGATATTTCATATCAACTGAAATATATACCTGGATAACCTGGCTTCTCTTGAGACTCCCCTGCTTCGCAGTTAATGATATACTAAAGCCTGCCCGCACATTGACGTGATTGGTTACAAGGTAGTGTAGCGACTGAGGCAAATCAGACACAAAATCGCCTGTTACATTTAACAAATATGTTTTAAATGCTTTGTGCTTAGTAACAGACCTTCCCCCAACACAACAGAGAAAGGTCCTCGGTTACCCTGGATACCAACTGATAAGACGTTTTATGGCCCTAAAAAAATGTGGCCACATGGAAAAGGCCATAGTTAAGAGACAAAGCCTGTAAAACACACGCTTTTGCCTCAAGTTATAGACAAACCGTCTATAAATGAATATGCACCCCAGGACGTTGTATGTACGCATATAACTGTCTTGTAAAGTGTCCCTTGTATGTTATTTCGTTTATGCATGTCTTATGAACAACTTACTAGTTCATGTAAGTTCATATATGTTGTGTCTCCTATCAAATTAATGCTCTCTTCACAACTTACACTTTCATGTATGTCACTTCCTCGTAGGAAGCAATGTGTGTTTGTTGCATTAATTGGAGTATATATGGGCACAGGCCCATTGAATCTTGCTCAAAACAAAGAGCCATAAATCTCCCACAGAGGAATTTCCCGCTGGAAAAGCCCAACAATCCCATTGGTCAACCCGACTGTCGAGGGTGGGATTTCTCTAAGACTCTTAAGAGAGATGCTGCCGACCCACGCCCTCTCTTCTCTTCTCCCTCTGGACCAAAACGACGCATCATCTTGGCTGTCTATCAGCCGGCCAACAGGCCAGGCCAGATAAGGCCTACACACACAGCCTCACGTGTGTGTGTGGGACAGGAAACCAGATGCCACCATACGGCCAGTTGGGCCAGCAACTCCTCATGGTGTGTGCAACTTCCTCAACCTCGATGGAGTCAAAGCAACCAAAGAGACAAATGCAAGCTCACCGTCGTTCCTTCGCTCAACACGGAAGGAAACGATCGCCACTGCAAAGCCATCGGACGGAACCATCAAGACTTTCTCCTGCGACCGTATATCTGGACGCCTTCCCGGGCAAATGCAAGTAATGTACTAAGAAATACAAGTTGCTGTGTAGTTAGTAAAACTGTAAACTCCTTTGCTCAGACAAAGGAGCTTATCAGGGATGGTTCTCCCAGGTTTAGACTCTTTGCATAACTTCATCCATCTGTACTGACCCGGTTTTTCTAACCACTTTAACGTTACCTCTTGCCATGTATGTTTTGTGTCTATATGTTTTATGTCCGTTTAATCTTGTCCACGAAATTTGTGCACAATATATGTTGGTTCTGACTCCCTGCCTGCAAACAAATTTTCACTTAAATGATTGATCTTGTTATGCGCTCTAAGCGCTTATGTAAGTACAAAGGAAGAATTATTTTTCTGTGGCCATGAAAAATATCCTTTTCTTAGAATTAATTAATAATCAATACTGAACGTTCATAGGATGAACTGATTGATTGATTGTAATGTTAACGTAGCCACATCAAGTTAATCTATTTAACTTATTCAAATATTCATAATTAATCATAATGAATAATCATAATGAGTTACGAATAATTATTAATATTTCCCCTCTGAGCTAATTCGCTACAGTAGTTTATGACGTAAGAAACACCGGTGGTTCACTGGAGTTTTTAGGAGAAAATACTCAGCAATGGTGTTGACTGATAAATTTGCACATGGTTTGTCTTAAAGCATATTAAAAACACCACATATATAAACAACATCAAAAACTTGATTTTTACCACAGGGGGTCTTTAAGTTTTTTCTCCACGGAAGAAGTATCTCACATGTTATACTCACATGAGAGAGACTAAATAGTCTTTTTTTTTGACTGAACTATCCTTTAAAGTTCTGCATTCCAATCGTTTGTGAAAGACAGACTCCATACCCTCAAACAGACTGTGTTTTTACACTACACTGAATCTGCTAAATAAGTCCCAGTGTGTCTTGTTAGCTGTGCAGCACACCTGGAGACATTACCACAGTGATGAGGGGTTAGCGTAGCACTGCAGAGCCTCATAATGTGGTGACCTCATTACAATGTTTATAATAAAACATCACATTTTTCTCAACCGCTAATACTATGTGGTCTTTTTATGTCATGAATTTAATGCATTATTTGAGCGTGCTGTACTTTAATTACTCAAAAAGTAGTCCTTATATGGTACTTATGAATATTAGAAAACCCACCTATTTAAAAGCGCATATTTTTAAGGTGCTTAGAAAGGGACTAAAGTAAATTGTGGCATGAAGTCAACTGTTTCTGGGTGGTAAAGTCCCCAAAAAAAAAAAAAAAGAGTGTAAAAAGCAGGTTTGGAGTGCTAATGTCTTAATGTAAATGATAAATGCTTGATGAGGTGTTGTCAATGACGTGGAACAATTCTGTATGCATTTTAAACTCAGCCCTTTGGCAAAATCACCTTTCTGACTGGAGCAACTTTTTCATTATATATGTCTGTTATATAAGGTTTTTTTTTTTGGTTTTTTTTGCAATACCTTTCCCCCTCAGGCCCTCCAGATGACAGGGCCTTCTAACTGGCCGTAGGCAGTGCTAGAATAAATGACTCTCTGTGGCATCCAATGAGGTCTTGAGGTCTATGGAAGCTGCAGTACATGTAGTTGTGCCAGAATCCTCAACTCTGACTCAACTGCCATTCTGATCAATAAAGCAATGCCACAGGGTTAGTTAGACACCTGTTTATGTAACTCTATCACAATACCTACAACATGAGGAATCTCACTCAGTTTCCGGCAACTCATGCTTACTTTTGTCTTCTTTTTCTTTAAAAAAAAAAAAAAATTCTTCTTAACTACTTAAAACAGATAAACTCGTTGTTGTGCTCCTCAAACCACTCCTGAACCATTTTTGCTTTGTGGCAGGGCGCATTATCCTGCTGAAAGAGACCACAGCCACCAGGGAATACAGTTTCCATGAAAGGGTGTACATGGTCTGCAACAATGCTTAGGTAGGTGGTCCGTGTCAAAGTAACATCCACATGGATGGCAGGACCCAAGGTTTCCCAGCAGAACATTGCCACAAAGCATCACACTGCCTCCGCCGTCTTGCCTTCTTCGCATAGTGCATCCTGGTGCCATGTGTTCCCCAGGTAAGCAACGCACACGCACCCGGCCATCCACGTGATGTAAAAGAAAACGTGATTCATCAGACCAGGCCACCTTCTTCCATTGCTCCGTGGTCCAGTTCTGATGCTCACGTGCCCACTGTTGCCGTTCACGGCGGTGGACAAGGGTCAGCATGGGCACCCTGACTGGTCTTCGGCTATGCAGCCCCATACGCAACAAACTGTGATGCACTGTGTATTCTGACACCTTTCTATCAGAGCCAGCATTAGCTTCTTGAACAGTTTGAGCTACAGCAGCTCGTATGTTTGATCGGACCACACGGGCCAGCCTTCGTTCCCCACGTGCATCAAGGAGCATGACCCTGTTGCCGGTTCACCACTGTTCCTTCCTTGGACCATTTTGATAGATACTGACCACTGCAGACCGGGAACACCCCACAAGAGCTGCAGTTTTGGAGATGCTCTGACCCAGTCGTCTAGCCATCACAATTTGGCCCTTGTCAAAATCCTTACGCTTGCCCATTTTTCCTGCTTCTAACACATCAACTTTGAGGACAAAATGTTGCTGCCTAATACATCCCACCCACTAACAGGTGCTGTGATGAAGAGATAATCAGTGTTATTCACTTCACTTGCCATAATGTTATGGCTGATTGGTGTATATAAGGTAAGTACAAATCAGTGTTGGTGAGTATATAAAATGGTGTTAATCGCCATTCAGTCTGTAACATTTTTATGAATTATAAAAATGCAAAATTGTGAGAACATGAATGTGAACAAATGTGAACAAACGTGAACAACCCTCAGGACAGTTGAGGGGGCAGTGTTGCATCATAACGAAAGTTTAAGCTTTGCCAATTTAAATATTCAAGCTCAAGAAGATGTGAAAGGGAACTCAATTCATTACTTGCCCAGAAATCTGTGTCTCAGAGAATGCACGAATACTGAATTGAGCTCTCTTTCACCTCTTCTTGACATATTCAAACAAAATTATTTCAAAATGCCCGTCTTGGCAAGTATCCTTGTAAACAACTGAACGTAAACAGTTGAGAAATAAAACGCATGTGCAGTATATTGAATCCGTGCATTAGCTCTTAAAGTGACAGCAGCCCAATATTCCTGATGCTGTCTGTGTTTTTAATATTAATCAAACAACAAAAGACAAAAAACAGTCACCCGTTGCTCTTTACTGAATAACATTTGTAACTTTAAAAAGGATTCATCTATGTTTTATGGCTGGTAAAAAATATTTATTGCTGGTAAATTTTCTCAAGTCACCGGCACATTGGCAGGTGTGTCAAAAAGTTAGTTTTAGGCCCTGTCAATTAAGTAACAGCATCCAGCTTCAAAATCTGAATAAATTATAAATTTACTCTGAATACAAGTAATAAGCTGATACATTTTTTTTCTAAAAATGTCTATAAATGAGACAAAAATATAGTGATGAACAGCAGTTTTTAACTTACTATTTCACAAAGAAAGATGTAAAATACCGTGCAGGGACTCAAATGAATAATTTTAACTGCTTGATTCACATGCATACAAATCAATACATGCATACACATCCATACAAATCAATCAAAATCCAAGAACTTGATATGAACTCAAATATTCTCATCAAACTTGCCTAAAACCACATTATCTGAGCTATGTTATACACATTTATTTCTACAGCTTTGTACTTATTGCCCTCTTCAGACAGGACTATAGTTTTCCCTGCAGGAGGTCAGGTACATCAGACTTACTTTGTGATTTTGCTCCCATTTGAATCAAAAACATAACCTCAGTAAAAATTATGAAGCAAATTACCTTGACAATCTCCTCTGCGGGGTCCTCTGACAATCTAATCTTGGCTGCATAGGAATGTCTGTGTTTGCAGTAGGCCTATTATTATTCTTTCATAATGCATTTCATAATATATTTTGACCTTTGTCGAAAACCATAAAAACCTACTGAAAGTTTCATTGTGCTGTCTGGTGAACCTTTATTGTGGATTCTGACTTTTTTCCAGTGTTCTGTGTAAAATAATAGCTGGTGGTGCAAGTACTGCGGCATTCCATCCAATGTAAAAATAATATAACGAGCACCTATATAGCAGCATCAGATATGATTTGCACATTTCCTTCAATTATACACATATAAATATATAAGTCTTATTTATTTTACTTAACAGATGTCCTCTGTTAATAATTGTAAATTAAACGTCATTTGAAAAATGAATCCTGTACAAATAGTGCTTTAGATTGGGCAGTGTGAAGATCATTTCTAAATGATGCTGTCCAAAAGCTCTTTCCTTCCTTCCTTCCTTCTCTCTCTCTCTCTCTCTCACCCACTTCAATCAGGGTGATCAGGGTACCATCCATCTCTCTTAAGCAGCCATAAGGCCTTATTGTCGCTTACTCTGTGTCTCTTGCTCCATTTCTCCCTCTCTGCCCCTTTCTGAGCTGATATTGTTTGATGTGCTGTGATAAATCATAGTATTCCACAATCGGGTGTAAAGTGATTCGAGTCACAATCAGAAGGTGTGTAATCAATAATGTGTGCCACACACTGTCTCATGGGGGTCAGCCGTGCAGCTAGAGAGAGCTGAAAACTTCATTGCTGAAGTCTGCACTTAGACTAGCAGTCACTGCAGTGCAAACACATCACCAGATAACCACAACATCAATTGTTGTGTAGTAGCTACTCCTACGTTCAATATAACCACCATAACATCATTTTCTTTTCAGCTTATACTGTAAGATACAATAGTCATTAAGCATTTAGTGCATAAATAAATATTTATTTTAACCAATAGTATGGCTGTTAGTTTAACAAATTTAGTAACCAATGTTTAAAAAAATGTGATAAAAAATAATGTAAAACAATAGACTTCTAAAGCCACATTTGTAAAATCAAATATATCAGTACATATTGATGTATGATTAACTGCAGCTATGATTAATCGGCATATCATATAATGCATTTAATTAAATGTTGTAAATTAATTTCACATTGTATTTACTTATTTGTTTAGCTTTTATTAAAGGTGCAGTTGAAAGTGCTGTTGAAAGTGGGTCGGACCAATCAGCATTAGGGGGCGTGTCCACTCATGAGGGAGGAGAGAGAGTGCGCAAGAGGGAGATTTGAAGAAAGACTGTAGAAAGCGAGATGGCTGAGAGACCTTACAAAAGAGAAAAGGTCAGAGGAATATCACTGGAAAAAGAAGAGTTATGATCAGGCAAGAGCTGTAGGACCGCGTTAATATTCGAAAAGCTTTCCAGCGCAAGAGACACCGAAGCGGGAAGGCCTGAAAACAGACGCAGAGGTTGCATTGTTTCTGCTCCATACGTGAGTAACACTGGTTTTGAGTGTGTGCTGCTGGCAACTAAACCAACTTTTGCTTGTATATACTCTTGTGTACTGTATGTTAATTTTTGTTCGTCCTTTATTTTTTGCGAAGCTTTATTTTGCTTCGCTTTTGTTATGATAAAAAGACATTCACGCTTGCTTTGTGTTCGTGATTTTAGGGGTGGAGCAATGAAGGGAGGGGTGTGTTTGTTTGGGTTGATTTCAAATATCAACACTGTTCAATGATGATTCTCAGAAATCGCTTACTGCACCTTTAATGACATCAACATTGAAAAATGTATTTTCTCAATAGACTTTTTTGGTCTTGCTGTTAATGATTTATCAGTGTACATTATTGCAAAGAAAAAAGTTTTAAAATCCTGCATCAAAATGTACCAATTTACTCTTCCTCTGAAAATACTTTCCTTTACTTTCCTTACTATAGGCCACAGACTAGATATTGTTAACCAATGGACAAATTTCTATTTGGAAATTGCTACTGTTGTAGGCATTTTTAGTTAACACAATCATTTAAAAGTGGTACTTCACTGCAATAACAAATCAAATCTAATAATAGATTTGAAAAAGAAGCCTTAACATTTACCTTTAACCTCCACATTCGAGTCAAAAAGCCTCCTTAAAAATGCCGGCGTTATTTCAGGATGGCCGTTCTTCCACAATCCACTGCAAAATCATATTCAGGTCTGGTTGTATTCTGGTATGAAACAAATTTTCACAATCCAATCAATTCCCAATAGATAAAAAATAATTAATTTCTCATTGATTCTCCTATTTCGCTTGGAAACATGTCACATTATTGAAGTTAAATGGGTTGCGAAGGTCAAGGTGACTTGAAAATGAATGGCTGAGAAAACTGGTTATAACATTAAAGAGAGGCAATTACATTATATGACTTGTTTACTCAAATATTACTGATGTCATGCTGGTTCAGAGTGCTGCCATAGTGTGTGTTTTGTAACAAGTCAAGTCAAATTTATTTATGTAGCGCTTTTCACAATGCACATTGTTTCAAAGCAGCTTTACAGAAAATCATAATGTTAATGTTTATAACATCTAAATATCTACATGCCTTATGGTCACATTTACCAGATTGCTGGACGATAGTTTACATTTTGTTTACATACAATAATAAAATACAAGCAATCAAGCAGTTGAGATTTGCTAGTATATATTGCCCTATGTGAATATACTGTATGTATGCGGATAAAGTTGGAAATACTTATATATCCAACTTTACACTGTAAATCCGAAGTTGGCAAAACACAAAAAAATTAAAGGTAATCAGTTACATCAAATTTTTTAAGTTAGGAAATTTTAATTTTAAGTAAGCAGAACTTGCATTTTTTTATTTTGTATACATACATTTTAATTGCACTTAACTTGAAATATTTGAGTAAGCTAATTCATACATTTAACGTAAAATTATCAAGTAATCTCAACTTAAATATTTTTAGTAGTAGAAACTTGGCTAGATTTAACTAGCTAATTCAATAAATGCTACCTTGCTAATTGGCGACACAATGCTTTGACAGCATTAGCATAGCACTTGCTGATTGAGTACAGCAAAATAAAACATTTAACATATACTATATTGCCAAAAGTTTTGGGATGTCTGCCTTTACATGCACATGAACTTTAATGACATCCCATTCTTAAGCCTTAGGGTTTAATATGGAGTTGGCCCACCCTTTGAAGCTATAACAGCTTCAACTCTTCTGGTAAGGCTTTCCACAAGGTTTAGGAGTGTGTTTATGGGAATTTTTGACCATTCTTCCAGAAGCGCATTTGTGAGGTCAGGCACTGATGTTGGACGAGAAGGCCTGCCTCGCAATCTCCACTCTAATTCATCCCAAAGATGTTCAATCAGGTTGAGGTCAGGACTCTGTGCAGGCCAGTCAAGTTCCTCCCCACCAAACTCGCTCATCCATGTCTTTATGGACCTTGCTTTGTGCACTGGTGCACAGTCATGTTGGAACAGGAAGGGGCCATCCCCAAACTGTTCCCACAAAGTTGGAGGCATGAAATTGTCCAAAATGTCTTGGTATGCTGAAGCCATAATTCCCCCTCCACCAAACTTTACACTTGGCACAATGCAGTCAGGCAAGTACCGTTCTCCTGACAACCTCCAAACCCAGACTCGTCCATTGGATTGCCAGACAGAGAAGCTCCAGAGAACATGTCTCCACTGCTCTAGAGTCCAGTGGTAGCGTGCTTTACACCACTGCATCCGATGCTTTGCATTGCACTTGGTGATGTGAGGCTTGGATGCAGCTGCTCGGCCATGGAAACCCATTCCATGAAGCTCTTTACGCACTGTTCTTGAGCTAATCTGAAGGCCACATGAAGTTTGGAGGTCTGTAGCTATTGACTCTGCAGAAAGTCGGCGACTTCTGCACACTGTGCACCTCAGCATTTTGATTTTACGTGGCCTACCACTTCGTGGCTGAGTTGCTGTTGTTCCCAATTGCTTCCACTTTGTTATAATACCTCTAACAGTTGACCGTGGAATATTTAGTAGTGAAGAAATTTTACGAATGGACTAATTGCACAGGTGGCAACCTATGACGGTACCACACTTGAATTCACTGAGCTCCTGAAAGTGACCCATTCTTTCACAAATGTTTGTAGAAGCAGTCTGCATGCCTAGGTGCTTGATTTTATACACCTGTGGCCATGGAAGTGATTGAAACACCTGAATCCAATGATTTGGAGGGGTATCCCAATACTTTTGTCAATATAGTGTATATCTGTTTTCAAACTGAGCTCATGCTCCACTCGTCGCCATGATGGTAACCCTACAAAAAAAAACAACATAACAGAAGCTCTTCTAAACTAGCATAACAAAACATTAAACACTACTAAATCTCCCAATTAACATGAAACTTGCACAAAAATTATATAACACTTAATTTTAGCATTTACTCTCCCTTTTGAGTGTCATGGCAAAGCATGCTGGGAAATAGAAATCCCAGCCCAGTTTCAGATAAATTTATGTTTGTCTAAATTAAAAGAAACAAGTTCATAAAACTCAAAACAATGAAACCATTCAGTTTACTTAAAATGTGTCAGTTTTGTGAACTCAAAAGAAAAAGAAAGTTCTAAATACTCAAAAGTTAATTTGATTGAACTCATTTGTTTATTTTAAGTTGGCTCTACTCAAACCATTTAATTATTTTGAGCGTTAGAGTTTACAGTGTATGAAGAGCTGGGCGATAATTCTGCAATAAAATGTAAAAAAAAAAAAAAAAAAGAGATTTGAGATTTGCTTTGCTCCATTCTATGGAAGCACTGCCACAAAAATGGCAATGATAAACATTTTTAATTATGATTCATAGTGTTTTTTGTTGCATGTTATGATAAACTGACACTTTATTAATGTAACATGGTTCCCACATGCACTTTATAGTTTCTTGAAACTTAATGAAGCATCCAGTCTTGATAAACACTAACAAGGCAATGAGAATTGTTGAGAAGACAATTGTTTTCTTTACATTAGATTCTTTACATTTCTTTACATTACATTACATTAGAGTTTATTATATGTAACCCCTGATGCTCTGTCAGCTGTCATGTACTTTGCACGTTTGGAGACAAGGAAAGCGAAACATGCAAACATTTTTGTGGGTGAGCGTTAGGGCTGAAACGATTCCTCAAGTAACTGCATCAGCACTGGTAATATAATTTAGTCTCGCTATTTTTAAATGAAGACAACTGTGTGTTGAGCTTCAGGATGCGATCATTTAAGTTTCTTTTGCGGCAGTTTGAGCGTCAACTGAAGAGATACGAGCTACTCGACACCTAAAGCGATCAGGATGAATGGAGTTTGCACACGCATCACCGTCATTGTGATGTGTATGTGAAATGTTTAATGGGAATTGATATCTCCGAAATGTACACCATTAAAATGTTCTCAAAGCTAAGCGCAACAAATAGCAGAACAAGCTGTAACTGTTGTGTGCGCGTGATGCGCAGCGCTCCTGCTTTCAGAGCTGCGTGCTTTCATTGATTTGCGTAATTTAAATCTCACACTTTAATCATATTTATAGCTCCTAACTTAATAAAACAAGCTGTGTTACTATGATGAATGATTACCTTAAAACGTAGATCTGTATGTGCGATGTACTTTATCTGAATTAAATACAAACATCTCTCGCTTTTGCTCACGTTCCAGCAATTACCCCTCCATGTGCTATAGCATAGGTTGTTGACCCCTGGTATAGGTTATTTAAGAAATGTAATTTCGGCAAAGAAGATTTTTTTAAAGCAACCTACTTCAGTGTAATGTGTTACGATAGTGTGTTACGATAGCATCGCGCTTAACACTGCGAATTTGAATAATTGTAATGTGACGATCGGGTGCTGATATCTAAATCAGAGAAAATCATAGGTGCGGGTGGATGGTTTGTTTTTAACAGCGGATTCGGGTGATGTTAGAGCTGATCCGCGCATATCTAGTATGGACTCTTGTTCTTGTTCCAAGTTACCTTCCTGTCCACTAATTTTTGCCTCTTACAAAAGCCACAAAGCCTTCCAAGAAGACAGTAAATGCTTGTCATGCCTGAGCTGTAGGCGGAAACTAGAAAGTTAAGTTGCACAACATAAATGCAATGTTTAGGTATTATTCTTGTTTTTATTAATATTATTTTGATTTATAGGTTGTAGGTTTAGTTTTAGGTTGTACTATGTTTACCTTTTTTAAAAGTAATTTGAAATAGGATTTTTTAATTTATATATTTGTATTTGCATTTTGAATGTAATATGGCAATTTAATGCACTTCAATGGGTTTAGTTTTCACAGATATTAACGTGCAATTTCAGCAATAAAAATGGCTGAAAATGTTTCTAGAAAGGAAACAAATTAGTTCATTTTAAGAGACCTGTCTTATTTTCTCTTGTATATTTAGTATTGCTCTTTAATAAAGAAAAGGTACTTCTTATCCGATTACTCGATTAATCGATGGATCAATCAGTAGAATACTCGATTACTAAAATAATCAATAGCTGCAGCCCTAGTGAGCATGGTTGCTCAAAGCGTTGTCAGCTACTCATCTGAATGACTTCATGCTACACAGTCTGCCACCTCTTTGGCAAGATCCATCAAAATAAAGTGCCGGCACCTCTTTTGACATCTAGAAATGAAGGTAATGTTCTGTCTGTGCCTCCCTTGGAAACACATGGCATGGTATTATGGGTGATTTGTCATTGTTGGCAGGTGTTTTATACAGCACTCAGTGGACCCATAGAGCACCATGTTCTCTGACACACGCCAGGCAACACTGCAACGCTCAAGTTGTTCTTCGTCTCTTGTTCTGTGCCAAAGTATTTCAGGCCCCGTTTGACGAAATTCTCTCAGTGCAGTGGCCCCAGAAAATGGTGCCCGGAGAGATGGGACTGGGGCGGAGCTGTGTCTGCGCTAGCTTGATCCTTTACGCTTCCGTTGGCTCTTTTGGAGTGAAGGATTCATCTAAATCTTACAAGTGATTCTTGATCTGTTGACAAACAAGGGCAGTGGAAAGATTTCTGTTTCCTCAAAGATAAAATATCATTCAAAAGACATTACTTGTCACAGCACTTGCATATTGTTGCCCTATTATTGATTTGATTGCTTCTGTTCTCCTTATTTGTAAGTCGCTTTGCATAAAAGTGTCTGCTAAATGATTAAATGTAAATGTAGAAACCAAACATGTTAATAATTGTTCCATATTGTTTAACATATTACTTCAAGATTTGTATTTTTTTGTGCAATAACAAGTTCGCACATTGTGTTTGATGTCCAATGTCAAATTTGTGTCCTGAAGCAAAACCATAAAACATCATTGTGCATAATTTAAATACATTATGCATATGACAATATTTATTCAAAATGAGTGTCACTATTAATTTGAAATCCAACCGAAGGACAAAAAAAATGACAGACATATTGTTATTTTTTAAATAATTTGAAAGATCAAGACTTATAACACCCATTGTATTCACAGTTTTGTTTTTGACATGCATTTGAATTATGCCACCATCTTTTCGTGGACTTAACAAGAAAACCATTTAATTATTCAGAGCCTTTTTTCTTAATGAGGTTTCAGAAATTTTGACCCAAACTTTGACCCAAAGCCCTGGTGCTTCCAATTACGAAGTGTTCGCTTCTGGTTTACATTGTTGAAAATGATGCGTGATGCGACTAATGAGCCATGGACAGTGTTTGTCATTAAAGAAACTATGAATAAAAAGCCTGACTGCTGAATAATATGAATGAGATAACCATTCACTGCCAACCAATCACTGTCGATCTCAATATTTTAATATGGTAATCTGTTCAATTTTGGCAAAAATGCACTTCTGAATACAGTTTAAAGCCATGAGAGGCTAAAACACGCTAAGCTGCAACACAGTTTAATGAAATGGAAATTGTATTCATATTTCATTGTGTTGAACTACGTGAGGAGCAGAATACATTTTGTGACCTCTTTAAAGGCAGAATTTTAGATCCATCACTGACCTTTGATGTCTTATTAGTAAAGCCTCAGATTCTCTCTCTGATTTACACAATGACATCTTACAGCTTTTTAAAGCATAGAGAAATTATAATGCTGTGATTATATTTAAAAACACAGAGACCATGTGGAACACAACAGGAGAGTATCTGACATGGGAAAAATCCTCAAATCTGTTTATGTATGTTTCTTAGGTTGTACGTATTTGTGTTGAGCAAAAAGAAAAGCCTACAAACAGTGACCTAATTCCTCATCTTTATTCTGTCTATTTTGTGAAATACGTGTGGCACCCAAAGTTTATGCAGATTTCCTGATGGGACTGTGATCAACTTTGATATTTGTTGTAAACATCGCTGGACTGTGGACTGGTGGTCTGCATGCATCTTTACATATTACAGAATAGATGATGCATCGTCACACATTCACACACAAAAATGTAATCATGAGACAATGGAAAACATGATACAGCAATATAATGTGACGTTTTCATGATTGAAACAAAATATACACTGAGGGGGGAAAAAATGGAAGGACCATTCCACTGGGAACTGACTGTGAAAAGGGGCTGCTTCATACCTGAATCCTGATGCTGTCTTGGGAAAGGATTAAAAAAATATCAGTTTGGGAGAACGTTTTGAAGAGGACTGGTGGGTGGGTGCACTGGACAGAATATTAGTACAATTTGCATGTCTTGGCCTCATACAATTTAAAATACTATACAGAATTAATTTTTTCAAGGCCCGGTTATGTGAAATATTTCCGATAACACTTCAGAATACTGTTCCGTCATTAATGAATACTACACAGAAACAAATGAGTAACGCACTAACACTCTAGTAACTACTATTAACTAACAAGAAACTCTGATTACTGAATTAATAAAGTAATAACACTCAATTGAATAGCTAATCAATAACTACTATTTTTTTCATACTTCCCAGAGAACTACTAAGAACTACTATATACAGGTTCATAATTAACATGAATAATGCATAATGTATAATTGATTCTAAAGTGAAGATCATGGTAACCCACTAGTAATGACTCAAGTATTATCAAATCCTTCAGAAGGAACTACTAATTATTTGGTTCAGTATTCTTAAGTGAAAATCATGATAACTCCCTAATATGAAATCATTGTAAGCTTTTGAGGTTTTTGTAAGGGTTTGGATTGTAATTTATTTCCGATGGAAATGGTAACATTTGAGTCATTACTAGCGGTTACCATGATCTTCACTTTAGAATACTGATCCAAATAATTAGTAATTCCTTTAGAAGGATGTTGTAACACTTGAGTCATTACTATACAAAGCTTACAAAAACCTCAAAAGCTTTCAATGATTTCAGTAAATATTAGGGAGTTATCATGCTTTTCACTTAAGAATACTGATCCAAATAATTAGTAGTTTCTTCTGAAAGATTTTGTAATACTTGAGTCATTACTTGTGAGTTACCATGATCTTTACTTTAGAATTAATTATACATTTTGCATTATTCACATTAATTATGAACCTGTACAGTAGTTCTTAGTAGTCCTTTGGGAGGTATGAAAAAATAGTAGTTCCCTTTCGTTCAGTCACTCCGAGTAACGTCAGTGACTGACGAATGGGGGTTTCGCTTAGAAGCCTATCATCTTCGAGATCTAGAAAACGCCCAATGGCAGCGCCAATGCCATGGGCATGCGGAATTTGCATAGCGTAACTCCGCCCCACAGCGTGGGTATATAAGGAAGTACGCTGGCAACATCGCATTATGTTTCTGCTTCGGAGCCAAGAGCATCTATCTCTTCACTCCTTAAGCCTTTTTGAGTATATCGTCAAGCTTCTTCGAGACGAACAGCTTTCCAGTCGGTGTTGGTGTTACGGCGCGTTCCAGCGAGTGTTTACTTCCTGCCTGCTGATCTGTGCAGTGATCTGCATCCAGCTGGTATTCGTTCCCTGGGCGCTTCGGCATCGCTGTGAAGCTCCCTCTCACAAAAGAGCTCGCATGTGGCACGTCTTTTTAAAGACGGTTTGCCCGTGCACTTCTGGGTGCGGTCGATCTCTGTTGCCATCTGATGGGCACAATCGCTGCGTGACGTGTTTGGGCTTCAGCACGTTCAAGCAGCGTTTGTGGATGCGTCATGTTCTCACTGCGGGAACATGACCATCGCGATGTTGCGGTCGAGACTCAATGACCTCCGCAAGGAAAGAGAGTCCCCTCTGCCACACCCCAATCTACCGTCTCCGAGAGAGATGGTACTTTGGCTGGTGGCCAGGGTGACCTGAGGGTTACGGTGTGGCATAACCCCGACGATCATTCCTCGGGCCACACCCCCCTCTCGCACATCGCTACCCGCGAGTGATCGGACTGAAGCAGCGGGACCGTCTGCGGACGCCCCGTGTGTTTCGTTCGGCGCTCCAGTTGGTGATGAGATGTCGATCGCCGCATCTCAAGGTGGGCTGGAGTCCTCTGGGGATGAAGATTCGGCTATGCTGCTGCCTTCGGGCGTGCCAGCATTGCCCGAGTCCGACCCGGAGTTGACAGCCATGTCATCTCGGGGGATGTTTGGTCTTGGGTGTGACGCGTCCTGACAGCTGTTGGGCCCCGCCCCCAATTACTTTCTCTCCCGGGATACATGAGGAGGTCACGTGGTCCTGGAAGTCCCCGTTGTCTTCCCGCGACCGTTCGGCGGCCTCCTCCGCCTTCTCTGCCCTCGATGGGGCCGCGGCCAAGGGTACACTGGGGTCCCCCCTGTTGACGCTCAGTTGCAATCACGGTCGAGACTCAATGACCCCCGTATGGAGGGAGAGTCCCCTCTGCCACACCCCAGTTATCCTCTCCACGTGACGGGATGTTTGGCTGGTGGCCAGGGTGACCTGAGGGCTGCGGTGTGGCATAAACCCCGACGAGTATTCCTCGGGCCACACCCCCCCCTCTTGCACAGAGTGCTTCAATGTGGCGCGGTGATCCTAAGCACCCCTCCAAGGCCTGTAGTTCTCGTCTACTCTGGTGGCGAGGGACTGCAGAGCTGCGGGGCAGGCCGCCGCCTCTCAGCACGCCATGGCCATCCTTCAGGTCTTCCAGGCCAGGATGCTCGTGGCATGCACGAGGGTAGAGCTGTCCCAGGGCTCTTAATGAGCCGCGTGCCGCCACCGACCTCGCCCTCCGGGTGACGAAGGTGACCGTGCGCTCCCTGGGTCAGGTGATGTCCACAGCTGTGGTCCAGGAGAGACGAGGCTCAGCCTGGTCGATATGAGAGAGGCTGAGCGAACCCGGTTCCTCAACGCTCACATATCCCAGGCCGGCCTCTTCGGCGGCACGGCCAAGAACTGCGCCCAACAGTTCTCGGCCGTCCAGTAGCAGACTAAGGCCATTAAAACTGCCCCGGCGGCTGTTACTCAGCCGCAGGCTCAGTCGCCTCAGTCTGCTTGCCGCCGAGGGCGCCCTCCTGCGGCTTCGACCCTCCCGCCGCCCTTTCCGGGCCGCGCCGTAGGGATGGTCGCAGGAAGGCGCCCCCGTCCGCTTCCAGCCCCGCAGCCCGCCTACGCCAGGCTAGCGGCGCTCCTACGCGGACAGCTCAGGGATGGGCAGTTCTTCCAAGGAGTTGGTAGCAGGGCCACTCCTTCCCCCGGTGGAGGGCCGGGGGAGAATCTTCTGTTCAGCTGCTGGCCCCCAGGTCAGCAGCACCCTATGTGGAAGAACTAACTCACCCATCCCTGAGCACCCAGAGACCGATGGCAGTGTGCGCCGCCCCCGGGCCACGCCACTCTCGTCCCTCTCTAACGCCAGTCTCCTCTCAGAGCAGACCCCAGTGGAACGCGCGTCCTTCCCTGGTCTCCTCTGTCAGGACGCGGCTGATGACCGTGCCCCCACACCGGGACGCTACGCCTCCCACGTCCGGGCCGGTCACGCCGCCTCGCTGCCCCACCCGGGGTACGTCTGTGGTCCGCACGACCCCGCTGGTGCAGTTTTTGGGAGCCTGGCTAGAGCTTCCCGGACTGTTCCGCTGGGTCGAGAAGACCATCAGGCTCGGCTATGCGATTCAGTTCGCTCAGGCTCCTCCCCGCTCCGGGGAGTCCGCCACACCATGGGGGGCCCAACGCCCCTGTCATGCGTGCGGAGGTTGCTACCTTGCTGGCGAAGGGTGCGATCGAGCCTGTCCCTCCAGCCGAGATGAAGTCCGGCTTCTACAGCCCTTACTTCATTGTACCCTAGAAAACCGGTGGGTTACGACCGATCCTGGACCTGCGCGTCCTGAACCGATCCCTTCACAGGCTTCCGTTCAGGATGTTGACAGCGAAGCGCCTTTTCGAATGCGTTCGTCCAGGTAGATTGGGTTGCAGCGATCGACCTGAAGGACGCCTACTTCCATATCAGTACGCGGTCCTCCCATTCGGGCTAGCTCTGTCCCCTCGCGTCTTTACGAAGATTGTCGAGGCAGCCCTTGTGCCACTCAGGCAACACGGGGTTCGCATCCTGAACTTCCTCGATGACTGGCTGTTCCTGAGTCACTCTCGAGAGCAGGTGTGCGAACACAGAGACCTGGTGCTCCAGCACTTAGCTCGTCTGGGCCTTCGGGTCAACTGAGAAAAGAGCAAACTCTGCCAGTCCAGAGGATCTCTTTTCTCAGTATCGACTCGGTCGCCAGGTGCGCGCAGCTTACGAGCGAGCGCGCGCAGTCACTGCTGACTTGCCTCCGTCAAATCAGGAGCAAGAGTGCGGTTCCACTGAAGTTATTTCAGAGGCTCCTGGGGCATATGGCATCTGCAGCCGCGGTAACGCCGCTCAGATTGCTTCATATGAGACCGCTTCAGCACTGGCTTCGCGATCGAGTCCCGAGATGGGCATGGCAGTCGGGCACGCTCCGGTCCCAGTGACTCGGGCCTGCCTGCAGACCCTCACCCCGTGGTCGAACCTCAGTTTCTACGGGCCGGTGTGTCCTTAGAACGAGTTTCCAGGCATATTGTTGTGTCAACAGATGCCTCCACCACGGGTTGGGGTGCCATGTGCAATGGACATGCTGCCGCGGGCTCCTGGACAGGACCCCAGCGCCTCCTGCATGTCAATTGCCTCGAGTTGCTGGCAGTACGGTTCGCCCTGCACCGCTTCCGAGCGCTGCTCAAGGGTCAACACGTGCTAGTCCGGTCAGACAACACGGCCACAGTAGCGTACATCAACCACCAGGGTGGTCTGCGTTCCCGCCGCATGTCTCAACTCGCCCGCCATCTCGTCTTATGGAGTCAGAAGCACCTGAGGTCCCTTCGTGCCATCCATATCCCGGGAGTCCTGAACCGTGCAGCCGACGAGCTCTCACGGCTTCAGCCACTTCCTGGAGAATGGAGACTCCATCCCCAGACGGTTCAGCTGATTTGGGAACAGTTCGGCGACGCACAGGTAGATCTGTTTGCCTCCCACGACTCTTCCCATTGCCGCCTGTTTTATTCCCTGACCGAGGGCCCCCTCGGCACGGACGCTCTGGCGCACAGCTGGCCGCGGGGCCTCCGCAAGTATGCGTTTCCCCCAGTGAGCCTTCTTGCACAGGTTCTGTGCAAGATCAGGGAGGACAAGGAGCAGGTCCTTTTGGTCGCCCCGTTTTGGTCCGGCCGGACCTGGTTCTCCGAACTTGTACTCCTTGCGACAGCCCCTCCCTGGTCGATTCCTCTGAGGAAGGACCTCCTTTCTCAGAGATGGGGCACCCTTTGGCACCCGCGTCCCGATCTTTGGAACCTCCACGTGTGGCTCCTGGATGGGACGCGGCAGGTTTGAGTACCCTACCACAGGTGGTGGCTACCATCACTTCCGCTAGGGCCCTGTCTACAGAACGACACGCCTATGCGTTGAAGTGGAACCTCTTCGTCACTGGTGTTCTTCTCGCCAAGAAGACCCCTGAAAATGCCCGATCGGGTCCGTGCTCGCATTCCTCCAGAAGGGTTGGAACGAAGGCTGTCTCCTTCCACCCTCTAGGTTTATGTGGCCGCTATATCAGCCTACCACGACCTTGTGGAGACGAAAAAGGTAAGTCAGCACGACCTGGTCATCAGGTTCCTGAGGGGAGCGAGGAGACTGAATCCTCCTCGCGCTCCCCTCGTACCCTCTTGGGACCTCTCAGTAGTCTTAAGTGCTCTGTAGAGGGCTCCCTTCGAGCCATTGCGGTCAGCGAGCTTAAGTTCCTGTCTATGAAAAGACAGAGCTCCTGATCGCCTTGGCCTCCATCAAGAGGGTAGGGGACCTGCAGGCATTTTCGGTTGACGAAGCGTGCCTGGAATTCGGGCCGGCCTACTCTCACGTGATCCTGAGACCCCGGCCTGGATATGTGCCCAAGGTTCCCACCACTCCGTTCCAGGTGGTGAACCTGCAAGCGCTGCCTTTGGAGGAGGCAGACCCAGCCTTGGCACTGCTCTGTCCAGTACGCGCCCTCCGTGCTTACGTAGACAGAACGCAGTGTTCAGGACCTCAGACCAGCTCTTTGTCTGTTATGGTGGGAAGCTGAAGGGAAAGGCTCTCTCCAAGCAAGGTTGTCTCACTGGATAGTGGACGCCATTGTTTTGGCTTACCTGACGCAGGGGCGTCCATGCCCCCTAGGGGTCAGGGCTCACTCTTGGGCTCTAGCGCATGGCGCCTCGCTAACAGACATTTCAGAGCTGCAGGCTGGGCGACACCCAACACATTCGCCAGATTCTATAATCTCCGAGTGGAGCCAGTGTCCTCTCTTGTACTCGCCTCTACTAGTGGCCGGTAATGGACTAGGCTCAGGTGTCTTCGCTTGCTCGCCATTCCACTCCACGGACTGGATACGTGCGATATTTTCCTCAGGTAGTTTCCCTGAAGCCCTGAGTTCCTCCAGCACTGCTGATGCTGACACCAGTACGTCTGCCCACTCGCTCAGGCCCTCGTGTTGGCTAGGTGCCACCGTGTGCATGGTTCCCCCGTTGGGCGACCCCCACATGTGTATTCCCACTGTAAGTCTCCCTGAGCAGGTGTCTTTCCCTTGGCAAGCCCCTTGCCACCCCTGGGGGTAAAATTCTTCCACCTTCGGCTGGTTACCCCAGAGTTCCCATATGTAGCCCTGAGCGGGTCATATGTGTTCTTAAGTCCTCCCTACGGGTAGGCATTTGGCGCATACTTCCACCTGGAATATGCTTCCCAGTGTACCTTGGTATTCCTGTGTTAAGTGGGAGTCCTTCGTCCGTACTAGCTTACGACAGGGAGCTCACGCTTACGCAGGGCACTGGATGACAGCCGAGTGGCGTGATTATATTGGGACCCCCATTCGTCAGTCACTGACGTTACTCGGAGTGACTGAACGAAAGGGAACGTCTCGGTTACGTATGTAACCCTCGTTCCCTGAGGAGGGAACGGAGACGTAACGTCCCTCTGCCACTTCCGCTGTACCGCTGGAACAGCCGGGAGTTCAGTCTTGGCTCCTCAGCAGGTAAACATAATGCGATGTTGCCAGCGTACTTCCTTATATACCCACGCTGTGGGGCGGAGTTACGCTATGCAAATTCCGCATGCCCATGGCATTGGCGCTGCCATTGGGCGTTTTCTAGATCTCGAAGATGATAGGCTTCTAAGCGAAACCCCCATTCGTCAGTCACTGACGTTACGTCTCCGTTCCCTCCTCAGGGAACGAGGGTTACATACGTAACCGAGACGTTACTGATTAGCTAATAGTAAACTACCTCATTCAACTGAGTGCTATTACTCACTAATTCATTAATCAGAGTTAATAGTAGTTACTAGAGTGTTAATGCGTTACTTGTTTGTTCCTGTGTAGTTATTCATTAATGATGGAACAGTATTCTAAAGTGTTGCCATATTTCCTAATATTGAAGACAGATGTGACAGATGTCATGCTTCTCTGTGCAAATTCTGATTATGGGTTGCCTTACTTGCCTTCACGTTACTTCCAAATAGTTTGAAAATAGTTGAGTTATTAAATGCACTGCAATCTCCTCCAGTTTCTATTTTCTCAAAACTCTCAAGTGTGGCCTTTTATCCCTCATCCGGAAATATTTTCTTTAAAACCTGCAAGCTGTACAGGGATAATCGACAGAAGTGCATTAGTGAGGGGAAGAAAACATGTTTATTTTTTTTAATATTTTTTTTTATATTTATTTGGAACATTTTCTTTACATTCACATTAATTTTTATATTTTGTGTGTAATTTTTAGTGTTCAAATAGTTTCTTCTATTTCAGCTTAATATGCAGAGCGTAACACTGTGACATTGCTCTGTTTGAGCATCTCAGCATTGCAATATCTTCAACTAGATTGGAGGTTTGACAATTCCGTTTGGTAACGGATTATTATATTATATTACAGTATATCATATGACACTATATTATATTACACTAAATATTATATTATACACTAAATATTATATTTTATAAAATGTTCTTTACATATACTTAGTAAGAGAATAATAACCTTCAGACGGTCATTATAGACTTAATCAGGGTGGCGCCACACTGAAAAAAACATACAAATGTACTTAATTGCACACATTTTTTAAAGTCACATATGGAATTAAGTAAACTCTAATTTAACTAAGTTAAGTAATATTTACAAAGAAAATAAGTCATTTTAACCTGGCCAGTAAAAGGTTGAGTAATTTTTACTTAGTTGAAGTTTCCTTTGAAATGTTTTACTCAAATAATATAACACTGAATTAAACCATGCTTTTAAAGTGATAGACATTGTGTAGACACCCTATCTACATAACAGAAGTAAAGCAGCACCTGAACACAGAAACCTCAATACTTGGTACACAATGACGGTAACATTTGATGGATCATCAAAAAATTTTATATGAATGTGTCATTTTTGTTTTGTTTTGTTATCAACTTTTTATTCAGTTTTAACACAGAATGTACAATTTACTTTTGCTATATGCCAAATAGTATACATGTGTAATACAAAAATAAACAAACAAAGACATACTATATACAACTATATACAATTGCCAAAGCCTTGAAAGAAAACTACATAGATAAATAAATAAAACAAATAAAGACCCATTTAGGTGATGTGCTAAACCTGAGCAAAAACAGGTGATTTGAAAAGTGCAGCAATAATTTTATCCCAAGCATCTAAAGTGGAACTTCGTGCTTTATGAATAACTGCCAATGATCTTTCTATGAGAATAATATCTCTGAAATGGTTAAACCATTCTTTTATTGAGGGGTGTCCAGGAGAAAACCAAGAATGTATTATAGTTTTTTTAGCAGCAGTCAAACCTGCAAATATAACTTTCCTAAGAGCCAGATTAGCGTAAAAATTAAATGACGAATCATCATTGAATAGGAATAAAGTAAGCAATTTAGGAATTGGGAACTCCAAAATATTCTCAAGAAATGCTGCCACTTGGGACCAAAGATTAGAGACATCTGGGCAGTCCCAGAAGATGTGCAGGTAAGTACCAACCATATTCTGGTTACATTTTGTACAATCTGGGCTATCAGTGAGCCTCATTTTAAAACGCCTGTATGGGGAGAAATAAAACTTCTGAACAAACTTAAAATGAATCAACTGGTGAGCAGGGTTCTTTGATGAAAGAAACACATTATTCCATACATTCCCCCAGTCCAGTTCCAAGCCCCTCTCCTTAAGGTCACGATTCCATGATTTTATCACTCTCAGAGTTTTATCACGTTTTGAAATTAACTGTGCATATATTCTAGACACCAGTCCAGAGGATCTGGATTAATCCATAGATTTAACGGGTGAACAGGCAGGGGAGAATCCCAAGGGACTCCATGGGCTCTGATTGCTGATCTCAGTTGTAGGTACAGAAACCAGGAAAATCCAGGAAGGGAGTACTTTGCTTTAAGGCTCTGGAATGACTGTAAACCGTTTTCACCATACAAATCTTGCAAAGTATAAACTCCCGCTGAGGCCCATCTTACGTTGAAGTATGGGCCAGAGTTCTGCAGTAGATTATAATTATGCCAGATGGGGGAGTGATCACAAAGTTTAATATTGCAGCCCATATGTTTCAACTGACCAGACCTGCAGGGAGTTGCCTAAGTGGTCCAAATATTTTATGTGCTGATTTAGATTTAAGTCCAGCAAATAACAGATCTTCAATTCTATGAGGTTTTACAAGTTCTTGTTCTATCTGACGCCAGGGGAGCACAGAGTCTTTATTACACCAAGTTGTCAGTGATTTTACCTGAAAGGACAAATAATACAGTTTGAAGTCGGGCAGTACCAAACCAGAAGATTTCATCCGCTGAAGAGTGCTCAGACGGATACAAGGTTTTTTACCATCCCAGATAAATTTGGAGACCTGAGATTGCAGCTCCTCAAAATAGTTTACAGGTGGAGGTAAAGAAATCATAGAAAAAAGAAAATTCAACCTACCAAGAACATTCATTTTTATTATTGACATTCTGCCTTGCAGTGACATTTTGAGATTATACCATCTCTGCATATCGGCCAAGATTTCAAGTTTAAGTTTGCTGTAATTCATACGTGAAATATTAGAAAATTTTGTTATTTTTAAACTTAAATATGTAAATGGTGCATCATGCCATTAGATATGAGGAATGTCTGGTAATGTAAGACATTTCGCAGAGACATTCAAAGTTTATTTTATAGCCAGAAAATTTACTAAACTGGGTGAAAACTTGCATTATTTGCCGCAAGGACACATGTATATTAGTAAAGTAAAGTAGTATGTCGTCCGCATAGAGTGAAACTTTATGTTGTGTTCCTTTTACAACTATGGGTGAAATAAGAGAATCTAATCTGATTGACTGAGCTAACGGCTCTATTGACAATGGAAAAAGTAAGGGGGAGAGTGGGCAGCCCTGACGTGTACCACGGTGCAGAGGAAATGACTTTGACAGAATAGTACCCGTTAATACGACTGCATGCGGATTAGTGTACAGTGTTTTGACCATTGATATGAATGTTCTTCCAAAATCAAATTCCTCCAAAACTGTCCAGAGATACTCCCAACCTACTCGGTCAAAGGCCTTTTGCGCGTCTAACGTAAAAACAGCTGCAGGGAGAGTATCCATTTCAGATGTGTGAATGATATGCAAAAGTCGTCTAACATTATCAGATGCAAGTCTTCCTCTTAAGAATCCAGATTGATCAATGAATGTGTCATTTTGAGTAGCACATGTGACCAAATGTCCAAATGTCACAAAATGGCAAGTTACTAAACCTAACAACAAAAGCAATGATAAAACAATGTAAATAGAGCTGGAAAACAGCTAAAAATTTACCTTATTAATTACTCAAGCCCCAGTGCATGATGGGAACACCAGTATCAGATAAGTTGAGTAGTTTTACTTAATTTTATAACGTTGATATTTATGTTTTAATTTCTACAAGCTTGAATTGAGTAATAATATTGAATTTGCTTTGTTTTTTTAATTCTTGCCTGAACTCACTTTTTCATGTAGAAATTACATTTGTTTTTTTTTTCACCACAAAATCGTTTTTATCAGTGCATATTTAAGTTTTGACAGGAATGAAAACAAGACTGTGAGGGATAGTGCGTTCAATGGGTTGCACTGTTGTTTAATAACATAAACATTTAAAAATCAGTAGACAAAAACTCCATAAAGTTGTGAAAATTATGTGATCTAGAACCTTTATACAGTGCTTCCCATTGTAAAAACTGTAAGTCTTTCCCTCGCAGCTTCGTTTTCATCTGTGTTAAATTCAATATGACGTCTAACCTGAGTCCTGACTAAGGTCTATCGCAAAATAAACCCCAAAGCCGAGGCCATGAAATACTGAATTGATTTGAAAATAATATTGTATCATCCTAGACAGCAACAATATTACAGCAATATTAATACTAAAGGTCTGAAGTGAAGTCATTTTCAGTAAAGATGCTGTTGACGATCAATGTGTTTTTTTCCCCCCTAAACCAGTTAAGCACAAACCCTGTCCCACAGAAGATTTCATTGATCAACTAAAACACGCATTGACCTGTCAAGAAAAGTTCAGACTTCATAGTTGTCTTCAGTCCGACTTCAAAATCATCGCTATACTAGGGTGTAGGTTAGGGGTTAGTATAGACCATTTGTTAGCAGACGTCAGAGTTACGTCACTGCATTTGCATGTGCATTGTGGTGGCAGAAACAAGCTGTGTCTCAATTCAGAGGCTGCATCCTTCGAAGGACGCAAAGGTCGGACAGAACGTTGTTAAATGGGGCAGTCTATATGGAGGACTGTTCTCGTCACCTAGCAACTGTGACAGCTGCCGTTGATGAGTGACAGTAATGTTTGTACTGGACTTTTTTGAAAGTTTTATTCAACTGTCTGAAAACAAAACATGGTTCACAAACTGTCTAAATACACTATATTGCCAAAAGTATTGGGACACCCCTCCAAATCATTAAATTCAGGTGTTCCAATCACTTCCATGGCCACGGATGTATAAAATCAAGCACCTAGGCATGCAGACTGCTTCTACTAACATTTGTGAAAGAATGGGTTGCTCTCAGGAGCTCAGTGAATTCAAGCGTGGTACCGTGATAGGTTGCCACCAGTGCAATAAGTCCATTCGTGAAATTTCCTCACTACTAAATATTCCACGGTCAACTGTTAGGGATCTTATAACAAAGTGGAAGCAATTGGGAACAACAGCAACTCAGCCACGAAGTGGTAGGTTACATAAAAATCACAGAGCGGGGTCAGCGCATGCTGAGGCACAAAGTGTGCAGAAGTCGCCGACTAGTCAATAGCTAGAGACCTCCAAACTTTGTGTGGCCTTCAGATTAGCTCAAGAACAGTGCGTAGAGAGCTTCATGGAATGGGTTTCCATGGCTGAGCAGTTGCATCCAAGCCTTACATCACCAAGTGCAATGCAAAGCGTCGGATGCAGTGGTATAAAGCACACCGCCACTGGACTCAGTGGAGACGTGTTCTCTGGAGTGACGAATCACACTTCTTTGTCTGGCAATCCCATAGATGAGTCTGAGTTTGACGGTTGCCAGGAGAACGGTACTTGCCTGACTGCATTGTGACTGAGGTAGGTAAGGCCACGAGGATCCATCAGTTGTATCCTTCATTTCACGGGAAACGATGGTCGCATTTGGAGGCCGCATTTGAAGGAGCCTTTGAATTGGGACAGCCTTCGTCGCGCTGCGGTGATGCAATCAGCCTTCGAATGTACCCTTCGAAGGATGCAGTTTCTGCATTGGGACTCAGCTACAGTGGCAACAAATGGAGGAAAACGGGTGAGATCCACGAAGTAGATTTAAAGAAATATCTTGTTTATTTGGATGTCAGATTTGGAAAGCAAAAAAAGATGGGCTTCATTTTTACAGAATACCGTCATCGAGGACGCCCTTTGAAGCGAAACCCAGACGTTTATTTCAAGCCATTAAATGGACAGACTGGACTGATGAAACCTGTGATGATGCCCATTAAAGCATGAATTTGATGTCAATAATATATCTATATAATATTCACATACGCAGTTTATAGGGGGCGTAATGTATTAGCCCTACAGTTGTAACATGGAATAATATTTAAACCTATAACATTTTATATATAGATAACATTTAAATCTATAACATTTTTATCTCACAATTCTGACTTTTTCCTCACAACTGCAAGTTTATATCACAATTCTGAGAGAAAAAAAGGCATTATTTTGAAATATAAACTCGAAATTACCTTTTTAATCTTTTATTCTGTAGCTTCCATATAGACTGCTACTGCAGAACTCTCATTTTCTGCCACCATGTACAGGCTCCGCCCACAAAACTCATCACTATTTGCAAACAAACAAATGGTCTATTTGTTTCAGTGTTGTGTAGGTAATCAACACTATGATTGACATGACCAATAAAATTTTCAGCTGCGGGGCCACAGAGTGAAACGGGAGACATGAAAGTGCGATTACCCGGACGAACGGGTAGTCGATTCACCCAGACGAGTCATTTCAAGTACCTTTAGATACAAGCATCTAATAAATGAATCAATGAAAAAGAAAAAAATTCTGCAATTGACCAAGCAGCATCGAGTATTCCAAAGAGCTGTGTAATAAGTTATAGCCTAATCTTAAGGCATATACATATCAACGTAAGTGTCATTTTCATTTCAATAGATAACATGTCTCATATTCAAATAAGGAATGCCAAAAACATCTCTTGATGCTTCAGGAGTACAACATGCATCATACTGAATAATTGAACAATGTAGCTGTTAAAAGTGAAATATTTATGCTTTATCTGCAGAATAAGGGAGGGGTATCTATTGTGATTGAGTTCACCTTGGAACAGAGAGTTGTTTACGAATGAATGTGATTGTAATGTTGCTGAAACATTGCCTGATTTCTGATGGTGGTTTAAAACAGCAGTCAAACCAAACTGAGTATTTGAACACCGCTTGTTGAGCACTGAAGGCATGCAGCCTGACGAATGGGGGGAAAAAGAAGTGAACCATCACAACTTCACACAAAATAAGTCACATGGTCATTGATTTGATTAACTCATTAAAATTAATCTGTGATGTGATGAGCTCATGTATCCACTTTGCATGAACCCATTGGCCTCTTCCTGTATGTGCTCAATTATGAATAACTGTCATAAACTTACAAAACCAATTCTTGTGTGAAATAGTTTCCCAAAGTGCCAGTCATATATAATATATTGACAAAGATTGTGCTTTGAACTGTGATATAAAAAAAATTTCACATCTCATATTGCTGCTGCTTACATATCAAGGCTAAAAGAACAGAAATGCAAAATTCTAATAACGTTTTGCTAACATTCCCATTAAGTTATGAAAATGTTATTTCTGAATGTTCAAAACGTCTAGTTTTTAAAAATGTTTATTTTTTTTGTTTAGTTTTTTTTAATGAGTTATACAATTGGGAACATTCCATTTTATCATTTTGCAAACATTATGAGAACGCTACTTTTGAATGTTCTCTGCATGTTCAGGACGTTAAAAAAGTGTTAGACGAACGTCCAACTAAAATGTTTCAGGTCCGATAAAAGGTTCCAAAAACAATGTAGCTATAGATCATGTTTAAAGAACATTATTAAAGACCAGATAACTTTGGACGAATACTCTATTAACTTTGTAAGAATATTTGTTCATGACTTTGAGAGAACCTTGCCAGAACGTTAGCTAAAGTTCTGTTAGAGCATTCCCGGTTTGCTGGGTAAAATCCCACTGAAACAGCATACATGCAGACTATGTATTTAATTAATTTAATCACAGTCTTCTGGCCATAATGCACTTATTATGCATTTTATTTTGATAAAATGTGCAGCCCTATACTGGTCAAAAAATGGAATGATCTATATAGGCTTTCTAATACAATTCCTGGATGAATTTTGGAACCAATTCTAAAGGAATCTAATAGGATCAAATAAAAATCTTTTAAGAATCCACAAAGAATCAAATAAAATCCTACTGTATAAACTGAGGCTCCTATTTTTTCAGTTTTGAATTATTACAGAGCTATGTTTTTGCCCTGACACTAAATGTGAAACAAATGGGTTCAACCTCCCCATTGGAAATGCGCAGCCATGAGGTGTCATCTGAAGTCAATTGAATTTGGTTGTACGGAAGCCAAAGACGGAATGATTCCATAAAGATGCATTGATAGAACATGGCAATACAAAAGATTTAGCACAGATGCACACTGGACACCCTCAGTTCCATACCTAATATGTCATGTTATTTTACAGTCCCCATACTCATGCAGGGTTTTAGTTAAATAGTTACAGATCAAACAGACATTCAGTGTTGTTTTCATATGTTCTTTTGATTTCCTGTGCTGATTTTGAGCAATTCATTTAAACATGATAAAATGTGTTAAATGAAGCTGAGAGTATTACATTTTTATTGGTACTGTAGCTGAAAGCATTAAATTCACTAGTATTAAGTATTAAATCGAAGAATATGCAGGCAGTTATGTGTAGAACTTTGTGAATAATTTACAAGTTACATGCAGATGTTACAAAAACAAGTAATGTAACCATTGCATGCATTTTAGGTATTTAGAATTAAAAAACAAAAACAAATAAAACAGTTTTTTAAAAATACAAACGCTCCAGTTACTCATGTAACCTCGGTTCCCTGAGGCCTTGTCCACACTAATACGTTTTCGTTTGAAAACGCATCTTTTTCTCTACTTTTTGGCCTTCCCTCCACACTGAGACGCCGTTTTTAGCAACGAAAACTAAGGTATTTGAAAACGATGACGTAAGTTTAGTCATGTGACGCATATTGAACCCATAGACATTGTGTATTGTGCCAAATATATGTGCTATTCACTTTCACACATTGCTAAAATATGTTACTCTGTGCGTGACATACACACACACACGTCACTCTTCATATCACAGTCCCGCAAAGATGGCAGAAAATGTACTCGCGTTTGCTGTCCTGCGGCAAAACATGAGAGCGGTTGCGTTTTAGACCAAACATATAATGTTGAGTGAGTGCGACCTGGACGCATCAGTGAATGGTGAGATATAAATAAAATGATCCTGCCAGAATAATTGTGTGTTAACTTTATGATGTCTGTTCTGTCTGTATCATCTCAGTGAGCTTTTATGAGGGTTTATGCATGTGCTATAAGGTGAATTTAGCGTTTTCCGACGTTCCAGTGTGGATGAGAAACTTCTGGAAAGCGGAGAGCATTTTGAAACGAAAACTCCGTTTTCAAATCTATTCGGATTAATGTAGACGTAGCCTGAGATAACAGGAACGAGCATTGCACCAATGTTTTCTGACGCTTATGAGGGAAACTCTGAATACTGAAGCCTGATTGGTTCACATCTGTGCACCTGCACAGACAAATGGCTTTTCAGCCCACCAAAACGGACGGGGCCGACTGCCCGTTTAAGTCGTGCTGAAATCCATTTTTTAGTCCGAATTTTTCGACTGAGGAGCGGCAGTGGTGACTCGCGCATAGGCGCATTCGCATGACAAGCGTCAGTGTTTTCTGACGCTTATGGGGGATACACTGCAAAACACTGTGCTACTAGCGCAGAACGGAAGCCATCCTGAGCGATCTCACAAGAGTAGGGGTCTATATTCTGATCTTTTTTCTTACTATTATTTCGTATATTTACAGGGTTAATTATCATCTCAGATTAGAGTCCACCTCTATGTAAGGCAGATGAACCATAACATATTTTCTTTTTTGCTTGTTTTGTTCCTTTTTAAGATTTGCTCCATACTATTCTGCAAGCAAGCCTTCATGCCAGCACTTGTGACCCGTCATCTCTTTTTGGCACATTACTCAGGTTAAACTGTATGCCCGGAGCTTTCTACGGGCATGACTGCCATCTTTAAGCCTGGCTGGCGCCCATGGCACCATGCTGCAGGTAGAAGCTTCAGGGGCAGTGCCAGGGCGTGGAGGCATGATGAATAACAGATGTTTCCTGATTGGCTGTGCCATTTGTCATACACCTGCCTCGCCTCAGCCGCAGAGAGCTCCACAATATGTCACTGTCGCTGGGCGGATGCCCCCAATGCATCACCCCATCTCAGCAACGCTCAGCTCTCCAGATCCTTCTGCTTTTATAGAGTCATATTTCTCCTTCCAGCACTAAATAAAAGAAAACTGGACAGCTCATGCTTTTCTTTCTTTTTTCCTCAGTATGTTCTTAGCTCAGGGGTAAGGTCAAATGGACTCTGTTGGTTGTTTTTTAATGTAAGTAGCACTAGGCTGGGAATGCATTAGCAAAGCATATGTTAAAACAGTGAGAAAGCCTTTAAAGGGGACCTATTATGCATTTTGACAAAGTCTTGATTTAGTTTTGGGGTCTACTAGAATAGGTTTTCATGCTTGAATGTTCAAAAAACAGATTCAAATTTTTACATTGTTGCAGCACCTCTCTTCTCTTTAACACTCTGTTTAGTTCTGCTGAGTTCTCCAAAAAAATGCAATGTGCTTTGATTGGTCAGCTGGACCAGTGTGTTGTGATTGGCCAACCGCTTTGTCGTGTTTCGGAAATGTCACGCCTGCGAGTTTCAAAACACTACAAACGCAATTCAACCAGGCCTCGCAACTCAACCGCAACTCCACCATGCCAGATTTTAGGGAAAGTTACAAAAACAAGTAATGTAACCATTGCATGCATTTTATGTATTTAGAATAAAAAAAAGTTTTTTAAAAAATAAAAACGCTCCGGTTACTAACGTAACCTTGGTTCCCTGAGATAACGTGAACAAGCATTCGAGCATTCGAGAATTCGAGAATTCGAGAACGAGAATTGCCTGGTATAAAGTCAGAATTGCGAGTTATAAAGTCGCAATTGTGTGTTATAAAGTCGGAATTGCGAGATATAAACTGCAGTTCTGAATTTTTTTTTAGTTTTGGAAAAAACTGAAAGAAAAAAAAGAAAAGTTTTGAAATTGCAAGTTTATATCTCGCAATTCTGACTTTATAACACACAATTGCGACTTTATAACACGCGATTACAACTTTATATCACATAATTCTGACTTTATAAAAAACAATTCTGACTTTATAACACACAATTGCGACTTTATAACACACGATTACAACTTTATATCACATAATTCTGACTTTATAAAAAACAATTCTGACTTTATAACACAATTGCGACTTTATAACACGCGATTACAACTTTATATCACACAATTCTGACTTTATAAAAAACAATTGCGAGTTATAAAGTCAGAATTGTGAGATATAAACTTAATTCTGAGAAAAAGAGTAAATTTTGGGTAGGTTAGGTTTAAGGGTAAGGATAGGGTTAAGTCTAAATTTTCAGACATAAAATATGTTGATCCGCAGGAACACGTGTTAATCCTGCTAAAACATGAGAGAGCTTTTCCAATGCAAGACTGAGATCAGAGAAAAATAAAATAAATCATAAAGGGAAAGCCTGTAGAAGGCTTTGGGGTTTTTTTGTTGTTGAAATTTTGATCTTCTAGTATTACTTCTGCTTTTACAATCTATGGATGAAACACTGATCTCTGGCCATCATCTGACGTGACAGGATGAATATGCTGATTGTCTGGTGTTGAATTTTCACACTTTCCTCTATAATGTGTAACCTGGCTGACATTATGATGTAGAGTCCATTTTAATAGGAACATCTTATGTATTTGTATGGCGAGCTTAGCTGTTCATATTCAACCTCGGCCTTGACAGAAGAAAAGTTCTTATTTTGTTCTGTGTGAATTTACTTACTCTAGGTACCGTATCAGTAAACACACTTCTGACCTCCATGAGCAAAAGTGATCAGAAAGAACACAGAACATTTTTTTAATACATTTTCTCATGATTATATCTATGATTTCTCCACCGCATTATAATCTCTCTTTCAGCCATGAATAATTGAAGAGAATGTGTTTTCTCGTTCCATGTCTTATTCTGTACCTCATATACAGGCATTATTCATGCTTGAATCTTTAATGCTGTGATACTTGAATGGAGTGGTGCTTTTGTCTCTATCTGATCAGCTTACATCAAACAATAGGCTGCAGGATTACGCGCTTCGCATTTCTTAGACGGCTCGGATGAATATTATTAGCACTCAATTGCAGACATTCGTGATGATAGCAAATTTAATGTACTTGAACAGCTTTTCCCCCAGGATTTATTTGAAATATTTTTGCCTATTAAGTAACAGACTTTTACTTGATTGCAGTTATTTCACTATTTTTGTGGTGCTTTAAGGTAAATGGTTAGACATTTTTCACCTGACAGCTGGTAAAATCACATAAACTTAAACTAAAGGAATGTCGAAAGACATATTTAGGGACAGAATATAGTAAAATATTATTGAGACTTGGACTATTTTGACCTGATCCAGGCAGGAGTCATAAACCTGTTGAAAGCTATCCATTAATGTTAAAATTCTCAATCAGAAGACAAAAGGAAAATATTAACCATTTATTAATTTAAATATTAATATTTATTAATATAATATTAACCAATATTAAGTCCATTTCACACTTTTACAAGCTCTAAAAAAGGATCACTGGCAAAATATTCAATATAATAGAAAATTAGCAATATAAGAATCGTTTGCAAAAAAATAATATTTAGTCTGCATACACCAAATAAATTCAGTGTATGATTTATTTATGATTTCACTCAGAAATAGCTAAATTTCACATATAATTACAAACAAATGGCAAGTAACACTGAATTAAATGTGAAATTTTGAAAACATACTACCAAAAGAGTAACACTTTATAGACGGCACTGCATCACATACAGGAATGCTACTGTAATGGAAATCACAACATGGGCTCAGGAATACTTCCAGAAAACATTGTCGGTGAACACAATCCACCGTGCCATTCGCCGTTGCCGGCTAAAACTCTATAGGTCAAAAAAGAAGCCATATCTAAACATGATCCAGAA
This sequence comes from Coreius guichenoti, assembly GCA_039654105.1. Classification (NCBI taxonomy): domain Eukaryota; kingdom Metazoa; phylum Chordata; class Actinopteri; order Cypriniformes; family Gobionidae; genus Coreius; species Coreius guichenoti. The sequence continues at coordinate 45,655,552 of CM077168.1, forward strand.
GCGCAGGCGTTTTCTCTGGGCCAAGGCTCATTTAAAATGGACTGTGGCAAAGTGGAAAACTGTTCTGTGGTCAGACGAATCAAAATTTGAAGTTCTTTTTGGAAAACTGGGACGCCATGTCATCCGGACTAAAGAGGACAAGGACAACCCAAGTTGTTATCAGCGCTCAGTTCAGAAGCCTGCATCTCTGATGGTATGGGGTTGCATGAGTGCGTGTGGCATGGGCAGCTTACACATCTGGAAAGGCACCATCAATGCTGAAAGGAATATCCAAGTTCTAGAACAACATATGCTCCCATCCAGACGTCGTCTCTTTCAGGGAAGACCTTGCATTTTCCAACATGACAATGCCAGACCACATACTGCATCAATTACAACATCATGGCTGCGTAGAAGAAGGATCCGGGTACTGAAATGGCCAGCCTGCAGTCCAGATCTTTCACCCATAGAAAACATTTGGCGCATCATAAAGAGGAAGATGTGACAAAGAAGACCTAAGACAGTTGAGCAACTAGAAGCCTGTATTAGACAAGAATGGGACAACATTCCTATTCCTAAACTTGAGCAACTTGTCTCCTCAGTCCCCAGACGTTTGCAGACTGTTATAAAAAGAAGAGGGGATGCCACACAGTGGTAAACATGGCCTTGTCCCAACTTTTTTGAGATTTCATGCCATGAAATTTAAAATCAACTTATTTTTCCCTTAAAATGATACATTTTCTCAGTTTAAACATTTGATATGTCATCTATGTTGTATTCTGAATAAAATATTGAAATTTGAAACTTCCACATCATTGCATTCTGTTTTTATTCACAATTTGTACAGTGTCCCAACTTTTTTGGAATCGGGTTTGTAATAACTGCATGCTATGAATGCTATTAATTCTCCTTTGTAAAAGCTTTATGAGGCATAAATAGTCCTCACTTTAGATGAGCTCACAAAAATAGCTAACTGACAATAAGATTTACTTTAAAATTGCAAAGAATAATGTTAAATTGTTAGTATGGACATAAACCTTTAATAAAGGCCTAATGAGCTACATATTTAATTATAGATTATGTCTGTAATTTTACATAAATTTGTATGTAATTTAAGAAAACAGACAAAAAACTGTATAAATAATACAGTAATTTCCCTGTATAAAAAAATGAGAATTACTGTAATTTGTCATTAATGATATAATACTTAAAATAACAGTCAGGTTATTCATTTACAGATTTTGTCTGTAATTTTAGAGTTTTGAATATAATTTAAGATAACAGAAAAATACTGTAAAAAAAGTAGAGTTATTTTCCGTAAAATTAGGATTTTTTTTTTTTACAGTGTACCTGAATTAATCATGAATTACAGTAGAAATACATGTTAATAAATCATTTATTAACACACTGAGATGCTATATGTCTAAATAATAAGATGTATGTACATTTAAACCACTGACAACTCCTAAATAACTGGTTTGTAAATAATGTAATAATTTAGAAATGATAAATTTATCATTAATAGAGTATGAAAATACTATTAAACACATTATAGATATGCTTATAAATCAAGTATAACGCATTTATAGCTGTATTTATAAACTGCTTATTAATGTCTATTAATGCTTTATTAATGATTAATTAACTATTTACTAATGATTAACTAATGATTCATAACATGCAGTTATTATAAATTGTTACCAAAAAGACTTTGTTTTACAACTTTAAAAATAATTTTTAAAGTGTACACAGTTATTTTTTAATGGCAATTAATGGAAAAAGTGCTTTAAAACGTTTTTATTTTAAAAATGAAAGAAAAATACATTAAATAAATAAATTTACATTTGCCGGCCAACGCCAGGGTTTTTGATCATTTTTATAAAAATTCCATGGCCCCCAGAATATTTTGTTGTATGAATATCTGAACATGCATTATATCAAAAGAAAGAACAGAGCCTCTACTTAAAAAAAAAAAAAAAAAATTCTCCATGCATTATTTTTTAATCAACACTTGAATGTAGGTAAGTTTCATTAAAAAAAAGCAACATTTTGAGCAAAAAGCTGAGAAAAACATGTTTTGTTATAGCGTGAAGTTTTACAATTTTATTCATTTACATGCCTTTTCCAGGTCTAGAAATCACACATCACACTTTTAAAATTAGTCTTCCTAATAAGTCATTATTCAGGGGGTGAATTAAAATTATCTTGATTTTTTTAAATTGGTATTTTATTATTTTTTATCTTATTTTATAGCTTGTTTTGTCTTATTTTAAATTATTTTGAGAACCACCGCCTTAGATTCCTGTCAACCACCCACAAAACCTATTGTGTTCTTTGCCATACAACATAGATTAAAGTATACGTGACTTTTTGCATGAGCATTTTAAAAGGAGCTTGTACTTGACTCAAGTAGCTTTCCAGAAGAAAACATCTGCTCGAGCTGGATTTTTCTGCAGTAAAGGTTCTTCTGGTGGAGAGGGATTTATTTTACTCTCTTCTCACCTACACTCCGTTTAATATCTGATTGGACACAGTGATATATAAGACGGTGATTGTTAAGTGCTGTATGTGGGTTTGCGATAACGGCATCCACAGGGGGTGAACTGCTCAACCGCACTCATTCAGGCCACCATATGAAGAGGAAAGCACATTAAACATGTCTCATTAAGATCTCTGCTGCGATTTAGTGCCACTTTATGAACTCACCTGTTCAGTGTTTTCAGTGCAGTATTCGCCCCAAGATACAGAAGAAAAACCTTTTACTTTATAGCACCATCATTTAAAAACATTTTAGTTAAATGATGGGGAAAGTGACTGAGACACCAGAATAGTATCATTTGAGGATAATATTTTTAGTTGTCACAAGATGCTGATTTAATTTAGCCAAAATGTAGATGTAAATGCAATGTAGATAATATACACCAATAGTCCATGTTCATTATTCAGTGCTTGAAAAATCATGCTAATTCAAGGACTGATGGATAAGAGCACCTTTTATGACCCATGTTTTTCATCTCCTCTAACAGTTCAAAGGCTGCAATAAAGAATGGAATTTCCATAATTTCCAACAACATTGTGATATTAATAATAATTTGTTTATTTTTATACAATTGTTTGTAATTAGATGGAAATTACTCATTTTTAATGGAAATATTATGACAATTTACATGTGCTTAATATTATATAAAACGTGGGGCAATTTAATATTTTAATACAATAAATTATTTAAAAACTCTATAATTATTAAAAAATATATTGTGATTATGCAATTAATCATTCCCCCAACCAGGACACTTCTCAAAAGTTGAAAAAAAACAAACAAAAAAAAAAAACAGCAATTTCAGAACATTTAACCCTACTAATACATTAAAAACAATATACTTATCACTTGTCATAACTTAATATTTTTCAACTAAAACCATTTTGTATCTGATCAGTAACTTCTCACTAATAAATGTATGCACAACATTTACCATGTTATTACATGCTATTACATGCTATTACTTAATTTATTATTACATTATAACATTGTGAAATTCTTTGAAATTTAAAATGTTACAAGAACTACAGCAAAAACCAGTGTGATATATACACCGATCAGGCATAAAAGTCCTGTAAATTGCGAGGTGGGGCCTCCATGGACTTGTTTGTTCAGCACATCTCACAGATGCTCAATTGGATTGAGATCTGGAGAATTTGGAGGCCAAGTCAACACCTCAAACTCGTTGTTGTGCTCCTCAAACCATTCCTGAACCATTTTTGCTTTGTGGCAGGGCGCATTATCCTGCTGAAAGAGACCACAGCCACCAGGGAATACAGTTTCCATGAAAGGGTGTACATGGTCTGCAACAATGCTTAGGTAGGTGGTACGTGTCAAAGTAACATCCACATGGATGGCAGGACCCATGGTTTCCCAGCAGAACATTGCCCAAAGCATCACACTGCCTCCACCGGCTTGCCTCCTTCCCATAGTGCATCCTGGTGCCATGTGTTCCCCAGGTAAGCGACGCACACACACTCGGCCATCCACGTGATGTAAAAGAAAACGTGATTCATCAGACCAGGCCACCTTCTTCCATTGCTCCGTGGTCCAGTTCTGATGCTCACGTGCCCACTGTTGGCGTTTACGGCGGTGGACAGGGGTCAGCATGGGCACCCTGACTGGTCTTCGGCTATGCAGCCCCATACGCAACAAACTGCAATATACTGTGTATTCTGACACCTTTCTATCAGAACTAGCATTAACTTTTTGAGCAATTTGAGATACAGTAGCTTGTCTGTTTGATTGGACCACACGGGCCAGCCTTCGCTCCCCTTGTGCATCAATGAGCCCTGGCCGCCCATGACCCTGTTGCCGGTTCACCACTGTTCCTTCCTTGGACCACTTTTGATAGATACTGACCACTGCAGACCGGGAACACCCCACAAGAGCTGCAGTTTTGGAGATGCTCTGACCCAGTCGTCTATCCATCACAATTTGTCCCTTGTCAAACTCACTCAAATCCTTATGCTTGCCCATTTTTCCTGCTTCTAACACATCAACTTTAAGGACAAAATGTTCACTTGCTGCCTAATATATCCCACCCACTAACAGGTGCCGTGATGAAGAGATAATCAGTTATTCACTTCACCTGTCAGTGGTCATAATGTTATGCCTGATCGGTGTATATATATATATATATATATATGATAAATTCTATTTGAATATATCACTATATGAAATTCAGAAGAACATAATATGAGAAGAACTAAAAGTAGGAACTCTATTGACTTCAATGGCTTTAATTAAATTCCTTTGAACTTAAAACTTATGACTGCACAAAACTAAATTTATCAACACTACATTCTTTTTCTAACCAAACAACATCAAAACAACATCAGTATTACTGTTTTCTGTTTGTAATGTTTTCAAACAAAATATATTTATTTTACTTGCATTAACTTTTACTTTCAGATTAAAAAGTATGATAAACAGCTTTAATCTCCTTTTCATGCTGCAATGGTTCATCAATAGGTGGCAGGAGGGTGAAATGTGGACTTCTTTTTCAAACCCTTTTTCAAATGTAGACTATTTGGTCTATGAACTTTTGCTTTACAAACACATTAAGACAATCTGTTTTTGTCATTTTATTTTAATTTCAGAATTATTGCGTGTTTGCATGCACAATCATGCAGTCCCAGTGGGAAGAAAAAAAATGTGTGAGTGTAGGAAAGAGGCTAAATGTATTTTAAAGAAGTAATTTGAGACAAATCTACTGTAACTAATAGATAATATCATAATTTTATGTGTAAAGCCACAGTTCACTTGCGGATCAAAACACACCCGAACGCAAATGTATAACAGTTTGGTTCAAATGGTTATATCTTAGATTTTTTATTTAAAAAATCAGGGGGAAAATAAGTGATGTGTATTTTGACAGTCTTAACACATATCCAAAGTTTCATTTTCGTACTAAAACCTAAAAAAAAAAAAAAGTATGTACCTCTTTCGGGTCAAAATGGACCCGAATGCATAGGGAAGGTTAAAATGGTTTACTCTTATGTCACACTCATGTCTTATTTTAATTTGGAGGCTTTTCTCCACTAATATTGATCATTAATATTTTGATTATTAATCAGCATATTGTTAATAATTTGATTTACTGTCCAAATCAAAAGTTACCAAAAATCTAAAATAGTGCTAACTCTATCATGCAATGAGAAAAACATACAAACCCGATTCCAAAAAAGTTGGGACACTGTACAAATTGTGAATAAAAAAGGAATGCAATAATTTACAAATCTCATAAACTTATATTTTATTCACAATAGAATACAGATAACATATCAAATGTTGAAAGTGAGACATTTTGAAATGTCATGCCAAATATTGGCTCATTTTGGATTTCATGAGAGCTACACATTCCAAAAAAGTTGGGACAGGTAGCAATAAGAGGCCGGAAAAGTTAAATGTACATATAAGGAACAGCTGGAGGACCAATTTGCAACTTATTAGGTCAATTGGCAACATGATTGGGTATAAAAAGAGCCTCTCAGAGTGGCAGTGTCTCTCAGAAGTCAAGATGGGCAGAGGATCACCAATTCCCCCAATGCTGCAGCGAAAAATAGTGGAGTAATATCAGAAAGAAGTTTCTCAGAGAAAAATTGCAAAGAGTTTGAAGTTATCATCATCTACAGTGCATAATATCATCCAAAGATTCAGAGAATCTGGAACAATCTCTGTGCGTAAGGGTCAAGGCCGGAAAACCATACTGGATGCCCGTGATCTTCGGGCCCTTAGACGGCACTGCATCACATACAGGAATGCTACTGTAATGGAAATCACAACATGGGCTCAGGAATACTTCCAGAAAACATTGTCGGTGAACACAAAAAAGAAGCCGTATCTAAACATGATCCAGAAGCGCAGGTGTTTTCTCTGGGCCAAGGCTCATTTAAAATGGACTGTGGCAAAGTGGAAAACTGTTCTGTGGTCAGACGAATCAAAATTTGAAGTTCTTTTTGGAAAACTGGGACGCCATGTCATCCGGACTAAGAGGACAAGGACAACCCAAGTTGTTATCAGCGCTCAGTTCAGAAGCCTGCATCTCTGATGGTATGGGGTTGCATGAGTGCGTGTGGCATGGGCAGCTTACACATCTGGAAAGGCACCATCAATGCTGAAAGGAATATCCAAGTTCTAGAACAACATATGTTCCCATCCAGACGTCGTCTCTTTCAGGGAAGACCTTGCATTTTCCAACATGACAATGCCAGACCACATACTGCATCAATTACAACATCATGGCTGCGTAGGAGGAGGATCCGGGTACTGAAATGGCCAGCCTGCAGTCCAGATCTTTCACCCATAGAAAACATTTGGCGCATCATAAAGAGGAAGATGCGACAAAGAAGACCTAAGACAGTTGAGCAACTAGAAGCCTGTATTAGACAAGAATGGGACAACATTCCTATTCCTAAACTTGAGCAACTTGTCTCCTCAGTCCCCAGACGTTTGCAGACTGTTATAAAAAGAAGAGGGGATGCCACACAGTGGTAAACATGGCCTTGTTCCAACTTTTTTGAGATGTGTTGATGCCATGAAATTTAAAATCAACTTATTTTTCTCTTAAAATGATACATTTTCTCAGTTTAAACATTTGATATGTCATCTATGTTGTATTCTGAATAAAATATTGAAATTTGAAACTTCCACATCATTGCATTCTGTTTTTATTCACAATTTGTACAGTGTCCCAACTTTTTTGGAATCGGGTTTGTACACAGCAGCAAATAAAAAAAGAGAAGTCATGTGAGATTTATGTGCATAAATAAACACATTTATTGTTGAAAATAAAATGCTAAAAATCTACTTGGAAGCAAGAGCATCTGCATAGTGACTTAACTGACCATGTGAATACCCGTCTTTATAACTGTGATTCAATTATGTGTCTTCATACTGCATTGATATGAAATGCATATTTGACCAAATGTAATAAGAAAATAAAAAAAATCTGCACGCCCTTAGGAAACAAAAAGGTAAACACAATATCTCATCTCCTCTGAGGAGAGCTGAGAAACTTGGAATGAGATTAAAGATTAATCTTCTCTGTCCCTGCTGAAGTTGCTTTGGCAACAATTCAGAGGTAACGGCACTAAATTTTGAGCTTGTTCTATGTACAGAAGATCCAGAGGAACTCATTTGTTGTCGCTATATATACTGTTGTATGGCATCCAGAGAACTAAAGATCAACCCCCTGCTACATTATAAAACCTATTAGATGAAATGGAGACTACTAAGCATGTTTGCCAATAAAATAGACTGAATTCATGTAAGAACGTTCGATTTACTTTGTATACTATGAACAAAACTGTAACCTAAGCTGTTTGCAAAGGTTAGCAAATCATAACAGGAGTCATTTACATGTAGCAGTGTTACAATTGATATAGTATTATAGCTTTTGTTAATATTTTGAATTATACTTTATTTTTATACTTTCTGTTTTCATTGTAATTTAAAGTTTTAGCAATTTTGTTGCATTTTTTTTTAGTTAGTTTATTCCGTTTCAGTCATTTAGTACTTCAACTTAAATTAAACAAAAATGAGAAATATTGCCTTTGCAACTAGCTGAAATAAAATGTTTGTTTTTTTCAGGTAATTTCTATCCTATTCTAAAATTTTTATGGTTTTAGTTAACAATAACCCTGAAGTGCAGAAGCAAAAACAACACTAATGGTCAGAGAATCATATTCCTAAATCAACATCCTTTTTTATTTTAATTGTACTATTGTAAACTAAGGTCACTTTAAAACTGTCATAGAGAATCTTCTAAACATCTTTTTTTTTGTGACTTTTTGTGACATAGTCTTGTTTTTAAAGTGCCTCTATTATGCTTTTTCAGATATGTCCTTTCATGTGGTGTGTGATATAGCTGTTTGTAAGGTCTGCAAAGTTTCAAAGACTAAAGTGCATGATAACGGAGTTATTGTTTCCCAAAAGAAAGAACTGCCTGAAACGAGTCATCAGTATTTCCAGTCTTACTAGCTGCACAAACAAATTTGCATGATGCCAGCCTACTGTGTTCATTGGCTGTCTGCAAACTAATGTCTACTTTGACCCGCCCTCAAACACTGTAGTTGTATCCGAGACTGGAAGAGTTTGGTTTGTGTTGTCAACATGTCGAGAAGATGCGTTTTTTTGAGCTGAAAGCAAATTCACTTTGAATGCACTTCCATATATACACTATAGGATGAGGACTCAGAACTCAAATAGATATGGTAAATCATTCGCATCACTGTGTATCAAGTGTTGAGGAAGATTCGGAGCCGAAATTCAGATATGGTAATGGGCGTTTTGTTTCCAACATGTACTGTAAGCGGTAGACCAATCACAACAGACTGGGCCATTTGACCAATCAGAGCAGAGTAGGCTCTCGGAAAGAATTGGTTTAGAGAGACTGAATCATTGATCGAACCATTTCAGACACTGAGAAAAGAGGTGATGCTGCAATATAATAAGCTCTTTGGCTAAACATGATTCAATCATGGACAGTGGTTCCGCATGATTGAAACAAGTAAAACCCAATAGAATCAACCATGTACAATTAACTAGAATCAATGGTGCGTGTAACTTAAATAAATGGTTTTAGTTTAACTTAAGGGGTGGTTGATTATGATTTCACTTTTTTTAACTTTAGTTAGTGTGTAATGTTGCTGTTTGAGCATAAACAACATCTGCAAATTTACGACGCTCAAAGTTCAATGCAAAGGGAGATATTTTAAGAAATCGCTTTTTAAGGACTACAACAAATGGCTGGTAGGGACTACAACGAGCTTCTTTCCGGGTTGGTGACATCACAAACCCTAAAATTTACATAAACCCTGCCCCTGGGAACACGCAACAAATGGGGTGAGGCCATGTTGGGATGCTTTAGAGAAGTGGACGAGTCGTTGTAGTAGGGCACATTTAGCAATCTGCTCAAGCTGTCAAATCCGTCTTTTCACATTTATTGCAATACAGTACGTAGCACAAATGCAATAGCATGTCATAAAAGCAAGATGACAACATAAGTTATAACCGTAATCAAACTAAACTATACCTGTTCTATGTTCATGCAGTATATATTCTCTGGCTCTGAAGGCATCTTACAACAGTTCCCACACGAGCGATTTATAGATTATCATGATAGAATATGCTAATCAATAACTTGAAGATAGTTAACTCCACATCAGCTACATAAATTCATCTAACCATTCAGAAACGTCCTGTTGCATTCTACATGTTGTCACTTCTTCTTGAGTCTCTCCATCATTGTCCAACTCCGGTTTGAACATAAAAGGCTGAACAGTTTCTGACATTTTCAGTGCGTGTCCGCGTGAGGTAATCAGAGCTGCTAACACAAGCTCTTGAAGCTCCACCCTCTTCCTGAAAGGGGGCCGGGAGCAGCAGGTCATTTGCATTTAAAGGGACACATACAAAAATGGCACATTTTTGCTCACCCTCAAAATGTGACAATTTTAACATGCTATAAAAAATTATCTGTGGATTATTTTGAGCTAAAACTTCACATACACACTCTGGGGACATCAGAGACTTATTTTACATCTTGAAAAAAGGGGCATAACAGTATTATAGAATTATTCAAATAATCCTACAACCAATTCAACTTGTTTAGTCCCGTTATTTAAATAAACTAAATATAACTTTTCTTCACACATTTGATGTTCGGAGTTGGCAGTCTAGGTATCATCCAGAATACTACCATAGTGATTGTTTTACTATTAAATCAATTTGAAATCTTGTCAGCAGGTCCTCAACCCAGGCACAAGCTCCACACTTCACCACAATGGTAACCCCCCAAAACACTAACATAACAGAAACTTTTAAATACCAACATAATAGAACATTAAACATTAACAAGTCTCTCCATTTTCTCATCTTGCTAAAAAAAAAATGCTTAAAATAACACTTTATTTCAACATTTACTCTCCCAATTCAGCCCCTTTGCAAAGCATGATGGGAAGTTAAAGTACTGTTTGATTGCATTACTTTACTGAAACATGCCATTTCAAAATGAAAACATCAAGTTAAGTCAAAGAGTAACCATTTCAATTTAACATGAAGTAATCACATTTGAACCAGAAACCTGATACAATGGTGTTAAATCAAAAATTCTTTACATTCTTTAAAAAAGTGAACAGCATCAGCATTTTTTGAGTGTATATTATGAGACAATTTAAGTGACCTTGACCTTGGATGCATGTAAACCTATTGTAGGAGTCCTCCAAAACAAAATTAGGAACACTTTAAAATACAAAAATTAGGACTTTTTAAAAGCAATGATAGCCTAAATTAACCTATAAACAAACCATTTCAATATTTAGTGTGAAAATGATTTCAATTCTCCCATCTTATTTGTCTCGGCTTTAACAAACACAAACACGCATGTGAAAGAAAACAAGTCTTCCCATCAGTGGCCACTGTTTGCCAGCTCAGGCTTTAGATCCTGTGCCGATTCTGCTCAGTGGCCAGAGAGAAGCGAGAGATGAAAGACTCAAACAAGGAGAGGCAGTCAAATATTTATGAAAGCACACATTCCCCTCACAGACAAGAGAGAGAGTGAGTGCGAGTGTCGTCAAGGTGTTTGATCGATGTAATGGAGTCCGTTTAAGAAGCAGTGGGTGCGTGGCTGATTCCCTGGAGCAGAGAGAGAACGAGTTTGATATGATAATGCACCTCGTGCCAGTTCTGTGCGCCATATGCCCATCCTTTCATTGGGGATATTGGTGCAGATGGTCGGGCTCGCTGCTAATAAGGGGAATAGAGCAAGATGGAAAAGGAGGTGAAGGGATGCCTGGTGCAACACTAATGACAAGCCCAATGACAACACCTTCAGTCTAGAACAGCAGGGTCAACTTGTCCTGCCTTCTTCCAAAAAAATCACATAAATCTGTCTTGTGGCTGAATTCCTCTTTGATTCTTTAATGAATCGCCAACGCACTGCACTCAAAGTCTGACAAAACCATTTGTGTTGTTTGTGAAGAAAGTGACTGGAACGGCAAAGATGTCAGTCATTTGTGGTATTGTGCTTTGATATAAGCGTTTAGCATTTTTATGTGGGATTTATGTAAAAATAATACAGTAAAAACCTGATAATTGGTTAACAGCAAGTTTCTTTTCCGGGAGAAAACTGTCAAGTCAAGTCACCTTCATTTATATAGCGCTTTTTGCCATACAGATTGTTTCAAAGCAGCTTTACAGTGATGATAGGAAATTAATGCAACGAAGATTGTTTTGGCTGTACAGCAGCTCTAGAAGAAAGCCATTGTCCAACTTAAATAAGTTTTTGATTGATTCATTTCCATTGTAAAAAACGTTAGTTATTAACTTAGGGGACGCTTTCACAACAACGTTTTCAACTGAAAACAGAAAACTTGTAATGCATTCTGGCCGTTCATTTACATGATGCGCATTTGAATGCATATGTGCGCGGGCACGTAGTCTTTCTTTACAAAGTGACATTGCCAATTACTGGCATGCATAATAGAGCGTTTTTAGTCATTTCCACGGATCTGTGTGAACAGGAATCATTATGATAACGTTTTCATCTCTACATAGAAAAAAAAACTTTTGTCGTATCGATGAGGCCTCCACAGGGAATAGTCTAGTTATAGACTGTATAGATCTAACCTTATATTTAATGTAATTTTACAGTAAAAGTACCGTTTTTTAGAAGTAAAAAGAACATTTCATCTTGTAATTTACCATGAAAAGCCAAAAACTGACACTTTCAGAATTACCAGTGTGACAGCTTAAATTTGATTGTTTTTTAATTTTAATAATTTTGTTTCTTCTTAGTTTTTTGTCTATCTATCTATCTATCTATCTATCCTTTAAGGCTTGTCAGTAAGCAGCCAGTTATGATTGGCTAATATCTTTGCATAGGAAACCGTATCAACATCCAACATCCAGCTGCTGTCAGATCCAATACTTCATCTTTCATCAAAGCGAACGTTCTTTCACTCCTCCATTTGTCCTGTTGTCGAGAGACTCAAGCGCGTGGAGTATGTAGAAACTGAACGCTCATCTGTATACTGTATCCAGTGTAGACAGCGTCAGTGATTATAATGGGTTCTATTTTCTTTTGACGAGACGCTCTCATCCAATGTAGGCAAATGTCTGCCGTTAAGTGACTGAATGCCAGTGGGCGGAGCTATGATGTATTAACCATGATGATGAACTATTTGTCGATGTCTTGCTCTGGAGACAGTCATATGCAAATGTATTTTGCCCATGTGACGTCACTGATGCCGCAATATCAAAATGAGCCATTTTTGGAGCTTGATTAAATAAATGCTTTGTTTATAATGAGGAGAATGTTTTAATCTATGAAACTTGCATAATGTTTTAATGGTACAAAGACCTCTTACATGTCAAATTTGATTTCTCGTGTCATGACCCCTTTAATGTTTATTGCATTATTTTTTTGTGTAGTGTGCGTTACCGTGATGATGTTTTGTATTTGTGTGTATGACACTGTGCACCTTGTACATATTAGCATTTACCTCAACTTGTGGAAAAGCTATTTGTATGAAAAAGCTACTTAAGCAGTGAATGACTGCTTGACTTGTATTCAAACCAATAAAAGGTTTGAAGGAAGGTCTACACGGCACTGCACTACATCCATTTGAAACTGACCGGCGACTGCATCAGTAAACATAATTTCTGTTAATTTCTTTATGTGATAAAGAGATTCAGGATACAATTCCTTTATAAGCAGTGAGGTCAGAGGACAGGACATTACTGATGGACAGTTTAAAACCTTAGGGTATCTGTGCCTTTCATCAGCGTCTCTATGCTGATATTTCCATGCTTGTTTTCTCACTGTCAGTGGCCATCTGCTGTGCCAAAGTGTACGCAGTGTTAAGTGATGGCAGGGTGGCAGAGCAGTGGGGAACCTTGGGTAAAGATTCTTTCTCTCTGATTGGCAACAACTCAATGTGCTCCCTTTAATACCTGGAAGAGATCTTTCATGTAAAGATCTATGGGATAACATCTGTGTGAAGAGCAAGAGAGACTAAAGGAATAGTTCACCCAAAAATGCAATGAATGAATGAAAAAAAAAAAACATTTCTAAACTATGTTCTAATTGATATGTTGTGTTCTAACCTTAATTGGCATGCATCACTATTACTGTTACTCATGGCTCAAGCATTAAACTTTGGCTCATAACTCGTCCCGTTCATTCTACAGTCCTGAATGATGCCTCAAATCAATGCGCTTACAGAGGAGAGGTGTGCTATTACTTTTCTATCTGACTTCTGATTTTCGCCTGGAGCTTGATAAAACAGGCAAAACAATCCCATACACTGAGGCAGGTTCGGACTCCGAACCCCTTGAGGTCCCAGCCATATCTAGGCATGACAGAAAAAGATGTGGCAATAGACAAACAGATACAGTATCTCTTTACAGTGTTTCAGAGTGTTTAAAATTCTCCACTGTCATGTAACAACATGCAGATAATGTGCTTAAGGAATCACAATGCCTCAAGAGTGCACTACCCTGCTATTGTTTGAATTCAAAAACCAACATTATTTGAATTTTAGATAAAGAGACAATAGTCATATAATACAATACACTGTCCGGCCAAAAAAAGTCACTGTTTGGATTTAAATTGGCAAATGCTTAAGAGTCAATGATTGGATCATTATTGCAGTGATTTTGCAGTGATCAATTTTTGGTCAAGGTCTTGTATTGACAATGCAAGAGTCAAGCACTCTGTCAAGTCTCCTCCAGCACATCCCAAAGACTTTCAATGAATTTAAGTCTGGACTCAGAGGTGCAAATTCATGTGTGAAAATGATTCTTTATGCTCCCTCCCAACCATTCTTTCACAGTTTGAGCCTGATGAATCTTGACATTGTCATCCTGGAATATGGCCATGATGTGTCTTCCTACATGGTTGTTTAAGAAATGAAAAGCTACACACTCCATCAATTAGGGTTGGAAGAACTGTTGCTAAACATATAACATGCTAGAAACATAAAAATCACTCCAATAATGATCCAATCATAGACTCTTAAGCATTTGCCAATTTAAATCCAAACAGCGACTTTTTTTTTGGCCGGGCAGTGTATAATACAATTGTTTTGTATTACATTTTTTCTGAAATGTGATGTTTAAATATGCAAATGATAATCTAATTAAATATTCTCATTTTGTAAATATCTACATTTTGCATATCTATTTATATCACTTCATAAATCAGCAAATACTGTCAACAGACACAAAGAGATAACATGTAATAAAATCAACATTTAAATGTGTATTTTGGGTGTTTTATTCAAAGTAGTGTGCTCAACACCCAAACTAAAAGTTTTATGGGAGCAGATGTTTTTTATACATTTTATTTATACATTTTGATGGAAACAATATAGCCCAAAATTTCAAAAGCAATGGATTTGCATGCACTAAAAAATCTGGTGAAGGAAACCCTTTTTTTTACTTTGAAACAATTTCCACTCAAAAATTGTGTTGGGGAAAGTTACTTTTAAAAGTAATGCGTTACAATATTGCGTTAGAGCCCTATCATACACCCAACACAATGCGACGCCAGGCAGTTATCATTTTCACGTGCCAGTGCCATGTTGTTTAAATAGCAAATGCACTCGCGAAAACGAGGTGTGTTCAGAGGAATTGTTGGCGCGTTGCTATTTTGAGGCAACTGAAATCGACTGCGCCATTGACCAACAAAAACCTGGTCTAAAGTCAATAGCACAGTATTCTGGAGAAGCGTTCAGTCTTTCCGCTCACAAATTCCGCCATGTAAATAGCGAATCCGCCATGGTGCAAGTGCAACTGGCTTTTAAAGGGAATGGGAGATGAGACTCTGATTGGTTTAATGCACGTTACGCCCAAAACACACCCATTACTCATTAAGAGAATATGGACAACCCTTTTGGACCATGCGCCTGGCGCACCGACTGCTTTTCCGTCGTTAAACTAGCAAAAGTGGATTCGGACACGCCCTAGGTGCACCTGCGACATGCGCTTCAGACCATATGCTCAGATCGTTAAAATAGGGACCTTAGTCACTAAAAAGTAACTAATTACGTTATTTATTTACTTTTTATGGAAAGTAATGCATTACGTTATTTTTGCATTACTTTTTTTTACCTCGGCTGGGCTTGCTTGTTTGTTTTTTAACAACATAAAAATGTAAATGTGGCCCTTTCACACCAAAAGTGAAATGAATAAGCCTCAGGCTGAAGATGATGCAAATTCACACTTGTACAGTAGATGGCACAGCTCAAAAAATATTCTGGTTCGCAGAAGAATGGGGCGCAGGAGAAGAAAGTTCAATACTCTTAGTTTAGCAATAAGAATAAAACAATGTAACGCAAATAAGATATTTATCTAAAGTCATTTTTGCTTATTAGTATGGTTGAATTGGATCATCAAATGTCAGCAGCAAATACATTGGTTACTAAAGTGAAATAAAATACAAGTATTTTTGTATTATCTAACATATTTAATTTTTGAGGGTTTGCATTTCATTTTCATTCATTTTGAGCAATACTGAATCTGTTTTTTTGTAAGTGAGATATATGTAAGTGAGCAAATGCTCATGTTTTGTCTAGAACTACAATAACCATCATGTTCACACAGCGCACACAACACCTCGGCATTCGATTTCTCTCAACATGAGGACAGGAGAGTCAGTTAATAAATGGGAAAACAAAGTATCTTGCATTACTTATTTGAAAAAAGTAACTCAGATATTTTGGTGTAAATTTAAAAGTAATGCATTACTTTACTAGTTACTTGAAAAAGTAATCTGATTACGTAACTCGCCTTACTTGTAATGCATTACCCCCAACACTTCCCATCACCTAAACAAAATCTTATGTGCTGGCAATTAGGGCTGGACGATTAATCGAAAAGTAATCGAAACCGAAATTCAGAACCTCTAACCGACGTAATTTTCCCATGTCGGTTATTCCGGTTTTAGTCACGTGACTCAGCCCCGTCAGTCACATCAAGTGCAGTTTGCAGGCACACGGAAAGATTCAGGAGCAGTTATCTTTGTTTATACAATTTGGATGCTCAGAATTACTATGGTAATTGCATGTTTTACACAGTTTATACAGGTAAGTTAATCGCCGTTCTTATATGCGCTGCTACACGCACACACAGATGGCATGCGCAAGCCCCGAAGCCAGATCACTTTCACTTAAGTCCTCATGAAGTTTGTCAATTAAATGCGTTTAAAGGCTTTCCAGTTTGAACATTCAAGCGATTTTACACTATTCAAGAACAACAAAATGGCAAACATCTCCGTTCAGTGCTCGTGAGCTTTTTTCTGTGACACAGAGAGCCGAGTTGTGTCGCGCGTGCCCTGAAGCCAGATCACTTTCACTTGCGTCCTCACAAAACTTTGTCAATTGTATGATTTTTAAGGCCTGCCCGTTTGAACATTGAAGCGATTTTAGACCATCGGGTGTGTATTATGTTGAACTAATTCCTGATACATTGTGACACACAAACACTTATACAGACAATAGCTCGCACATCACGTGAAGATCGCGCGCACAGAGGAGCGCATAAACTCATTGTCAACGCTGTCCTGTGATTTATCACTAAAGTAGCTTAGAAACGCAACCGTTATAGCATAGATTTGTCTACCTTTAAAGTAACTACAAACCACAGCTTCATAATTAATAGAGACGGTATGACTAATTCACGCACACAATCACTCTCTCATTAATGAATTCAAATAAATGTAATGCAGGCCTACTGTGCTAATTTATCTGTATCTGATGTACAACAAACAGAAATCTGTAAGAAATGTTACGACCCATAGACAATAACTGCTGAAAGTGAGCTGTTTCCTTCAAGTATTTTAAAATCACAAAGAAATGCACTTTTTCATTAGGAAAAAAATATCCCACCTTTAATAGTTGAACATATTTACAGTACAAACTTTATCAGTGAACTATGAGGACAAAAAAAGGAAAGCAAAAAAAAAGAATCGTTCATTAATCGTAATCGAGGTAAAATGTTCAGTTAATTGAGATTTTGATTTTAGATCAAATCGTTCCAGCCCTACTGGCAATATAAATGTACAATTTTTATTTCATTTTAAACCTGAAGTGCATGTGAAGGACTGGAAATGTGATGGTGAAAGATAAAAGTGTTGGGTAATAATAGGTACCCCAAAATTATTCTTTTTTTCTGTCTTCAGTTTTAAGTAACTAAGAGAGTCTCTAAAAAAAATGTGTTCTAATGTTACATGGATTTAAGTGTCTTCTGTAAAATGCCTGTAGGTGGCGCATTGCACTAGAGTGATGAGGAATTTACATTCTGGTCAAAGGGCAAAGTCATTAAAGAAAGCGCCAGAACGCCAGAATTCTCATACTTTCCTACAGGTATGTAAAATTGTTTATATGGGCCAATATCCATCAATAGTGAGACTTGAGTTATTATGTTTACTCACTCCATTTTGTTATATGGAAAAGTCGAAACGTAACATGGTGGTTTTCTCTAAAAATGTACACCCATAAGGGTTAAAACTGCATATACATCAATTGAGAGTGTTAATCACTATTAATTCGTTACTTCATCAAATTTAGTATGTTTGTTGAATTGAAGTGATTCTGATTTCTCTTTGTGTAGAAATTCACTATATCTAAAATAGACAAAGTGAAAAGTTAAAGACCAGTTGAAGTGTTGAGTGAATACATATGGTGATGGTAAGACACAAGACACATGTTTAGTTGTATACAGATGTTTATTGAAGTTGCTTAAAAGTGTAATATAGAAGGGAAATGTTCAAATGTATTACACTTGCTGATTTAAATGCTCATAGTCCAGAGAGCATGACCTGTAAAAGAATATTGTTTATGGTTATGATTTTAAATGTGTTATACTTACCAGTTACCTGAAAAGAAAGAAAAAGAAAAAAGTCATTAAAGAAAGCGCCAGAACGCTGCAGACTCTAATCTGTGTTTCTCATACTTTCCTACAGTTACTATCTCTCATCCTTACCCGTGTGAGACCGGTAACATGCACAGTGCAGGGCAGGGCAGAATCAATTTGATCATGCAAAGATGTTATTAAGTTCTCCACAAACACTCTTCTGTGTTAGCGCTCTGGAAATGCAGCCAACAGCAACTGGCACCACAGGGTTCTAATGCGCACAAGTCAGATATCAAATGTATGAGCTGAAAACCTTGGTGTAATGCTTCCAGCTACAGATTCTACAATGAAACTGCATTTTTAACTTCTGAATAGAGCAAAAACTAACCAGCATCCCTGTGGTGCAGAATGTTATACAGTATGTGTAGAAGCACTACACCTCTATTGTGTGCAATCCAAGATAAGAAAAGTGAAAAGATTGGTCATTTTGCCTTATGTTGTGCGACAATGATTTTCATCATTTAAAAAATGTATAGATACTTCTCCTTACAATCCTAGATACTCTCAATCTACCAAACCAATACCATTCAAAAGTTTGGGGGGGGGGGGTTTGAAAGAAGTATCTTATGCTTTCCAAGGCTGCATTTATTTAATCAAAAATACATTAAAACAGTAATATTTTGAAATATTATTACAATTTAAAATAACTGTTTTCTAATATATTTCAAAATGTAATTTATTCTTTATTCTTTTTTTTAATTCTGAATTTTCAGCATCATTGCTCCAGTGTCACATGATCCTTCAGAAATCATTCTAATATGCTGATTTGCTGCTTAAGAAACATTTCTTATTATTAACAATGGTGAAAACAGTTGTGCCGCTTAATATTTTTGTAGATTTCTTTGTAACAATGTAAAAGTCTTTACTGTCACATTTGATTTTAAATATTTAATTTATTAAAAGCACAAATTCTTACTCTTGCTTGCATTAGCCTTCGGGAAAAGAGAGATGTCTAATCTCACTCATTGCATTACATACAAATGCAAAGTTCATCAGAAGGTTTTGTGGTTTATATAATGTTGTTTTTTTTTAATTATTATTACATTAACATGGTCAAATATTAGAGTAACAGTGGGGATGGATTGTTTCCCTGAAAGCTGAAAAATTAGTTAAATGGATTTTTCTGTTACCAGTTGTTTTATATTTATATTTATATATATATATATATATATATATAATATATAATTTCCTACTAAAGAGGTTTTCAGATGGTAAGTCTGTTTAAAATTCAAAATGCAAAATGTCTTGAGATTTTGTTATGAGATGCAGTGGAAGAAATATTCAAAGATTCATGCCTGTACAGATGTGAAATAATTGCTCATATACGGTTTGTAGTTGTAAAAAGCCTATAAGCAGACCATATATGAAAGCGTTTTCATTTTGTACATGAACATTATTTTTGACAATATTTATGAACCTCTGTTGGGTGTGTTGAATGAGACACTATTGGGTCATTAGCTCTATATCATTAGAGAGCTTCTGCGGAAATTACATGTTTGCTTCTCAATGCCTACAGTACCTTAGTGTATTATCACATGTACAGCACATTATGTGCTCTAAATATGTAAACAGTGATCCATATGTTACTAGTTTTTAGCATTGGTTTCTTGATGCTATATCGTATGTCTCATTAATTGAATTCATTAACTTGAAATTGTCACTAGCTGTGATTCAAGTGCTTCAAAGAGCAGCTGAAGTCAAGAGCACCTCATGGCATCAGAAAAGTGCAAAAATATGACAGATGTCAGAGAAGTTGCCTGGGCAACAGGGATTTTTGTTCCATGATTGATTCACTGCAGTCACTAGCTAGACATTACAAATGAGTCAGAGAAATGAGTCCCCTGGAATTATTAATGCTGACAAATCTATTGACTGCGGCTCAGCTGAGAAGAATGAAGATGAGGAACTGTAAAAACAGCATATCCGTGTGGAAAGCTCTGCTCCATTTTGAGGGGGCCACACGGTGCATTTTATTCCGTGAAGTCCACGTATAAATAATGCTAGACAAGATTTCCTGCAACAAAAATGTTTGTTTGGTTTGACCTATTATTATATGCTCCTAAACAGAAAGTTTGCATCTGATGTGAAACTATGTAAATGTACAATCAAGTACATCAAACTCTTTTTAATTTTTTTATTTAATTACATTTAATTTCATTTTTATCTAATCTAAAGTAAAAGATCAGATTCAGACACTGTTATTTTAGTATTAATTATATACTATTATAGTTTTATTAAAGGGGTGGTTGATTATGATTTCACTTTTTAAACTTTAGTTAGTGTGTAATGTTGCTGTTTGAGCATAAATAATATCTGCAAAGTTACAACGCTCATAGTTCAAAGCAAAGGGTGATATTTTCTTTTAAAGAAATTGCTTTTTAAGGACTACAACAAACGGCTGGTAGGGACTACACAAGCTTCCTCCTGGTTAGTGATGTTAGTGACATCACTAACCCTGAAATTTACATAAACCCCGCCCCCGAGAACATGCAACAAAGGGGGTGAGGCTATGTTGAGAATTTATAGATTATCATGACAGAATATGCTAATCAATGACTTGAAGATAGTTAACTCATAAATGTATCAACTAACCATTCAGGAACGTCTTGTTGCATTCTACATGTTGTCACTTCTTTTTGAGTCTCTCCATCGTTGTCCGACTCCGGTTTGAACATAAAAAGCTAAACAGTTTCATTGCCTGTCTGCTTGAGGTAATCAGAGCTGCTAACTGGAGTTCTTGAAGCTCCGCCCCATGAGCAGCAGCTCATTTGCATTTAAAGGGACACACAAAAACGGCACGTTTATGCTCACCCTCAGAAAGTGACAATTTTAACATGCTATAAAAAATGATCTGTGAGGTATTTTGAGCTAAAACTTCACATACACACTCTGGGGACATCAGAGACTTATTTTACATCTTGTAAAAAGGGGCAATCAACCACCCCTTTAAAAAAAAAAAAAAATATATATATATATATATATATATATATATATATATATATATATATATACATATATACCGATCAGGCATAACATTATGACCACTGATGGGTGAAGTGAATAACACTGATTATCTCTTCATCACAGCACCTGTTAGTGGGTGGGATATATTAGGCAGCAAGTGAACATTTTGTCCTCAGAGCTGATATGTTAGAAGCAGGAAAAATGGGCAAGCGTGAGGATTTTAGCAAGTTTGACAAGGGCCAAATTGTGGTGGCTAGACGACTGGGTCAGAGCATCTCCAAAACTGCAGCTCTTGTGGGGTGTTCCCGGTCTGCAGTGGTCAGTATCTATCAAAATTGGTCCAAGGAAGGAACAGTGGTGAACCGGCGACAGGGTCATGGGTGGCCAAGGCTCATTGATGCACATGGGGAGCGAAGGCTGGCCTGTGTGGTCCGATCAAACAGACGAGCTACTGTAGCTCAAACTGCTCAATAAGCTAATGCTGGTTCTGATAGAAAGGTGTCAGAATAAACAGTGCATCACAGCTTGTTGCATATGGGGCTGCATAGCCGCAGACCAGTCAGGGTGCCCATGCTGACCCCTGTCCACCGCTGAAAGCACCAACAGTGGGCATGTGAGCATCAGAACTGGACCACGGAGCAATGGAAGAAGGTGGCCTAGTCTGATGAATCACGTTTTCTTTTACATCATGCGTGTGCGTCGCTTACCTGGGGAACACATGGCACCAGGATGCACTATGGGAAGAAGGCAAGCCGGCGGAGGCAGTGTGATATATATATATATATATTAATTATTATCAGCTTTTATTTAATATTTTCAGTTTTTGTTTTTTAGTTCAAGTTTTAGTAATATTTTTATGTGGTTTTGCCAGTATTATTATGAGTCCACCCCCCTAGATTATTGTTATAAACACGAGCCGCGTCTGAAAGGTAAAGGGGGAGGTGTTGCTGTAATTTATAATAATATCTTCGGTATTACTCACAAGTCTAGTTTCAAATATAATTCCTTTGAAGTTTTGATGCTTTATGTAACGTTATGTAGTGAAATTGATAAATCCCGTTTGACATTTGTGCTGGCTACTGTATATAGGCCACCAGGGCACCATACAGACTTTACCAGAGAATTTGCTGATTTTCTATCAGAGTTAGTAATTGGCTACAGATAAAGTCCTAATTGTTGGTGATTTTAATATCCATGTAGACAATGAAAAAGACGCACTGGGATTGGCATTTAGAGACATTCTAAACTCTATTGGAGTAAGGCAACACGTGTCAGGACCCACTCATCGCCGTAATCATACGTTAGACCTAATACTGTCACATGGAATAAATGTTGATACCATTGAAATTCTGCAGCAGAGCGATGACACCTCAGATCATTACCTAGTATCATGTACACTTAATTTAGCAAAGGCTGCAAAGCCGTCCCCTCGCTTTAAATATGGCAGGACTATCACTGCTGCGACTAAAGATTTCTTTGTAAATAATCTTCCTCATCAGTTTCATCTCCTCAGCATCCCAGATAGCCTAGAGGAACTCGATGTTGCAACAGAAACTACTGACTCTCTCTTTTCCAGCACTTTAGACACAGTTGCTCCCCGGCGCTTAAAGAAGATTAAAGAAAATAGTCCAACGCAGTGGTACAACGAGCACACCCGGGCCCTTAAAACAGCAGCCAGAAAAATGGAGCGCAGCTGAAAGAAAACAAAACTAGAAGTTTTTCGCATTTCGTGGAAAGAGAGCATGATTGCATACGGAAAGGCCCTAAAAACAGCTAGATCTGCTTATTTCTCGACTCTCTTAGAAGAAAACAAACACAACCCTAGGTATTTATTCGATACAGTGGCTAAATTAACCAAAGATAAAGCTTCACCTTCTGATGTTTGTAAACAGCACAGCAGTAATGACTTTATGAACTTCTTTACCTGTAAGATTGATAATATTAGGAAAAAAATTATAACCATGCAGCCGTCTACTACAGTATCACATCAGACAGTGCATTGTAGTGTCACTGAGGAAAAATTACATTCATTCACTGCTATAGGAGAAGAAGAATTGGCTAAACTCGTTAAATCGTTAAAATCAACAACATGTATGCTCGACCCCATACCGACTAAACTACTAAAAGAGATGCTTCCAGAGGTCATAGATCCTCTCCTTAATATCATTAATTCATCCTTGACATTAGGATATGTACCGAAAACTTTTAAGTTGGCTATTATTAAACCACTTATTAAAAAAACGCAACTTGATCCTACAAAATTAGTCAATTACAGGCCAATCTCAAATCTACCCTTTCTGTCAAAAATACTAGAAAAGGCAGTGTCCTCACAATTATGCTCCTTTTTAGAAAGAAATGGTATCTGTGAGGATTTCCAGTCAGGATTTAGACCGTATCATAGTACTGAGACTGCTCTCATTAGAGTTACAAATGATTTACTCTTATCATCCGATCGTGGTTGTATATCTCTATTAGTGTTACTCGATCTTAGCGCTGCATTCGATACTATCAACCACAATATTCTTTTGAATAGACTCGAAAATTATGTTGGCATTAGTGGAACTTCATTGCTTTTCACCCTGTACATGCTACCACTGGGAGATATTATTAGGAAGCATGGCGTTAGTTTTCATTGTTATGCTGACGATACTCAGCTCTATATTTCTTCACGCCCTGACGAAACTTACCAATTCACAAGATTAACGGAATGCATAGCTGATATAAAAAATTGGATGACTAGTGATTTCCTGCAACTTAATTCAGAAAAAACTGAATTTTTAATCATTGGACAAAAAAACTCCACAAGTAGTAACCTAGAATACTGTCTAACACTCGATGGCTGCTCTGTCAAGTCCTCGTCGTCAGTTAGGAACCTGGGTGTGCTCTCGATGAAATCTCTCATTTGAAAGCCACGTTTCTAGCATCTGTAAAACTGCATTCTACCATCTTAAAAATATATCTAAATTACGGCACATGCTTTCAATGCAAAATGCTGAACAGTTAGTTCATGCGTTCATGACCTCAAGGCTAGATTATTGTAATGCTCTACTGGGTGGTTGCCCTGCTCGCTTAAATAAACTGCAGTTGGTCCAAAACGCAGCAGCTAGAGTTCTTACTAGAACCAGGAAGTATGACCATATTAGCCCGGTTCTGGCAACACTGCATTGGCTCCCTATTAAACATCGTATACATTTTAAAATCTTGCTGATTACTTACAAAGCACTAAATGGTTTAGCGCCCCAGTACTTGAGCGAGCTCTTAACGCATTATACTCCATCACGTTTATTGCGGTCTCAAAATTCTGGCCAGTTGATAATACCTAGAATATCAAAATCAACTGAATGCGGTCGGTCCTTTTCCTATTTAACACCTAAACTCTGGAACAGTCTTCCTAGCATTGTTCGGGAAGCAGACACACTCTGTCAGTTTAAATCTAGACTAAAAACACATCTCTTTACTATGGCATACACATAAAACATTTTTAATTTCTATTATTCAAATCAGTTAAATGATTGTTTTAGGCTGCATTAACTAGGTCAGCCGGAACCGGGAACACTTCCAATAACACCTGATGTACTCGTTACATCATAAGAAGAATGGCATCTACGCTAATGTTAGTCTCTCTGTTTATCCCGAGGTTTACTGCAGTCGGCCGGATCCGGGCCGTATCCAGACCAGATGGTGGACCTTAGCCTGGACATGACGACCATATCCCTGAAGTGTCTGTAGAGACCGTGTCAATTAAACTCCCCCCTGTAAATGCCGCATCGACACGACATCCTCATTAAACCCGTCCCCGGCGTGACGACTCCAATCTTTCGAATAATCCTACGAATATCTATTTATCTAATATGACTTCTGACCTGTAATGTTGCCAGAATCATAATCATACACTATTTGTTCGTCGGCCAGAGGAGAACTGGCACCCCGACTGAGCCTGGTTTCTCCCAAGGTTTTTTTCTCCATTCTGGCCCTGAAGGAGTTTTGGTTCCTTGCCACCGTCGCCTTTGGCTTTTGGCTTGCTCAGTTGGGGACACCTAAATTTCAACTATATTACTGATCTGCCCGCATTGACACTATATGATAATTGAAATGAGCTGGATGACATCACTGTTTTCACCAGAGCGGCTGTACAGCCGAATCAAATTCCGTTGCATTATTTTCCTGTTACCACTGTGAAGCTGCTTTGAAACAATTGCCATTGTAAAAAAATATATAAATAAAGGTGATTTGATTTGATTTGATTAATTTTTTTAATATTCCTATTTATCTTTAATTTAGTGTCATTTCACTTTTAGTTTTAGTAATTTTAGTACTTAAACTTACTTATTTCTTATCTCTGACTTATTTCAAATTTTTTCAAATTTTTTTAAATGCAAGTTATTATTTTATTTTATTAAAATAAAGTTATTATTTTATATATATATATATATATATATATATATATATATATATATATAAAATATTTTTTATTTTATTCAAGCCTTATCTCAATTAACACATTTTTTTAATAGTTTTAGTTTTATTTAACAATAATTCCAGACACTTCCAGCACTTGGATCAGGATGCATTATATGTCATCCCGTTATCT
The DNA here is from genome assembly GCA_039654105.1 of Coreius guichenoti. Lineage (NCBI taxonomy): Eukaryota > Metazoa > Chordata > Actinopteri > Cypriniformes > Gobionidae > Coreius > Coreius guichenoti. The sequence continues at coordinate 45,681,543 of CM077168.1, forward strand.
TGTGCTTTTGTTAACCTCTGGTTATCTAATACCCAAGAATCGAAAAGTTGCTGTATGTAATTTTTTTGACCGTACTAAAGCATAAAAATACCATAATATGTTTGCAGATATTTAGGAAACATTCTAAGTTCTAATACTTGTTTCTTTGGAAAAACAATGCGACAATCAGTTATTCTACTTTGAAATGTGCGTTTCTTGTGGGAATGTTTGTTTTTGTTTTGGTCTGTGTGATTCCGCTCACTGCCAATTTACCTAATATTTCAACACCATAGGTTGCCAGTTGGCAGAAGACAGAGCGTTTTGCAGCCATGGAAGCCAGCAAACGAACTGGGTCAAAGATCACAGATTCTACCTGACCTGAAAAGCATCAGCAATAAAACATTGTAAACGTATAAATTATCTGATCAACTCGCCGTGTAAATTCTCGTCGCTTTCCATTGTCAACTGCACTCGTTCCTGTTGTGTGCCTCAATCTGGCAACCCACGTGAGTGTCAAGTCATCTCGCTCCAATATTTTGAATTTGGGCTGCAGTACCCATTTCAACCACTAGCTGTCAATATTACATACTGCACCTTTAAAGGGCCCACTGAAGTGCCTTGAAATGCAGAGCATTATTCATTGTGTTGACATTTCTACTGAAACAGGAAGACTGGGAGAGACATATCAAACAGCTCCTCACCTTTTATAAAATAGCCAATAGCATTTAGTTTATATCACAGCTCGCTCAGAGCCATTGAGCTCAGGTAAAGCCGCAGTTTCCTCCTAATCTCTAACCGTTTCTTTTCCTAATCTCCTCCATATCGCTTTAAAATATAGCACTCTGTGCAGAATTCAAATTGGTCCGATACGTTTTCTGGTCTGCGCCGACTCGCTCATACGATCCGCTCTGTGCTATCGTGTCTCTGGACCGGAGCAGACTGTGTGTGCTGTGGCGGTGTGCGTGACAATAACATGAAACCAGACTTCATTAGCCTCAATGGAAAGCATATTTACACTGTCTGAATCGTTCCCTATCCCCTATATAGTGCACTTTGTTCCATTCACCATGTAGAAAATAGTAAATGTGTGAACAAGTGACGGATTTTAGCCGCAGCTTCAGCGTCTATTTATAATGTACGGGGCGGGATGCTTCATATTCTAGAGAGCATTTGATTGGACAGAAAATCCGATGAGAAGCTGAAGTGTAGAGTGATGTCATCAAAATCATTGATCCATATTGGCGGAAGTGAGAGACTGTAAGTTTTGAACGCTTATATCTTCTAAATTTGAATTTTGTCATTGTTTTCAAGCACACTAGCTTATAGATAACTAATGCCGAGTTCACACTGCACGATTTTCAAACTCGTCAGATCACTGCTCTTTTCATACTGCATGACTATCTGGGGTAGCATTCAGTTGCTGCTGTGTTCACACTGCACGATGGATCGGCGACAGGGGGTTTCACATTGCATGACTGCACAAAAGGAAGAATCGCCGACAACTATATCTATTAAAATACTGATATTCTGGTCTATAACTCCTCCCCGAACTTCCCTCTGCCCTGTATCTTGCTCTCTCATTGGCTGTCGGTCATCGCCGATGTCATTTTCAGTCAGAACACATTTCACACAGCAGGATTTTGAATCGCCAACAGGTCCAGATATTTAGCATGCCAAATATCTCACTGGCGTCTGCGACTCGTCAGCGATTCCATCTGATCACATCTTTGATAATTCAAACTGCGTGATTGTCACTCACGTGCACGAGCACCGATTTGCCTATGATTTCGGGCATTTGTCGGTGATTTCGCAAAACCTGTCAGCAAGTCAAAATCGGGGCTAAAATCGGGCAGTGTGAACTCGGCATAAGGCTATTCATACTAAAAGCCAAAAAACTTCAGTTTTGATAGAACTTTAATACATGGATGAATATCAGAGGCGAGGCAGTGTTTTGATATACAGTCAGAGCAGTGTTGGGATAAATGCTTAACATTGATCAAACAAGGAATATTCCGCTCCTCGCACTGCACTCAAGTCAAAACAAAATGGAGCTTTTCTTACAGGGATAATTTCACCAAGTGACGCAAGGCAATTCCGCTCCAAACAAATATCGACGTACAATACATCTTCTTAGCTCCATAATAGAAATAACCTGAATTCACTGATTTAATGGGAAGAAAAGTGAAGGCTTTCTGTTGCCAGTGGGAAGCAGAGAAATTGAGTTTGGTAGTAATGAGCAAGTTAGTAAATGAGTCATTTCACTGGCGGTGGAGGAAATGATTTCATAGAGCTAAAAAGTGGATTGACTGAAATAGTATCAGAACCCACTCAATATACAACATACTGCAGATGAGAGTTTCACTCAACACTGTTTAAATAGCTTATCAAGTAATTGCTTAACTAAACCCATTTAATTATAATGTTCGGCAAAGGTTTTGACAGGGTTTGTGTTTCTCTGGGAAATAGACATCATCTTTTGATTAGAAACGGCACGTGGATTTGAGGCAAAAGTGCTGTTCAACATCATCAATGATCAGCTAAGGACACAAAAGATAGAAACCTGTTTTTCTTCAGTCGATAATAATAATAATAATAATATATTTTAAATATTATTTTATAATGTATAATTATTATTATTTAAGAAATATTAATATTGCAATAATACTATTGTACTGTAATATTTAATAATTTACTTTTAAGCGTTTAGCAGGTAATAACAACAATAATTCAACATATTATTTTTATTTTATTATATAAATAATAAAAATTAAATAAATATTACAATTGCAATAAAATAAAAACTAGTGTTTAATTATTTGTGTATAATAATAATAAAAATATTAATACGTTTATTTACAGAACAGTAAAATTGTAATACGGACATGTCCGTCTGAATTTCTTTGCGGAGGACACCAGGTTTATTCTTGCCAATTTATTGGGAAAATCATATTAAAGCCAAAATGATATTTAGTGTCCCATTCATTGACAAGACAACCATATAAACATTCATCGCACTATCTATATAGTCAGCTTGCTGCCAATTCTGGAATTTCGGTCAAATACATGTCCAATTTTTAACTAGGAAACTAGTTAATAGCACGTGAAGGCAGCATTAGTGTGGAGCCACATTTACTGCAAACCGATAAAGCCGGTCCAAGACTCTGAAAACAAAAACGGATCATGTGCTTTTTGTGCATTAAAACACAGTGACGCACTTCGCTCTGAAACACGCAGCATGTCAGAATATATATTCATATAATAAAACCGCAGCCATGGTCATGTTCTTCTGTTTTAAAGAAAACTGAACTCTCTTTTAGCGCCACTCAGTGGACATTTCACTCTCTAGCAACTGCAAGGAGACATGCTAAAAATATCTCTGAACAGGTAGCAACCACTTAGCAACACCTTGGCAACCACCTACATCACCCTAGCGCGGTGGTGGGAGAAAGGCATTTTCACAAGTCTCAAATTGAAAAAAGCACTCAACCCCAACAACTGAATCATCACATTTGTCCAGTAGGCTAAAATAAGCAATGTACATTGCTTTTGAACTTTTCGAGTGTGACCCTACACTCAGGCTTGAAGAGTGGAGTTTGGAGAGGTGTTTATCTTTTACTTTTAATGAGTGATTAGGCACATAAGTCAAGGATATGAGCATGACTGGAATTCTGAGAAACACTTAGACCCTTACCACCCACTGCGATGAACTCAATTAAGTCTGAACTAACCCGTTTCTGTTTATGCAAATAGGACCTGGAAAGTTTTAATAAATGCAGGTTCATGAGAGCTCCATTGCCCCAAGGACACTTGTTCCAAAGGCCACACTCGAGTGAAAAGTTAGAGAACGACACGGCTTGAGGAGGAGAATGGATCGGCAATTCATTCAAGTAGACCCCACTGTCTCATATTAAGAAAAATGATTTATGCTCATTATAGACTAAATTGTATTAAAATACACTGGACTAAATGATAAATCTGTTTATAGTAGTACAAATTAAATTCACACTCTGTAGAAACCAGGGCATGTACTGTATATGATATTAAATATGAACATTTTGATATAAATAAATACATTTGATATAAAAAAAATACATTCCTGTCCTCAAAGCTGAAGTGTGTAATTTTTTTCCACACTTGTTAAAATGTTTATATATATATATATATACATACACAGTGCATCCGGAAAATATTCACAGCGCTTCACTTTTTCCACATTTTGAAATATTGCAGCCTTATTCCAAAATGGATTAAATTCATATTTTTTTTCCTCAATTCTACAAATAATACCCCATAATGACAATTTGAAAGAAGTTTGTTTGAAATCTAATTTATTAAAAATAAAAAACGAAAAAAATCACATGTACATAAGTATTCACAGCCTTTGCTCAATACTTTGTTGAAGCACCTTTGGCACCAATTACAGCCTCAAGTCTTTTTGAGTATGATGCTACAAGCTTGGCACACCTATTTTTGGGCAGTTTCTCCCATTCTTCTTCGCAGAACCTCTCAAGCTCCATCAGGTTGGATGGGGAGCGTCAGTTCACAGCCATTTTCAGATTTCTCCAGAGATGTTCAATCAGGTTCAAGTCTGGGCTCTGGCTGGGCCACTCAAGGACATTCACAAAGTTGTCCCGTAGTCACTCCTTTGTTATCTTGGCTGTGTGCTTATGGTCGATGTCCTGTTGGAAGATGAATCTTCGTACCAGTCTGAGGTCCAGAGTGCTCTGGAGCAGGTTTTCATCAAGGATGTCTCTGTACATAGCTGCATTCATCTTTCCCTCGATCCTGACTAGTCTCCCAGTTCCTGCCGCTGAAAAACATCCCCACAGCATGATGCTGCCACCACCATGCTTCACTGTAGGGATGGTATTGGCCAGGTGATGAGTGGTGCCTAGTTTCCTCCAGACATGACGCTTCCCATTCAGGCCAAAGAGTTCAATCTTTGTTTCATCAGACCAGAGAATTTTGTTTCTTATGGTCTGAGAGTCCTTCAGGTACCTTTTGGCAAACTCCAGCAGAGATGGTTGTTCTTCTGGAAGGTTCTCCTCTCTCCACAGAGAAATGCTGGAGCTCTGTCAGAGTGACCATCGGGTTCTTGGTCACCTCCTTGACTAAGGCCCTTCTCCCCCGATCACTCAGTTTGGCCGGGCGGCCAGCTCTAGGAAGAGTCCTAGTGGTTCCAAACTTCTTCCATTTATGGATGATGGAGGCCACTGTGCTCATTGGGACCTTCAATGCTGCAAAAATTTTTCTGTACCCTTCCCCAAATCTGTGCCTCGATACAATCCTGTCTCGGATAGACAGGTGTGTGCCTTTCCAAATTATGTCCAATCAACTGAATTTACCACAGGTGGACTCCAATCAAGTTGTAGAAACATCTCAAGGATGATCAGTGGAAACAGGATGCACCTGAGCTCAATTTTGAGTGTCATGGCAAAGGCTGTGAATACTTATGTACATGTGATTTTTTTTTTCTTTTTTTTTTCGTTTTTTATTTTTAATAAATTTGCAAAGATTTCAAACAAACTTCTTTCACGTTGTCATTATGGGGGTATTGTTTGTAGAATTGAGGAAAAAAATTATGAATTTAATCCATTTTGGAATAAGGCTGTAACATAACAAAATGTGGAAAAAGTGAACCGCTGTGAATACTTTCCGGATGCACTGTATATATATATATATATATATACACTCACCTAAAGGATTATTAGGAACACCATACTAATACTGTGTTTGACCCCCTTTCGCCTTCAGAACTGCCTTAATTCTACGTGGCATTGATTCAACAAGGTGCTGAAAGCATTCTTTAGAAATGTTGGCCCATATTGATAGGATAGCATCTTGCAGTTGATGGAGATTTGTGGGATGCACATCCAGGGCACGAAGCTCCCCTTCCACCACATCCCAAAGATGCTCTATTGGGTTGAGATCTGGTGACTGTGGGGGCCATTTTAGTACAGTGAACTCATTGTCATGTTCAAGAAACCAATTTGAAATGATTCGAGCTTTGTGACATGGTGCATTATCCTGCTGGAAGTAGCCATCAGAGGATGGGTACATGGTGGTCATAAAGGGATGGACATGGTCAGAAACTATGCTCAGGTAGGCTGTGGCATTTAAACGATGCCCAATTGGCACTAAGGGGCCTAAAGTGTGCCAAGAAAACATCCCCCACACCATTACACCACCACCACCAGCCTGCACAGTGGTAACAAGGCATGATGGATCCATGTTCTCATTCTGTTTACGCCAAATTCTGACTCTACCATCTGAATGTCTCAACAGAAATCGAGACTCATCAGACCAGGCAACATTTTTCCAGTCTTCAACTGTCCAATTTTGGTGAGCTCGTGCAAATTGTAGCCTCTTTTTCCTATTTGTAGTGGAGATGAGTGGTACCCGGTGGGGTCTTCTGCTGTTGTAGCCCATCCGCCTCAAGGTTGTGCGTGTTGTGGCTTCACAAATGCTTTGCTGCATACCTCGGTTGTAACGAGTGGTTATTTCAGTCAAAGTTGCTCTTCTATCAGCTTGAATCAGTCGGCCCATTCTCCTCTGACCTCTAGCATCAACAAAGCATTTTCGCCCACAGGACTGCCGCATACTGGATGTTTTTCCCTTTTCACACCATTCTTTGTAAACTCTAGAAATGGTTGTGCGTGAAAATCCAGGTAACTGAGCAGATTGTGAAATACTCAGACCAGCCCGTCTGGCACCAACAACCATGCCACGCTCAAAATTGCTTAAATCACCTTTCTTTCCCATTCTGACATTCAGTTTGGAGTTCAGGAGATTGTCTTGACCAGGACCACACCCCTAAATGCACTGAAGCAACTGCCATGTGATTGGTTGATTAGATAATTGCATTAATGAGAAATTGAACAGGTGTTCCTAATAATCCTTTAGGTGAGTGTATATATATATATCCCATATATGTAGTCAACTATTGGCAAGTAGTTAGGTTGATTCCCCTGAAAAATGTAAATACTGCAAAGCACTACAGCACTATTTCTGTCATGACAACTCTCGAAGTGTTTGGCATGATAATGGATATGACAATGTTGATATGTTTGGTCTTAGCCGAATAGATCTGCTACGCTGCTTCTGCAGAGCAAGTACAGGACTTGCTACTGCCAAAACGTATACGACACGCTGCTGTGAGCAAGACATGCTGCTGCTGTACAATAGAGCATACATTAATTACCCGTAGCAGATCTATACAGGTGGAGCTGGGGAAGGTGGAGGGTTTCTGAAAGTGCGCTGCACTGCTACATCAAATGCTGACCAAGTATTGGAAGGTTGAGCCGTGAGCTCATTGGCTACTGATACAGCAGTACCCAATCAGCTGTGCCCTATAGAGAATGATGTGACTGCAAGCAGATTGAGTTAACGACCTATCAGCCTGCGCCATCTAGAGTTTCATGACAGAACTTTGTATATGTTTTTTAGATTAATGACAGACTAGTGAAAATGCTTTGCAGTTCCAGTTGATGCTGGTACGTACTTCACCTTTAAAAGTTCCAAGAATACAGTAGCATTTAATTATCTTTAAAAAAACATTGAGTGACATCAGAATGCTTTTAGTTTTAGGCCAGTGCTGCTTTTATCAAATTATAATATTGTCAGTGTATTGATATTGATCAATATTGTTTCCTCACATCCCATTTAAAGTTTTTAGTCCATTGGGCAAAAGCCTTTCGCATCCTGAAATGCAATTATAGATCTGCATTATTTTATGTGTTACTGGTACAGTGCTGATGACTGATAAACTGTTAGGAGAAATGATCTCTCATCAGTGATGTAACATTCAAACAAGTTCACTTCTGAGAACAGTTTCTCTCTCCACTATTGATAATGCTTCTACTAACTTTATTTTTTTTTTTTCCCATAAAAGTTATATTATCAGTATACCTGTTTCCTTAATTTTGACCTTTTTGCCTTTTAGGGGAAAAAAGTTTAATTCCAATTTTTTATGTCATTTCCACCACATCTCAAATGATGTATTGTGTTTAATAGCATTCTAAACATTTTTGGGATAAAATGTCAAAATCTTTTGTCTTACTAAGGCAATAGCCGGCATTTTATAGACATTTTATGCATCAAATTATACTTTAATTCAGCATGGATGGATACATTAAATTCAATGAAAAGTTCTTTTGAACTTTCTATTCATCAAAAATCGAGGGGAAAATGTATCATGGTTTCCACAAAAATATTAAGGAGCACAACTGTTTTCTACACTGATGATAATAATAAATGTTTCTTGAGCAGCAAATCAGTATGAATGATTTCTGAAGGATCATGTGACACTGAAGACTGGAGTAATGATGCTGAAAATTCAGCTTTGATCACAGGAGTAAATTACATTTTACAATATTTTAGAAAAAAGTTTATTTTAAAATGTAATAAAATTACACTTTTTTTGATCATTAAATGCAGCCTTGGGGACAGACAGATATCTTTCCAAAAATATTTTTAAAAAATCTTACTGACCCAAAACTTTTCAACAGTAGTGTACACACAATTAAAAAATTATTTCATAATCAAATCTGACTTCAGAATTGTAAGATAGAAAGTTGCAATTAACTTTTTTATTAAGTTTACTCCATGGCAGAAACAAGCTTCCATATGTTTCTCACAAAAAAATATCACATTACAGAAGGCATTTGTTTTGCAAACACTTTTCACATTGACTTGAGCTCCACACCTCATTAGTGTATTCATACTCAACAGTGTATTCTTAATAATAAAGAAGTAGTGGAACTATTATATACTAGCCATTTTTTTTCACATTTTCTAAGAATCCAGCAGCCTCACACAGAATTGAAGCAATCTAGCAAAAAAATCACACATGACTTGAGCCAGTTGTGAAAATGAAAATGCCCGTTGCCTTTAACTAACTCTTACTGGGTTGTAGCAAACATCTCTTAGACTAAAAATCACTCATTCAATAAATCTTGATGACATTCAGTGATCCCTGCATGCATGCATTTACTATCTCCTCATGCAATATAGTCTACTTGGAGTGTTTGTTACCTTAGCAACAGGTTTCACAGCATTGCAACCAAGCGGCAACCTCCCCCAGTTTCTCTTGAAGCCAATACGGAAGTGACTTAAACTGCAATTCATCGACTGGCCGCTAGAGACAGGCTCCAAAAGGGAGCATAATCTCATTGAGCCCCATGTTAAAATGCCCAACTTTACAGCATAAAAAAACATGTTTACAGCCTGGTACAAATTGTGGTTTTGGTCTATATAGCTAATTTTGCCCTTCATGACAGCTGTGAGGGGGGTGAATTTTTGTATAACTCATTCGTTTACATTATATAAAGCCTTAAAGTTCTGCATAATTAAGGGCGTGGCCACTTTGAGTGACAGGTGGATTGTCGTTTGTCTGCTGTCTGTTAGTCATCAAGTCACCTCAGCTCCACCCACGTCCCGCCTCTTTGCCCATTTTCAGTTATCCGGGTGTGACGCACGGTGATGACTAACAGCTGCCAAGATGGCAACGGCCACTCGACCCTACTTTACGCTTCAAAACTGCTCTTCAGAATCCTATGGGTGACGTCACGGACACTATGTCCATATTTTTTTACAGTCTATGATTGCAATCAACAATTGGAAACCTGCATCACTGCCACAGAGCTATTAGCTGTAGGGAAACACACACGGCACAGGCTGTGAAAGAGCATTTACACACACTCTACAATTGATTTTGTCATCAGTGCCTTAATGATGTGCATTTAAGCATTTAAAAATATATTTTTTCCCTTCATAGATTTCAATACAAGAAAATATATTCATGTCACATTTGAAAAAAAAAAAAGTATTTGTTGTTATAATACATTAATATACACCCTGCCATGCTGCAAAAAATGTTCAGGAATAGTGTGAGGAATATGTCAAAGAGTTAAAGGTGTTGCCTAGGCCAGGTGGTTTTAATGTTGCGGCTGATCAGTGCATTTTAGAATGTAATTTTTCACATTTTAAATGGTGGATTCAAAATCTAGTTTTGATCTCTAGTAGGCTATTCCATCCACATTTGCATTTAGCCTAAATGCAGGCTACTGTAAGATTGGAAATGTATTTTCTTGCCCCTGAAATATATTTTGGTAGGCTATATGAAAATTGAAGCTAAATTTATTTTCAATTTCAAAAATATAGGCTATTATTTCATTATGCTTCACTGTGTACAACATATACACTCACCTAAAGGATTATTAGGAACACCATACTAATACTGTGTTTGACCCCCTTTCGCCTTCAGAACTGCCTTAATTCTACGTGGCATTGATTCAACAAGGTGTTGAAAGCATTCTTTAGAAATGTTGGCCCATATTGATAGGATAGCATCTTGCAGTTGATGGAGATTTGTGGGATGCACATCCAGGGCACGAAGCTCCCGTTCCACCACATCCCAAAGATGCTCTATTGGGTTGAGATCTGGTGACTGTGGGGGCCATTTTAGTACAGTGAACTCATTGTCATGTTCAAGAAACCAATTTGAAATGATTCGAGCTTTGTGACATGGTGCATTATCCTGCTGGAAGTAGCCATCAGAGGATGGGTACATGGTGGTCATAAAGGGATGGACATGGTCAGAAACAATGCTCAGGTAGGCCGTGGCATTTAAACGATGCCCAATTGGCACTAAGGGGCCTAAAGTGTGCCAAGAAAACATCCCCCACACCATTACACCACCACCACCAGCCTGCACAGTGGTAACAAGGCATGATGGATCCATGTTCTCATTCTGTTTATGCCAAATTCTGACTCTACCATCTGAATGTCTCAACAGAAATCGAGACTCATCAGACCAGGCAACATTTTTCCAGTCTTCAACTGTCCAATTTTGGTGAGCTCGTGCAAATTGTAGCCTCTTTTTCCTATTTGTAGTGGAGATGAGTGGTACCCGGTGGGGTCTTCTGCTGTTGTAGCCCATCCGCCTCAAAGTTGTGCGTGTTGTGGCTTCACAAATGCTTTGCTGCATACCTCGGTTGTAACGAGTGGTTATTTCAGTCAAAGTTGCTCTTCTATCAGCTTGAATCAGTCGGCCCATTCTCCTCTGACCTCTAGCATCAACAAGGCATTTTCGCCCACAGGACTGCCGCATACTGGATGTTTTTCCCTTTTCACACCATTCTTTGTAAACTCTAGAAATGGTTGTGCGTGAAAATCCCAGTAACTGAGCAGATTGTGAAATACTCAGACCGGCCCGTCTGGCACCAACAACCATGCCACGCTCAAAATTGCTTAAATCACCTTTCTTTCCCATTCTGACATTCAGTTTGGAGTTCAGGAGATTGTCTTGACCAGGACCACACCCCTAAATGCATTGAAGCAACTGCCATGTGATTGGTTGATTAGATAATTGCATTAATGAGAAATTGAACAGGTGTTCCTAATAATCCTTTAGGTGAGTGTATTTAGCATATATTTAAAACATTTTTACCAGAATTTATGTATTTGTTCGCCGTATGGGATGCAGCACCTTAAAAATTGCCTGAATATGCATGTATATTTTTAAAGGATACATATTTTCAGAAATATGTTCTGGTAAAACTTAAGCACTATTAATCGTAGCGTGATTATTTACGCTGTGGGGAAAAATGAAAAGGCCTAACATAGAAATTAAGTTAGTGACAGGCACTAAGAAACATTGCTTCATGAAACTTGGAATCATTTACAAATCTTTTGTTTCGTATCAGTAGGTGTGTACGACTTGAAGCGGACCCATACACCGATCAAACACACCTAGGCTGCGTCCGAGTAGGTTATTAATGGGCCATTCTACAGAATTGGTGCAAACTGCTGTCCCATATCCAAAAAACACATTTGAAAAGCATTTAATTATTCAAATCTTAGATGTTTACTAAGATCCTTCAATTATCTAATGAAATCCACAATAATATTTTAAATATCAGTAAGCTTTATATATATAAAATCATTATTTATTGGGTACTTTCAACTGGGAGGTGGCTGTCCCAAACTCTAACCTCTAAATTTCAACTTGAACATTTTTTTTGCTATTTTTTCCATTCTTGTTTTTAAACATATCTTTTTGATTAAAAAAAAAAATTAAGTTAAAAAAAAAAATTATTTTATATAATATTTTATTTTTAAATCATGAAACTTTATGTAAATTCTGTGTGTAACTTTAAGGAATGTCACTACCAAACTCATTTTTTCTGCGATTTAAGAAAACTTTTTTGGATGTTATTCCATGAAATTTACTTTGTAATTTGTAACCTCATCACATTACAATTACTTAAAGGTGCAGTCCATGATACTAGCGAAGGGTTGTTAGGTTGTTGTCAGTAATGTTAATTTCTATGATTAATTTGACAGGGAAAATGACATAAAATACCAACATGCCTAAAAAAAAAAGAAAAACTACAGAAGAGTGACAGAGAGAATACAAACAAAGGTTGAGGGAAGAGCCAAGGAAAAATTATTCTGAAATTAATGTTTTATGTAAGCACACACACACACACACACACACTCTCACACTCACTCACTCACTCACTCACACACACACACTCACTCACTCACTCACTCACTCACTCACTCACTCACTCACTCACACACACTCTCACACACACACTCACTCACTCACTCACTCACATTCACTCACACACTCACTCATTCACTCACACTCACTCATTCACACACTCTCACACACTCACACTCACTCACTCACTCACATTCACTCACACACTCACTCATTCACTCACACTCACTCATTCACACAGGTTGTTGTCAGTAATGTTAATTTCTATGATTAATTTGACAGGGAAAATGACATAAAATACCAACATGCCTAAAAAAAAAAAGAAAAACTACAGAAGAGTGACAGAGAGAATACAAACAAAGGTTGAGGGAAGAACCAAGGAAAAATTATTCTGAAATTAATGTTTTATGTAAGCACGCACACACACACACACACACTCTCACACTCACTCACACACACACTCACTCACTCACTCACTCACTCACACACACTCTCACACACACTCACTCACACACACTCACTCACACACACTCACTCTCACACACACTCACTCACATACTCACTCACACACACTCACTCACTCACTCACATTCACTCACACACACTCACTCACTCACTCACATTCACTCTCACACTCACTCACTCTCACACACACTCACTCACATTCACTCACACACACTCACTCACTCTCACACATACTCACTCACATTCACACTCACTCACACACACTCACTCACTCTCACACACTCACTCACACTGACTCACTCACACACACTCGCACACTCACTCAACACACACACACACACTCACTCACACACTTACTTATACACACACTCACTCACATTCACTCTCACACACTCACTCACACTCTCAACACACACACACACACGCTCACTCAACACACACACACTCACTCACACGCACACTCACTCACATTCACTCTCACACACTCACTCACTCACACTCACTCACACTCACTCACACTCACTCACACTCACTCACACTCACTCATTCACACACTCTCACACACTCACACTCACTCACTCACTCACTCACATTCACTCACACACTCACTCATTCACACAGGTTGTTGTCAGTAATGTTAATTTCTATGATTAATTTGACAGGGAAAATGACATAAAATACCAACATGCCTAAAAAAAAAAAGAAAAACTACAGAAGAGTGACAGAGAGAATACAAACAAAGGTTGAGGGAAGAACCAAGGAAAAATTATTCTGAAATTAATGTTTTATGTAAGCACGCACACACACACACACACACTCTCACACTCACTCACACACACACTCACTCACTCACTCACTCACTCACACACACTCTCACACACACTCACTCACACACACTCACTCACACACACTCACTCACTCACTCACACATACACTCACTCTCACACACACTCACTCACATACTCACTCACACACACTCACTCACTCACTCACATTCACTCACACACACTCACTCACTCACTCACATTCACTCTCACACTCACTCACTCTCACACACACTCACTCACATTCACTCACACACACTCACTCACTCTCACACATACTCACTCACATTCACACTCACTCACACACACTCACTCACACACACTCACTCACTCTCACACACTCACTCACACTGACTCACTCACACACACTCGCACACTCACTCAACACACACACACACACTCACTCACACACTTACTTATACACACACTCACTCACATTCACTCTCACACACTCACTCACACTCTCAACACACACACACACACGCTCACTCAACACACACACACTCACTCACACGCACACTCACTCACATTCACTCTCACACACTCACTCACTCACACTCACTCACACTCACTCACACTCACTCACACTCACTCATTCACACACTCTCACACACTCACACTCACTCACTCACTCACTCACTCACATTCACTCACACACTCACTCATTCACACAGGTTGTTGTCAGTAATGTTAATTTCTATGATTAATTTGACAGGGAAAATGACATAAAATACCAACATGCCTAAAAAAAAAAGAAAAACTACAGAAGAGTGACAGAGAGAATACAAACAAAGGTTGAGGGAAGAACCAAGGAAAAATTATTCTGAAATTAATGTTTTATGTAAGCACACACACACACACACACACACTCTCACACTCACTCACTCACTCACACTCACTCACTCACACACACACACTCACTCACTCACTCACTCACACACACTCTCACACACACTCACTCACACACACTCACTCACTCACACACACACTCACTCACTCTCACACACACTCACTCACATACTCACTCACACACACTCACTCACTCACTCACATTCACTCACACACACTCACTCACTCACTCACTCACACACTCACTCACATTCACTCACATTCACTCACACAAACTCACTCACTCTCACACATACTCACTCACATTCACACTCACTCACACACACTCACTCACTCTCACACACTCACTCACACTGACTCACTCACACACACTCGCACACTCACTCAACACACACACACACTCACTCACACACTTACTTATACACACACTCACTCACATTCACTCTCACACACTCACTCACACTCTCAACACACACACACACACACTCACTCACACGCACACTCACTCACATTCACTCTCACACTCACTCACTCACACTCACTCACTCACTCACTCACACTCACTCACTCACTCACACTCACTCATTCACACTCTCACACACTCACACTCACTCATTCACACACTCTCACACACTCACTCACTCACACTCACTCATTCACACACTCTCTCACTCACACACACACTCACTCACATTCACTCACACACTCACTCACACTCACTCACACACTCACTCACACTCACTCACTCACACTCACTCATTCACACACACTCACTCTCACACACTCACTCACACACTCACTCACACACTCATTCACACACACTCACACACACACTCACTCACTCACGCTCACACACACTCACTCACACACTTACTTATACACACACACTCACTCACATTCACTCTCACACACTCACTCACACTCTCAACACACACACTCACACACTTACTTATACACACACTCACTCACTCACATTCACTCTCACACACTCACTCACACTCTCAACACACACACACACACACTCACTCAACACACACACACTCACTCACACACTTACTCACACGCACACTCACTCACATTCACTCTCACACACTCACTCACTCACACTCACTCACTCACATTCACTCTCACACTCACTCACTCACACACTCTCACTCACTCACTCACTCACTCACATTCACACTCACTCACATTCACTCACACACTCACTCACACTCACTCACTCACACTCACTCATTCACACACTCACTCACACACACTCACTCACACACTCACTCACACACTCACTCATTCACACACTCACACACACACTCACTCACGCTCACACACTTACACTTACTCACACACTCACTCACTCACACTCTCTCACTCTCTCTCTCTCTCTCTCTCTCTCACTCACACACACACACACACACACAGACAGTTCAGTGGTTCTGGAGATTTATCTGAATAACTCATAAGCAAAATGTTGGTGACATTGTTCATATTTTATATATCTGAGATGTAGAAATGGACAATCATTTGGGAAGTTATGAAGAAACATAATTACAAAAAAAATTAAACATGAAAGAGTGGAATGAGGTTATATTTGTTCCTTGATTTACTGTAATTTTAGACTATAGATGGAATCCATATTATATGACATTGTTAAGGGAGACCATTTTGTACACTAGAATAATTATGTCTGTTGCAATGGACATTTTGTGAAAATAAAACAAAGTGGTTCTGAAACAATCTACATTGTAAGATGTTTTTTTAGGTAGAAAAATCTATGTGCATACCTCTTCACTTGCACCTCAAGACCCAAAATATAGAATAGCTCTAGGTGTTCTTATCAGATATTTACTGTGCTGATTGCATATGTGCAACATAGTAAGTTATTTGTATTGACATAAAATGTTGACAGTCTGATTCAGCCATGGCAAACTAAGTATTGTGGTAACTACCAAAACATTACTGTCACTACCGAAAATGTGCAGTCACGACCAAAACATGGGATGTTTTGTCAAAATAAAGTATATTGAACTATCAACTAAGATGTTATGATAGTGTTTGGTTCAATGCATATTCAAACTAATAAATCCTTAACTTTGAAATCAGTATGATAAACTTTATGCCTTCTACAAAGAAAGATTGGATTCAAAATACAACAAATCTCATAAATTACACTTAAAATATTATTAAAAGGGTCATGAACTGAGAAATCAAATTTTCCTTGAGCTTTTGACATATAAGAGGTCATCATACTATAAGAATATCCTGTAAGTTTCAGAACTGAAAACTTCCTTGTTAGTCCAATAAAAGCTTTTATTGACACCAGGCCCAGCAAACCACAGGTTTTTCAAAGTGGGGATCTATGACGTCAAAGGGAGGCAAGCACCCCCTCTGCAGAAGAAGATCTACTTCATCACTGCCTGTTTAGCCCCGCCCACCGATTCACGCATGACATGCAATAGAATAGGTAGCCTAAAAGTAACATAGGCCTACGTGGTGTTAAACCAGATCGAGCTACCAAACAATAAACATGCCGTTGAGGATTACAAAATATTGTGCAGTGCCTGGGCTCGACAGTAATGCAACATGTAAGTAACTGTTAATTCTAATGCCTGATCTGAAATGTAATGATTCATGTACAATAAGATGTTCTTTGTCTGTGTCAGTAAATCAAACCAGTGACTAAACGTCAACTTGCGTTGTTTCTCTTAGTAGGATGAAAATAATCTGTTATTTAATGGTGAATAAATTCTATAAAGAAAGCGATCAAAGAACGCTCCCTTGGTAATCGCTGGAGCTGTCAATCAAACAGCGCGAGTTTATCAGTGACTGAGTTCTGGACTCGCGCCAAAACTCCCGTTTTATTCAGCGAATCTCTTAACTATATCACGTTTGCAGTGTTAGTTATGATGAAAGCACTCGTTAGTGTACAGAAACTGAGTTGCAATGACAAGATCAAGCTTTCATGAGCTCAACATGTCTGTGATCGGCTACAATGTTCATCTCTGCAACCTTTCATGCCACGATCTAAATATAATGCCATAGATCTAAATGTAATGCAACACTTTTCACGATTAGTTAACCATGAGAGCTGTAATAGTAAAAACATGCTAAAAGAGAGAGTAATACTTAGCTATTTCAAATGGAAAGACGTTAGCCAATCACAGCAGTGGGCGTTTACACTGAACTCTCACAGCAGACACGCCCCTTAAAACAGAGCCTTCAGAGCAGAGGGCTAAAATCAGGGTAGGAAAAATGCCTTTTATTTATAAATTATGACAATTTTTGATGTAAAAAGCATTCTAACATTATAAGTGCACCCCAGGAAACATCATAAAACAATAAAACAACGCAGTTCATGAATTCAAATTTTAACCTGTAAAAACATTTTTTAAAAATATAAAATATATATATTTACAAGATAGATGTAAACAAAATCTTAATAGGTCATTATAAGCCTTCTTAATAAATTGTATATTATTGTGTTTTGGTAGTGACAAATTTGGGGAGAATGAAAATATTCCAGCATTTTCTGAAAATACAATATGAGAATTAACTGCACAATTACTAGAAATGTGTACCTTGGATATTGCATACATGCAAAATTTGTGGAAAAAAATTAAACAATTTCAAGATGTTTCCAACTCTGACATTGCACCAATTCTGTAGAATGACCACCATCGCTAAAAGCTGTGTTGTCATATAATGTGAATGTGTTTATATGAATGTAATCTAGACGTACTACATTCGCCATATAGTCATTATTATGTGACTTACCAGCATCAGTTGCATTGCTTACCCTCCTTTCACAAATCCTCTCCCGTGGCCTCATGGGATAGTAAAGTGTCCATCCTATGCACACTTCAGAATCTCGCTGAAAATAGTAGGTCATCTGGGTAGTTTTTGTCTACTCTTTTATGAGTACTGTGAATTGGGACATAATTCTTTTGTAACATACTGTTTTGCACCTATTGCGATTTCGGATGCATTGCAGCCCTACTGTCTCGCCAAGTCACGTGATTTCAGAAAACAAGGCTTCGTTAGGTCATAATGTTTTCGAACCTTGATTTCGAATCATTTCAAAATTCCGATGGTTCGTCGCTAGACTCTGGTGAACCTAATGTAGGTTCGTTTTTAATTAATTTAATGAATTGTAATATTTATATAATACAAAAATGAAAATGATTGAAATGATTCTAATTGACCTAGTTTGAAAAAACCCGGCCTAATAACACAAAACAAAGACTACAAATTAATAAAACAAATGTTTAAATGTCCTTTATATTTAATGGTATTTTAATTAGTAGATTACATCTAATAGATTATTGCATTTACACCGTTTTGACCAGCAGGTTTCGCCAGCTTTGGTGTTTCGAGCGCTTCGAAAAAGAGCTTCGAAAGGTGTTGTTTCTCCGTCACTAGCTAAAGCTAACCACTGCTAAGAATTTACTAATATGGATGCTTGATTGATATATTTTGAAATATTGATATCACAATGACTGAAATTTTATCAAACAGTACACAACTGATTTGGAGTGAAACTATCCAGCTATTAGCTATTACAGCCTTTCTTTGATGATGTTGCAGGCGTTCCAAATGAGCGATCAACGGATATCCCGTGCTCAGGGAGTAGGGAGCAGTGAGCACTGCGTAGGGACCCTGTAAATCATTTGGAATTTTTTTTTTTTTTTTTTTTTTTACAGTTTAAGTTTGGAGCTCACCTACTAATGTTTTTTTTTTTATTATTTACTTCTTTTTTTTTTAATGCTAGAACAACAACATAAGAACATTAAGGGAATACATACAAATACACAAACACAAAATAAAAGGGTACATAATTGATGCATATCCACACACATCTTACAACAAATTGAGAATAATTTCAATTTAATAATAAAAAACAAATAAAATAATTAAATAAAACAAATTTAAAAGTTATATAATTATTATAACCAAAACATAAGTTGCTAAACCTACTAATGTTTGTACTGTTGTTTTCCCTCCAAAATGATGTCACTTCCTGGATGACGATGTCATTTTGGAAACTGTTGAGTGATTCTGCCAATGTTACACACTCTTGTAGCTTTAAAGACATTTGTATCATTATTATTATTATTAAAATAACATTAAAATAACCCCCTGGAGTAGGCCTATATTGGCATTTATTTTTCATTCTTTATGGGAAAATTTCATTCATAGGCAATCATTTTAATGGTATTATCTTTTCCCTCAATTAAAACTGAATTAAACTCACTTCTAAACCAATTTTGCTTCGTAAAGAACAAAACCGCATAAGATTTCTTAAATATTATGAAGAAATATATAAAACAAATCTCAGTGGGTGCTTTCCTTGTTTATCTGTATGTTTTTGTAAGAATACATTTTGTTTCCTTGATGTTACCTTAGTAGTTCATGTTAATGTTGTTTATCATATAACTCTCAGATTTCTTTCTCTTTTCTACATGCCTTTCTTCAGTTGTTTTTTGGTATTTTCTTGTAAATGTTCTTGAAATTGTTTTAAGTCATTAATTTTTTTTTTTTTTTTTTTTTTTTTAAATATAGAACAGAATATACACTATTGCCAAAAGTATTGGGACACCCCTCCAAATCATTGAATTCAGGTGTTCCAATCACTTCCATGGCCAAAGGGGCCTTGGTGTATAATCTATATTATTATAAATAATAATAATAATAATAATAATAAAGGAATTGAATAATTAAAGGGTTAAAAGGGATTTAAGAGAATAAATAAATAAGAATGGTAATACGTTCTAGGTCTAATTGTAGTAGGCTAATGAAGTAATCAATTTAAACGATTTGCAAATAATATTTTATTTTAAAATGTGCACCAATTCACTCTTATTCGTATGTCTAATGCTAAATGTAAACGTTTTTTTGCCTCGTCGTCACATTCATGAATTAGGTTACATGAATCATGATCGCATTTTTTCAATTCAAAACGGCGAAATTTCATAAAAAGTTGAGTAGTTTGCATCACTAGATAGTCTATTACTGTAGGTAGCTGAACATTTCTATCATAAAACAGTTGACTAAGACTTGCATCTACTTACATCTTTCCACGAACTCTCGTTGCGTTGGGACCCTTTTACAGTCTATGGTTGTGACAGTGACAGTATGACAGTAAGACCCGCCTTCTTTGATTTGATTGGCCATCTCGATCATTTTGACATTGACGAGCGCTGTTAGACCACTGAGGTAGAGCAGCCTAATTAATTAAAAAATTAATCAGCCTAAAAATTTAACTTTTAAATTTTTTTTTGTCATACTAAAAATAATCATCTTTACTCATTCTACAATAAAAGGATAAGACAAATAAAATGAGAAAATATGAAATTATATTTTTTTTATTCATAGCCAACAATGACAGGTTAGTGTCATTGGAATTTGATGAATCCAGGTTTTTTTTTTTTTTTTTTTAATTTTCTAAGCAAACTGCATGAAACAGACAGATCAAAGGCTCTGTTTGTATGTGAGTCTTTATACAGTGGGAATTTCTTAAATGTTTTAATCTTTTTAAAAGGAAAAGGTAACCTTGATCTGTTTGTCCAGGCACTTGTGAATTTTGAATGAAACATACAATAACCTCCAGTTCAATGAACAGATTAAAAGCAAGAGGGGGAAAAAAAAAAAGACACACCAGAAAATTTGCAATAGCTTTTAATGTGAGGAAAATATTGTGTCTTCTATTTTGAGACCAGATCAATGATAAATAAAGCATTACGTCTCAAACACATCTTACAAAATTAATCACAAATTAAACATTTTCAGAATTTTACATTTAAACACGTTACACAAAATATTTACATAATATTAGTTATTCCTTTTTTTATTTAGCAAGAAAACATATGTAGTAAATGTACAAATGAAACCTTACTGTTAAAAAAAAAAAAAAAAAAAGAAAAAAAAAAAATGAAACTATACTCCTGAGAAAAAATGCTGGGTTATATTTTAGTGCACACCATTTCTTTAAGGCTAAGCAACTTCAATTTACATTTATGCGTTTATGAAAAATGTCAACAATATACTGCCTGAATTGAGTTTTCCCTGTCGCTTTGTTCCTGAGGGCAAAATTGTCACCGACAGTTCTGTAAGGCCATAGGCACCATTTTCCTTAAATTACAAATCAATAATTCCCTTTGCGCATATGACGAAATAATAATTCCTGCATTGCATCACTGTGTCTCCTCTGACATCAAGTTATGTAAATCCATAGAGGAGCTTTCAATTATAAAATGCGTCTCTGCTGCCCCCTCATGGTGGAGTTAAGTCAATGCAGGTGAAAACTGCAACGCAAACCTGCACAAATGGGACTTTAAGAGCATGTACTGCTTAAAAAAAATAAAAATAAAAAATGTTCTTAGACCAATAAATAACTCCTAACAAAATCAGGCCAACAAAACTTCTAGCTGAACAAAAGCCTGTATGCGTGAATGGTGAATAGTCATGTATAATGAAATGTGGACACTTTGAGTGCAAAAACGGGGTGTTAAAAGTATTATTATTGACATTTAGATGATACGGTGCATTCGGTCCACAAGGGTGAATGTATAGGCTAGGTACATTATCCTGTGTGGATGTTTATCTGTGTTACCTGTCCAGCAGGTAGCTTTAAATATCCTCCAGGAGTCTATGATTCATAAAGTATTTACAGCTCATCCTTCCTGCTAAAGTCATGAAGTATTAAATGCAGAAGGATAAGACAATCTCAAACTAGCATGAAATGCCTTGGTTTGTTATACAATGCCCCCCCCCCAAAAAAAAATGTCCTTAGGGCATTATCTTTGGAATGCTAATGAAAAATTTATTGTCATCTTCGGAGAAACAAGTGAATGGTGTTAAAGTGCTCAGTGGCATTTCAAAGATGGGACTCCTTCGTTTAAATGTTAAAACTGTGATTAAATTTTAAAATTGTCATTCTTGTGTGCAATGAGCCGAAATGATTTCTCTTTCTAAAAAGTTGGCCAATAAGGGAAGCTACAATTATTTACATTTTTTTGTGTTTTCTAAAACTTCTGGTGGAACAATTGATTTGTAAATGAGTGCTGACAACTGCGACACTGAAATTCAGACAATCTGTGCATTTTAACAATGTATGGGAAGATGGGATTTATCTGATAAACAAACATTTGAAAGCAAGTGCAAATCTAAGACTAGAAATTTGCTCTTTGGGTCAGTCTTACAGTAAACATGTCCACGTCACATTTATCCCCCCCAGAAAATAATAATATAAGTAAATTATATATATATATATATATATATATATAT
Organism: Coreius guichenoti; assembly: GCA_039654105.1. Classification (NCBI taxonomy): domain Eukaryota; kingdom Metazoa; phylum Chordata; class Actinopteri; order Cypriniformes; family Gobionidae; genus Coreius; species Coreius guichenoti. Next base: position 45,704,448 of record CM077168.1, read on the forward strand.
ATATATATATATATATATGTGTGTGTGTGTGTGTGTGTATGTGTGTGTGTATGTGTGTGTATGTATCTATATCAATACACACATGCACACATTACAGTAATAAGACTTTGGGGGTAAATGTGTTAAACTGTTATTAAAATAATGGAATTATTCTAAAAATAAAAAAAATAAAAAATAAAAAACTTAAAAATAAAATGAAAAAAAAAGGCTTCATTTTGCTTAAAGAATGAGTTCACTTTAAAATGAAAATTAGCCCATGATTTACTCACCCTCAAGCCATTCTAGGTGTATATGACATTCTTCTTTCAGATGAACACAGTCGGAGTTATATTAATAAATATCCTGACGCTTCCAAGCTTTATAATGGCAGTGAATGGGGCTCACGAGTTTGAAGCCCAAAAAAGTGCATCCATCCTTCATAAAATGTACTCCACACAGCTCCGGGGTGTTAATAAAGGCCTTCTGAAGCGAAGCGATGGGGTTTTGTAAGAAAAATATAAATTTTTAAAACTTTATAAAGTAAAATATCTATAAAACCACCTTCCGTATTCAACTTACGAAGAAAGTGTAACGCCTCTCGCAGTTAAAAACGCTTACGCTACGTCTGACGTCATACGCACTTTTTTGGGCTTCAAACTCGTGAGCCCTGTTCACTGCCATTACAAAGCTCGGAAGCGTCAGGATATTTATTAATATAACTCCGATTGTGTTCATCAGAAAGAAGAATGTCATATACACCTAGGATAACTTGAGGGTGAGTAAATCATGGGGTAATTTTCATTTTAAAGTGAACTAATCCTTTAAGCAAAATGTTTATTTTGGGGTGTAATATGACCTGGATATGTTTTGTGTGATTTATTACATTTTAAAAATGTAAGATGAACTATAAACTGCGGTATGCCTAAACGTGAAGAGGGCACTTTGGGAGATGATTTGATAGAAAGTCCATGAGAGGGAATGATGTGGACAGAAGGGATGATGGGTAAATCAGCAGAAGAAGATCTCTCCGTCCATAGGAGGCTCCGCCAGGGGCAACAGATGTGATGCTGTAGACAAAAACCAGCAGGATTTGAGAACCACAATAAATACAGACATCACTCTCATTGTAACGAACATCTGAGATTGATACATTCACTTGTTCAGTATGTGCAAAGACCTTCTAATGCAAACCCCCTTCCTCCTGACAAATCATTTTGCAATTTAAATGGAAATGTGTGACGTTCTGCATCAGAGAACTTGTTACCAATTCCAGTCAGAACGGATATGGAGGTTGTGATTTGCAGGCTAACTGAATTAATTCTTTATCATTATCTCTATTGAATTAGTGCATGCGAGTTCATTGTTCACCTGCATCCTGAGGAGACTGGCTTTTGCTCTTCTTCTTCTTTTTGTCCTTTTTTTCCTTTGATGAAGCCAGCTGAAGCAATCGTGTGGGCATCTGGTTTTGACCCTCTATGCTCTGAGTTTTGCCGCCCAGGGAGAAGAGGCTGCGGCCCTTCTGTTTGGAGTCCATCCTGGACAAAGAGTTCTTCCTGGGGCTGGACGATAACTCGGCCTCCCAGATCTCTCGCTCTATGGAGCTGCTGCTCTGGAGCTTTAGGGAGTCCTCTGATGTGCTGGACGGGGTGCGCTGAAGCCGAGCCTGTGGAATAAATTATATGTTATGAGTTAAAACTCAAATCAGAATGGGATCAGAAAATGACACAAGCATCACAAGTCAGAGTGTCAAAGCATGCATGCTATTTGTTAGACTGTCTGGAAGGGAAGCACTCAAAACAGCAAGCTCCAAACGAATCGACTGGCTTTACGTAACTTCCGTTAGTCGGAACGCAGATTTCTTTTAAGCCTGCCAGGAAAAGATTATTATTTGAAGAACAGACTCACTATTATAAAAAATTTGGAAGATACAATAATTATTTTCATGTTACAGCCATAAATGGTTTTGAATTGCTTGAAATATGATTGAAATCACTTGAGGGAAATACAGTTAAGTGCAACATGTGTTAAGTTAAGTGCTACATATAATTATGGGAACATTATAAATGTTTGCTTTGGACATGGCTTTTAATGTTGACACTTGTTTTTGTAATCAAAAATTTTGGCTCTCAAAAATTATATACAAATTTGGATTTACTGGCCAATATATCGGTTATCGGCTTTCAAATATAAAGAATTATCGGTTATCGTATCGGCCAAAATTTGCATCCCTAATCCTAATAATTCTGATCATATATATATATATATATATATATATATATATATATATATATATATATATATATATACACACACACACACACACACATATACACACACACACACATACACATATATACATATATATACATATATACATACAATGTATTCTGCTTCTCTAATTTGTAGTATTTTCTAGGATACATGTTTTTATCTCACAAATATAAAATAACGTCTTGTTCACTCTGCATTTTATGACGATAATCAAAAGTTTGTCACCGTGAGAATGGTTCATTGTTAAATCAAGTTTAAAATTAGACCTTTCTTAATTCATCCAATTTTATTCAGTCATGCACACGGTAAAATTTTTGGAATTTCTTAAATGACTGTCACAAACAATTCCTCAAAACAAAAATATTTTTGGTTGCTCCCAACACCAGAAAAAAATAAGATAAAATACTGCAGTAAAAAGATAATGGTCGGATATTTATTCGGAGTGATAAATAATGATTGATGAGTAATACGCTGATGAAATGAGGGCAAAAACCCTGCTTGAATGTGCAGTTCAAGCCTCACCTCCACCTCCCGGAGGTGCTCCACTCTCTCCAGCTCCCTCTGCATCTGCTCTCTCTCCCTCTCCAGCCTCCTCTGAGCATCCCTCAGTCTCTCTAGATCCCTCTGATAATCCTCCTTCCTTCCCAGCAGCTCCTGCTGCGCCTCTTCTAACTCCTTGTTCCTCCTTCGCATCTCCTCCTCTCTCACATGTACCAGCACCTCCCGGTCCGTCAGTTCCCGTTCCTTCACATCCCACTCCTTTTCCTTGCGTCGCTTCTCTTCGGCGTGGGCGGCTTGCTGGCGCTGTAGAGCGGCGGCTTCCTGACGGTGCCGCTCCAAGCTGCGCTGTTTCTCCTGCTCCACCAGCGAGGGGGGACGAGAGGAGGAACGAGAGGAGGAACGGGACGGGGTGCGCTCGCTCAAGGCCTGACGCTGGTCCTCGATAAAAGTGTCCTGCTGCAGCACTACGGCCTGTAAAATTCAAGCAGAAACCATTTAAAACAAGACATTATATATAAACACACACTGTGGCTAGTATGAGGAAAGTATACAAATTTATAAATATACATTCAAGTTTTGTATAGAATCATGTATCAACACTGTATATACATGCTAACAGAATTTTATATATATATATATATATATATATATATATATATATATATATATATATATAAATAAATCTGAATATTTCAGAATTAGAATTTATATACTTGGATTTGAAAACATATTCAGATTTACAATTTATGTACTCAGGATTGACATCTATATGTTGAGATTTATAACTATTTAGTGAAATATATAAATGCATGTGCATATTACTTTTAAGCAGTAGAATTTACAAATGTCATATAGATAAATCTGAATGTATATCTATATTATTGGAAATACATTAAAAAGTACATGATCAGATTATAACTGTTACATATTAATTAATATATATATATATATATATAAAAAAATCTTTTATTCATGTATTTATACACCGACTGGCCACTTTATTAGGTACACCTGTTCAAATGCTCGTTAACGCAAATATCTAATCAGCCAATCGCATGGCAGCAACTCGATGCATGTAGACATGGTCAAGATGATCTGCTGAAGTTCAAACTGAGCATCAGAATGGGGAAGAAAGCTGATTTAAGTGACTTTGAATGTGGCATGTTTGTTGGTGCCGGGCTGGTCTGAGTATCTCAGGAACTGTTGATCTACTGGGATTTTCACGTACAACCATCTCTAGGGTTTACAGAGAATGGTCCGGAAAAGAGAAAACATCCAGTGAGCGGCAGTTCTGTGGGTGAAAATGCCTTGTTGATGCCAGAGGTCAGAGGAGAATGGCCAGACTTGTGTGAGCTGATAGAAAGGCAACAGTAACTCAAATAACCACTTGTTGCAATTGAGGTATGCAGAAGAGCATCTCTGAACACACAACACGTCAAACCTTGAAGCAGATGGGCTACAGCAGCAGAAGACACACCGGTGCCACTCCTGTCAGCTAAGAACAGGAAACTGGGGCTACAATTCACACAGGCTCACCAAAACAATAGAAGACTGGAAAAACATTGCCTGGTCTGATGAGTCTCGATTTCTGCTGCGACATTCAGGTGGTAGCGTCAGAATTTGCCGTAAACAACATGAAAGCATGGATCCATCCTTCCTTTAATCAGTGGTCAGGCTGCTGCTGCTGGTGTAATGGTGTGTGGGATGTTTTCTTGGCACACTTTGGGCCCCTTAGTACCAATTGAGCATCGTTCAAACGACACAGCCTACCTGAGTATTGTTGCTGACCATGTCTGTTACTTTATGACCACAATATCTTCTGATGGCTACTTCCAGCAGGATAACACGCCATGTCACAAAGCTCAAATCATCTCAAACTGGTTTCTTGAACATGACAATGAGTTCACTAAACTCAAATGGCCTCCACAGTCACCAGATCTCAATCCAATAGAGCACCTTTGGGATGTAGTGGAACGAGAGATTCGCATCATGGATGTGCAGCCATCAAATCTGCAGCAACTGCGTGATCCTATCATGTCAATATGGACCTAAATCTCTGAGGAATGTTTCCAGCACCTTGTTGAATCTATGCCACAAAGAATTAAGGCAGTTCTGAAGGCAAAAGGGGTCCAACCCGGTACTAGCAAGGTGTACCTAATTAAGTGGCCAATATATTTACATATGTATGTTTTTTTTGAAAGAAATTAATTTTATTTAGCAAGGACACGATCAAAAGTTGATTAAATTGATCAAAAGTGATAGTAAAGACAATAATGTGTATCAACCTCTTTAAACAGGGTTTCTATTTACCTAAGTAGACCTGGCAAACATATTATATGTTAGATAATATATTCTTTATATAAAAATAATATATTTTTTATATTAAAAAAACCCTTTTTTGAAATACACACCTGAAGTGAGGTCAGGAGTTCATGAAGGTGAGTGACACTAGTCAGGACCTGCTGTCAGGAAACAAGTTATCAGGAAAGACTGTCATTTGCTAAGTCTCACAACAGCAAGAAAAAAAATAAATAATAATAATAAATCACAAAAATACATACAACCGATTAAATCTAAAAGTAATTCAAGAAACAGCTGTTATCATCTCGACTTGTTATCCAAGTCCACTGATTCTTTGCCAGTTCAGCAAGCTAAAAACAACATACACATCCCCAAGCAGCGCTGAAGGATAACACCCTGAACTCTAAAAGAAGCATGCTCTTCTGTCTTACCTCGCTGTTTCTCTTCAGCAGGAGCAGCAGGTTGGCATTTCCTCCCTGTGGAGCAGACAAGCAGAGACTGCAGCTTTACTGAGCCCAGCTGAGAGTGTTTAATCAGCCCAGCACCTACCACAGGGCAGGCCTGAGCCCAGCACACCGCTGCTCATTACGCACATTAAAGAGTCAACCGATGCTGGGCGCTCCTAATGGACACTTATTCATTTTTCCACCCTCCACTGAGCTCCCGCTGCACTAATGACTGCCATTAGCTACAAAACCTGACAGGATATAATCACAGTGCATGTGTGTGTAGTAAAGACTAAATGACACTAGGGGGCAGTATGGGCAATATGAAACAGTTTATATAATCAGTTTATATAGATAGAATGCATACCTTTCATTATAAATGACTATTTTTAAGAAATAGTCAAACTTTTTTCGTTTCAATTGAACACGTTGTCAGCAGATATGCTGGCTAACAGGAGAACATTACAATTAATATAACTAAATGATATGTATGTGAGGATGAGGATCCATTCATTTTAAGATGTTTATCAGATGTTTGTACATACATAATTTCCTGTTTTAAACTTAATATGCTTTCCAGACTCAAGTTAAATATTGAGACTTGCATATGCATTTATAAATATATATACACACTACTGCTCATACAGTAATATTGTGAAATATTATAATTAAAAATAACTGTTCTATTTTAATACATTTTAAAATGTAATTTATGCCTTTGATGTCAAAGCTGAATTTCCAGCATCATTACTCCAGTCTTCAATGTCACATGATCCTTCAGAAATCATTCTAATATGCTGATTTACTGCTCAAGAAACATTTCTTATTATTATCAAATGTTGAAAACAGAGCAGAATTCTTTGATGAATGGAAAGTTCAAAACAACAGCATTTAATTGAAATAGAAATCCTTTGTAGCTTTATAAAAAGTGACAGTGAAGACATTTTTAAGTTAATGTGTCCTTGCTGAATAAATGTATTCATTTCTTTCAAATAAAAAAAAAAATCTTACTAACCCCAAACTATCCAGATATAACCCATAAATATCCAGATTTACAACTATGCTTTCAGACTCCATATGTAATCTACATTATTTTAGAATTATAAATAATCAGACTTACAACAATACACTCAAAATTGACATTCTGTACATTTGATTATATTATAATATATTATATTATAATACAATATTATTATATTTATACATTCAGATTCATGAACATAAATTCTGACTGGGTAAAATAGTGTTAGCTTGGACCAAAGCTAATTTCTTATTGGCTGGAGCACAGGCTTCCTACCGTCTTAAGTACACTGTCAGATTCTGTCCTCCGAAGATCTTCAGCTTCCTCTTTGTCACCATCTACAGCCACACAAACACAATGACTGTGAGCAGGATCCAATCAGCAATCAATCATGCTTTATATAAAAATAAATGCGTGACATTTCCGAAACACACTCGAAGTGGTTGACCAATCACAACACACTGGTACAGCCAAACAATCAGAGCACATTTAGCATTTCGGAAGGAGGGGCTTTATAGAGACTGGAACTAAACAGAGCGTTACTGACAGACTGGGAAGAAAGGTGCTGCAACGATGTAAAATATTTGAAAAATTATGTTTTTTGAACACTCAAACATGAAAACCTATTCTAGTCGACCCCAAAAGGCATAATAGGTCCCCTTTAATAAATGCTGTAAAAATATATTGCTCATTGTTAGTTCATGTTAGTTAAGGCATTGATTAATGTTAACAAATAAGACTTTACTGTAAAGTGTTACTGTTTTCTTAATGAAACAAATGAAAAAAAAAAGAAAAAAAAAAATCTAATCTTGTAGTAAAATAGGTACATGAAGTTGGTTTGCATGTAGTTATACAAACAATTATTAATTTCATGATGAGTACATTAAATGTCTCACATTTGCAGATGTTCATCTGGTGGCTGTCAAAACCTCCGAAGGTCTCGGCTCTTCGTGGCAGACACACAGGTCCCATGTTCCCCTGAGCGCAGGCCACCTGCTGCCCGACTGCCCCTCCCAGAGTGCTGTTCACTAGCGCCTGCAACATCTCCACTGCCACATAAACACACACATGCACGTCACTAACTGCATTACATTAAGTGAGTTACTAGTCCTGGAAGAACATTAGAGCTGGAAATGAGATGCTGCCACAGCTGCCACCAAACACAAATAACTCATAAATAACACATCAGTTTTAAGACGACAGGTGGAGAACAGCTGAAGACGCTGGTGGCGTTTCTTACCCTCTCTGAGAGCGTCTATCATGATGGGTTCCCCCTTGGTTACGTCCTCGCTGTTGGCCCTGAAGAGCATTTTGACTGACGAAGCCATGTCGTCGGATGAACCGCACATTTCACGGAAAAGCTTCATCTTCTCCAGCAGGAGTGAAACGATCTGTTCATCTTTCCTCTGGAGCATGTCTAAAAAGACAGAGGAGGTGTTGTTATCATGTGCAAATTTATCATAATTAGGGATGTTGATTCTTTTTATAAAACTAAAACCCTTTCCTGCAACATTATGTGTGTTTTTGCACTGCTACAGTATAAAAATTAACAGCGCCACGTCAAAAGAAATCATAAAAATTTAATGTAATGAGAAAACTGAAATAAGACAAAGATAATAAAACTGATGATAACCATCGTTTATGTTCCTCCCTGACTGAATGCAACAACAAACATACTGCAAAAAAAGTATTTCATAAGCAAATGACTCATCTGAATCGGTTAATTTGAACAAAATGGTCAAAAAACACTAACAAATCAGTCTCAAACTATTGAGACACTATTGAGTGTCCTATCATAAAAAAAAAAAAAAAAAAAACATTAAAACAAGTTTTCAAATGATATTGTTTTGATTAGTAGTCCCACCCTAAAGATATACATATATAGATATAAAATCATAGATTTAAAATTAAACATTATTTATTTATTAAAAATAAATTGATTACTTAAAATTAGATATTTAATCATTTAAATAATAGAAAAAAAATGGAGGGGGTGGATGGTTGGCAATTTCACTACAGAGTTTTATTTATTATATTTAAATATATAATTAATATATTTAATAATAATGTCAATATTATAATAATAATAATAATAATAATATTTTATAAAAAATTAAAAAAACTGTGTGTGTGTGTGTGTGTGTAATAAAAAAAACTATTCTAAAAAAAAATATATATACTACTACTATTTTGGGAAAAAATACAAAAATAGACAAAGAGGTATTGTAAGCTAACAGAGAGAAAGCTTCTCACCTCTCATTTCTTTAGTTTTGGTTTCGAGTAGCTTCTTGTCTTCCTCCGTTTCACTCGGGATCCCCTCATCATCGTCCTTTTCTCTGTGAACCCACAAGAGGCTGTCAAATACTCTTTTATTCCCTTTGTGAATATACATTTCCTCCAAAAACACCAACCATCCACCACTCCATTTTTTTAATCATTTCATTTTTATGTGATACATTTTATTTTCTAAACAAAAATATTATTTAATGTATCAATGGAGAGGGATGGATCAGAATATCTGGTACTCACATTGAGTGCATGGCGTCCTGAATGAGCTGCATCCAGGTGTTGCGTTCCTCTCGGGAACTGGCGTGAACCTCCACCATTTCGGGATTTGCGATGCCGGCCGTGATCAGGAAGAGGCCGCGTTCCTCGTGGGCCACCTCACGCACGATCAGCTTCTGCAGTGAGATAACAGTGGCTCGCTGGTCCTGTTGATGAGAAAAGGAAGCGTGAGACACAGAATGAGGAGGGCGGAGTGAAGGGGAACGAACATGCAGGGAGAGAAAGAGAGATCAGAGAGATGGAAAGTAGGAAAGAGGAGGAGAGAAAAACGGGCTAATTCAACTAAACATCAACATATTTTACACTGGAAACAAAAACTACAGTAATACATTGTGTTTGCTATTCTGAACCAATCTCTAAACCTAAGTATTAAACTTAATGCACCATTTGTATTTTACGGATATCCAATATAATCTTGTGGTTTGATGATGAGGCCAGCTTATCCCGTTATATTCCCATTATCAATTTCCCCCAGTCATATGGTCATATTTTACAAAAACTATTTCTTCAGAAATTAGGTCAAATTAAACGTGTTCTTCGCCAAATGCAAAGCACAGGTCTATTTAGGAAGTCAGTGTTGAAATGAATCCAAAATAACAGAGGATACTTTTGTTCTGACTGTATCATGGAACAGAGTGAGAAATTTCCTAGTTTTCAAAGTAAAGGGTTTGTAAAAACATCATGAACAAAGAAAGCTATGAAGAATCTTAATAGAAGCACATTATAAAAAATATGGGTAACACTACTATAAGGTTTCATTTGTAAACAGTAGTTTACAACATTAATTAACGAACAACGAATGAACAGTACTTCTACAGCATTTATTTATCGTAGGTCAGGTAAAATTTAACATATACTTATACATTTTTAAAATATAAAATGTATCTGTTAAGATTAGTTAATGCACCATGGACTAACATGAATACATTTTATTTCTATTAACTAACATTAACAAAGATTAATAAATGCTGTAAAAAAAAAAAAAAAAATGTAGTGCTAATTTATATGTCATAGTTCATTTTAGCTAATGAATTGAAGGTTCTGTATGTAATTATTATTTTTTATTTTTTTTACTGTACTAACGCATAAAAATGCCATAATATGTTTGCAGATATTAAGGAAACATGCTAAGTTCACATACTTGTTTCTCTGAAAAACAATGCTACAGCCAGTTATTTTACTTTGAAATGCACGTTCCGTGTCAGAATGTCTGTTTTTGTTTTAGTCTGTTTGATCCCGCCCACTGCCAATTTACCCAATTGTATTTAGACACCCCTGGGTTACCAGTTGGTGGAAAACACAAGGTATTGCAGCCATTGACGCAAGCAAACAAACTGGGTCAGAGATCACAGATTCCACCTGACCTGAAAAGCCTTAGCATCCAGTATGTCTAGAGACATATTAAATGCGGATAAATCAACTCGCAGTGTAAATGCTCGTCGCCTTCCATTGTCAATTGCGTTCGTTCCTGTTGCGTGTCCTCAATCTGGCAACCCGCGTGAGGGCGGGGGAAACAACTCTCTCCATTATTTTAAATTTGGACTGCAGTATCCATTTCAAACACTAGCTGTCAATATTACATACTGAACCTTTAACTAATGTTAAAAATGAGAAGGACACAAAATCCAATCACTCACCAGAGATGCAAAAACATATTTCTGATCTTTTTCTTGGAGGAACAGAAAGACATCAGAAAGAAGAAGTGCGTGGACATCTAGGAAAAAAAAACAAAGACGATGCTGCTATTACAGTAAACATTCAATTAAAAAAAATATTACATTTTTATATTTAGAACCACAAAAAATAATGCAATACTATTTTGTGTGCACCTTTTAATAAAAAAAATTAATACAAAATTTAAATTAAATTAAATGATTTACATTGTTGATGTCCCTGGCAAATAATTATAATAATTATAATGCTGTGTTCACGCCATATAGTAATTACCATCATTTTGAGAAGACAACATGGGACAATCTACTCGTCGGATTAGGAATTATGCATTTCTATGTCAACACTATCAACGCCTAAATGAATCTGCAGCAATCAGGTGGTACAGTGGTCATGTGGTACAAGTAGGAGAAAATTCCCAGCTTACAAGTTGTAATTATGAGCTCTACGAGGATGTGAACGCTTTTAACAATTTGAAATCTTGTAATTACGACATGGCGTGAATGCACCTTAATTCAATATTAACTTTTTTCAAAATATCTGTCATTAGTACAATCACAAATCATTACCAACACACACTCTCAAAAATCCGTTTGGAGACATGGGATCTTTAATACAGACAAAATAGTTTGAAGACATTTCATTTTTCAAAATGGAAGAATCACCAATATATAAAAGTTTTCCTTTTGTGGTCTACAACGAGATTTACTGTAATAACATTAAAGAGTTTTACCCTTTAGTCGTCCAGCAGCGTTTTTCAGCTGCAGAGGACCATCATGGAGAAGCTTCCGACTGCGAAGCAGGTCCTCCCGGGCAAACATCTGGCCGCTCTTCATGCGTGTGATGGACTTGCTGTCCGTACGGCCGTAGATCTCTTTCAACTTTTTCTTCTTCTCATGTTCATTTACTTTACTGTCCACTGCAGCAATTATGTCTTTCACCTGCTGAAGCGCCTGCGTCAAGTCCTCAAAATCCTCCTCGTTCTCTGCACAAACACACACATACACGCACACAAGTTTATATGATATTGAATTGTAATAAATTCCTATAAACAATGAGCAAGCATTTAGTTTCATTATAGTATTAGACTGGCAGGATAAAACCCTCTTGAGAGCTATAAGCTCCTTCTCAAATTGCCCCTGAAAGGATATTTGTTATACTTGATGCTCTAATTCATTTTAAAATCTCTTTGTTGGGAACGTGACCAAAAAGCCTTTCAGGCTCACTGTGCAACAGTTGGAAGTGATTTGCGGTAAATGTGGAATGTTTACACGTTGTGGCTCGTGTGTGCGGCAGAGGGCCCATCCGTAAGACAAGCGTGTTTACCGAGAGAGAAATATTGGTCTGCTATTTAAACACTGACTGCTTTTTGCCAACGTCTCCGGCTCAAGTTCAATTTTATAGTATCTGTTTGTCTTGTTTTGTTATCTCATCAAATCTGTGTATTTGTAAATGACACTTAAGCACAACAAAATCAGAGTAGTTCACAACCTTTAAAAGTGGGCTGTGATGTCTCAATCTATGATATACAGCGCCTGCAAAAGAAGCTCTTTCTTTTTTTTATTTTTTATTACCCTACCGTTCAAAAGTTTGGGGTCGGTAATATTTTTAATGTTTTTATGCTTTTATTATAAGACTGTATTTATTTGATCAAAAAAAGTATTTTCTATTTGAATATATTTTAAAACGTAATTTATTCCTGTGATGCAAAGCTGAATTTTCAGCATCATTACTCCAGTCTTCAGTGTCACATGATCCTTCAGAAATCATTTTAATATGCTGATTTGCTGCTCAGGGAACATTTCTTATTATTATCAATAATAATTTCTTATTAATATAAACAGTTGTACTGCTTAATATTTTTGTGGAAATATTGGAGGATTCTTTGATGGCAAAATACTGTCACTTTTGATCAATTTAATGCAACCTTTTCTTTTCTTTAAAAAGTAAAAACTTTTACTTTTGAATGGTAGTGTAAATTATTTGTCTATTTATTGGGTGAATTAGAGCTCCCACAAAATATGTATTTTATGCTGGAATATCCATTTAGTCCAAACACTATTGCTAAGAATTGTCTGATTGATTAAAGAAAGATTTAAAACTAAATCGTAGCTCATAACTGCAACTGGTCAAAGTAAATCTCACCTTTAGTGTGCTGCAGGATTCTCTGTAAAAGCACAGGGTATTTTGTTATTCGCTGAGTCACCAGCAAAATGCACTCTGGGATGCCCATCCGCCGGACAACACTGCTGCTCATTTTTTTCTGGAAACAAAACCACATTGAGGACCGTTAGGTCTCTTCATGCATTTATTGGGAAGAATGACCAGAATAATGAATTGAAGAATTTACCCTGATGAATGCCTGGAAGCGTTTGTCTCTGGCATGCAGCTCCTTGTAGAAGTTCACTGCTTCACTGTGTCGACTGCAAAATTTGCCATAGATTTTCTTCATGCTTTCTGCATTGGAGTCTGAGAACTGAAGCACATCATGAGATAAATTATTACAGGAACTAGGATATGAACAATGAATCCGCTGATAATTCATGTTAACGTATGCACATAACATGCAGGTGAACAAATAAAATATTTCATCTTTTTTACTAAGTGTTTTATTTTGATTGTTCTTATTTTGAAATAATTTTCATTAATTATTTTTATATTATTATTATTATTATTATTATTATTATTACTACAACATTTATGTGATTTGATTATTTTTTTGTTTTTTATCAATTCACAAACCGCAGTTTGAGGGTATACATGACAACAATGTTTTTTATTTGCTTTTTTAAATGTTTTGTGTACAGAGGACAACATTGTCAAAAAATCCTCGTTCACTCGGATCCGTGAAAACGACTAAAAACGTTGTACTACCAGGCCAGTAGTTGGCGATGTCACTTTGTAAAGAAAATATGCGCATGTGCACAAACTCATTTCTTCTACATATGTAAATAACGCGTCTCCGCTGATCGTAGTGGTGGTGCAGTAAATGTACACCTTGCTGGAGAAACTTTAATAAACTCAGTACCCTGAGCAGCACAAACACAGTCCTGTAGTCTGCCATTGTTATTTTGGTTGTCAAGTACTCAAGCATACCTACAGACTGAGCACGTAATATGCATGCGCATGATGACACAGTTTTCACAAATTCACGTTTTTGTAGTTTACACAGTAAACGATAATGGTATCGTTTTCAAAAACGTGCACTTTGAAACCTGTAGGACTTTGAAAGTTTGCGTTTCCAGGCCCCCAAAAAACGGCGTTGTCCTGTAAATGAATGACCAAAATGCATGAAAAGTGTTCCGGTTTTAGTTGAAAATGGTGTTGAGTAAACTGCCCCTGAGAAACCCTTAAATTTTACCTTTAAATAAAATCAAACACCCTCACCTGGTTGACCAGCACATCTCCTATTCTGTTGATTATGAAGCCATTTGTCCCATCCAGCCTGGCTTCCTTCTTCCTCTCCAGCAGTGCACTGAAAAAGAACGAGTGGAGTTCCAGGAGCTCCTCCAGCATGGGGAACATCTTCTCCACCATCTGGACCTCCAGCTGGAGATCTGTCAGCAGGCCCTTACTGTACACATTAGACATGATCCGTAACGTCCGCAGGTGATGCATCTCCGTCTGGATCAGCTCTGGTTTGATAAAGAAAGATGATGTTTAGATCCAGACATCTGGAAAAGCAGCAATTACCATTCTTATTGCTTTTGGGCCAGTGAATAGAGATGTAGACTCTTTGAACAGCAAGAGATTCCCATGTTAAAGTTGCCAATTACTTCTAAACTATTCACTTAAATTCGTTTAGATGTTAGTTTACAATTAAAGTCAGTTATGTGTTACTTTTTACCTATTGTTAACCCAAGGAACCAAGAGTAACTGCTTCAAGTGAAGGTCAACACTGATGCTATATTACTTTTTTTGTATGTGATTTTTGATGTATTATGCACTGTCCGGCCAAAAAAAGTCACTGTTTGGAATTAAATAGGCAAATGCTTAAGAGTCTATGATTGGATCATTATTGCAGTGATTATTATGTTTCTAGCATATTATATGTTCGGCAACAGTTCTTCTAACCCTAATTGATGGAGTGTGTAGCTCTTATTTCTTAAACAACCATGTAGGAAGACACATCATGGCCATATTCCAGGATGACAAAGCCAAGATTCATCAGGCTCAAACTGTGAAAGAATGGTTGGGAGGGAGCATAAAGAATCATTTTCACACATGAATAGGCACCTCTGAGTCCAGACTTAAACTCACTGAAAGTCTTTGGGACGTGCTGGTGGAGACTTGGAGGAGACTTGGCAGAGTGCTTGACTCTTGCATTGTCAATACAAGATCACCAAAAATGTATGCACCTCTATTTATAAACATAATAATCTCTGCAATAATGATCCAATCATAGACTCTTAAGTATTTAAGTATTTGCCTACTGAAATTCAATTTTGGCCAGGCAGTGTATTAGTATCATTGAGATACTATTATATATTTTTGTATATTTTGAATTAGTTCAAGTTTTAGTAATTTTGTTGTGTTTTTGTCAATTTTAGTTAATTTGTCACGATTTTTTTATTTATTTTTAAATGTGTCTATTTTTATTAACTTCTATTTCATCTTTAATCTTATTTCTTTAATGGATTGTATATTGTCTTGTAAGCTGGTCTTGCTGCAAACCAGTTGCCCTTCACGTTTTCCCTGGACACATTTTGCACTCATTTAGTCATTGTTTGTAAATAAAAGCTCAAAATGCTTTTGACCATAAAGAAAATAAAAATGTACTCAATTCTACCACAGCCTTACCATAGATGACGTCTTGCCTCTTAATGATGTCCTTCTTGAGTTGCTTCAGACATTTCTTATCTACAGTAATGCTCCAGGAGTCGGCCTCCAGTTCTTTAACGTCTGCTTCAAACTCCCCCATCAGACGGCTGTCAACCATCTCAGTTCCTATAGCAACCAACAAAACATTTATTCATACACTGCTAGACAACCTGAAAACCTTTAAATTTTAAAAAGCTATTTTATTAATAGTCAAAGTGAAGAATGAAGGAAATGACTGAGTAGAAGGGGAAGAAAAAGGACAAGAACTAAATACAGCCCATGCAGATTCAAAACTCAGTCTCCCAGATGAGCACCACATGCATGCAGAAACCATGAAGCCACAGCTCTGACAATTAATTACTTGTTTTTAAGAGGATAAGGACTAATGCTTTTCATGCTGAAGAGGGAACATGCTGGACAATGTCATTCTTCCCTGAAAGATTTTAGGTTGGACCCTCTTTGAAGCGTTTGAAAGGGCAGGAAATTGCATCTGGTATAATACAGGAAGAAATATGTCTGCTCACCTTCATCTAAAGACTCATTGGATGCTGTGACCTTATTAGGTTTGTGGAGGGAGTCTGTGGATTGAGACCGATACCGCATACCTCTCAGAGACATATCGTCAAACCTGCAGGAAGGGATGAGGTTGTGTGATTATGACAGAAGACCAGCGAGGTCAATCTACCAAGCACTGCATACTATTCCCACTAAGAATGCCGTATGCATGCTGTGCACAGTATGAAAATTGTCTGTTTATATACACTGAACACCCACATAACCTATTATATTTACCCAAATGTAAAGAATGTCAAGGACACTGTGCTAGATACTGTATCCCACAATGCAATAAGCTTGACTTGACCTTTTTTTTAGGATTAACTATGATCTTAATGTCTATTTTGTGACTCATTATTTGATTGAACTGCCAAATGTTCGGATGCCGGATGTTCTGGATTTAAAAATGCAATTTAGGAATATAGTGCTGAGATTTTAACTGGAAACCTCTTGTTGATTGTAAACATGCAACATAATGAGGTAATGTAAAATGCTACTTTTAATTTATCATTGCATACTGTATAGTTTCACATGCATCTTTTTTATAGTATTTATTAATATTTTTGAATTAGATTATTTTTATATTTTCAGTTTTCATTTTAATTCTATTTATCGTTTTAATATAATTTACTTATAATTAAGTACTTTTTAATATTTCTATTTAGTAATTTATTTTTATTTCAGTTTAGTTTTAGTAATTTTAGTACTTTATTTTAAACATTTTATTTCAGTTAGTTGCCAATGTAACATCTAATTTTCACAATTTTTTTAAGTGTTCAATCTAATATATATATTAGATTATTAGACTATATTAGTCTATATATATTATATATATTATATATATATATATATATATTTTTTTTTTTTTTTTTTTTTTTTTTTATATTTCAGCTTTATTTCAATAAACGAAAACAATTTTTTGATAGTTTTATTTATCAATAACACTGATACAGTGTAGTATGCAGTATAGTTGCATTCCATTCTGAACATACTCAGTAACTATATTTTGAGTTGAATGCTGAGAATACTTTGTGTGTGTGTGTGTGTGTGTAGGCACTAACATTGCAATATTGTTGATGGACATGCTTTTCGAGAGGTTGCTGCTGTGGAAGGGCATAATACTGGTGGGTCGTCTGGAAGGAAGAATCATAGAATGTTCCTCTGGAGAAAAGATAGCAGACCAGGGACGCTCCCGCAGTGTGGACGCTACACACAAAATCATAGATACACCATTAAGATCAGTTGACATAAAAAAAAAAAATAAATACGAGAATGAAAGGAGATCTAAACAAACCACAAGCAAACCCACATTTTGTTCGTAGAGTGACGACAGGCATAGTGGTGGACTCTGGTATTGCAAACTGCAGAGGAACAGATTTTTCTTTTTAACAACGCAACGTAGACACTTT